>JAWWNJ010000109.1:0-600000 GCA_037176885.1 Favolaschia claudopus
CCTCGTCTTCCCGTTGCAAAGAATTCGAAGAGATAGAGTTGCGGTTAGGGCATGGCGAAGTAGAGACGTCGAATTTAGTAAGACCATGAGAAATGAGTGAATTTCAAGCAGATTCTCCTTCAGAGTCAAGTCACAGATAAAGCTAGCGATATGGCGAAAGTTGTAGTTGGATGTAGATGAGGTAGAGCGGGCAACAATGTCGGAGGAAACGTATGTGACGTTACGTTGTCACAAAGTCTCCACTTGCTTTCTGCCAAGTTTCTGCTTTCCCGCTTGACTCTGTACCTTCGACTTTCTCCGCTCGCTCACCAGCTCAGTGTTGCCTCTTTCCCTCGTCTCGCGCGTTCCTTATCCGGTCTCGTTCAAACTACAACCGGCTGCAACGTCCCTTCAACTTCAGATGCCCCGCTATTGTAGAAGTCTTGAAGTCAAAGTAGGCGCTGCAACAATACGGTACAAGACAACGGCCGGCTTGGAGCAGCGCCCAGCGTCAACGCAACATGGGTGTCTCTGTCTCTGCAAACACTCGGGTTGAGGATCTGACCACCAAAAATCTTTGCCTTCCTCTCTTCGCTGGAAATCCAGGGGTCTCGAGAAGGTTTTGACGAGGTTGCAAGATGAAGTAGAGAAATTCACGATGCTTTACAACGCAAGTGCCTTCGACGTGTCCCCAAACCCTCGCTCGACATGATCCGCTTTTGCGGATCCCACAGCTCGGGATTTGAGAGTTCTTTCCCCCTCCCTCGACGACGTTATACGTCGCGAGAGTTGGAGACAGAGCTTGTTCGGTCGATTCAACTGTGGATAAGGTTCAGCCAAGGTCAAATGGAGCGACGGGATATAAGTAGAAGTCAAGGCAAGTGTTTTTCTCTCTCTCAATTTCCTCCGCCCTCGACGACGTTCTCCGTCGCTGTCAGGGGAACCCCTGTTCTGCACAGCATGATGCAAAGGGACTTGGGCATTTCTGCCCAAGTCCCATTACATCATTGTGGAGCTCCATCAAACTATGACATAGTTGGACTGGGATCTTGCGCACCCTCCCGTCCAACTACGTCATCAAGGTGGGATTTAGCTTGTGACCGGGCTAGAGACTATTGCCGGTTGACCCGGCCCTGTGGGAACTAGTTAGTATATGTTTGCCACACCTAGCGTGGGAATCCTTAGCCTTTCTTCTCTTTGGTCCCTCGCTAGGTGCGCTGTAATGTATTCCTAGTAGCATCTTTAATTAACTTTGGATTCTCCCTCGCTAGACCCTCGAGACATCTCGGGTCCTAAAAGGTACTTATAAGTCTGCACTGGGGGTTGAGGTGTGACATGATTGGAAAGTGGAAGGGCTGTATTGGACACTGGTCCTGCAGACAGTGGTTAGTTTGCAGTTATGGGCAGCAAAAGAGTTATTAAAAAAGGGAGGCAAATGGAAACTCACCGTATACAGTACGGGAGAAACACTAACAGAGAGACCTTCAAGCCACAACAGAACTAGGATCGGCGTCTATAAGCAGAATAGTCGAGACAGAGATACGTAGTGGTGGTGAGAGAAAGAGAATATGGAATCATGTGATGTATGTGAATATGTGGTAAGCAGGCAGGTTTACAGCAAAGTTGAATTCAGTGATTGAGAACGTATGTATGTAGTGGCTAGAAGATTTATGTGTTCTAGAAATGGGGGGGAAGACGTGGTACTGTAGAACCCGGACACAAGGGTTCTAAAAAAATGTAGTTCTTGTGTTGTTGGGCATGTCTGCACTGCACCCTGATTTGAACGTCAGCATGGGATGAATTCAAAGCATTGCTCACCAGTCTTGCAAACAGTAGGTTCTATGTGGCACCTGCGGGGGAATTTCAAAACGCAAAGTAAAAAAAACTCACAAGTGTGACGTCCAAGCCTGCACCCTGATTTGAACGGGAAGGGGTGGCTTGGTTCTAACCTGAAGAGCCTAACAAACAGCTGTTCCGAAGAGCCGCCTCTAGGTCACAGAGCCTCCCTTCTGAGTGCTTTATTATGCCGCGTCCCAAATCACTTTTCATTTTCTGCCTCCCTAACATCATTAGCTGAACTACAGCAGCACACTTCCTCTCCTCCATCTTGACCTCAACCGCCTCATCCAGCTCCTCAACGCTGAAGCCCTCCACCTTGCACGAAGTGCTCTTGGAAAGAATGGCTTGCTAGTGCTGATGGCAAGTGCCACCTGCAGATTCTGACTTGACCCGCTTAGAATTGTCAGGGCTGTATGCCAAGATATTTGACTATGTATATTCACATTTCCTTTTCTCTCTCTCCCCCTTGCGCTAAACACACTTCCAGGTCAAATCCTACATGATACTCTCTTCACCTCCTAATACTCTCTGAACAGTGTCTAGTTTCAGAAGTTCGCCCACAATGACAAAGACAAATTAAAAGCACATCACCCAACTCCTTGAACTGTTCGAAGACCGTGATGCGTGCCCTTGTCCATCTCCAGCAGAGTCCGCAGGAGATTGAGAACCCTCTACACTGACACTACTACATATGTGCTTTTTCGCTCAATGACCTCTCTTTTTGTACCTGCATAAATGACTCAATGTAGAATCCCCCTCTTTTGTTGAACGTGGTGTTTGCGTGGTGGTACAGACAGTGTCGATTTTCTTATTTGTACATTGTCACGTATTTAGGCATTTTGTGACAATGTGACTGGGCTTTTCGCTTCCCATCTGGTGCTCTTTCTGCTTTTTCATCTGGTGTACACATTCCAACATCTTTATAAAAAAGCTATTGATTGTGTGCCCTTCACAAGAATTACACCCACATTGCAATATAATTACTTCCTCCACAAACACACTCTCTCTGCCTGCACCCCAGTCAACAGCAGAGATTAAACAGAGGCGGAAAATGTCACGCTGTGACTGTGACTTCCCCACGCCTTTTGCGCGTCGTTTCTTTTGGTGCAACACATTGCTAGGGGGATCGTTATTCCCCCAGACCCCTCTTCTTTTGCCTGATGGCTTGTAATTACTTCTATACTTACTTTGAGTGTGCATTTGTTTATTTTTCACATTTTTACACAACTTGCAGCGGAATTATTCCCTTGAGACTAAGGTCTTGGTAAAGCAAGGCAACCGACAAGCCTATGGCCAAAAGACAGGTCACATATGTTTGCGTCATCTCCTCCAAGGACAACTCTCCTTCTCGTTCTCCCACATGGATCTACCCTGGGCAGCTACCTCCCTTGTCGCTCTTGGCCAGCCTCTGGAGCTCATAGCAGAGGATGTCCAGGCTATCACAGCTGACTTGGAGCTTCCTGAGGATGCAGCTGCCCCTCTCATTACTCTCCTCCCCCTCTTTGCTGACGGTGTGCCCAAGATCCTGTATTTTGAGCTATCTAACTGCAAAACCCCTTTGAGCGAATGATCCACGACCAAAAGCAAGACAGCGCGCCACGTTTCATGAATTATATGGCCGTGAACTTTGAGTTCACCTCTATCACACCCTTTCTATCCCTGACTGCTTTGTGTTACTCTCTACCGGCCTACTACGCACTGACCGTAAGGCTAGTCCTTAGTGAGGAAGATACAAAGATATTCTTCCATCTGTGCGCATGCTGCAAAGAGATTTGACCACGATAACATCACTGTGACTTTTGATATGCCCACATGAAGAGTGAGGGGTAGTTTCATCTGCGCGCCAAAGAGGATTAGATCAGCAAGCCTTGTGTCTTCTATAAAAACCACTTCCAAACGTCTATATCGACAGCGATGATAGACCACAATTTTGGAGTATCTATAGCAACTCGATACACACGTGCATACCTTCCAATTGTTAGACGAGGGAAGCACACTTGTATCAACACCGGGATCAAAACTCGCCTGGCCCAACTGTAGGAGATAGCAACGAGCGAGGCAATCTACCTCGCCGCTCGAATTCTTTCCTGAAATTGGAGGTGTTGCGGCTTGTGGGCCTTGATATTCAGAGATATGTACTGCGGACTGGGGGAAGAGATTCATGGGGCTTGTAAATTCAAGTCAGTAGTTATTGTTTGTCGTGAATAGCACAAGAGGCTGTCACAGGGCAACACTGTATAGCATTTATGCATATGTATTTATTCTCCGATTAATATTGTTATTTCTCTGTTCTGCGGAATAAGAATCAGGGATATTTAAAGCGCACTAAGTAGCATTATGTTAAATTGGTAAGGACAAAAAGACGAACACTTATTCGGAATTCCACAATGACGAAAGAAGCATTTAGACACTGCAATGTAATATGACACCGCTCGTATCAGCGCTAAGATTCTAGCACGAGAAGCAGAGCGATGAGAGAAAGGAAAGAAGCGCAAAAAGGCTATTGTGCCTTTGCCTGGTGCAGTTGAGCAAATTTGACGGCTCCAACCGTTCAATACCTAACATTCTTGCAAGTCTTGAGGGTAGAAGCTGGCGCAAGTCCCTGTCAATGAATTTCGAGAGTTTTTTCTGATAAAGTCAGCATAAAGAGATGCATTTCTAGCAATAGCTGCACACTATAAAGAACCAACACAGTCATATTCCTGGTAATCTCCTTGCGAACAAGTTTGAAGACACAGGTGAGCGGGAAGCTAGCCAAGAAGGGTGCGAGAGATTCAAAAGACTCGTCCAGTGGATTGCTCCCTCCTTGATTGTACGTGTAAGCTAACAGCCGCACATTCAGTAAGAAGTGTTCATAGCCAGCGGGACAACCCAGGGAACTTACCTAGTTTGCTGTTTTGTTTTCATTGTTATTTAAACGTAGTGAATTTGAACGGGTGTGTGAAATGGAACTCTGGGATAAGAGAAATGCGAGTACAAGGAATTAAGTGTGACTTAACAGTCCTAATCCATCAGATTGAAGAGGAAACTCAAACCAGATAAAATTACCAAGACTCCCCAACCAACCGACATTGCAAAAAACTAAGTTCTGAGTACGAAAGGCTCAAATAGGATCGAGCCGCGCTAACTCAAGCAAATTTTATCGAGTCAACATATCTCAAATTGTATAACATATATCCTTGGATTGAGGAATATAGTCAAATTGCCACAGTAGATACGTTACTGGAACCCCCGACTTGCAACATAGCTGAAGTTGTATGGAATTTTGTTTGAAGAGATTTACTATCTCCAAGAATAAAGTTTATACAGTAAAACAATAGCAAGCATTTCAGCGGGGTCTGGGATGCAACTGGACACCAGATAACATCCTGTTTCCACCACTTGAGAGAAACATTGGAAGGCCAATGATTCACTCATGTGAATGCAGGAGAAAATGGTGTGAGGAAACTGATGGCATGATGAATTTGACAAGCTTCTCTTCAGCGAAGGCCGAGGAGGCTGGAGGTATCGCTGGCGGCAATGAGGAGGACAAGTCGTTACAGACTCTTTCAGTTAGACTTCTCCTAGCACGTAACAATACGTGGAAAGCATACATAAGAACCAGATCTTCTTCTTTCTACTTCTCTTCCTTCTAACCTCTGCCTTGTGTTGACCAGCCAGTATGAATGGAGTTTCCAATGTGTCCACCACGGTATATTTTGTTCTTTATTTGAGGGAATATCAAACCAAGGAGCTGGCGAGTCTTGGATATGAACGGCCGCCTCCAGAAGGCAGTATATCTTGTAGAATAGTCCGGAAAAGGGCCTTAGAAGGCCCAAATGGCGCCTTGGTGTTCGCGGTGAACGCCAGATCACTAGGCTGCACTGATGAGCATGGAGGGGCAGACCCCTCTGTCCACCCGCTGGCCTACTGTGTGACTCCTAGAAGAGGGGCATGCGAGGCCGCAAGTTTAGATGAAGAATAGATTACATTAGTCATCAAGTGCATTACAAACGTGACTATGTGACTACATAAAATCATGAAATAAATCCACTTCATGCATGAACTAGCCGTTACAATTGATTCAACACACATATCCTACAATATCTATGACCTCGCTCCATTTACGCCTCCCGTCGCAACCTTGGCACACGCAACCTTGGCACACCCAATGATCCCGGCTATCAGGACCTATATCCTAGAACAACTACCTCAGGGTGTCTAAGCCATGGCTCCGCGCGTCATACTCAGCAAAAGAAACCACACCAAAGTCGTTGCAAAACCTGTTGCGCAACATGAGACATATAGGAGATATGTCAAGGCTCTTGTATTGTTCCCAGACGCAGGACTTGGCAAAGAACTCGGGTTGATCTTCAAAGCAGCCACAAATCTGTGCACACTTTCACTGCCTCTCAATCTTGGCAGTGGAGTGACCACTATTCATGGCCTGCTCCACGGCCTCCCTCTCATCGCGCTCGTGTTGCGGGATATTCCCACGTATCACAACTTGGTGAATTGCTACATGGCCCGATCGCCATAAAACGTCACAAAATGCTGTGGTAAGTGTCTCAAGGGAAATAGATGGGCAAAAAGCAACACTTGGATTATAGAAATGACGGTATTGACATGGACCCAGGAGACGTTTTGGGCGGCCATTCCAACTGCAGGTGACCGACACAGCAATATAGCAAAATTGCCCAATCTGCACACCGTGCATATTCACAAGAATGCCCTCACTCAATCTTACATCTAAAGCAGGTGGTCATTCAAAGCAGGCTGTCGGAAGTCAATTTGGATGATAATGTGGGTATACCGTTGAATTTGAAACCTGTGAGTAGATATTAATTTCTGACATCACTTGGTGACATTCCACGCAGTGAAAGACAATTAGTTAGAGCGGCATGAACAACGAAAATGTTCAATGTTCTCCAACCAACATCACCGTCAATGAGCCCGTAGTTCTAGGGGTGCCTCCCTATCACAGTTCTCTTGCTGGTTCACCCTATGTAATGTTTCTACATCAAGAAAGCAATGTTCTCAGAGCGGAGGGTAAATTGTGGATTGCATGCTTCCCTAGCCTCACCCTTTCCTTCTTATACTATCCTGCTTACCAGCGAACTCAATGGAGGAGTTCAGCGGGTTTGTACCGTAAACTCTGAGCTCACGAGAGCCTTTGGTTGAGAGTCAGTCAACTGGAAAACGGACGTTAATAGACAGTATGAGACGGTACACAGGTTTTCCGAGATGTATGGGTGTTACTTATACGAGGGTCTTCGCAAGCCGTTGACACACGGATTTGGAAAGGCTCTGTGGTGATTCTTACAGAGGAAGGAGAATGATAACATAATTCTGAAAGAGAAGTCACCCAATTCTATAATGTTTCTCTTGTCTCAGGATAACTTTGAATACGCCTGGGACAATTGGTTCGGTGCTGCGCTGTAGAGACGTGGCTTTGACGTGAGTCTCCAGATTCATGGTGTCCACGTCATCCGCATGAAAATCAGCGACTTGAGCTCTGCTAATACATCAACGCTTCATCATGTAGTAAAATCGTTCTGCTTACCTGGACAGGCGGCAGTTTACTTTGCATTCTGTTTTTCACTTGAGGCATCTCCCTCAGCACCAGAACCCCCAGTGTGTAAGCTTCGCACACGATTACCCAGGGTGTCAGTATAACAAGGCTCACATTGCTGTTGAAGTCTGAATGAGAAGGTCGCAGGTTCAATTCCCTCAACAATTGCTCGCAAAAAAAGCCTGGAATAACATCATTGAGCTGGCCACCAATCCTCTCTCATCCTGAAGGTCCTTCTCTACAGTGCAGCATGGTTTTTGTCACACTCCAATTGAAGGAAGGAAAGAAGTCCTGGATCACCAAACACCGGATTGACCGCAGGCCTTCCATCCGTAAATTCCGCTCCTTCCATGATCACATCCTCATCTTCATTCTCCTCCTCCTCCTTCTCCTCCTCTTCGTCATCCCTGGGCATCTTGAACTCATCCTGTGAATCCTCATCTTCTGAATCTGAATCCCAGATGCCACAGGATAGCTCCTCCGCAATGCTGTTTCTTCTGCGAGGATCTCTGCCGATTCTACGTTTAGCACAGAAAGGGAAAAGTCCACACCTGGCCTTTGATGTGAGCGATCTGGAATTTTCCAATCTGACCCTGTGAAATGTCTTTGTCCAAACAGCTAAGATGCACTTGACCAAAGAGCTCAAGGCAAAGTTCCCAATCAAGGACTCTGTACCGGCAGACTCGGCTGCCCAGGCCACAGCCTCTGCTACCTGATCTGAGTGTGAGAGCTGTGACAGAGGTACACCAGCGATGTTGTTACCAGCTCCGGTGAAGACTTCTTGACCAGAGTCTGTACGGCCTTGGGCCCGGAGAGAATATTGGGCAGGGACATGGTGTGAAATCTCAGCCGCAAGCCTAGGGTAGCTTACGAGGCTGGCAGTGGCCTCCAATGGCAGAGAATGTTTGCTCAGGATACTTGACAATGCAGCAGTCACCTCTTCTGAAGGCGCCTTGAAATGCTGCTTGAATGTGTGCGAGGTATTTACCGTAGCTGCCGAGCTGCCGCGTCATATTAGTGTACCTCTCAATCCATTACCCACCACAGCGTCTCAAAACGCCCCCACCCCACCTACTCAAACTCAGCTCTCTCTCTCTGTGTCTACCTCTACATTTTTTTTCTTTCTTCCCCCAAACACTAGTTGAAACTGAGGTGGTCAGTGGTCAGATAGCATCTGCATGGACAGATGGCAGTATGACGTCATCACCACCTCTTTGTCTTCCAAGGTCTCCCGGGTCGCCTTCGTTGCTACGACCTGCTGTGCTCATCCAGGAACATTCTTGGCTTTTCTTTGCACGTCTAGCGCGTCTAGACTCACGAATCAAACCTCTAGCAGCTGTTTGAAACACAGACGACCTAAAGCCTCAAAAGACCAGTCGTGTTCGTGAAGGGGCACCACCGTTGGGGCGAGCGAGAATGCATCAAAGAGTATGAGAAGGCGAGTTTCAAGAGTTCATTGAAGATGCTCGTGGTTACCACGATGACGCTTCTTTGGCAGCAGTTGATTGAGATGGCGCAGTATGAAGGAGATGACTCAGATAATTTGGAGACAACAGGTGCGCTGTCTTTTCTCTGTCTCGCAAATAAATGAAATGTCAGTTGGTTAGGGATAGCTCGTATCAAGCATGTGGGTTACTTTTGCGCAGGTACATCAATACTCGCACTTATTTCCCAATTTAGAAAGTTTCTCTACCAATTTCTTACCGTCTCCAATACTTACAACGAGCGGAAGGACTTCCTGGTGTGCTATGTATGAACTGTCTACATACTTTTTGTGCCAGGCCAAAAAAAAAAGCAACTTCATCTCAATACACTTGCATACCCCGTCTCGTCAGTAATTGAGGATAAGTTTTCAGCAGAAGGACATCAAGATGACGCTGATGATGAAATGTGTGTTGTGATTTCGTATTGCCCTCCTGGTAAGTCAGTGGAGGGGAGATTGCATTGTTTGAGGAGGGACTGGTGATCAGGACAAGACAATGGGACGCTCCCATCTTTCATTCTTGCGACTCCAATCTGCATGTCAAAGAGACCAGGATTTCCATTGTCTTGTAGTCCGATAAGCATGACAAGAAATGGGTGGAGAGCAAAAATAATTGGTGCACTCATCGTATGTCTGCTCCTCTAAACTTTGTGATTCCTTTCACTCATATAAATAGTAGAGATTCTGTACCAAACCATGCCAAATACCACTTCAACAAAACAGTTGCCATGGATTACGAGCTCGTGGTGTTGTTCAACAAGTTCAGAGTCCCATAGGTGAACTACAGCCTGCAAAGCTGGTCGAGTCTTTTAAGTGGATAGGTGCGGCGATTATATCTTGAGGCATAGCAAGAGCATGAGGTAGGAGGACGTGGTGGTGTGGTAAAGAGCCAAGAAATATGTTTTTCATTCAATAATAACATGTACAAAGTGAATCAACTATGCAGCCCAATTGACGCCATTACAAATATATAGCTCAGATTGTCCCGACCACCCTAGGCCGCATTGACAAGATCATTGCAAACCTGCGTGACAGGGTGGGCGAGGTGCGCAGGGAAGACGCAGCAGTGCGCACATGTCTCGCACTCTATTGTTGCCGTCAACACTAGTGCCTATACATTGCGTGGAACCCCAAGTCGCGAGTTCCACGGTAAAAATGCTGCACCAATTGGGGAGTCGAGACATTGATGCATGTTTAAGGTATTTGGTGCGCCAGCAAGGTTGGTCGAGAGAGACTGCATGCAGCCCAGCTGCCTTCTGAAGATGGCGGCCCTTGATAACGCGCCGGAATCTAAGTGTGGTGACACGAGAGTGAGAGATGTCAGAGGCAAAACCCACATTCCAACATAAGGTGGTTGTGTGGAAAAGACATAGAAAGAAGAAGCAAAAGAATCACATCTCAGGGAGGAACACAAATCAGCCGTCAACCACGATTCAGCCGCTTAAGTTCCGACGATGAACAGTGAGGATCAGAAAGAGGTGTGGACAGTGTGGATTTTCGACTGTTAGTGTTGGTCTTCGCTTAAATATTTCCTACTTATCACCCAATTATGACGCCGCCTGGTGGCAACAAAGGAAGCCAAGTTGGAGAAGCTTTCGCGCGAGAGACAACCAGTTCACTGAGCTTGATTCATTGAATGAGTTAGTAGTCTAAATTCTATCATTGTTGCTTTGTTGACGGTTTAAAGGAGTCTTTTGCCTGAAAAGCGGTCTTAGGATACAGGTCCTGATATTGACGACCTCCATTGCTGGCTTGCGGTGAACCCTACATTCACCCCATCCCCTCTTTCCACCGCAACGTGCTCTGAAGGGCCCCTATTGTTCAATGTTCGCCAAATTTTTTTCACAAATCCACGCTCTTCACCCCAAGCTTGTCCGAAAGCCTCCCGCCAAAGCTCAACTCCCTTTTACCCCGCTTCTATCTTCACAATTAATCCCTCACAACACTAGCAATCCGTCCCCTACCGGCAACCATCACACCTCTGGCAAATCGGGATCACGCCGCCAAACACGCGAACACTGAAACTCAGTTTGAGGGCAACAAGGAGCATGAGAGAAAACATGTATGTTGTGCCGTTGTTTGGGCTGTGCGCCGCTGGCGCTAATGACTTCTCCATGGCCCAGGCGTCAGCACCGAAAATGACTGAACCTGAAATCATGATGTGTATTTTGAGAGAAAATCTCCCTTCGCTGAAACGCTTGCTATTGGTTTACTAAATTTTATTCTTGGAGATATAAATCTCTTCAAACAAAATCCACACAACATGTGTGCGAGTCGGGATTCCAGTATTGTATTTACTGTGGCAATCTGACTATATTCCTCAATGCAAATAAATAGCCTACCAACTTTGGGGACTTGTTAAGGTGAAGGAGGGTGAGGGTAGGGGAAAGAAAATTACGGCACGAGACAAACAAGCGAACTAAGCTAAGTTGGGACCGGCTGGAGTGCAACTTGAGCCTTACCTTCGAAATCAGCCAAAAATTTGTTTTTTTCAAGAATGTGAACATTGTAGCAGCTCAAACCAACCCAGAGATATTGAAGCCATTCATCAAGGGATTAGAAGAGCAGATAGCTCATGTGAGCAATGAGGTCAATGCAAAGGATATGGAGCTTGTAGATGAGGAGCTGGTATGTGTCTATAGGTTCTTGGGTCTGAAATAGCACAGAGCTATTTGCTCGCTGTGGAATTTAATTGACAATTATGAGCTAGATTTCATTGGCATTTACAGGTGCAGATGAAGGCCCTCAGTACTATGGCATGCCCATTACAGGTGTTAAGCCAGTTGTACCGCCACTAGAGAGTTTTGTTTGGGACCGTACCGAATATGCATCCAATTTCACCACTGAACTTCCCTTCTCAGCTCATTCCACCTCTCTGCCCACCTGCCCCATCAGCCTATGCATATCCCAAGGCCCCCGTATTTACTCTCTTTGAAGAACGTGGTAATGATGTGTGGTGGACCAGTGAGCTGGAGGAGCAAGTTGCAATCTACTGTGTCTCTTTCGGACTACTGAGGCAGAATATCTTGCTGCTTTGGAAGCTGGAAAGGAGATCAAGTGGGTGCGCAATCTGCTCCATGAACGGAGTGTCTGGCCCTTCCCTTCTCCTCATGGACAACCAGTATCTTGCTGCCTTGGCCTTGGGGGAGATGAGCGAGACTTGTCTCGTCACGGAGCAGTGTTGTGGGTTTTGCCTCTGACATCTCTCACTCTCATGAGTGTCACCACTTTGATCCTTTATAATCCTATCATTGATATGATCCTACTGATCCTATGTCTTTTGTTCTCTTTTAGGTCTTCCCTTTATCTACCATATGTAACATTCCCTTTGTTCCTGTACCTTGAGTTCTCAGTTCTCACTGTTGACTTCAGACAAGTATTTAGGTTGTGCAGTCGCTCGACCAGTCAGTTCAATTTCTTCCCAATCCTATGCCCTAGATTGTCAGCGTTAAAACGAGGAATCAGCAGCACTGCAGTTCAAAACTGACCTATTTCACGCTGTCATGATAACCTTCTGCTTCTCCTTGAACTGCTCGTACTTGCTATGCAGCTCTTCCATTTTCTCACGAGTCTTGCGTGCATTCAAAACCAATCCGGATACGTTGCCTTGAACAAGGACTTGTTGAAGCTGGCCTTGAACGCAACTGAGCCCAGACCAGTCTTCCGATTCCACACACGTGCGGTCTTTATGGTTTCAATCTTCTGCAACAATTGAGACACGTAGTCTTCACTGTGTGTCTTCGCTGCGTGTCTTTGACTCCATGCCTGACAAACTCTTCATGACATTCAAGGCAAGAGCATTTTCAGAGTTTAAGCTTTACCTCAGGCCGCAACAAGTCTTCCTGCTGCCCTGATAGCTCCAGAAACGATATAGAGTCTGTAGCAGCCTTACGGGTGTGTGGCTTGAACACGGAGGTCTCACTCAAAGGGCACCACAACACTCACCCATCGCGGAGTGTCTGTAAAACTTCAGAAGAGAAACTCAAACGTCCAGTCCTCCTTTTTCTCAATGGCCAGCACGATCGTTTCTACTAGCTCTTCTGGCATCACATACCCCTTCACAATGGAGCCTAGAATCCCCTGTGTGTGCTTAAGTACCAGGTTGACCCCGTGTTGAGGAATGTAACCTTCACCTCAGGGTGCTGCCAGCATGACATGTAATCCATTTTCGTTGTCCATTACTAGAATTTCTCGTGTTCTTGTTTGAGAAAGATCAAGCTGAATTGGGGCTTCTGCGTGGTGGAAGCATGCAACAGGTCCGTGCAAAGTCAGATCTACAAAATCGCACCTGGCATCAACATAGACACCCGCAAAACGCATACAAGGAACCGCCCCAATGCAAACAGGGGCTCCCATAATTTCGGGAAATTCACAAAAAGATTGCAGTACGTAAAATTAATCTTGCTCGTAGCCACTAGGTGGCTCCCCAGTGGCTCTAACAGCATGCGGTGCACACTGGTGCATTCAAGCTAAAATACCAAGATTTTTGTACAGCAGCTAATGGGCAGTGAATATTGAAGCAGAATGGGCTCTTTTCCTGCTCTCAAATCCTTCTAGACATCAACGAAATGCAGTTTGAAGTCGTTCAAGCAGCCCGCCGGAAGCCACCATTTTGTGGAGCTGCTTTTGGAACGCATGCCATTGGAGAAAGCAACGAACCAAAATCACATCATGTGACGTCATCTGCTGCGGAAACCATCAAATCATGATGCTGTCTTTGAACTTTAAATGACTTGTAACTTCTTTGAGTTTTTGACACTCCAGTCTCCCCAGTCCTCTGTTGACAACCCAGCAACGGCCTACACTTTGCGCCCGTCCTTCTGGCGATCCTTCGAAGCATAGCATTGATCTTTCTGGCGGTTAAACTAGCTTCTAGAATTAATTATAATCAAATCTTTGATGAAAGAGCCTTGCACTTTTTTCTCAACTTTCCGCAAAACCACCAACACTTGCTGGTTTAGTCTAGTTAAAGATATTTGGCTATAACTCAGACTTTTCCAAAATTCCTAGTACATTGTCACGTATTTAGGCATTTTGTGACAATGTGACTTGGCTTTTCGCCTCCCATTTGGTGCTCGTTTTGCCTTTTCGGCTTCCATCTGGTGTACACCCAACATCAGAGGGATGCATAGGATCAGCAGGATCAGATATTGATGATAGGATCATAAAGGATCACAGTGGTGACACTCGTGAGAGTGAGAGATGTTAGAGGTAAAACTCACATCCCAACACAAATGGAGTCCAACGTCTGGTTATTCACAAAGCCAACATTGGCTTGACGCTCACAACGAGAGAAGGGAATCCACTAGAGCCCCAGTCCATGAAACGATGCCTTTTATACCTTTCACTGATAAATAATAAGAGACGGAACAATTAACAAACGGGTATATAGCGAGAGACATATAGGGCCCACCTACATCATTACCACGTAACCTCCAGTGCTTTTGCCAGTGTCTGGACAACCCGCCATCATTGGCATCAGCATAAGTGATGGGAGGCACGGGCTGAGGTGATTTGGTATAGCTGATGTCATAATCAAGTGTTCCTTTGATGTAACGCAACACATGCTGGACCAGTGGAGTTCACCAGGATTGAACCGTGCAAGAACTCCAACAACATAGGACAAGTCAGGACGCGTGCCAAATAGATGAGGCGACCAACGGCAGAGATGTAGATGCCATGGTATCTTGGCTTCCTCATCTGACTTGGCACCCATCTTTGGTCAAGACTAGACCAGGGAGCATTGGCGTCGAAACAGGATGTCAGTCCGACATGTTGAAGTCCTCAAGCATGGGTAATGGCTCCTCTACCTATATATACAAGCCTAGCTAGTGGCTTGAGTCCTCAGTGTTGACTTCAGGCAAGTATCTTCTTCACATTGCAAATCTACTACAGTTCTCACTGTAGACTTCAGACCTCTGTGCTTGCCTGTTCAATAACAAGAGGTAAGGACTCCCCACCTTCATCCTCTTGGAACGAACTCTTTGATTTTGCAACCAAAGTGATTCTCAGCATGAGCTTTGAACACCTTGAATGCATTGAGCGCACCACTCTTGCGCGCTTCATGTGTATACACACTTTGAAGCTTGTGTGATAGTGTTCTGCTCCATGAGAATAGAGTAGCCATGAACAGGAGATAGATAGGTGGTAGAGACGAGGTTATGAGATAGATTGTGAACACATTTGTGAGAATTACATGCTTGCTACTGTATAAGTGGCTTAAGCAAGATCTCTCTTTTTAATTCAGAGTACACTACAACTCCATTTGCGACTTGGATGGGAACCCTGTGCGGAACAGTGTTCAGCAGAAGCCCACGTTGATGGGTCATGTGCGATGTGGTACCTGAGTCTGCATCAGTAAAATGACGAGTTTGTCTTTCGTATCTTTTGTCTTTGCTTTCAGATTGCGGAGGTGTCTTTGGTCTTGCTAGGACTTTGGTCTTTGTATCAAGTCTTTCTATTGTACTCACTCAGTCCTTATAGTTGAATGTTTTACACATGACTGAGAAACAACTGATATAACATACAACTTGTCAGCCGCACTACAACAGATGAACTTGACATAGAGTCTGCACGAAGATTGCCAGGCAGCAGTCCTCTAGGGTTAGCTGAAACTGCAAATAGATGAACTGCAAGCATATTATGCCCTCTGTCGACTTTCTTCAGCAATTGGGAGCAAGGAATCACCGAAAGTCAAGTTCGAGTGAATTGATGCCATCAGATAACACTCCCATGGTTCAACTCATTCGCGCCAATTGGGTTGTTGAGGCAAAAGAGACAAGAGCTCCGGAAGTAAGAAGCGAAGGGTATTTGTGGAGGGAAAGAGGGAGGTTGGTATATGATATTTCGGTGATTTCAATTTGTGATCTAGGAAACTGATGAGTTGTTGGCTCAGATGCTCGCACGATGAATTTCGATCACGCAGGTGGCATAAACTATACTTAATTAGCAGGTATTCAAAAGCTTCACATTGAGAACTGAATAAATGGCTTTACTCTGAATATCATTGCGGACAAGTAAGTAAATGTGAGTGGAAGTGAATGTAGGAGTGAGGATTAAAAGGAGCCTACGGTATGTAGAGTGGAATGAAGCGATTGAACGGCTTTACCGATTGAAGGGAATACGGATAGCAAGCGAGTATACAGTACTGTGGTAAAGACTTCTTGGGAATTAAAAGGATCATAGGATAGGCAAGGAGTGAAATGGGATGGGAAATTGAGCATCGACATTTTGATGCCAGTTGAACCCGAGAAGAAGTTAGAAAGAAGAAGGGTTATGAAAGGAAATGAACTCACAGTCTATAGCACAGTCAAATCACCGATTGCGGTCACGATTTGTGTTAACAGCCAGTCGTCCAGGGCATCTTCGAGAGTCAGCAGTTCAACAGCATTTCCCTGCTCGTCTCAAGCAGGGTAAGAGGCAGCATGCAGCTGAACCAGATGTGACAACGGGATCCACGCAGATCTAAGGCAGCTGCGGAACACAATTGCCCCTTCTGCCATGCTCGCCGCGCGCTTTGTCTCATCCATGTCGTAGTCCGTGTTGCTGGGAAGCACAAAGACAGCAGAGATCCCTTGGTCAGTTTCAACGAACGGCGCGCCCGTGGCTGCCCATACAAACATCTGCAGGCAAAACAATGGAGAATCAATACGAGATAAAGGAACGATGGAATGAATAGCAGGTTTGACAAGTTCAAATTGCCCAGGGCAGGGTATGCCCGTACAGGAAAAGAAACCACGAAGGACAGCAGTGTAGAACGGAGACGCGAACAGACGGCTCGGCACACCGAATTCCTGAAGCAATCCCTCGCGAGGAATAGCCTACACCTATGTGTGAGTTCCAATTAAGCTCTAGAACTCGGAACATACTTGAACTGATGCAAGTGCGCGTTGGGTGGGAAGGCTCTGTGGCAACAAGTGAGTGAACAGTTTAAAAGGACATAATATAAAATCACTTACAACCAGGCCAGGCTGAGGAAATCGTCTTCAGTGGCCTCATCGATGTATTGAGAATGGCGAAGAGAAAGGAAATGAGTTCGAGGCCAAACTCCTTCGTCCTCGGCAGTAAATTGAACTTCGGGGCGACAAATCGCTGAAAGAATCAAATTAAGTCTTGATGCGCCTTTGCTTTTCTCCTCTTCAATCTAGCCAGCGCAATGGCTATCCCGTTGGTTACGACTGCTTTAGCTATGATCCCTTTTGTGGGTGCTATTCTGTCCTCTCCAACTCGCGGCTACTCAAGACAATTGCAGTAAATCGCGATCTGTGGTTCGACATTCTGCGCGACTTTCTTGTTGAAGGCCGTGTCTGTAGAACGAGTAGTGCAGGTGTGTAATGCCAACAACCGCGCAGTCTTGCGCTCATAAGCGTCTTGTTTCGCATACACAGCATTGCGCGCTCTGAGCTGGTGGCGAAGCAGGCCAGGACCGTACCGATCAGCATATTCGTCAGAGTCGAGCTCAGATTCATCAGTTTCTGAATCTGAATCCGTGTCCGAGTCATCAGCAGGTTGACCGTCAGGGAATTCTTCAATCTTGGCGTTGGGGGCATTGGGATTGCGGTCAAGGTCAAAGCTCAGCTGGAGAGTCAATGGACGCAGCGCAGCAAACGTCGATCGCCAGAATGACGGCCATTTGAACGATAACGGAAATTGCTGCCACAGGTGCTCATTTATCATTACCAAACTTCTTCATAAACTCGGCTGTTGAGAGGCTCTTCCATTTGGTGATAGAGTTGAGGGAGTGACAGTGAGCTTCAAGTGGCAGCACAATCCCATTGTTCATGTATTCGACCTTCTCGCGAACAGTGAGCTCTTGATTCCAGTACTTGGGCGTGAAGTAGTTGAGCGGAACACTCTCCGGATGACGTTTGAACCAAGGTGATGGACCAGTGGAAGGATTTGGCTCCTCTTGGTTCCTGTAGAATGATCAGTTTCAACTCCAGAAAATACAGCACCAGAACGCTGATCATGACTCTTGGCCTGCCCATGATCGCAGAGTAGTGAGGATTGTCCAGGTTTGTCGTAAATGGCGTATTTGGCAGGCTTACAGGCTTCTCACTCTACCTATACTCTCCCCAAATATGGAAGACTACAGTAGCAAAAACCTTTGCTCTGCTTATTTAGAGTGTCTTATAATTTCAACTGTAACCAAAAATTGTGCACTGCAAAGCAGATGATAAAGGCTCGCAAAACAACGAAGCCGAAAATACTGATGAACTCGATCTTGCTGCACGTGAGTGGTCAGTTTTTCAACCGTCCGCACCGTCCATGTGCAGCGTCATCAGGCTTGCAACCAACAGCGCAAATTCAACCGATGATATTGAAGTTGTCATTGTTAGACGTTAGGGCGTATGTAACGGAAATGCGCCGTCATGATGTGCTTGTATTCAGGCACGTATTATTTATTCATTTATCCTTACCTCTCTTCTCTTATGCCACGTCTATGCGCTATGCCCGCCATGCCGGTCTCTATCTTTGTTGTATCAGATCTTCGCAGTTCTGTAGTATGAATACCTGTGACATTAGTAGATAGGTTTTCTTCGGGTTAATCTAGCACTTACAACAGCTCTTCTTTGGTATAACAGAACCTCAAGTCCGATTTCTGTCCACAAACACCTCTTTAATAGTTTATAGTTTATTCACGAAAGCCTCTTACTCATGCTGGCCTTTTGACATGTTTTTATAAGTCCCAAGTAATACTCTTCTTATGGTGCCTTTAATCGGAACACAGAGATGTATTGCTCTTTTAATACATTATTAACACTTGAACCGAAATTGAATAATTTCAGCCGTGGCCAAATAAAAAGTCTATCAACGTTCTGAATGCTCCCTCTCCGTGTCTCCACGTCACTCTCCTCAATTTGAACCCGGAATTTTCCGTCTTGCG
Source organism: Favolaschia claudopus (assembly GCA_037176885.1). Taxonomy (NCBI): domain Eukaryota; kingdom Fungi; phylum Basidiomycota; class Agaricomycetes; order Agaricales; family Mycenaceae; genus Favolaschia; species Favolaschia claudopus. The sequence continues at coordinate 18,739 of JAWWNJ010000109.1, forward strand.
GCTCATTAAATTGGAGTCACAGCAGTGTATCAATGTTGTAATCTCAAACTCCCTGTTCGCCGTTAAAAGGCTCTGATTGGCAAAGCTTTTCTCCTCACATATGTTTATCGATTCTGGCCAGTGTCTCGTCTCATTCTCCTCCACTATGTCAACCTTCCTCCTTCTCGGTTTTATGGCTCTTGCTGCGGAAAGTGCGTTGCCGCTCAAGTTCCTGGAGCTACCTATACTTGCCACTAGAATCACTATTTTACCTCTCTCAAGACACTCTCTGACAATGAGACAAACGTTTCTGGCTGCGCTGCAACTTTGCACATCTACTTTACGGCCAGCATTGCTCCACTCCCCAACAATACACTGGCCTATGTGGTCGCCAAAGCTTCCGCTCCAGTTGGTCAACCAGTCGAGCTTGATGCTTTCCAAGTCTCCGTTGTTCCAGGAAATCCTAACAATGTAAATTATAATGTACATTAGGCTTATCATCAGAACTGATACTCTACAAAACATGAAGTCCCCAACTGCCCCAAACTTCGCTTATGAATACTCAGCTGCCCATGTAAACATAATCTTTATCACGTTGTGAGTAAGACTTAACCTGAAGTGCTCTGCTTCAAGTTAACTTTAAACTGGACTTGTTTGAACACAGAATTGGTTGATGCAATGTAGCAAACTCGACAAACTAAGGCCAACTCTCACGCAGGACGCAATTAATTGTAAGATCATTTTTTTCATTGCTGTGTGTAGGAATTTGATCTAGCGTCTTCGCAGGCCCTACCTGTAGAAATGTGTCAATGCCACTGAACATCAAGTGGACTTTGCCTGAGAATGGACTTGAGAAGGCAGAGGCATCGGGGCACGTAAGGTAAAACAACGCAAAGAGATCCCCTTGAAGCGGGGCAAAGAATACAAGCGTCAACAAGGGCGCAGTGACAAGAAGACCGCAAGGGAGATGAATAAGGGTATAGTTGCAGCTTGAATCAGCTTTCATTTGTGTATTGTGCGGCCTCTCTGTGTTGCTAGGCATGCCTCTTTGTATACTTGACACAGAATTGAAAATGTGATCTACGTGAAAAGCAGCAACCATACAGACTGCCATCAACTGATATTTATGAGGCAAGATATTCCAGACTCGCGAGTTGTCCAAGGATGAATGACAGTGAAGAACAGGCGGGCAAAATCGAGTTCGGGGCAGCTCGTTGATTTAGCTGATGGGTGGTATTGCAATCTATCTTTTAGTAAGCAAAATAGTAAGTGTAGTAGTACAACAGAGGACACGTAGTAGTGAGGAAAAAAAGAGGCAGTCCATCCTCCCTACGTGTCCATCATATCGACGGTCCTCCAGCAATTTCGGAAGGGTTGGCAGCGATCCAGGTATCCTCCATTCAGGTAGAAATGGCGTCTGGGACGAGTTGGTGACCACAGCTCCCACTTCTTTTCCTTCTGCTTGACCACCCTCGAATAGACCGTCGGGATTCGTCATAGCTCGAATCTCATCCCCGAATAGACTTCTGGGCTGTCGTAGTAGCCCGCTGCGCAGTTCTGGCGAGCCGCTCGTAAATAGAGCGGGAAGAGGGGGTCGCTATCCGAAGAGGTTGCCATATTGTCGGAATTCTTGAAGAAAAGGCCGCAGTCGAGATCGCGTCGAAACACGCGTCAGGACCAGGCTAGGGGCAGGCAAAGAGGAAGGCGGTAAAGAAGAGAGGCGGTAGTCGGAAAGTCGATTTGTAGTAATAGAAAGATGCTCTGCAGGGATCGTGTTGAAACACGTCCTAGCGAGGTGGAAGGAAAGAAGAAAGAGTACGAAAAGTTCCAAGTACAAATTCCCACGTACATACAGTTTCGGCCAACATGTCCCTAATTTATGTGGAATTTAAGTATTCACGCCTGAGTTCTGGAGCGTTTATAAGGTCCAGCTCGGAGACCCAAGGGTCGTCCGCTGGTCCATATCTCTGCCACAGCACTTTGAACATCTTTTGATTTCCCTTTGACGCGACAGCATTTTATGACCCAGAATCGAATCGCTTCCTTCTTCCGTGGCTACAAGGTAGTGCGTTGCTCTGAGGGACTGACTACAGGATCGCCCTCCGGATTCAGCAGCCCCCGCTGCACCGCGCGGGTGATATTCCTAGCAGCAAGATGTTGTGCGTATTGCTGTGTACGCTCGAAACATCTGTTTGATGGTAGCGTCTAGTATCTCTGTCTGCCCGTCCTTGAGCCACCATGGAGCGCAACAACATGGTTGCTTAGTACTGGTGCAAATGTAGCATTCGCCATTACGGGGCTTCGCTGTAACGACTGGCCATTTTTGCGCGTTATATCTGGCTATTTTAAGTCAAGTGCGGCCCTAAACACCCCCAACTACCCGCCACGACTATAGTCTTACTCGACTATCAATAGGAAGTCAGTACCTCTGTTGGTGACACTAAGGAGGGTCAAAGTGAGCTCCGAGCTGTTGACCGTAAAAAACCCATCACAGGAGAAAGGCCTTATAATAATAGCCTACTGCAGTACTATGGATCTGTTCCATAACAGAACCCTCAGAAGAGTGACGAAGAGTCAAGTACTTGTGTACTACGGACTTAGACGAAGGTCTACAAGGATGTAGAAGGCGCCGCGGTGGACATCAGAGTCAAATGACAGATGCCGCGGGCTGCCGACTATAAATAGACAGCTGGAACAGCGGAAAGGGATCTCATACAGGAGATGCCGGTGCCAGGATCAAAAGGCAGAGATATGGCAAGACATGAGGTCTTTGACAGGAGTGATGATGGTGTGATGCTGAAGCCGAACAAGTGCGGCAACTTCATTAGAAATCTATTTCTATATTGGAGTCAGCGCGGATGACTTGGTGGCTTGATAAATTGGACAACAGACAGAGTCCGTGATATTGCGAGTGAATTGGAATGTCCCAAGAATAGTCTTAGGAGTTAGTAGAGGCGTTGATGGCACCACCGGAAGGGTTGCCGCAAGTGACAGATTGACGGGATCACCAATGATGGTGTTCCGCGGGCTTCCGCAATTCAGTGATTCAACCGTGAGAGTCATAACTGCTGACTTTCTACCGTTGGATCGACAAGCCAAGAGGCTGCCGAAGGTCCTCCGGGACACCCAAATACCAATATACCATCTCTCTACTCAATTGGATCGACATTGCTTACTCTGTACTATTTATGTGATGTATTTCTTGGCATTAGTATAAAAGGACCTGTATTTCTCGTTGAGCTGGAGGACATCGCGCTCAGTCTATTGGACAGCGTTGGTGAACTCAGGCAGCAACATAGAGGGCACATATAAGATATTGTCTACTCGTTTGTCTTAATAGAAACTGTGTTGAAGTTCAAGTCAAGTGTGAATCCTAAGCATTTGTTTCGAGAGTGTTCACCCGCGGAGGCTTCGCCTTTTGAGTAGCTTTGTCCGTGGTACTAGTGTGCTAGGAACTGCCTGCCTCTATAACCCGCGGACTGTCTATTGCGATTGTGAGGATACATGTGCTCAAGAGTGAACTAGTATCTCCCTGAGTCTGAAGAGAGTGGAACTGTCCATCTGCTAAAGCATTGCGTTGGAACTGCTGGCGTATAACCTGAAGAGATCTGATTAGTCCTCTTCTGAAAGACTTGTGCTATATAAAGGAGTGTCAAAACGTTCCTGGAACTTGGAGGTTCAGGTCTATAGTACAACTGGTGCTATAAGAATTGTACAGTCTGCCGCGGAAACTGTCTGTGGTCATACTTTCAATCTCGCCCTGATATTCAACTTGGTTGGTATCTTGTATCCTACTGTTTTATAGTTTCCTATTCTTAGGAAAGGTCCGCGGACGGAATCACTTCCATCTACGGTGTGTGAGAGCGTGTTTTGTGCAAGGTTCTGCTTGCAAGTCGACTTATATCCTCGTCACTGAGACATCTGGATTTCGGATCGAACCCCACGAACTCTTCGAGAGACATTTGAGTGTATCTTGTTGAGATATTTGTGTTGTAGTGTTGTGTGTGTTGGTTGATTGTGTTATATATATATTTTGGTGGTAGATTCTCTGCTGCGCTATATTTAGCACTTTGTCGATATATTCAAGTGTCAGCGTTACATCTGCAGCCCACCGCGAGGGGTTCGGAGGTAATTTGTTGATAAAACAAAACACGTTGCTGTAGTTGGGAGAGTCTAGAGAAGGGACTTTCCTGGGTTGTCGAGAATTCCAGCCCAAACACACCCTCGTACTAGAAAGACGTCGAGGAAGAGCAGACATCAGCGCAGCCCGTCTCCATTAAATACAGGAGCAGGTGCCAGAAGTTTGCTAGAGCAAGCCAGGGTTGCCTTACAAGAACCCGCTCAAAACGTCGACTTCAAGGAACAGTCTTATACCCGAGTCTGTAAATTGGGAGCATCGGCGTCTGGCAGAAAACCGCGTACGACCAAAAAATTCCAGTACAGGACGGTCCGTCTAGTTCGTCACCAGTTAAGAGAAGAAGGAGAGCGCGTTCCGCGGAAGCTATAAATACTTCTGCAGCATTACCCTTTGAGGGACACGCAATCCACTCGGACAGCGAGATATCTGATCATTTGAATCAGACCATCGAGGCTATTTCGAACTCCGAACCCCCCACAAACAAACACTATGGCTACCTACGATGAAATTGATAAGACCAAGATCCCTGATGTATTTGGGAGACATAACCTGAAATTCGATGACGAAACAGGGGACTTGCCCAAGTACTTGGAAGGGATTGATGATCTTATTGCGAAGCAGGGAAATCTTAGTGAGCATTCAAAGAAGTGGCTAGCACACCACTATGCGAACAGTAAAGTTGCAGAAAGAATGGCAGGCTTTGCCCACCTATACGAATGGAACGTATGAGGAATGGAAAGCGGAGTTGATGGATGCTTATCCTGAAGTTCGTGCAGTAGAGAAAGGTTCCCGCGCGGGCTGGGCATCTTTCTTGAAACAGTATTCAGACCGTCCGGTGAGAATAGACGAGGAAGTTGAATTTGCCAACTATTGTCGAAATTTCCGCGGACGAGTTGCAGTGATGAACAAGGACCGAGAGATGCTCTCAAGGCACGAGTTGCGCAAGACTTTTTGAAGGGTATTCATCCGACCTTCAAGGAGACTCTCTGCGCTATCGTGCTGGCCAGAAGTCCGACGGAACTTGCATTGTACCAGCGAGCAAAAGCTGAATATGAAGCTGTGGCTGCGAACAAAGGGAAGGCCTATAAACTGGCCTACACTCACCCTGACGACCTGTACGAATGGGCAGACTTTGAGGAGATTTTGAAGTCGTTGATCAAAAGTAATGACTCTATTTTCTTCACAACTCCCTCGGATACAAAAAGAAAGGCTGTTCTATTTGCGGGAAGTTCGGAAGGAAGTGATGAAGCTGCCAAGTTGAAAGCTAGATTGGACAAGCTAGAGGCTGACTCCAAGGCTAGGGAGGAAAAGATCCTCCAGGCGAACAAGGATATAAAGGATAAAAATGGAAGAGACTCTTGCGAGCCATTTGGATAAGTTTGTAACAAACCAAAAACAAACTATGTCCAAGATGCAAGAAGCCTTGGAAAAAGGAAACTCTAACTATCCTACTCGCCCAGCAGAGAGAAGAGAGTACGGGCCAGGACAGGCCTCCTCTCAGAGATGGCAGGCCAACGGGCTGTTATTATTGTTGGGATCCGGCACACTATGTTGCAGAGTGCAAGCACAGAAGGGATGATATTACTGGGGGCCTGTTAATCTTGAAAGAAGGACATATGTTCTTCTATGATGGAAAGGCTTTGCCGCGGGAACCCAGAATAAGAGTTACATGACCAAAGTGCGGGACTACTATAATAATCGCACTCAGAGTTATTATAACGAAAGAGGCTTTTGAGTATTATTATGCTAGTGACCCCTGCGTCGTCCTCCTCTCAGTCGTTCACCAGCGAGTCGAAAGAAGCATCAACTTCTTCTGCGACCGAGGACAGACTGGACAAGATTGAGGAGTCTGTTTCAAAAATAGCGCAGTTTATAAAACAGAAAAACCAACAAAAAGAAACAGTAGCCGAGAGAGATAATGGGAAGGAGCCCATTAAGCCAGCCAGAGAGAATAGAGTTGAAGTGTTGCTACCGAAGCGTACTACTCAACCTGCGAGGAAAGTTACCGTTGAAGAAGTCAGTGATTCTGAGGACGAGTCGGTTGGTGTCAGAAATAAAAATCAGAAGGAAGAACTTCCGTTCAAGGACGTGAAACCTCTGTCTGACCCTCCCGTACGACCCGTGTTCCCGCGAAAACCAGCAGAGGAGCAACATGGCCAAGGGTCATCAGGTTCACGAAGAACAAGAGTGCCTAAAGATACTCAGCGGCGAGACAAAGCTACCGCGGAGATCGCAGACGCTATTCGGGAGACTGTGATACCAGTCAAAATAGGCACATTGCTGGATAGTAACGAGATGCTCCGGAAAACTCTTGAGATTGGGGGTCCGCGGAAGAACAAAGCTAAATTTATGAAGACTACTTCTGGTGATATTGTTCCGACCAAGGTGCACAACTTCGTCGTCCAAAGGGTGCCTGAGGATGAAGACTCAGACCTCGGAGAGCCCTGCGGATGATGAAAGTGAGGCAGAGGATAACGTTCGTGTTGAGACAACGACTTGTGAAGTTGTAGATGAGGATGGAAAGACTGTGTCGGTGTTGATGTTTGACACGTTCCCTGAATTGGTTACCTCCAATGATCATGATTTACCGGAGGCTACCAGAGGGAGAAAAAGCGAAAGCTGTTAAAGTCCCGTCCGCGGGCTCCTCTGCAAAGCTCAGATGCATTCATCCGTCGGTGAATGGCAAGTATGTGGAAGCCATTACGGATAGTGGGTCGCAGATTGTATCAATGAATGCCCAGTTGGCCAAGGAAATTGGTTTGACTTGGAATCCAAATATAGTCTGTGAGATGGTTGCTGCGAATAGCCAGATACAGTCCACTTTGGGCTTGGCTATGAATGTGCCTTTTAATTTTGAAGGGATAGTGATGCACCTTCAAGTTCATATTATTGACGAAGTGCCTTATGAAGTCCTTCTGGGACGCCCTTTCGAAATTTTGTCAGAAGCGATATTTGCGAGTAAACGGACCGGCGAAGTCGAGATTACTATTACGGATCCGCGCACAGGGAATAAAAATACCTTTGCAACCTCTCAGCGGGGGATCAAAATACCTTTGCAACCTCTCAGCGGGGGATCAAAATAGATCGAGACACAGGAAAACCATTCCAGACTGCTCCCGCGGAGTCCAAACCGGATTTTTGCAGGTCTTTGAGGAACTCAAAGATGGGGGAGAAGTAATGGCCGCGTTTGAGTACAATGACAACGGGAGTTGGTGTGTACAGGATATGGTTTACCAAAAGACGGAGACGTGGTTTCGCAGGATGATCGGACAATGGCGTATTTATTGGCGTCTAGAGACGCATTTGGAGGCGACAAGAATGCCAGCGTATTGTTGAATCAATTCGCAGGGCAGGTAGAGAAAGATAAAGGCACAGATGTCTTCTTGTTCACGGAATCTGGAAGCCCGAGAAAATCAAACCGTGGAAAGCAAGCACCTTATCCAGGTGATAGCTCGGCTAAGTCTGCTTTTGCCTACATGGAGCGAGATTCCCGCGTGAATGATGATAAAAATAGTTCCGCGGAGGCGGCGGACCGAGGTCCGAAGGTGAACCGTAGAAAGCGAAAATACAAGAAGAAAAAGAAGAAGAAGAAGTCTAAGAAGACTTCGACGGCAGGGGAGCAAAGACGGTCCCTGCTGCTAAGGGGAAGCTGAATTTTGAAGTACCGGTGCCGGAAGTACCAAGAGAGCATTTATTTTTGGAAATTTGGGCATCTCTATGGGAAAACAGCGAGTATTTGCTGCTAAGAAGTACAAACCGGTGGCGGAAAAGATTAAGCCTATCCTTGGAAGAGTGGATGAGAAGTTCAGGATAGTGCGGGATATCAAGGGAGACCCTCTAAAGGATATGCCAAAAATAGAAACAGATATTCCTGAGATTCACCCAGTAGGAAGGTATACCGCGGAGCGAATGGAGGCATTTGAAAAGACTCATAACACTGGGTTCTTATTGCCTGAAGAGATGAAGTTGCTTCATCATTTTATGATGTTGCATAACGAGCATTTCGCCTGGGAAGAGGATGAGCGAGGGCAATTCATTTTCCGCCCGTTGATATGCCTGTGGTACCACATACACCATGGGTATGCTCGCAAATTCCTATTCCACCTGGACATTTTGAAGAGTTCTGCCGCATCATCAAAGCTAAATTAGATGCTGGGGTGTATGAACCATCCAACTCGTCCTACAGGTCACCTATTTTTGCGGTGATAAAGAAAGATGGAAAGTCATTGAGAATTGTACACGCGTTAGAGAGGTTGAATGAGGTTACAATTCAACACTCTGGGGTACCTCCGGCCACGGAGAAGCTAGCAGAACATTTTGCTGGTCGAGCGTGCGGAGCTTCGTTGGATATGTTTGTCGGATATGATAACAGGGACTTAGCGGAATCTTCAAGGGATTATACAACCTTCCAGACGCCGTTTGGGGCACTGAGGTTAGTAAAATTACCGATGGGATGGACCAATTCTGTTCCCGTGTTTCACGAGGACGTTTGTACCATCTTGAGAGATGAAATGCCGCATGTAACAATCCCTTACATAGACGATGTACCTGTCCGCGGGGGACCTACGAGGTACGAGACACAAGATGGCGACTGGGAAAGGATTGCTGCGAATCCTGGGATTAGAAGATTTATCTGGGAACACCTCGAGAATTTAAATCGAGTGGTTACTAGAATGGCTTATGCAGGAGGAACTTTTTCAGGGAAGAAGTTGGTCCTCTGTGCGGATGAGTTTGAAGTTGTAGGGCATATTTGCTCTTACCGCGGGAGAATTCCCGATCCTAAGAGGGTGGACGTTATTAATAACTGGGGCTCCTGTGACTCTTTCACGCAAGTGAAGGCGTACTTGGGCACGGTTGGTGTTCTGAGGAGCTTTATTGAAGGGTACGGCGACATTGTTGCACCTATCAATGAGTTAACGAAGAAGGACGTTCCCTTTGTATGGACCGCGGACTGTGATGAGGCGCAGGCCAAAATTAGAGAAAGGTTGAAAAACTGCCCAGCTTTAAAACCCCTGAGGTACGACTGGGATTCGGACATAGTAATTCAAGTGGATACTTCATGGAGAGCTGTGGGAATTATTATCTACCAGCTAGACCCAGATGATCCTAAGAAGAAATACTTTGCACGATTTGCGAGTATAACGTTAGGGAAGACCGAGGCGAACTATTCGCAACCTAAACGAGAATTGTACGGGTTGATGAGAGCTCTAGAGGCCATGTATTATTGGATTTTCGGAGCAAGGAAGCTTGTGGTTGAAACCGACGCGTTATACATCAAGGGCATGTTGAAAAACCCTGGAATGGGCCCCAACGCCACGATTAACCGCTGGATTGAGAAGATCTTGATGTTCCATTTTAAGCTGAAGCATGTCCCTGGTGAAAAGTTTGCACCCGACGGGTTATCAAGGAGAGATCCTTTCCCTGGGGATGAACAATTCAAAAATTCGGAAGAGGGTTATGACCAAAATGAACCTCCCGAGGACCATGAGGACGTTTCCGCGGAAGGCCCACAGCCGTTGGAATTCGAGGACTTTAAACACCTTATTGATACCAGAGGTGGATATTTCCAGTCGGAGGAGGAACAGCCAGAAATGGTGGACGTTGATGCAGTTTGTATGGATGATTTCCAACGGGATTGCGAGAGTGCCAGAATGACTGAAGCTAATCTGGCGAGAGCACGCAGAGAAGCGTACTCGAAGGAGAATAAGCAGATCCCTGAGTATATTTTAATGACGGAGCCTCTGATTCCAAATTTAGAATTGAAATGGGATGAGTCGAAGTGAGAGCCTTACGATGAAGAGCATCGTTCGGATTGGATGAAAAAGCGAGATGCTAAATTACCATTGGTAAAGGAATGGCTAGCGGACCCTATGAAAAGGCCCGCGGGAATGAATGATGATGCAGAGTATAGAAGTTTTATGCGCTTCGCCTCACATTTCTTTTTGAAAGGGGGGAGGATGTATAAGAAATCTTTTGGCACTGCGAATCAGTTAGTTGTTGACAAGGAACACCGCATGTACATGATGAAGGCTGCTCACGACAGTCTGGGTCACCGCGGAAGTTATGCAACTAGAGAATTGATTACGCTGCGATTCTGGTGGCCAGGAATAGAAGCAGATGTATTTTGGTACATTGCGTCTTGCGACGCTTGCCAAAACCGACAACATACACTGTTGAAAGTCCCGCCAGTTTTGACCCATACTCCAAGTCTATTTCAGGTCATCCATACCGATGTAATGGTGATGGGGCAAGTGTCCAATAAATGTGGACTAGTAGTTGATGCTAGGGACTCGTTGAGTTCTTGGTTAGAAGCGAGACCGCTTGTGAGAGACATGGCTCACGCAATTGGAATGTTCCTGTTTGAAGAAATCATTTGCCGTTGGGGTTGCCCAAAGCAGATTGTTACGGATAATGCGGGGCAGTTCAAGAAAGCTGTGGAATGGTTGAAACAGAAATACGGAATACCAAATATTCAGATTTCACCGTACAACTCTCAAGCGAACGGGAAGATTGAAAGCGGACACTTCCAAATGCGTCAGGCATTGTTCAAAGCGACTGGCAAGAACCCATCCAAATGGTTCTGGTTCTTCCATGTTATGCTTTGGTCAGACAGAGTAACGGTTAGAAAAGGATTAGGTTGTTCACCTTATTTTGCGGTGACTGGAGCGCATCCGATTCTACCGTTGGATATTGAGGAAGCTACTTGGTTGGTTGACATACCAGGTCGAGTGTTGACGACCGCGGAACTGATAGGGCTAAGAGCCAGAGCTTTAGCAAAGCATGTTGCCCATGTTGAACACATGAGGAAGCGTGTAGATCATGCTAAAATGGTTCAAGTCCGTAAACTCGAACGGTATAATGAACATACGATTAAAAACTATGATTTCAAACCGGGAGATCTGGTTCTCGTGCGCCACACTGAAGTAGAGAAGTCTCTGAACTCTAAGATGGATCAGAAGGGGAGGTACCTTGGCCCAATGGTTGTTATAAGACGTACCAAGGGAGGAGCGTATATCCTAGCTGAAATGAACGGCGCGTTATTCCATGACAGGATAGCCGCGGGGCGTGTGGTTCCATACTTAGCACGTCGCCGAATGCAAATTCCGCTCAACATCCAAAAGTTTATTGATGTATCTACGGAGACACTCGAAAAGCTAGTGGACGATATTCCCGCGGAAGGGGAAAAGACAAAGGAGCGCAGCTCAAAGAAGATAAAGGATCTAGCCTTCGATAAAGTAAATATAAGGGTAACACCTGAAGACTTCGAAAAGGCTGAGTCCTCAGAATCGGAGACTGGGAACGATGATAATGAAGCAGAGTCGGACGATGAGCCAAAAGAGTCGATTGGTCCTAGACGGTCCAAACGCAGGAAGCATTAAAGATTGTGGTGGTATGCGCCTCTGTAATCTTAAATTAGAACTTCTCCGCGGAAGGATTAAAATGGGAGATCGTACTTGTCAGGCGATTCGACGGAGTGAATAGAGATGCCAGGAGGAAGGAGCTTGGACATACGAAGCTCGACAAAGCCGAGGGCGGAGTTGTCGTAGCCGTGAAGGATGAGTTCCTTGCGCATATAGGCGAGTTCATGAAGATCATCGATCTTGTTGACCGCTTTGATGAACTGGGCCTTGCGAGCCTTGATGGAAAACTCATGGTGGTAGGCGAAAGCTTCGTCAAGCTGGTCAAGCATGGTCTCCAGGTCGACGGTGCTGCGACCGAAGATGATAGCTGAAGGGGAGGATTAGCGAGGAATAAGTCTGGACATCTATAAATGGACGCACCAGGACCTCCGCGCTTCTTCCAACTTTCGATCATCTTGTCCTTGCTGGTGAAGTCGCAAGGATGGAATTGAATAAGACAGTTGTGGCAAGGAGGACCCCAACTAGTAGGAGCGCAAGGCTCGACGTTGTGTTTCTTGGCGCAGCAAGAGCACTGTTCAGTCGGCTGGTGATGAAAATAGATCAGTCGAAGTTGAAAGTAACAAGTACTAAGGACGCACCTTATTATCTTCCATAAGATAGATGGCAGCTTGAAACTTGGGAAGGATCTCGCTGACAGGGACTATGATATCGCGTGCGAAGGCTGCGAGGACTGCGGCAGGATCCATTTCGTCGGGGCTGTCGTAGAGATAATCGTAGTAGTCGTCGTTCTCTTCGTCGTCTAAGCCGTGGATGCTCATGCAAAGAGAAAAGAATATTATGGGAGAAGACGTTCCTATGAGGCACTGTTTAAATAGTAAACACTGCTGAGGAGATGTCTTGCCTGTGATTATTTGAATCAGATTTTGTATTGATCATAAGCGGGACGGAGGAAAGTAAAGGAGTGAGACTTGAAGTCTAGGCTTGCCAAGACTTAGAGGCGCACAATATCCAGTGGAATAAGGGCTTCAAGGAGCATGTAGGCGGTCACGGCAATGGAGTCGTTCACAAAAAGGCTTCCGCGGCGGCTTGAAGTACTTGAGAAGTTGAAGTAGAACTGGACGATTGGAGTTCTATTTTTGGAATTCTGAGCGCGGAAAAAGAGTCTTACCACTCCTGAGATGTCCAAGAGACTGCGGGAAATCGGACGAAGTTGGCTTGACAAAACAATTGTATTGCAAGCACTGCTAAGTATATACGAGACACCCGGGGATTTGGACAGTTGCTGGTTGAACAGCAAATATGTGCGGTTGAACGCACGACGATACGATAGGGAACACTGAGAGTCGACGGTTTATGTGTCTAAAGAGCGAAGGCACATAGGTATATAGGCCGCGGAAGGACGATCAAGTCTAGAAGGCGGAAAGGTTTAACTGGAGAGCTATAAAAATAAACGCAGAGACATACCGCGGAACTAGCGGGGCGCATAATGGGATCCTCGTTGTCGGCATGATGGATCTTCATGAGCTGCTCGAGCTGGTCATCCATCTCCTCGTAGGCGCGAAGCCAGTAGCGATACTTGAAGGAAGCGGCGGCCATGTTGCGGCGGAGGTAGCGCTCGCGAGCCTTGAAACCTTGCGCGTCCAAGTGCTTGAGTTGGTTCTGAGAAACCTTCCAGGTCTTGTTGACATCGTCCGAATGCATGATGGCGATGAGGTCCTTGTCCATGGAGTCTAAAATAAAAATTAGACGAAATTAGATCAAGGAGAAGATGAACTCGTACCAGGGACTTTGGGCTCGTAGTCGAGGTCGACGTCATCCGGTTCGGTACGGGCACGCTTGTTGCTGCGGTTGGACACAGGGTTCAACGACAAAGCAGGCTATGAGCGAGAATTAAGCAGAGAAGCAGAGTTGACGAATATTTCACGCACCATAAGTGGTCCCGCGGGCGCCATCTACAACAATTGATGAACGTTAAGCGAGAATTCAACCGTGGGATATGGGTTACGTACCTTCTCGTCCTCGTCAGGACAAGTGGAAGATGTGTCGGAGTTCTTCGCCTTGGGGCCTTTGCCCTAATAAAAACGATGTTATAAAAATAGAACGAAGTGAAAAGGCGAACACACAGGAACTTTACGAACATTTTTGAACATGTCCTCTGGAACGGGATCGTCAATGATGCGCACGGATTTGCCGTCGTCTTGAGGAGCCTTACCGGCAGGGATACCGTCCTTGGGCTTGACAGGGCAGTTGTCCTGGCCGTGCTGGTGAGAAGAGCAAGACGAACAAACGGAAATCTGGGTGAATGAAGAGGAAAGTGCAGAGGGATAAAAATAGACGCACAGTGTCGTTCTTGACCTTGGGCGCACTATTCTTCTGGAAGGTGGCGACGGGGCTTTGTGAGAGGAAGAGGCTGCAGGAGGTTCTGGAGACGGAGACGCCGACTCTTCTGATTCAGGAAGATCGGGCTCGACGTCTTTGGGCAGAACGACAGAGGAGCGGCCAGGGCCGACTTTAGCACCAGCTTTAGCCTTGCGCGGACGTTTGGCCGCCGAGGTGACGGACGTTCGTGTAGATCGACGAGGTGGTTCAGCACTGGCAGCGGAGTCTTTCTTCTTTACGGGCATGGTCCGGCGACGAGCACCAGAGGGCAGTGATTGTTGGGCGAGGATTGCAAAAAGAGTCCAAGTAGAGGGCTACTCGGCGACGTAGGCGTCGAGGAGCGCGTCGAAAGGCTAGTAAGATAACCAAGTAGTAGCCACAGGGTGTAAGACACTGTGTGTGGTGGTGGTGGAAGGGAAGGAAGAAGTGGGCGCTAAAAGTCGCACCCACTCAAACTATAAGTCAGCGCGGACTTAGAGAAATTTTCTCTAAGTCGCCACGCCTTCAGAGGACTGAATTGAATACTCAGTGACTCACCTTGAAGGAAGAATAGAAGACGGAAGTTAATCTAGGGCGCAGCCGCAGTAATTAGAAGCCAGTATTAAGGTTTGATGAAGAACCTAGGGCTGATTGCCAGGGCAGAGGCGGCCGCGGCGAAAGATAAGTCGGAAGGTCAGATTAGATAAAGCGGAAGTGCAAACGCACTTAGGATTAGGGTTGGTGAAATCCAGGACGGCGAAAATTTGACCGAGTCGAAAAATATAAGGAAAAGAGGTGAAAGACCCCTGTCCGAATATTTCAGACAGAAAGTGTCAATGACGTCATATGCCGTAATGATTGGCGTCCGCGGAAGCAACTGTCTAAATTAACAGACGGAACGTCTTAGCGAGTAGTGCAGGAGGACTTGACTAAAAACAAGTCGCTCGAGGAAAAAGGGACAGAAAAGTAGTTTGCAGTTGGTCTAAAAATAGACGTCCGCGGGAGTTGTCATCCTTGCGGTCCACTAGATTTAAAGCCAAAAATAAGCACGGATTTTGGTGCAGGCTATAGACCGGGGACGGTCTAGATTTAGTGAAGGGGAGATGTAACGACTGGCCATTTTTGCGCGTTATATCTGGCTATTTTAAGTCAAGTGCGGCCCTAAACAACCCAACTACCCGCCACGACTATAGTCTTACTCGACTATCAATAGGAAGTCAGTACCTCTGTTGGTGACACTAAGGAGGGTCAAAGTGAGCTCCGAGCTGTTGACCGTAAAACCCATCACAGGAGAAAGGCATTATAATAATAGCCTACTGCAGTACTATGGATCTGTTCCATAACAGAACCCTCAGAAGAGTGACAAAGAGTCAAGTACTTGTGTACTACGGACTTAGACAAGGGTCTACAAGGATGTAGGAGGCGCCGCGGGGGCTATCAGAGTCAACATCAGTCAAAAGACAGATGCCGCGGGCTGCCGATTATAAATAGACGGCTGGAACAGCGGAAAGGGATCTCATACAGAAGATGCCGATGCTAGGATCAGAAGGCAGAGTTGTGGCAAGACATGAGGTCTTTGACAGGAGAGTTGATGATGTGATGCTGAAGCCGGACAAGTGCGGCAACTTCATTAGAAATCTATTTCTATATTGGAGTCAGCGCGGATGACTTGGTGGCTTGATAAATTGGACAACAGACGAGCCTGTGATATTGCGAGTGAATAGGAATGTCCCAAGAATAGTCTTAGGAGTTATTAGAGGCGTTGATGGCACCACCGGAAGGGTTGCCGCCAGTGACGGATTGACGGGATCACCAATGATGGCGTTCCGCGGGCTTCCGCAATTCAGTGATTCAACCGTGGGAGTCATAATGGCTGACTTTCTACCGTTGGATCGACGAGCCAAGAGGCTGCCGAAGGTCCGCCGGGACACCCAAATACCAATATACCATCTCTCTACTCAATTGGATCGACATTGCTTACTCTGTACTATTTATGTGATGTATTTCTTGGCATTAGTATAAAAGGACCTGTATTTCTCGTTGAGCTGGAGGACATCGCGCTCAGTCTATTGGACAGCGTTGGTGAACTCAGGCAGCAACGTAGAGGCATATAAAAAGATATTGTCTACTCGTTTGTCTTAATAGAAATTGTGTTGAAGTTCAGTTCAAGTGTGAATCTAAGCATTGTTTCGAGAGTGTTCACCTGCGGAGGCTTTGCATTCGAGTAGCTTTGTCGTGGCCTTAGTGTGCAAGGAACTGCCTGCCTCTACTGCCCGCGGACTGTCTATTTCGTTGTAAGGATACGTGTGCTCGAGAGTGAACTAGTATCTCCCTGAGTCTGAGGAAGAGTGGAACTGTCCATCTGCTGAAGCATTGCGTTGGGACTGCTGGCGCATAACCGGAAGAGATCTGATTAGTCCTCGTCTGAAAGGCTTGTGCTATATAAAGGAGTGTCAAAGGTTCCTGGAATTTGGAGGTTCAGGTCTATAGCGTAACTGGCGCTATAAGAATTGTGCATTCTGCCGCGGAAACTGTCTGTGGCCACTGTTTCAATCTCGCCCTGATATTCAACTGCGTTGGGTATCTTGTATCCTACCGTTTATAGTTCCTATTTTTAGGAAAGGTCCGCGGACGGAATCACTTCCATCTACGGTGTGTGAGAGCGTGTTTTGTGCAAGGTTCTTACTTGCAAGTCGACTTATATCCTCGTCACTGTGACATCTGGATTTCGGATCGAACCCCACGAACTCTTCGAGAGACATTTGAGTGTATCTTGTGGAGATATTTGTGTTGTAGTGTTGTGTGTGTTGGTTGATTGTGTTATATATATATTTTGGTGGTAGATTCTCTGCTGCGCTATATTTAGCACTTCAGTTGATATATTCAAGTGTCAGCGTTACAGCGGCGTCGTGGACGTCGACATCTCGCAGACTCAGATGAAGCCTGAGAGCAACCTGATAGTGTGTTGTATGAGCGGGACGTAGATGACTCGGAAGAGCAGTGAGTTGGCGGTGATTCGTGAGTAGTGAGTACAGTATCCCGCGTCGCCACGAGTCTCAGTTGCAGGTCTGGGGGAATGAGGACACCGTACCAGGCCGCGGCGGCAGGCCGTGGAATTTGCGATGAGGCAAAGGAAGCTTCAAGAAGTCTGAATTCTGAGGCGAGGACGTGCCAGGAGAAAAAGGCCGGGCATCAGCAATCAGTGATTATCGTGATGTCACATGTGACTGCACGCGTCCTGCCTTTCTCCCACCACCATCGATTCATCGCTGACAGTACGCTGACCATCCAGCAACCCCGGCGGTCCGACTCGGTCTTCTCACGCTGTAATACCACTCTCTGACCGTATAGACACGCGTTTTGGTACTCCTCCCGCAGCATCAGGCTGGTATCGCGGAAAACCAGCTTGACAACGACATCCGAACTGCATGCGACTTTCGGCTCGTCGTCTCCATGCAAAGCATTCGGCATGCACTCCAATTGTGTTCAGCACCATATATGAGATTATCTGATGCGTTGATGCCCCATACATTGTCCTCTACGAAGTAATTTGAGTGGACTTCAAGTGCGTGAATTTATCACTTTCTTTCGTTCTTTGAGCGCTGAGCTGGAACCTCAACAACTATCACAAAAGATTGTGAATGTGATAGGCGTGTGTGTCGATGGCTTCAGCACCTCTACTAGCTGACATTTAGCTTTCGCGGAATCCACAGATAACGCGTCAGCAGCTTTGCTGCCAGTGGCGCTCACACACTCGGTTTCTTACCGTTTTTCTCGGTGTAAATCGGCGTTGGCAGCGTCTCATCTCGATGGAGCGCGTTCCGCACCACTCCATGAACGCACGATCTGACGCGCTCGCAGTTCACCCACCCCCACCCGCTCCCAAACGATCTGCGCCGCCGCTCGACAGTCACCGAACTCGGACCTTGTGTGCGGTATAATCATTTCTGCTCACCGGACTGCTCGTCGCTCACTGAGTTTCCTCGATACATTGCGCAATCGATCCAACAGATGTCAATCCCACCGTTCCGCCGGTCGAAACCTGGGTAAGTTGCCTTCAATTGGAATAGTTTGATCTCTCTGAATTATTTCCCCAGCAACCTCTCCCTCCATTTAGATATCGGTTCACCCTGTGATTGAGGTCCTGGTGTGTGTTTTCCTACTTGATGCTACTCGGTCTACAATTCTCTACTTCCTGCAGCGTCCGAATATTTCACGATTCACTGCAAGCGAACCGGTAAGGGATCTTTGGTTGGATGAAGTGCGTGCGCTGACTGTTTTCGCTCCAAAAACGTACGTCCCTTTTTTTATCCTCGTGCATTCTGTATCTTCTCGCTTCATGTCTTTCATTGTTCTTTTCCTTCTCCCCGCTTTTATTCTTTCTTATTTTTGTGTGTCATTTCATGCAATCACGCCTTCCAGGCTTCTGGTCGTTTAAACAGGGTGACCGTAAGACATCCACAGCCTAGCAGCGATGGTATGAATGTCTATGTATGTACTGTACGTCGTACCATAGCCAATAACAAATATTTTCTGAGTGCCTAGAAGCGCTTAAATGGAATGCACTCAAGTTGAGTTCATCTGGAACTCTCAAGTAGAGTGTGCTTCAAGCACTGAATCCCAATCGAAATCTATCAAGATGATCTTGTCTCGTGGTCGATGTCGCTTTCACTCGAAAGGACTCAAAGTTTGTGCAGAAGGAAAATGTTTGATAAGATTCACACAAACACCCAATGCATATCCGCTGCAAGTATTCCAAGATGATAGTTACAAAACCAAGGGGGGAACATAGAGAACCAATGCGCGACAATCATTTTTCAGCAGACCAATGCCCTATTCCAAAAAGTCAGCATGAGACGATCCATGTTGCAGGAGGAATGGTACCATACATTTGAGTCAAAATCCAAACCAAAATTGTTGAGGTGTTCCCGGATGTGGCCGCAAATAGTTTGGTTGAAAACTTGACGGAGACTTGTCTCCATTAGCGCCACGGAAGATCGATTGGGTAGGCTGTTAGCAATTTTCCTCAAATCAATGATTTGGCTAGTCCTGTGGTTACCACGCCCTGGTAGGCGGTATCCTGCGTTATTATATAAGCAGCCTATTTGGGAAGTAATGGCAACCGCGCCTCGACGCGACTTGAGCGCGTTCCCGCGCGATTTTGAGCTGGAAAATTAACTTAACAACCGATACTGACCTCTCTGAATCCTCAAGCAACAAATTCTACGGGTCTTCATGGTATTCGAAGTGGAAAACGTAGAATTACCTGATTTGGGCACATTTCCGGCGAGTACAGGTTTGAAGACAGAATGAGTGTGAATTGAGCAAGGAACGATTCTTGACCAAATCAAAGGTCTCTTACACCGTTTTCGACGTTTTCAGATCTTCCAGTCGCGTCGAATTGGTGAAGGTGAGCGCGTTGTTTGGTTGTGCATCACCATCAATCATTGATAAGGCGGGATACCGGTTATCAGGCGCGGTAACTAACAGACTATAACTAGCGAGGAACGAGCTGCAAGTTATAGCGTCTGTCTAGAGAGACTATGATTTGGCCACATATAGGTGGTGGAGTCCGATGGAAACTGCTTGAGACGACTGTGTGCACGGGACAACGCCATAAGTTGAATGAAACACGCATCGGGCCACCAGTATAGAGAGGCACTTCAACTTGTGTAGCCTGAGATACATATTTCTGGGGTTTGTCCAATGACTTGGATTAGGCCTCTTCGAGGCGGGTGGCTGAACCTGTGGGACTCGACGAAAATTTGACAGAACAGTGGCTTAGGTTTCTTTGGTGAGCACATTTAAATCGATTTCCGCCTTATGAATTTCTGCGAGCAAGAGAGATTCTGACTCTAAGCTAGCTCAGCCGGCTTCCGATTGTAGAATGAGGCATACTTGAGTACTAGTAATTATACAGTGGTCCTCGCTGAATTATTGTCTCAACACCGCAGCTGGTTCATGTTTCCCATGCATTGTGTAGGCTTTGCAGTAAGGATGCAACCATGCATCGCTCTCAATGCAGAAAATTCACAGATTAGAATTCAGACAATGTTATGCTTGATCTGAACAGAAACGGAGGTAAACCATCGTTAACTCAACAGATGGTGCTAAGGAAGAAACAT
This sequence comes from Favolaschia claudopus, assembly GCA_037176885.1. Lineage (NCBI taxonomy): Eukaryota > Fungi > Basidiomycota > Agaricomycetes > Agaricales > Mycenaceae > Favolaschia > Favolaschia claudopus. Next base: position 38,700 of record JAWWNJ010000109.1, read on the forward strand.
GTGCCAGTACAGAGCAGATACATATATTGGTTGTAAACTGAATGAAGGTCCAAAAGCTCGCCATTTAACTCCGACGCCAGAGGTCCGGAGCACAAACTCCAAACGCTCCCCGTTAGATCTTTTACTCAACCTAACCCGAATGACGCGAACGTGCACGGCGTGACGGTGTGTGAAGAAAAAGGCAACAAGACTTGGACCCCCGACGAACGGTACTCCGAAGAGGAAGGTCCATCAGATAGATACGAGACAAGGCAAGGGAAACTATAACTTATCAGGGAGGAGGCGCAGCCAGTTCATGCCATGCCAAGAATGAGGTCGGAAGGTATTCGCATTAACAACCACTAGTACTGAGTTTTTTGAAGTTGAAACCACAAGCTTAGACAGACCGGCGTTGATGACCAAGTCCAGAGAAGACAAGATGCAGTCGGCTTGATGTCAACGTTCAAGACTGACTGAGACGGAGGGCGCACGGAGAGGGCGCGCAACAGAGCAGAGGGGATGATGGATCCGGAACACGACGGTGCAAGACAAGTGCAAGAGGAAGACGTTCCGACGGATCAGAATCACATCATGATGGCTACGGGAGGGATCATGGCAGACAAAGCAAGAATGACAAACTCCACATGGCAGAAAAGAATGAAATCAAGATCAACTCAAGATACAGTACAGTTACCACTGGGTTATTAAGCTTCGCAGCCATAGAAATCAGAATTCAGATTCCACTAACAGCAACAGGAGACACTCTGGCCGCAGTCCTACAAGTTTTGGATATGACACATCGGAAATGACTAAATGTTGTTTGTACTTGTAGTGGATTTTGGGCCAGAACCCATCTTCTCCCATGCGTAAATAGCTAAACCTAAAGGTTCAGCCAATAATTAAGGAATTCTTTCAAAGATCAGTCGAAAAACATACCGGTTCGATGTAGTTTAGGAGGTTAGAATGTTCAATAGCATATCTGGTGCTCCATTCTCGGTCTCGAGCCCTTTTCTCAGCATTGAGCCTTGCTTTACGCAACTCAAATGGCATCCAAGAATACTCCTCCTGAGAAATGGTATGCAGAGCGGGTTTCGGCGGACGAGGTTCACGATCAATATTCCGGGCAATTTGTTTTGCTTGAGAGTTTCGCGCACGCTTGTCGATGATGGGTAATCTAGACCTGTGTACACAAGTTATATTGTCCATGCATTCACAATTCGAACGATATCCTGTATACACGTTCATTGGCCGTCAGTGGGATATCAGTCATTCAATTACAACAAGATACAGACCAGGATTACGTCGTGGGTCAACGCATTTGCAATTCTCCCCATAGTTGATAGCCCGCTTACCGGCGGAATCGACACATCCATTTGCACACCGCCGCTCAGATGATTTCTTAGGTTTACCTGAAATTCCATTCAATAATCAAAACGAAGGCAGAAAATCTGAGAACCGTACAAAGGCATTCTCCCTCATGATATTTTCTTGCTGGAAGACCATACTGTTCATTACAATGCTGTTGGCAAAAGTCTGACCTTCCATCTCGAATCCGAATCTCAGGTTTTGTGTATTGAATAGTGTAGTCACTTACCTCTCCGATAGACTTGATTGCAGTCGCAACCCGGACTGAATAGCGTACAGTTGTGTCGGTGGCAGTATCTCTTGCGTCGAGGAATATAGGCTGTTACAGGTAACTGGTTCGGCTGTCAGGCAAGCGACACTCAGCTAACGACATACGCTGTTTGCGAGAGCATTGACAGTGAGGTCCGTATTTCACTGCCTTTGCTCTGCGAGGAAATGGTTGGCCAGGTTCATGGGGAGGCATTGGCTCCATGCAACCCTGCTGGCAGCGCAGCTCCATGGTCGGAGAAGGAAAGGACGAGAGCTCCGGGAACAAGCAGATCGTATACTTATGAATATGATTGATCAATGCCGGCGCGGCACGGATGTAGGTCCCGACACAGTATGTCAAGGAGATGACTCAGACGGACATAAGTCGCCGAAAAACAGACGGACGGACGGACATAGACACAGATCAATACGCGGACACATTGCAATTATCGTTTGGAGACCTGGATCCCTAACGGTACCAGGAACTCTCTCATACTGTACTATTCCGACCAGTTGTTCACGTAACGGGTAACGGCCAGCCGTGAACTGAACAATTTTGGTCTCCGTAACGCGTAACAGCGACTTTTTCGGCCCAAAAAGGCAAGAAAATGTCAAAATTTTCGCTCCGGCATTCGCCGGAGCACCATATATGGTATTTTTTATTGATTGCCGGCCGGTGAACAATGTTTCCAGTGAACAATTAGGCTAACGCGTAACACCCAGTGAACAACTGGTCGGAATAGTACAGTACATCTCATCCCGATGATGTGTTTCATTGACGGTAGCGTAGAGAGCGAAGACAGGACTGACCGCAAACTTTGCAGAGTTCTCCTGTCGAAAGGCATCATCGAGACGATCACAAAGGCTATACACGCTCTGAGCCGCAACACAGCTTGTGGTGAACCTGTCCGTCTGCTTCTGCACGCTTTTTTCGTGGGGCTTTTATCACTTTTCTCGTTCGTTCCGCGACAGAAGTGGATTGCACAGGCCATCCGTGCTGGACTCCTGCCCGCGATCATCCATTCCGGCAAGAAGGAGCTCATCGAATCGACACGCGAGGCTCTTCATGATCTCCTCATCAACGTTTTACCTGCAGCGATGGTATATCATTCGGTGCTCTCTGCATTCCGCGATTCTCTTATTCAAATCAATGGACTGGACGTAACGGTGACGATGAGCGACGAAGATCATGTCGCAAAGTGGCAAGATCTTCTAAGAATTGTCAACTCCCGACTCACCGTGGTGGAAAAGTATAATACCAAAGAATTGGGGGCAATTTTGCCATGCGATAACCTCAAAGTATGTTCTCAACCCTCAATCCGTTTACTTTCCGAGATTACCAACTGACATCCACGTTCCGTTTTCAGTGCAACAAACTCGTTCGTAAGGAGGACCTGCGAAGATGTCACAACTGTTTGAGCGTCTTCTACTGCTCGCGACCATGTCAGCGCAGCGATTGGCAAGCCAGTCATCGTCACGGGTGTGCAGACCTCTTCGAAACACGGCGTAGACGTACGTATCCCCGCAATCCTTGGCAAATGAACACAGTCTGAGTAGACTCTATCGATTCAGACCAATCCACGTCTACGAGCACAAGGGACCGATCCTTTTTCCGTGCCCTCATACACAACGAGTACGTTTCTCGACGGGAAGAAATTGCAATGAAAGAGCTCGCTTTCATGCAAGAGTACGACGCCGACACACCATACTACATCTCATTCGACTTTCCCAACGGCACATGTGATATCTCGATTTGGGCGCTCGACACCCTAACATGGTCCGATGATGAGGATGACGGCGAAACGGAATCGGACAGCCAATTCACCGGTTCGGATTCGGACAATGCGTCGGAGATGCAGGACAATGAGGACATGAATTACTCTCCATCGACCTCGGAATTCTGGTATGAGGTGTCGAGGGTAGTGTTTTTCCGGCCTTGGCTTGGCCTGAAAGCCGTGGCTTTGGCTTTCAAAAATACGAAGCCGGGCCAAACGGCTTTGGCCTGGCTTCACTGGCTTTGGCTTGGCTTTGGCAAAAGCCAGGGCTTTTGGCGGGGATTTGTGCAATTTTTTGGCTTTGGCTTGACGAAATTTCAGGCCGGGCCAAAGCCAGCGCTAGCCAAAGCCAGAAAAAGCCAAGGCCGAGCCAAAAAGCCGTGGCTTTTTGGCCTGAGGCCAAAGCCGGAGAAACACTAGTCGAGGGTGGATTCAAGTGAAGGGAAACTGCAACTGCACATGATGGAGGTTTCCGATCTGTCGGAGAACGACAATGATACACAAATCTGGGCTTTTCCGATGCGCTTTCCATCGGGAAATGCGGCGTTTATCAGTGGTTTGCGGGAAATTGCAGAGAGTTTGCCAGCGATGCTTGACGATGACGGGCTGGAGAAATATCGGGTGCGGGTAAGGGAGTTGATTCTGCTGGAAGAACAAGGAGTTCATTAGTTCGTCATGACTTGTCTAACCGTGGTGACTTCCTGGAATCAAGTGAACTAATTCCCGCCAGAGAAATAGAATATCATCTATACCCGGATTCGGAGAACGTCTCCCTCTTAATAATCATGGTGTCCATCCCACTCGACAGAAGTCTCGTTAAGCAGACTATCATCTCGATTTCCCGAGTCATCGGCAGGGGAGGCCTGGGCAAAGGCCCAAGGGCCGAAGGCTTATCTTCATTTTTCACGAACAAATAAACACGACGAAGCGTAGGCATTCGATAGTTGGAATTTCATGTCGAGGGTACGCGGTGCAATTATTCTTCTCTGCTTTCCCTTCACTCATTCATTGCTGTGTCCCGCCAGGTCTCGCAAACGCGGCACTGCGTGGTCCGACCCTGGGGATTTGTCGATGCGGGAAGGACGATGATGATGATGGTAGTGCGGTGGTTATGTACTTATGTACTTGTATCTTTTTATCAACGTTTATTGAATTTCTTTGGTGTCTTTCTATTCTATAAGGGCGTCTTGAAATGTCTTGAAACTGCATCTTGGGAAAGACATTGATGGTCTTTGGCATCTTTCCAAAGACGAATCGTCTTGAAACAGCAATGTACCCTACTGGTACCAAGACGTCGTGTCTTTGACAAAAATGCGTCTTTCACGTCTTTCACGTCTTGGCCAAGACGTGAAAGACGCCAAAGACGAACTTGTTATTTTACTGATGTGAATCAACTACGAGGGGAGCTGCAGCACGGGGGGGAATCACAGAAAGCGGAGTTTCTTCCAATTCAAAGTTGACGAGAACGGGTCTGACGGTTATACTTTTATTTTTATCAAGTAACAACATTAGTGCAGTAAGTACTGAGTCAATTTTGAGACGGGTCGCAGTGGTGCGCACTGCGCCGTACAGTCGAGGTCTTCTAGATGAGCAAAATTCAGAGTGGAGCGGAATTGAACGAAATCGCCCAAGGCACGGTGGGAGGTCGTAGGCTTCGACGTGAAGATGGTGGTTCAACTTCAACTGCGCCGGAGATCAATTCGTGCCGATTGCCCCGGCCCAAACTCGAGCAAATTGATGGCCATCCAAGGGATCCGAATTGATGGCATCAGGTGGGGGGTAGCCTGTAGGCCGAGGTCAAAAAAAAAACTTTTGTAGGTCAAAAGTTTCAAGGCCGGGAATCGGCTGTACTACATTTCTGTATGCTGCCAGACCTCCAAACTCGCTATCTCAACGCTTTCAGCTCATTTTCTTTGCATTCTGCCGACTTTCTACCCTTTTCGGCGGTTTCCGGGTGAATGCCGTGTCGGCCGACCGTGTGCATCTGATCATTTGATCGCTCGGTCTCTTACCCTCTCCCACCATGCAACGTGTCGTACAACGCCCGTCGACGACGAGCGCCACCCAGAGCAACTCAGACTCGCTGCTCAGTCAAATCAAGCCGACGAGAGCACAAAGATCCGTTTTTGATCCGTTTCCTTTCTACTTCGAATCTCGATTCTTCCCCACCTTTCAATCCTGGATTCCTGGTGACTCTCTTGCTTCGGCAAATACCATCCACTACACATACATCCAACATACATCATCACTGCCTCGACAAGCCTTCCCAATGTCAATCAGCCGCGCGGACGGGGCGGCGCCGGCCCACTAATCCAAGGACCGCTGCACACTGGCACCTCACGCCTAGTTCAGCCCTCAGTCTTCAAATTGCCTCCCAGGACTCAAACGGAAATAATCAACGCAGCATCGTAGTTATTCAGTTTCAAGCACGGAACAGAGTAAGAAATTCTTTTGTTTCAGTGTTTGAAAGTCGATAATCAAGAACAGCCAGATTGACACGAATACGCGGTCCCATGACTGTGATCTCCCTCCGCGTCGGAACGCAGTCCGGCTCATGCTCATATTTGACACAAAAGTGGTGGGTCGTAAACCTCGGTGACTCAAGGCACGAAAACTGATACTACCGATATCCCTTCAATAGACAGAAGCTTATGAATGGAAGAAGCAACTGGGATCGATAGATCACCCAATAAATCAACGATCGAGTCAACCTTTGGCCTTCGTAGCATTCGGACAGCAAATCAGTAACCGTTCGTTGGCTTCCGTACTCACAGGCTCATCATACATTTTTGTATAAGCGTGATTATAGGTTTGGGGTTCACCTTGATATGTTCCTGCGATTAATGAAAACCGCGCCGAATACCGGGGGTTGGTGCGCATCGCCGCGCAGTTTGGCTCGGTTTTCCGCCGGATAGGACGCAGCAGAAGATCGTATCACCGGCCGATTTTGCGGCGGGGCAGTGGCAGGCTCTGAGGTGCGATATCCCACGCGCGTCCTAAATGACTTCTGACAGAATTGACAACGCCTCAAGAACGCGTTGAAGAGCTAGCTAGTTCCTTCATTATTTCATCTACAAATTTCCACAATTCTACGACGCGAAATTTCGCTACCTGGACCCAGGACCAAATGGCAAAGTTCAGATGAATCGTGGTCTGTGCTCGCTCCAGCGCTCCGGTTTTACGCAAGACTGATACATTAACAACAGCTCAAGTTGAGATCTGTCAAAAAAGAATTCAAAGGTGCGCCTCGACCGTTAACTGATGCTTATGAGGGACAAACAAAACTGATAATCATCTTCGTTTTGTACTTTCGTTGCTTTCTGGTGGCGTAATATTTGGTTTGTTGTGCAGAACCCTAACTTCGCCGTCAATATTTAATGCCCAAAGTACGGTCAGTACATTTTCTAGTGCCCTTTCCACGCTCACTGGGGAAAAATGACTCTCTTCCCTTTTGGCTTACTCGTCTTTTCGACCGCTCTAGTCACCGCTCAAAATTCCTCCAACCTTGGAAGTATCGAGAGAGTAGATGTTCCTGCGGGGAATACGATCAAGGCGGGGGATTTCATCACTTATGGGTACTTCTACAACCCGGGACAAGTTTTCCGGCAGGTGCGACTTCACGAGCGCAGTGTTTTAAAAATTCAAATATACTGAACGTCGGACGTAGCTGAGGAATATCACTTCAGAGCTCATGATCGGCGCTGCTGAAGGTACGAGAATCCATCCCAACCTCATGTGCTGCTTAATAGATCACAAATTTTAGATAATGGAACGGCGGTGGCTAGCCTTATGTGTGAGTCGCAGTTTTACCATATGACTTCCTCTACTGACCTACACATCTCTAGCCGTTCACGGGAACGACCTGGGCTCCCCGATTTCGGACGACATTGGTTTCTGGCTTCACGCTGCCGTGCGTTCATCGATCGCTCTCCCTCATATCGTCGCTGACTGTCATCGACAGACTCCCCCAGGCAACTACCACATCCGCGTCAACGGCACCGTCTTCGACACCTCAAAAACATCGACCTCTGCGGATCCGGGGACGCCTCTCGGCCCACTCACCGCTCGGTCGAAAACATGGATTGTCTCCCAGCCCGATGCTTTCGTCTGCACCGTGCCGCAATTCACTCCCATCGTTAGCGTCGCGGATTCGAACTACAGCCCGCTGCAGTTGGGTCAGCCTCTGGCCGGCACGGTTTACTACCTCAATAATATCAGTACTGTTGGAACGATAACGGTTGCTCCGTCATGGATCGATGACACGTTTGGCGTACGAGGCTTCTTTTGTTCTGGGGTCTCTCAATATCTGAATTTATTCTTTCAAGGGCGGATTGAATATTCCCCAAATGACAATGGAAGTCGTAAAATCACCATCGCTAGACAGTGTGGGCTCTGTTGTTCTGGTACGTGTCTATATCATACTTCCTCAAGGCCTTTCAATCATACCTACTTGTCAGAACTCTACGAGTCAAGCGTACCAATTCCTTCCCATTGACAAGTTCAAACTGGAGGCTGGTGCTTTCAAGGTATATGTATTCTCACCGTCGGCCTCTTCTGTGTGCTTACCCATTTATTTCCAGGTCCGCGCCAACTTCACTGACAAGAACCATGCCGGAAATTTTGTGACCTTGTCCGATGAGTTCTACATCGCCTCGGGAGGCAACTGCGCCGGTCTGCAAAGCGGCAACTCGACTAAGTCGGGTGGGGGCTCGTCCGGAGACGGAAACCAGAGCGCACCGCCGAAAGGTGCTGCAGTGAGCTCGATGAGTATACCGTTCACTGGCCTTGCTGTGTTGTTCGTCGGCTTAGTCGCGGGAGTTCTTGCTTGATGCCTGGTCTGAGTCTCTTATCTTGGGAAATTTGACGGTTGCTCTATATGTCGCAGTCTAAATCTCGATACACATTGCCCTTCATGTACACTATTACTCTGTTGAATCTACTTGCTCGGCGAAGAACGGCACTACTGGTGATGGCATCAATACATTTTCGATCCGCCATGGTGACCCGAAATTGACAATGCCGTTCATCTCGACTCATACCATTCGTGGGTTAGGACGACCAACATTAATTACAACATACAGAAAGTCAGAGAATACTATCCAGCTATATCAAGGACTTTTAACCGTCTTCCATGGACATTGAATTTGCCAAACCTTCGGCGTGTTCTCCGGATCAGCGGCCCGAAAGTCCTGATCGAGCGTAGGCCATAAAACAGTTCGCCACTCATTGTTGTAGGCATCCCAGCCTCGTGCAAGATATTCTTGGGGTGGAACATCCTGCAGAGGAGTCTTTGCCGCTGATCGATTGCGCTTGGAGAGAGCTTTGACGAAAGGTCGAAATTTAGTTGAACCATGGGAAGTTGGTTTTTCTACTTGAGCGACCGAAAGAGCTATCGTTCCTGGCTTGTCGTCTTCCGTGACTAACAGAAGGGTTCGAAATTTTGTGAGATTGTGTTAGGGGGGTCTCATCCGTAGACCCACTTTGTGGACTGGGCAAGCCTGCCGCTTTACCCAATTCAATGTCTCGCTCTTCGTAGATTGAGAGTTGCTCTTCAGTTTTGACGTTGTCCAGCAGGCTCTGTGATTCAGAATTTCAGTCGGATGGCGATGAGTTCCGACGAGCGTTACTCTCACGCTGATGAGGACAAGAATACCCCGTATTTGGGGTCGGAGAGAGGGATCAAAAACCCAAACCAACACCTGATGTCGATTTACGAAGGATATCTTGGGAATAGGTGTCTTCGAGCCCTAGGATTCTTCATGAGCAGGAACACAGAACGCAATAGAACACTTACAGCTGGCCGTAAATTGATGCCCATTCCTACTTTCATCTCCAAACTTGAAGCCGGCATTGCCGGCCGGTCCCTGAAATTAAACTGTAGGGTCTGCGGCTGATATGCGATATTATAAGAGGTGTAAGATCTGTCCCCATTGTCCCATCTGTCCCCATTTTCGTGATCTATGCGACACTTTGGCATAACCTTGGAACGGAACCATGAGAAATTATTTTTGCAGGAGGTGAATCCGTTACTTTATTATCCGTAGCCGACCATGTCATTTCCGAATTCCAGTTGTAGGAAGCAGACATTGTTGCTAGAGGACTCCCTTGAGAAAAACCAGCAGAACCCTTCAGCCCGCGCTGGTACTGTCGATGCTCTCCGTGGGTGTAAATCTGCTCTGGTAGGTCAAAACCGCAAGGAAGACTGAAGGGATGTCCTTCAAATCAAATATCCTCCGATAGAAGAGTTTAAACTCACAATGTACGAGAAAAAATTGACTGTTTTCGGTGGGACAAAAGACCAATGCTGCCGTACGAACGATCCACGTGTGTCTCACGAGGCCGTGTCTCAATCTTGAATCCAACAAATGCGAAGACTTCAGGTTGAGACAAAGGGCGGCTGAGATCGGTAAGATCCACGTCTTGTTCAGGGTTGCGTACATGGATGAACTATTGATTTCGGTCAAATCAGTCTGCTGAGCATTGTTCTGACTTGCCTTGAAGGTATAGTCGAAGTTAATTGCATAAGTCAGATTTGCGCTGATTTTCAACCGGAGGCCAATGTGAGTGTCGTGGAGTGGGCTCTGCCATATATCTTTCGCTGTGGACGGTTCGCCTCCGCCTCCGCCGCCACCGCCACCTCCCGCCGCGCGCATGAAGCCATTTCTTGGAAGTGGCTCAGCGGTGTTCAAGCCAGGATTGGTGTCAGGCCCTCCAGGATCGGGGGCTCCGCTACCATTATTTCTATTTCCATTTCCGGCACCGCCTGGAATATGTTGACGATATCCGCCTGCGGGCTCGCTGCTGACATCCCGACCATGCGGTCCATTGCCCGGAGAACCTCCCTCGACATTTCCCGAGTAAATATTGGACGAATTGGCGCCTGAGTGGTGAGACCTGGTTGTTCCCTTTGTTAATGAGAACTCATTACTGAAAGATGGACGAACAGCAGATGCAATGTGGGGTCGTTCTCTTGAGGTTGGATCATTACTGGGAAACCGGAACAACTTGCAAGAGCCTCCGCCATTGCTTCCACCCGTCCATCCTCGTAGCGTCCGAATAGTGTCAGGGATGGTTCTCCCGGTGAGATCATGGAGGCAATGGGCCCGCCGCAACCTTCCTTCCTGATCAAGGTGAGCAGATCAATATCCCAGTTGTCGTTTATCCATTGTACTGCGTCCAGTGATTGATGAATAGACACAGATAATCCGCCAAAAGCAAGTTCAGCTTCATGAGCGAAAGGACCATTGTTAGTGAATGAGCTTTCCGATGAACCGAACCTATTTATGATGAACTGCGAATTTTGTTAGGGAATCGGGGACGTACAGAGGAGTCTTGTCTTTGTTTATCATTGAGAGATGTTTTGCGGCAGATTGCTGGGGGTGCCCACGATCGCTAAATACATCATCTGCTAACGATAAAATAACAGGATCGATTTCGGAGGACAAGGGACCGCCGATAGTGAGCGAATTTTGCGGTGTCCCGAACCTGTCAACAATGAATTCATGATTTTGTCGAAGAATTGGTTGACGTACAGAGGAGTTTTGTCTTCGGGTGATATTATGATATATGTTGCAGGAGATTCCCGCGGCTGCTCATCATCGCTAGATGTATCATCTGCTAATCATAGTGTTAGTTGACTGAGAAACACAACAATGTGATGGCATACCGTTATTCGGTGCCCCATCGTCGAGCAAGGCATTTTGATACATATCCGGCGGAGAGCTGTTGGAATCTGCAAAAAAGGAAACGCCTGACATATCCCGATTGCCCATATACGCGTCCCAATTGTTTATATTCCTACGAGCCGAGTTTCAAAACGCGGCAGCGTGCAGAAGCGAGCTTGGTACGAACGTGACGTCGGTCGGGGCGGCCATCCACATCGACATGAGTTCGTCGTCGAAGAGGGTTTGAGGATTTTGTGCTGCGGGATCGTGGAAGAATTGGTCGGCGGAAAGCCCGGTGGAGTCGAGTTGGGAAGAAGAGTTGTCCGAGATGAACGAAGGCAGATTGCACCAAGCGGACTCAGCGGAGTCGTTTGGCGATAGCGAAACAGACATATGATGTGAGGAGTCGGAGTAGAAAGAAGGCGCATCTGCCTTGGGTAATTCGCGACCAGCGAGGTCAGTGGGCGAAAGCGTTGATGTGGGCGGCGGTGGCATCTGCGACGAGGAAGACGTGGTGCCTTCATTCAAGAGCAGCTGCTCTGAAAGATCCAAACCATAGTGAAAAGCTCCACGAGGGCCTCGGATCATCCCCTGCGATGTCAGGAAGACCCTGATTTTATCGCGTACAGCATTCACTCTGGTGGGATCCTGCAAAGGCATAGTGATAGCGAGTTAGCCTCAGACAATGCATGGTGGCGCACAAGCACCCACCCGAAGCCATTCTGGGCGCTTGGCGCCAAATCCTAGACACTCGATACGCAGACGAACACAAGTGTCGCATTGTCCTTGTTCGTTTTGGTGTTCGTCGCATTTCTAGAGTAGATGGCGATATTATATACAAAGAGATGAGAGAGGATGGAGTTTGGTGAACAAACCTTTCTACGGATTCTGCACGTGTAACAACCTAACTCGGAGGTAGCTTCACTCAGGGCTGGAAACTCGCATTTCTGATTGCGGCGGAGACATTGTCTTCAAAGAAGTTCAAATCAGGTCAAAATGTTCGAACATGGAGTCAAAAAAAAAAGAAAGGCACGGTGTCGAGCAGAGAAAATTAGACGCACCCACAGCTCACCTGCCCACCTTCGCTACCAGGAATCCCAGCAGCAGCGGCCAGCTCACTCGCACTCGGCGGCCCACATGCAATCTTCCTCTCACGACAAAATATGCATACAAGGGGCGGATTCTGCTTGATAGGTACCGGTGTGGACATAGTTGGGACGAAAGCACGCAAGGGCAGAGAGATGGGAGGCAGAGAAGAGTGGAGGGGGGGGGGGGGGGGGGGGGGGGGGGGGGGGGGGGGGGGGGGAGGGCATAGGATACAGTGCTCTGCGAGTATATAAGCTGTGTTGCCGACGTGAGGCGATGCTGGGACGGCAATCTTCGATTTTGACAAGGAATCGACATACCTTGTTCTTGCATTGTTCTGAGTATATTCAAGTTGAGTCATGAGAGTTCGGCAAGTGGTTCCGAAAAACGAGGGGATCAAGCGGGATGCTGGTTGGATGACGGTTTCACAACAAGAATGTAGATGAAACATTGCCATGCTGATGGGGTTCGACAGAACTGCGAAATCAAAGGCACAGCGTAGACAGAGTATGTTATCCACAGAAGTCGGCACAGCACCTGAGTCCAACCTGAGCAGAGAGAAGTCCGAAATGAATGATGCTCGTGACGACAAAAAGTACCACTCAGATCCGACAAAGATCCCAAGTGATGATCACGACACACAGACGTAGATTCCACTGGGGTCGATATGCAGTGTGTATAGGGGCTAGAACGAGTTGTACACGCCAGTAACCTAGGAATGTTGTTGTTTTTTGAATCGCGGCGTCGAGATCACCAAAATTAACTTATGGACGAAGTCGATGGAAAAAATTGACCGCAACGAAAGGAGGAATCGAGCCCTGTTTCCGGTTGAATTGAACCAAGTTGCATTTTAACTTGAGGGTAAGTTTTTCCCAGTTCAGAGACGCCGACCGCCCGAGTCTTTTGCCCAAGCTTCCAAACAACGAAGTCTTGGTGAAATTTTGCGTGGTTTCGAGATCAAAAACCGAAGCCCAGACCCAGAGATTCAGAACGCGGCTGCCAAGTTTGAAAACTTTTCAAATTTAACCACAGCAGACGAACGTGCTGTCGAATTTACGAGTCAGATTGAGTGCGCTGCCGAAAGCTGTAGTGTGACCGTGACAGCGTGAGGCAACGACGTGACGTGTGACATTTGGCGCCTCCTTTCGTCCTCCCTCGCACTCTTCCTACCCTCAAAGGGTTATATGGCCCCAACGACGCGCACTCAGCGCAACAACAACGAAGTAATTGTACTAGACTCGGATTCGGACTCTGACAACGCAAAAAGCAAGGCTCTGGGGCGCGGCAGTGGCAGCAATAAGCGCCAGAAAACTATGGAAATTCGTACGTCGTTCTTGTCTTTGTAGGATATAGGAATTAACTATGAATCTGAATGTATATGCAGCTGTAGATGAAGACATTATCATGATGGACGCGCCACCGACCCCGCCGGCGTCTGTGGCGCACAGCAGCAGCATCACTAACGGCCATCTCAAGGGGCGGAAGCGCTTCATCGCTGATTTCGGTGACCTTAGAGCACAGGGACTCGAGTTGGGAGGGTTTGCTTTCAGTAGTGGGTTCTGGTATCTATGATTAAGAGATCCCATTGCTGATGACTTCCCACAGAGATTCGTCCCGGAGAGGATGAAGGCAATATCGATCTGGTTGTGGTGGACCGCTCAAAGGACGATGAACGGTTGGCGGGGTTCACCATGGCGGTTACGGGTAAGTCGCATGGTGCTTCTGTTTGTCGATGGGCGGACGTCTTTCCTTTTCTACGGACTCGCACCTTGTGAGCGTATCGTGGTGGTGCAGATCTGCATGGTATCGGGGGTGTGCGCTATATGCGTATGAATGAATTATTCCCTCTGAATGGGAGGCGGTGTGCTCACAGCGAGCTTGTTCACGCCCACCCACAATACGATACGTAGATGTCATTGTGGCGGCTGCATCGCACCCGGGAGCAGTAAAGGGCAGCGACGAAGCCGCAAGCGAACGCTACACACATCGGACGCGCGCACACGTCGCGAGTAGCTGGCCTGGTATTGGTCAGCGCCGAAATCGATGCGTTATTATCCTCTCTTGCCTTTTCTTTCTTTGCTTGTCATTTCACCCCCATTTTCTTGTCGTCGGACTACTCCCGCACCTTGACGGCGTTGCGAGAGGCGCGATGCCGCGTTGATTGGACTCGTTCTCGCGGGCGCCAGGACGGTCGTCGTGTATGTGTAGCGTGGAAGGACGAATCGATGCGTTCGTGACGGTGGGGGAGTGAGCAATGCCGTGGAAGGAGCGCTCTGCTAGCTGGACGAGAGATACTTGCATCTGCCGTATGGTAGACCCTTGTCTTTGCTCGAGTGGATGCGAGGTGAAAGCGAGGAGCTGGTGTACGCTGGCAACCCCGGTTCGCGGCAACTCTATCTGGCGGTAGCCCTAAGGGGAGGCTCTATCCCGACCAGGCATTCCGCTCTTCGCAGCCTGCCACCCCACGATTCCCCAAGAGGCTCTTTTATCTCTTTCTTTTTCTTTTCCCGCATCTCCCACATACATCTACGCACATATTGATCTAACCAACAGACACCTCCGAATACCCCAAACACCACACCATGATGAGCTGGAGCGACGACACCGACCTCCCGGAGAGGGTCAACGAGGCCATTAGCGGAATTGTCACCGGCCCCTCCCTCCCCATCGCCGACACCCTCGAACGCTTCCTCGTCGCGCTCGCGGGCGGCAAGCCCGCTAAAGCACCCAAAGCTCTCGCGGCGGTGAAAGGCAAGAGCGCTGCCACCATCATCTCGGACGCAGAGGACGACGAAGACGACGAAGATGACTACGAGGCGTTCATCCTCTCGGACGACGACATGGTCGGCGGTGGTGGCGGCGGGTCGAGTAGTCTCTCTGCTGCGGCGGAGAAGAAACGGATCATCGATCGCATGCAGAGGGACTTTTTGGAGATTGTGTCGTCGGAGTATCGGCCTGGGCTCATTCCCTTCGTTCCGCCCACCTCTTCCTCTGCCTTCGAGCCAAGGGGGGACTTTGCCATGAGCGTATCTATCCCCACTGTCAACTTGACCCAGACTATCCCTGCACAGGCTCTGGTTGCTTGGGATCGTCGTTTGCTTAATGCCCCCCGTGCGCGGCACCTTGTACTCCTCATATCGGGATTTAACTCCGGAGGCGGGGGGACGGGCTACCCCGCGTTGACGCCGGAGGGGGCGTATGTACGGAAGGGGATGCAATTGAGGTTCCAGGTCGGGGTGTGTGGAAAGTATAAACCCAGCAGGGAGCACGCGGTGGAGGCTGGGCGGACGTTTGGGCTCGTGGGGAAGGATGCAGAGGATGAGGTGCGGGAGGCGAAGGAGCGGGCGCAGCGGGCGAGGGAGCAGGCGTTGTTGGAGTGGGGTGGGGACGGGAATATTCCTGATGGGGAGTTCCCTTCGTTTGATGCAGGGGGCGATACGTGGGATGCGTTTGGTGCCGGTGGGGAAGGCGAGAACGGGCAGAATGGAGAGGCAGGAGATACGGAGGGAGATGAGGAAAGGTTTGAGAGATTTAGTTTGAGTGGGGCGTTGGAGAACTTGATGGAGACGCAGTTTGTGAAGCTCGTGGAGTTGAGGAGGGCTTATGGGATTGGGTGGGCGGGGGCGGAGAGGATGTATGCTGTGATTGAGACGGAGCAGAGGGCGAGGGAGAACGTTTGGGGGACGGAGAAGAAGGTGTGTATGCATTTCGTGTTTCTTTCTCCTTGTCGTCTCTTCCTACTTCGACTGTGTTTCTTCGTCCTTCGACGTCCTTTCTTCCTTTTATCTGTCTATGACACATGGCTCACGTCGTTGCCTGCAGACCATCCAACGCGCGGACAAGGAAGAGGCGGCTCTAGCGAGGTTGGGGACGCTCCCACACGATCCGTTGAGGGATCTGGCGAAGGGGGAAGAGATCAATCTGCCGTATACGGCGTTTTGTTACCTTGTCAGGAGGTTGACGGTGAGTGTCGAGCTTCTTCAGCCCTTTTATCTCATTAACTCGCCCCGCAGCTCTGCACGCGTTACTGCCTCGTCTGCCACAACAAGCTCGACGTTGAGTTCGAGGCGCTGAAGCCCTACGTGTGTTCCCGCCCGCTGTGCACCTATCAGTACTACGCGCACAACCGCGGGGCGTCATTAGAGGTTAGTGACTTCCATCCACCTTGGTCTCGCCTCTGACGCTTCGCCCAGTACGAAATCATTCACAACCCCGCGACCGTCGACCTCCTCGTCTCGCTATGCTACTCCGCCGCCGCCGAGGGTGTTTTGGATGAGCCTCTACCCAAGGGCATGGCGCTTCGCGTGCCGCAGCCAGACAAGAGTCGCGTTACGACGGCGCCGGTGAATAATCTTCACTATAATCACAATAATACGCCGCAAGTGGTGCCGGACGCAAACTGGACTGTGGGGCTGGATGGCTTGGTCGACTTTGATCACTTGCCGGTTGAGTATGTGCGTGTCGCTTTCTTTCGCTCCTTGATTCGCCAGAATGAGTAAGGTGCTGATTGATATCTGCTTTTGAGTAGATGCGAGCAAGTATCGCGGGATTGATTGATACACTGCCGCCGGTTAGTCTCGCGCCTACGTACCAAATTCTTCGCTGATACTTACATGGTGTCTAGATCGACGAGATGAAGTGCGTCCGCTCCGTGCTCGTACGATGCTGATGCTGACTTTGCGCAGACGCCATCTGGAGCGCAAGGTGAAACCAGGAAAGTCGAAGCCCCGCCTGAAAGAGATGGAGAATGGAAGTATCTTGCCGGCTGCATGGTCGATCTTGCGTTGGTGAGTTTGTCATGTCCTTCTTCTATACCAGTTTCTTCGTGCTGACGCGCAGTAGGTGTGTCGCGTCGTGTACTGCGTATCTAGAAGAGATGGCGGAGGACGAGTCCATCCAGGGTGTTGGTGCGTCAGCCTTTTCTCCATCTTGCAGCGACCGAATCATCGCTGACGGTCCTTTCGTGCGTAGATTCCGGCTGGCGCCAGTTTCGTTTCAGCGTCGGCGCACCGGACGCGGAGGCGAAGTTCCAGAAGGCTTTGCAGAATGCCACGACCACGGACGCGAATGCAAAGAAGTACCCTAGTCTATATGTTTGTCGCTTTGTTTCTGCTAACATTGCGAGGGACTGACCAGCATTGTAGGCTTTCCATGGGTCGGGGCTCAGGAACTGGCATTCAGTACGTCCTTTGACATGTCTCTCTGACCGTAGGTCGCTCATTCAGGACGATGCGTAGATCATTCGTCATGGCTTGTGGTTCCGCACCGTTACCAACGGACGCGCTTTCGGTGACGGTGGGTAGCCTTCTTTGCAATCTCTCTGGCTGTCTCGTCGTACTCATAGTTTCCAGGCGTATACCTTGCGAAAGAAGCCCAGACGTCTATGAGTCACTATGCCGGCGCAGGACGTGCATGCTGGCGGAAGAGTAAGCTTGGGCCGACGACGTGTGTTGCGCTTGCAGAGGTAGTCAATCTCCCGCAACAGTTCGTGAGCTCGCACCCGCACTTCGTGGTCAAGGATACAGAGTGGATTATGTGGTATGTCCCTATGAGCTGACTTGCATGGGATGACGATGTCTGACGTGGTATGTGTGCAGCCGATATCTCCTCATCAAGGGTCTCGAGGCGCCGCCTGTCGACCCGTTGAAGAAGAGTAAGAAGAAGACGGTCATACCCCTTGTCAAGCTCGACCCAGCGCAGCCGATCACGCTCATTGGCAAGGCCTTGCAGGTCCCGCAGCCGGGGTACCAGATTGGGGAGCTTGTGCAGTTACGCAGGGATGAGCTAGTGGATGAGCCGCATGATCCTACGGATACCTTTATCTTTGAGGATCGCAAGCCAGAGGAGGTCATCGAGATCAGCGATGACGATGAGCCGATGCCACCCGCTCCTGTGGCGGCCAAGGCCAAGGGTAAGGGGAAGGGGCTGCTCGCAACGGTGTCGTCTGCGCTGAAGGGCAAGGGTAGTAACAGCACATCTACTGCTGGGCCAAGCGCTAGCGGCAGCAATAGCGCTCCTACTGGCCCGCCTGCGGATGATTGGAGGCATGATCCTGACTACGTGCAGCGCACCGTCGACCTACTCATGCCGCCACCTTTTGAGTCTTCGCCGTCGTCCACCATGGCGGTACAGCGCGAGCTGAAGGCGATGCTGAAGGAGCAGGAGAAGGCTTCGACGAGCAGGGGCGGGTTGAAGGAGCTGGGGTGGTACATGCCCGAAGCGTTCATCGGGGATAATCTCTTCCAGTGGATCGTGGAGATGCATTCCTTTGACCCGGAGCTGCCCATTGCGCGAGACTTGAGGAGACAGTAAGTTTCACCTTTGCTACTCGGTGTACGGCATGGGCGACTGACGTCGTGGTGGTGTAGGGGCGTAAATTCATTGATATTCGAGATTCGGTTCCCACCTACGTATCCTATTGGGCCACCGTTCTTCAGAATCATCACGCCTCGTTTCTTACCCTTCATTCAAGGTGGAGGTGGACATGTCACTGGCGGTGCGTCGTGTCTCTCCTTGTCTAAAACTTTCTCATTGCCTCTCATTCGTATAGGAGGGTCGATCTGCATGGACCTGCTGACGTCGGATGGCTGGCTACCTAGCTATAGGTCGATCTTCTTTCGACGCTATGTGATACTTCTTTACTCACTCTTCCTCTAGTATCTCCGCCGTCCTGATGCAGATCAAGTTAGCCATTTCAAATATTGATCCCCGTCCTGCACAGCTGGCGCACAACTGGAATTCGTATGTGGCGCATCCATAGTAAAGAACTGATCACTCATGTTTGGCGCAGGCCATACTCTGTCTCTGAAGCGCTGGCGGGCTTCAAGCGCGCTGCGGCGACGCACAACTGGACAGTATGTATCAAGACTCTTGCGTTATGCTGGGTGCGATAGCTGACCTCTCTCTTCTCTTAGGTCCCCGAAGGGCTCGACAAGCTTGTTAGATAGATGTACTGCTGAGAGCTGACTGTTAGTGCTGTCGTGCCGCCCCTTCTCCAAGTATCATTGTAGTTGCCTGTAATCGTCATATCTTTCAAACATCAAGTCGGTGCCATTGAATTTGCCGGTCGGATGGTGCGTGACAATCGTCACACTACAGCTTTCTTTCCATCCAGTACGACCCAGTCCGTGGAAAGAGTGTGAAAAGTCTCCGAGAATGGTCGGCGGGATCCCCTGCAAACCAGCTTAGGTTTCGAAGCGTTGCCCGAACCAATTGTCTCAAGGTTGAAGGGAAAAATCGAATACTTATCATATAGTAGACGCTCGGACGACTCGGACTGAGAACGATGCAAGATACGTATCTTTGGTTTCGATTTCACAGCTGTCAGCCTCGTATGGTTGTCAAGGGCATAGCCCTAAGTATCCACTAAAGCTCTTTCTGCAGGCCTGCAGCTCCTCGTAACTTCACTGCAACTTCACCGTTTACTTTTCTGTAGATACTAGATTCAGCCTATTGTTCGTTCGACGCTGCATCGCGCTCGAGGTCGTAGCAATGGCCGATGGTCCACCGTTGGCACAATTCACGCAAAGAAGGCGAGTCCCCACTCCTTGTTTGCAATGTGGAAAGCGCAAGGTCAAGGTTCGTTTTCCCTCCTTTTCTGCCTCTTTCTCTGTTTCCCCTAACTTTGCTTGTCAGTGCATCGTCCGGGGTGTTGGGATGGACTGTCGGCGCTGCTCTGAAAAGCATCTACCTTGCGATTACGCTGTGGCGCGGTCCGCAGTGATACCTGCATCAAGCTACTCTCACAGCAATCCACCAACGCACACCTACGACCCGTATCCGTCATACTCTCAGGCTTCTGGTAGCAGCCTTCCCAGTACCGC
Organism: Favolaschia claudopus; assembly: GCA_037176885.1. Taxonomy (NCBI): domain Eukaryota; kingdom Fungi; phylum Basidiomycota; class Agaricomycetes; order Agaricales; family Mycenaceae; genus Favolaschia; species Favolaschia claudopus. Next base: position 58,641 of record JAWWNJ010000109.1, read on the forward strand.
CCTTGCCAACTATGCCCTTCTGTCGACGCAAGGATGGGGACTCCCCCAGCCATCTCTCCCGGATTTGAATTCCAATGACAGCTCTCCACCCTCGATCTCGGCGCCCCAACTACCAACTAGCACATTTGATCTTTATACACAGGACTTTCCTTTGCACGGCATTTCGTCGTCTTCACAACTCTGGTCACAAGAAGCAACCGGATTATTATCTTCCGCTACGTTTTTGAGAACGCGGGGTCAAAAGTCACAATCCGAAGCTTTTTTGATTTACACACCCCATGAACGAAATACACCAAAGTGAGTTTCTTGAATTATATTTATGTCTTCTCGCGATCGATATTGTCAGAACTGCAGAATACTCGTCTACCCCGAACGGTCGGCGTTCCCTGGATTCCGGCTCAATTGGAGACTGCACAACTGCCTTATGCGACCCTAAAGATGCGGCAGCATGGCTCGAAAGCAACTGGCACACTCCTTGTTGCATCAGCATTCGGACGCAAATCACTAATCTTCTTCCATGTATGCTGTCTGCCGAGGAATCTGCCTTGGTGATATTTGGTGTGGTCGAAAACACGGAGATCGCTTATGTGGCGCAGTCACTCGCAAACGCGTCGGGCTTTTCCGTCATAGTACGTCCAACTGATCACGATCCTGCTCCAACTTTGCTGTTCGTGCGCTATGGGTTCTGCTGGATATAAATCTATTCTGAATGTTGTTTCAGACCACCCGATCCACCCGATTTCAACACCAACAACAATCATAGGGATGGTCATCATCAGTCGAGCAATGACAACCGCAGCCATTCTTGGGACGGAGAAGCCGGATTCTCAACCTCCGGACAAAACCCAGGGGAGAACGAAGACGATGAAGGAAACTACGATCATGCTGTACCTCAAATCCGCTACAGTGTAGCGGATGACCCACTCAGATTTGGAGGCGGTGCAGGTGGAGGAGATGGAGGAGACGGTGGACAACCACCGACGACTGACGATCATTGGGAGAGCCCTCTACACAGAACGCGCGTCAAACTTGACCTTCAAGTCGACGATGCCCGACGCTACACGGTGGTCCTCGGCTGCTCCTTCAAGGTCAGCCCAACTCATCATGAATGATATTCATTTCATTGTCACCATAGTTCAAGATCAATCGTGATACCGACATACCTATTGATCTCGCGGATCTGACACGCCCATTATCTCAACCGGAAGTCATTTCTTTGTTTGACATCACGATCGAAACGCGGCCGCGCGAAACCCAAGTTGATCGTTCATACGCCAATTTTGGATTCATTGCTCACCGAGCGGCGTCAATCGTTGAGCGGACATTGTAATTTAAATTCTGTTTCTTGATGTTTGAGAGTAATACCCCGCATTTAGCCTGCACCGTGGATTTGAACAACCGGATAAGATATACAAACACGGAAAACAGCAAGAAACTCAACAAGGAGTCAAAGCCAGCTTTGGATTTTCCCAAGGGAGTCCCTTGCTCACTTCGTCGTTTTCATACAACTGGAACAACAACTTGACGATGGAAGCCACTGATAACAAGGCGGGAAGGTCGCTTGATCCACCTTCCGCATCCTGACTCCTCTGCAGGTTTTGCCTAAATGTAGGGTCGATTACGAACCAGGCGACGAATGGGACAATGGGGGCAAATCGTTTTCATCCTACAACATCGCATACCAGCCGCAGGAAGTGCCGTTCAGACAAAACTCCGAACCGATCCAAGTGCGTGTAGGGATGGGCATCAATTTGTTCCCCCCGGTGCGTGAAAGCCTTCCAATTGCGCCCGCCGCTCTGAAGTTGCGCTAGGGTTCAGAGATGTCTCTGCCGCGCATATCCTTCATCGATCGGAAGCAAGTACTGATCTGGGTGTCGGATCCAACGTCGAAAGCAAAAATACGGGGTATTTTAGTACTATTGACGGTCAGTAAACGTCATTTTACTTCGAGAGTTAGGCTCATTGAACATCTCAATGTATTGCAGAATTACCTTGACAATATTAGAATACCAAAAGCGCTCTGCATCTCCGAACAACAATTGGTTAAGCTTGCTAAAAGCTCCTATCAATTTCAACGTCAGTGATTCACAGCGCTAAACCAGACAAACCTGCTTTAATATAGCTATTTAGCCCAGGACGATCAACGCAAATCCGGTACTATTTCGCTTTCCGTTGCCAAAGTGCAAAAGCCCATTGTCCCCAGCACTAGCAGGCTTCGGGACATGGTTCCGAAATTCAATCGCCGACGCAGCGAAACTGTCTCGTCGGACATTCCGCCACACGAATATCTCGCCCGAGGTTGGGATGTGAACAATGAAGAATGGAGAAATGTACTGTGGCCTGCACTTGACAAGGATTTTCGAGCGGCCGATGTCGAAGGCACTTTACCGGTTTGGAATCTTCAGTGTCCGTGGAGGTCTGTGCAGGGTTGGAATGCGAGTAGCAGCAGTCCTTTGAAAGATTAAGTTTCCTATTCTTTCGCGACGGATACTAGTATCGTAGGTCGAAGATTGATTTGCTTCGAATAAGATAGAATACATGCCCCCGTCGTTTGTGACTACATAGCACGGTAGAGAAGACATTTCAACCAAGTAAGTACATTCAACAGTGGGAAATTCGATTTGAAACAGCAAACAGCCCAGCGGCGATGTTTACTTGTTCACGAGCTTGTTACCTATCTACTTTCTGAAGAACTTAGGATGCGAACATCCTCGACATTTATTTTGGGCCAGATGATCCTTTTCAATGACAATACTGAACGTCAACGCTGCATGCTTCGTTGCAAGGCGATGAATACACTAAAGCTCCTTGAACTTCCAAGTTACAGTGCCTATAGCTATCGATGTATTATGTTCCTCTTTATATACGGTATGTGTTCAAAACAAAGGAACTACTTACTTCTCCCAATTAACTTCTCAACAGCTCAACCAGCACCGCTTCAGAAGCTGCGACGACCACCGTGGTTGCGTTGTTGACATTGCGGACTGTCGGTTTCTCCCCTTTCGGCTTCACAGTCCCGTCATTCTCCGCCGTGAACTGCTGTCCAGCCCAGCTTATATTCCCCTCATCCGCTGCACCATCCGGCGACGTCAACCTCGACACTCTCACCCTCTCCACATCCGCACCCAAACCCCTCAACTCAACATGCCTCTTCGGCCTCCCTCCCTCCGCCTGCCCACTGTTCCAAACATGCAAATTCAACACGAAAACCTTTGTGAGTTTCTCCGAATTATATCCCGCGTACCCCACAATCTCTGGATGATCGTCCAAGCCGGGAAGCGTCCGAATCTTGAAATCCCCGCCCGTTCCAATGAAATCGGCAGCCGCGACGAGCCCGTGAAAGTTTCCGTGCACGGCTTTCGGATGCGCGGTGCCGCCGTTTACGGGCTGCCACGCAGACATACGGAAGTTGGTCCCCTGCTGCATCGAGACGCGGGTGATGCCCATGGACATCCCGTACAGCAAAAAGTCGAGCGACCAGAGGGCGGCGCCGAGCGTTCTGAAAAGATTCGGGTTGATTTCACCGTTGCCGCCCAAGGCGGGTCCGACTTCGCCGAGGACGAGGGAGATGTTGTGGGCTTGGGAGAAGGCGACGTTTTCGCGGAAGTTGTGCTCCATTTTGGATACGGTTGTTTTGTGCGTGAGGAGTTGTTCTGAAAAAAAATGTCTCAGCTGGGGGAGAGCAACGGTGAATACATGAAGAGTCACCTTGAAGGGTGCCCGTGGCCAATCCTTGGTAGCTAATTTTCCTCCTCAGCGCTCTCGTAGGTGCAATTGGTTATAAAAAACGTACTAATGTTGCGACACAGTCTTGACATGACCACCTTGGTCCAGCGGCGTAAATATTTTTGTTCTGTGAGTCGTTTTCAACACCCGAGGTTAGAGGTTTATCACACAAAAACAAAAACACAAAACGCACAAATTCCAAACACTCAGATCCGCACGGGAAGCCACCGCCAACGCCTGAAACCCCCTCGGAGTCCCCGCCATCCCCTGCACCCCGCCCTGCAACCTCCTCGCATATCCACTCCACCCTCTCGCATACACCTCCGGCGTGTAATCCGGCCCACGGTCCTTCCTTCCTCCACATCCATCAGCCGCATACAAATTCGGCTCGTTCCCAATCTCCAGCGCATCCACCTGCCCCAGGCCTTTCGGCATCTCCTTCAGACACGCGTTGGCAAAGTCGATCCCGTTCGTAATATTCTTCCGCGCGAGGGGGATTTGCAGAGTGTATCGCGCGAGGGAGGCGTTGAGGTATGCGAACGCGTCCACCCAGGGCTGCCCGATTGTGATGTTGGTGTGGAAGCGGCATTGCGTGAGGTTGCCGGTTGGGAGAGTGGCATTTGTGGTGAGCTTTGGGGAGAAGACGCTGTTGTCCATGGAGGTGCCGCCGACGCGGATGTGGACGGGGCTGTTGGTGCGCGAGGCGATTTGGTCGAGGAGGAAGCGAGTGAGTTTGTTGGGGCTTCCGTGCCCTGTTAAGTATTACGTCGACGAGTGAGCAAAGAGTAACGAGGGAAGAAGGGGGTATACTTCGCACCCATGTAGTCGGGAAAGCTCTTCATTTCGATTCCGAACCCGAGATATCCTTGGGGGACCGTTCGCGCCTTGTCAGGCGTGCCCGGAGGTCTGAAAACGACAGTCGCATTTTGCGCGACGATGCTCGCGGGTAGGGCCGCAGCAATAGAAGCAAAGTGAAAGAATCTCATGGTAGGTTTTACTGAAAGGTGAGTTCGAGATCTGCGTTGAACCATTTATATATATAAGGATTTGCCGCCGAAGACGTCAATCATTACAGCTCCTGGAGACGCCCGGATCTGGCGTTTGGTGGTGTTTCCCGGCTCTTCGTTAACGGTACAGTATGGAGCCCTTGGGAGCAAGTCCGTTGAGGGAGCGAATGAGACTGCACGGAGGTCACCGCCGTGCTCAAAGTACAGCATTGTGCAGTGTCGTTTGTGTCTCGCATGTCGGCACGATGGAGCCAAGTTGCAAGGTTGCTTGCGCCGGCCACGCAGATTGGTAATGCATAACGGCGTGGATGGACTTGAAGCGTCGGCAGCACGGAGCAGCCCGGTCGCGTAAGAGAACTTGCTCAATACCCAGTCCAAAAGAAGGAAACTGTGTCGTGGAGTGATTGACAGTTGTTTGTCGGGGGGAAAGGATGAACGAGAACGCGGCCTGCTGGCAACGCGGAGCTTCAAGGGTAGCGGGAGGTGATGGGTGAGTGGCAAAGATTGAGCACAAATGTACTGGGGTACAATCTAGGCTCGCGAAGCGGGCTGGGGGCAGGAAGTGGTTTTCGCACGCAGGAGCCAGCTATGCGCGAGTATAAATTGAGATCGCGGCCTATCGATACATGACATACTGCACAGATAGGTATATTACTACAGTAGAGATGATCAGAACCCATGCTCCGCCCATACGAATCGTCACATACCAAAGAGCCCGTCCTTCCTTTCAGATACAACCATACAGACGACACCCAGGATCGGGGTTAGGCTCGGAGAGCGAGGGGCCAGGGTCTGACAGAATGATAAGTTAAGAAGAAATGGATATCTAGAAGGGTCACGACAACGTGCCTCTGAGTCAATAGGCATGGGAAGAGCGCTTGTAAGGCAGAAACAAACGGTAACTGATCAAGTCAGGTGAAGCAAGCTGTCATAGAACAAGCAAAGTAAAGACGCACGACCCAGAGCAAGAAAGGCGACGGTGAGAGATCTCATAGTAACGAGACCGAGATAAAAAACGAGCGAGTTTGAGCTTGATTCAAAGAACCCAAGAGAAGCACCGTTGTGAGGATTTGAAAGGGCAGTAGCTGAGAACAAGTAGGTATTTATAGGTTCATCAGCGCCTGTGCGTTGTATGCGCTCCATTCTCTCAGCAAGGTCGAAATACAAGTGATTTCCTTTTCCGGATATGACCTTTTGACGACCTTGTCTTTGCCGCGCGCGGAGTCGACGGGGAAACAAACCGTTGTGAGGAGCAGCAGAATACTGCGTAAAACGAGTCAGCCGGCAGATAATCTGATTTAGGGAAGGAAATAACGACTCGGATACCTCGATTCCTTGACAACGCCGCTGCGTAGTAGACAGCCGTTTTGGATACAATATACGGGTTTTGATTGAGTGGTGCTCGTTCGTTTGTGCTTACCTTTGTTTTGCTTCCCATCACCAGCTCCACTTCAGCCGAATTTGAGTTTTGCTTCCGGCACCCAGAGAACACCAGGAAAAAACAGGGGGTTAACAGAACTGAGGATTAAGACTCAGCTGCTATTTGTCCAGAGCTCGACACGGCCATGACTTGCGAGCAAGGGCCAAAACAAGGGACCAGCGGCACTTGATGCGGTACGGCAACGCCCCACTAAGTGGTGCTTTTGGCTTTGCCAATGACAGAATCGTCAACAAACGTAAGCACAAACGAACGAGCACCACTCAATCAAAACCCGTATATTGTTTCCAAAACGGCTGTACGTCGAATCGTCCCAACCGCACGCGACTTTCAAGGCCACAGCCATTGAGATCTGAGAGCCATGTCTTGCGGTCCATGCATCGACCTCCAAGGCAACCCGAGGAGTGCTGTCTCGAAGCTGGAAGTTTGAATCTCCGGCAGTCGTTTTAGAGCCACTACTTCTGCTTCAAGTTGTGGTGCCAAGGCCCAAGTTACGGGGGAGCACTGGAGTCCGGCAGGCAGACAGTTGAGATAGGGTTATGACAGTATCCTAATCCAGCGCTGTCGTCGACAGCCATCGGTATATACCGGGAGGAAGAACGGGAGAGAGAGGAGAGCTGTATTTGGATGTGTTGTCGGTTTGATGCCATCATGACACGGTCACCTGACGGCCTCGCGATTCGACTTTGAAAACAAAACACGGGAAAAGACGGAAGCATGCTTATTCACTGAGTAGTCTATAGCAACAGAGAGCAACTCGCACCAAACTGCACCGTACATTGTGCACACTGACACAACCATGAGGATACTGGGCTTCATACCTAAGTATCATGAGTCGCATTGACAAAGTAGCCTTAATTTTTTCTGTTGGGAATCGAGGGAGCGGGGAGCGCGCGTCGAGCACAGAGCAAGATGAGTTTGCAATCACAATCCTGTTAAGGATTGGTGCGTTAGGGCAAACGGATGCCCAACGCTAACATTTGTTCGGCTTATATACTAAATACACAAGTATTCTAGAATATTCTACCAGCTACATGTAAGTTCAACGGAAAAACTAAAATGAGGTCAACAAATATCTGGAACCTTCTCCAGGTGTCCAGTTCTAAAACCCATTATTCTCAACATTTTCCCTACCAATTTGCTACGCAACCTACCGCGCAAATGAAAATTCCGGAAGAAATTCACACCGTGCGTGCATTAATATTGTTCGTGGCCAAATTCGAGCACTGGCAGGAGGCTTTGAAGGTATCGCAGAGGCTCTGACTATTCAATGTATTCGGATGTACCTATGTTCGTCTAACAGCTCCCACGCTAAAACCAATAAAATTCATGAGCATTAGAATAGGTTGGGGTCAAAAGCAATGGTTGACTCAGTGCGACAATGTGAGATAAGCCTTGTGCTTGTCGTCGATCGACGTCGTGGCAAGGTGGGCTAGTAAGTAATGTGCCGAAGAGCGCGAGGAGTCATTGTATCAAAATTGTACGGGATTCGAATTGAATGGAAAACCATGTACTAGGGATATTGTCATTTGGAGGGGTATTCTGCTACAGGCAGCGGACTGTTGCAAGGATGGAAGAAGCTCCCACATCTGAGGAGACACTACGTCGAATCTTCTTAGTGTTCTGGTGTTCTGTTCCAATTCTGTTCTCAACGGGATCCGGATTCGAAATTGTTCGACTTTCCACTGAGCTAACTAACCGGAACGAGAATTTTCACCAAGTACGCGCAGTCTAGGCCCTTCATATATATTAACGAACAGGAAGCGACTCGGTAGCTCTACGGTCGGAGACCCAGAGGAGTCGCGCGGATATCATGTGACCGCGTCATGATGGCGCTATTGAAACCTAACAGGTCCAAACAATCCAGCTGTTGTCCCCCACGCCACTGAAGGATGCCAGCTTTGGCGCAGGAACTGGTCGATGAAATCACCCGGCTGGTGATGGTACCCAAAATGTGAAGGCACTCTCTTTGGCCTCTCGCGCTTTCCGTTCGTCTAGCCAGCGACGTCTGTTTAGGACGTGGCTCCTATACGACCGCGACGCCCGCCTCCTCACTTTCCAGAGGTTCAAGGGGAATGGTCCGCTCGTGGTCGCCACCTTCAAAAAGGCACGAAAAATAGCGGCCGATTTTCCTCACCTCCTGGATCACGCGCGAGATCTGACGGTAGATTTGCTCCAAGACGCCCGGCTCGAATTGCTGGAGGACGTTCTTCTTCCTCAGACTCCCCCGCTCGTGCGCCTTGCGATACGAACCAGTTTAGCATTCATATGGTCAATATGCGCGACCTCAATCTGACTACGTCGCCCCTGGCACACGTCTTTTTCCTCCCGACGTTGCGCTCGTTTTCCCTCGAGAACTTCACTGGAGTTCCACGGTCTTTTATTCCGTTCGCCATGTCGAGATTCGATGAAGTCAGCTTTGTTGAACTTGGCATTGAACGCACACCCGAGACATCGCCGCTTCCTCTGCATCCCATCAAAGCGAGAACGCTTAATCTTCGTTGCAAGTCAGGTATCCTCCACGACAGGGATCGCTTCACTACCATCTTGGATATCGACTTGCAGAACCATCTGCGAGGGCTCCGAACCCTGAAATTAATCAGCGAGAACGCAATTGGACGACACTTCTCAAGGAAGGCAATATAACGCAAACACTCGAGCATTTGGAGATCAAAGTCACTTGTAAGTGGCACTGACGTCCGTTTTCACTTCGCTGATGACACGATTATTATATATCATGTACAGATCTACCGCGTTTTCCTGAGTGTTCATTCACGGCCCTCCGAATTTTGAGGTTGGACTTTCAGATTCACACCAAAGTGCTCTCTGGGAGCTTCGAGGGCAATGCACTTCCGATGTTCCCAGCTCCGTCTCGAGTTTCGAGCACTTGATGGGATTACTTCCCGTGTTAACGCCCGCCCTGGAGTCCTTGACGCTATACATATCCGTCAACCTCATCGTCGGACCCGACTCTTGGCCCGGGCCTGGCGAAAATGTCGAGCCCTTCCTCGGTTTCGTCTCGATGCAACACTTTCCCAGATTGCGCGGTATTCATTTAGCTATTGCTCCTGCGGAGGAAGCTGTGGGATTTGAAGAGTATGCGGAGAGATTGTTACCTGGACCGTACGCTGCACAGATCCTTTCTTATTCTACGTTCGCTTTTTCGCTTTTTTGAGGGACCTTTTTCACATAGATAATCGCCGTCTGGCCGGTAACATTACGAATGCTTTCAAATCCTATTACCTGCCTGACAAATGAGTCCTGAATATATATACCTCGACCTCGTTCAACGTTCAGACATCAAAACACCAATTTCTTGCAATGTCTTCTGTCTCCCCAGAGCTCATTTTCGTGAGTTGAAGACACCTTTGATTCCGCCTAGGAAATAATTTTGGATCGCCCGTTCAACAGGTCACCGGAGCATCCGGCTTCCTAGGTTCTCATGTCGTCCTACAACTTCTGGAGAAAGGTTATCGGGTTCGCGCGTAGGTTTTCCACCCAGTGTCCTGCGCAATATGAGCTCTAATTTTTAATCGCCCAAAGCGCGGCTCGTGGAGCCAAAGCAGATCATCTCCAGTCCACTTACTCGAAATATGGAGAGCGTGTCGAGGTGGTCAAGATTACTGATATCGCCCATGACCAGTTCCCTGACGCGTTTGTTGGAGTGGACGCAATCATCCACGTCGCGTCCCCTCTCGCCGGACGCGCCGAGCCAAAAGTGATGCTTGCGGTAGGTTGGAATCGTCGGACAAATATCAGGCTGCGGTGGGCTAAATATTCAACAGAGCGCCGTCGAGGGGACTCTCAACGTCGTCACTCAAGGGGAGAAGGCAGGCATCAAACGAATCGTCGTCACCAGTTCCATTGTGACCGTGATGAATCCGAACAACAGCTACACGGACAAAGGTTCTAATTACTCCCATGAATATTTGAATGACCTCTCTCATCATTCAATTTGGTACAAAATCACAGATTGGAATCCTGTCACAAAGGAACTGGCTCTTGAGCAAGGGAGTCCGATGTTGACATATGTAGGCTCGAAGAAGTTCGCCGAACTTGCTCTTTGGGAGTGGGCGGACAAGCACCCACACGTCGAAATCACAACCCGTGAGTGCTCCCCACTTCGCGTCGTTCAAAATCTCAAACCCTCCCCTTCTGTCTCGTCAGTGAACCCCCCATTTCTCTACGGCCCATTCACCCCACACTACCCTCTCCCCAAACCAGACTTCTTCGCCCTGTCATCCAACATCATCCTCTACAACCTGCTCTTCCCGGACAGCCCGAACCCCTTCCCCGGCTTCACCCACTGTGCCGACATCCGGGATGTCGCCTCCGCGCACATCCGCGCTCTCAACTCACCGCCTACCGCCCAAGTCGGCCGCAAGCGAATCGTCTTCTCTTCTCCCACGGGCCTCTCTCTCAAAGACACCATCGAATTGATCGCGGTGAAACGGTCTGCGTTGAAAGATAGGCTGGTCACTGCGACGCCTCCTGTCTTCCCCACGGACGTGATGCCGATGGATTTCAAGCGTGTCGAGGAGGGTGCTTGGTATGAAGATTGAGGATTTCCGTGGTATCAAGAGGTGCGCAGGGCTCCGAGTATGAAGTTATTGTTTTCTCAACTTCATTGATTTGCAGACGATTCTGAGCACAGTGGATGCCTTGATCGAGGTTGAGAGCCAATGGCGTAACGCAGGGCATGAAATCAAGACCCCGGCTGTGATTCTGGATTGAGTCAGGATGGACCATTCTAACATTGGGCGGTGGGGATTCTGAGAAGACAGCGGCTGACACTCGGCAAAAACCGTAATTTAGGATCGTCCTAAATTGAAAGAAAATTTTAAAATTTTGGCAATGAATTAAGTGGGTCCTAAACTGTTACAAAAATGTTAAGTAAAGGACGAACAAAAACCGTTGCCAAAACATTGAGTTTCGGCAACAGTTTCTGAAGGTCCGAAACAAAAAGATTCAGACTCATCTAAACAGCTCCCAAAACGATTCGTTTTGGGAAGGGTTTTGGTCGCACCGAAACAATAAGTTTCGGCAACAGTTTCGGCGGTGTTGCCGAAACTTATTGTTCTAGACAGCCCAAAAGTCCTTTTGGAAGCACCTAAATCAAAAGTTTCGGCAACACCGCCGAAACGGTTGCCGAAACTTATTGTTTCGGTGCGCCCAAAACCCTTCCCAAAACGATTCGTTTTGGGAGCTGTTTAGGTGAGTCTGAATCTTTTTGTTTCGGACCTTCAGAAACTGTTGCCGAAACTCAATGTTTTGGGAACAGTTTTTGTTAGGCCTTTACTTATCATTTTTGTAACAGTTTTGGGCCAATTTAATTCAATGCCGAAACTTTAAGTTTTTCTTTCAATTTAGGACGGTCTTAAACTACGGCTTTTCCCGAGTGTGACAGCCTGAGCGTCGCTGGAATTGAATTGGCAACCGATGTCTGAATTGAGAAATCATTTAGAAATAAAGGAATTAATCTAGAAAGCCAAGTACTCAGTATCCTCTTTGAATCTAACACTGTTCCTTGGACACGACCGACCAATTGAACCTCGGCTTTGCGTCGTGGGTCGTACTTGAACAAGTTGAACCCAAAATGCCCGGGCCGGCCATCACCGAACATCTCCTGTTTTGGGGAAGATAAACCGTTTCTTCCGGGACCGCGAGACGATCTCTGTGAGTCTGTCGGGGCCGCAACCTCATTAAAAAGTCTGTCAGTCTGCCAATCGATTGCACACAGAACCTCAAAAGAGTCCACCGAAACAATGTCCTCACCCCGCTGCCGCCTCCGCGAAGCCCTCCCGAACCTCTACCTTGGCCGCTACGCCCCAGGCCCCAAGAACTCGATAACAGACGTCCCCGGCGTCCTCTGCCACACCGAATCCATCATCCAGCCCGCCAACGAAACCCACGGCCCAGTCAACACCGGTGTCACCACCATCCTCCCGCGCGCCGATTTCTTCCACAACGCCTCCTATGCGGGGATCTTCCGCCTCAACGGCTCAGGCGAATTAACAGGCTCCCACTGGATCGACGAAACCGGCCTTCTCCACTCGCCGATCATCCTAACGAATTCGTTCTCCGTCGGCGCGGCCTACACAGGGATCTATGAATACTGCATCCCGCGCCATCGCACCAAGGAGGGGACGGTGGATTGGTTTTTGTTGCCTGTCGTTGGGGAGACGTTCGATGGGATCATGAACGATATCTCTGCGCTCAAGGTAGAGCCCTCGCATATCGTTCGCGGGATCGAGCAGGCCAACGCGGATGCCGTGCCTGAAGGTAATACCGGTGGAGGGACGGGTATGATGTGTCACGGACACAAAGGCGGCACGGGCTGCGCCAGTCGCGTCGTCCCCGCGGATCCCAGCGCAGGGAGGGAGGAATACACCATTGGTGTTCTCGTGCAAGCGAATTACGGACGCATGCACGATCTCCGCATCGGCGGTGCCCCCATCGGGCGGCTCCTGGAAGAACAAGCGCGCAAGGCCGCTGAGGCGCACCCCGAGAACACCAAGGCTACCGAGACCGTCGCGTCTATGGACAAGATCGAAGCGCTCAAGGACAAAAAAGACGGCAGCATCATTATCATCATCGCTACCGATGCGCCGCTACACCCGACTCAACTGCAGCGGCTTGCTAAACGCGCGACGATGGGCCTGGCGCGCGTCGGCGGGAATGCGCATAATCCCTCCGGCGATATCTTCCTGGCGTTCAGCACCGCGAATCCTATTCCCGTTCAGACGGTCACGGCGAGTGGGACGAGTGTCGATCCGTGGAAGGCGAAGCCGATCACGGTGCAAGTCACCGACGACCAGACGATTAACGGGTTGTTCTCGGCGACGGCTGATGCGGTGGAGGAGGCGATCTTGAATGCACTTTGCATGGCGGAGTCGATGGTGGGCGTCGGCGGATTGAAGTCGAATGCGCTCCCGTTGGATCAAGTGAAGGTGTTGATGGAGAAGTATTTGTAGGTAAACATGAGGTCTAAATTCGAATATACTTCCGTCTCAGTTCCAATTCCACTGCGTTATCATCCATCTGAGAAAGCCGTCAGCATTACAGAAGACAAGATAATTTGGGCCTTACTACTTCGGTTGCAGACACACGCAGTTGAATTTCAAGCCTCCTGCACATCTGTTCCGCTAAGGAAGCAAACGGAGCCGGACACAGTGACCACGTCAAAACGCGAAGACGAGGTAACCTCCGCAACACGGCTTCAAGCATACCGATTCTCGCCGTCGGCCCTGGAATACCGGAGATAGCGAGAGCCGTAATCGTATTGGGGAGTGCAGCGAAGATATCCGCCGTTGGATAGCGCCCGTATTCGAAGCGTTCGAGAATGGAGCACTGGTGGAGGGGAGGACAAACTTCGGAATCGAGGCTTTTGAACGCGATGGATCGCAGGTGCGTCCCGTGTGTGGCGAGAATACCATCTAATACGGAGGGGTGCCCGGCTTTTGATTTGTGCCATAAGACTTGGAGAGGGGTTTCTGCCTTGGGATCGAGCAACGACGCGAGGCAGAGGCTGATATCTGCAGCAATCGCGGTATTAAATTTCACGCATTCAAGCGCGAGATTCGGCGGCGGGTCGAACGGTGCGAGCTCGCTTTTGAGCTCAGATGTGATTTCGAGGATTTTTAGCGTGGGGAAGAGCGAGACGAGGCGGTGCATGATGCGGGTGTGCTGGCCGACTGAGGGCGCGAAATCCTGCGTCACTGCGAGTGATGTAAGACGTGGACCAGAACTGCGCAGGTAGAGAAGGGTTTCGCTGTCAAAGTCGCAGAAGATAGTGGTTACGTCGAGGTGACGGAGATTTGGCATGCGCAGCAGCGCAGTGGCGAGCGCAGGGGAGTCTGCGGTCAAGCTGCGTCCGGTGTGTCGGAGAGTGAAGCTGAGGACGCTTTCTGCTAGCCAGCGTCCGCGTTCGGTGTCTGTATCTATTGCTGCTAGGAATGAAGGGAGAGGATTCTGTGCGCCGCCTCGGCTGTGTGGATGGGAGTAGATGTTGTTGGGTAGGATGACGCGACGGAATAGGAGTCGCTGGGCATGTGGAGACCATTCCTTGCATACGAGGCTGCATGCAGTTAACACGGAAAGGTCGCAAGCCCGCTGGTGAAAGTGGATCGGGACGCAGAGACAGTCTAGGACTTCGAGAATGAGATCCAGGCCTAAAACTGTGTTCATTGACTTCGAAGTCATTAATTTCAGAGCAAGTGGGGCTACAAGACGCAGTAGAAGGCTTACCATGGTGGTGGTTGAGGTCGAGAAGTGGTGTGACCGTGACGGGGCGTGATCGCGTTTCGTGACTTGCGTCGGGAAAACTTGCCGATCAAATCCTCTTCGCGCCCACAGTGTCGTCGCAGTGGCACAATGGTCTTCTGAGCCACCGTTTGCAGGCGCACCGCGCAATGAACTCCAGCTTACCCCCCGGGCTAGGAGCATTCGAGATATACTGGTTCAACCTTCGAGACTTTCTCCTTCGTCAAGGCTACCGCCTACTAAGTACGCCCAAAATTCGATCCCGACTTCGCGAAAAGATATCACCTTCTCGACGAAACGGAGCAAGAAGAGTGCGAGGCATGCTATGTTTTGAGATTCTACTCTTTCCCAGAGGTTTGCTTTTGCTGAAAATAAAATACCCAGCGTCGCACTATAATGGACGCCGTACGTTCATCGGATGGCACAAAGGTCATACTCAAATCACCTATAGCTCCCATATAAATACCAATACTAACGCAGGAGTAATAGTGGATCTCCTACGCTAATTGTAGTCCTTTGTGAATTAAGCCAAGCAGCGCTTAATTAGCGTTAAAGAGAGCGTTATTAGTGCAGATAATTAAGGAATTAACCGCTGCTTTTGATAAAGGTCGGCAAAGTGACGCCATCAAGGCGCGTGTTCCCATCAGAGTGCCGGGCGCGCCGTCGCGCCATCACCGCGCCATCAATGGTGAGCGCAGCGACAGCGCGAAGTCCCTCCCGCCCGCAAAAATACCCGTAAAATCGCAGAAAAACAATGTAAAATTTACCGTACAGATTCAGATACCTAATAATACATCCGTGCATTTGATACTACGATATATCCTGTGCTATGCGCAGGATATGCTCGAGCGCATCCGCTACAGCCTCGACATCCACATCTGCGCCCTCATCCACCCCTTCCGCATCATCGCCCGGGGCGGGCCCCGGCGCTGGTTCAGTAGTAGGGGCTTCTGGCATCTCGACATCCTCAGCAGGCACTCGGCGGTGCTTATCCAAGCTCACCCCTGGGCTCAGAGAACCGGAGAACCCAGGTTCCCTGCTCAGTTTCCGCAGCCGCTCCCAGTGGAGGTCGTTGAACCGTCCTCTTTCCATCCGGTAGAGATGTACCTGATGGGCGAGGGCAGAGTCACCGTCCTTGTCAAGACGCCGTTGGTGGTGGAGCAGAAAGGCGGTTTCATCTTGCATATGGGTGACGAGTCGGCGGATCTCGAGGTTAAGGCGGGTGATTTCTTCATCAGCACGCAAGAGCTTGAAATGCTGGTCCATTGCAACACGTCCGGCGGGCTGCGCCCAGGGTTCTGTGCGAATATCTTGACGTCCTTCCCGCAGAAGGTCGAACTCGGTGAGAAACGCGTAGTTTACGATCTCTTCCCAAGAGAGTGTGGGTCGAGGAGGGTCCAAGGCCGTCGCGGCGTCGTTGTATCGGTCAAGCGCATTTTTCACTGCTTTCGAGCGGACTTGCAGGGCTTTCGCGATATGCTTGCGTAGTTTATAACCTGAGTAAGATTTGAATTAGGGAGGGCAAAGCACGAACAGGACGACTCACCTGTATCACATAGATTCACCTTCGCAAGCTCAAACATTCGCGCTACTACCAAACCCTCCAAATGGTCGATGGCTCGCTGGAAACGTCGATTCTGCAGCATAGTTGCAGCTGCAATCCACTCCTCGCCGTCTGACTCCCAGCGGTTTGCAATTCCAAGACGGATCTCGAGGTCTTGGATGTCGAGGAGAGTCTTCGTGTAAATTTCCATCGCGTGGCGTCGTTGGGTCTCAATCCGTCGTGTTTCGGCGGCGGCAGTAGCGTAGGTAGTCGCGCCGTCAGAGATTATGACGGGCACGTTACGGATAGCGTCTACTCGCTCTCTGAGAAGACGTTAATACATTCATTCATTACAATCAAAACAATCTTACCCATATTCCCGAAGATTTACCAGCTTCTGGTAATACTCCATCTCGAGCGTCTCCTGTGCGGGCTCTTTGCGTAATCCTGTAAGATACTCCCGCTCCTTGCCTAGCCACTCCCCAAAATCAGAGCGCGACCGTACGCCTAGCCCCGCCATGCTGGATTGAAGGGCCGGAAGTGTTTCCTTCAGTTTGAGGGCACGACGGTATTTGTTGGCGATCATGAGCGCTGCAGGAACCAAATGTCAGTGAAATGAAGGAGCATGAAATCAAGATCCTCACATAGACCTTGGTACGCGTCAGCCGCATCTGCATGTCTCATGTACGTGGTAATGGCCTGCTGTCGGTGGAATACGGTGGAGTAGCGGGTCGTTGCGGCCAAGGCATTGGATTTGGAGAAAAAGGATTCACATCCTTCCAAATCCTCCAAACCCACACCTTCCACGTACAGGGACAGGTTGCTGAGCTGGCATAGGCGGTTATGGGCGTGACCGTGAAAGGCGCCGACAAGGGAGACGAAATTGTGGTCGGCGGCGAGTTTGGAGAGGACCGGATGCGCCTTGACCATCTTCTTGAGGTTACAGCCGCAGTCGTATCCGATTGCGAGCTCCCCCAATTCCCGTATCAGGTGCGCAATGACTGCAAAGCCATACTTGGCCCTAAAGGTATTCAGATGGGGCCGGATGAAATCAAGGTGAGTTAACACTTACAACTCCCCGCTTTTAACCATATCAACGACGACGAGCACAAACCCATGCCTACAGAGGGCAGGGAAGATGCCCGTCTCGTCGTACATGCCGTACGAACGCGCGGTAGCCTCCTCGCTCATGTTCTGCCACCGTTCCGTACATCCATCCCCTTCGTCTGGCAGCGACGACCCCGCAACAAACTCCTTCACCAGCCCCATCGGCCCGTCCTTCGCCCACTCATCTACCTCCTGCCGCGTCAAGTAATAATCCCCCGCCGCAAGTCGATTGTCGTCGTACTCTTTTGAAGCGCCAGGTGCAGTGGTACCATCAGCACGAACTTCCTCTCGTTCGCGCCTCCAGAACCGTTTCAAGGAGTTGTTACCATCGATGGTACAGAGGAGGGGCAGGGGTATAGGCGACTCTCCTTCCAACTTGTAGAGACAAGCTGGACAGGCGTTCTTCAAGCGCCAATTCGGCGAGTCTCTTCCCAACGCGGCGAGAACTTTCTTGTCGACGGCGGCGCGTATGGCAAGGTAGAGGTCGTAAGCAAGACGGAATTGTTTGGCGAGGTAAGGGCGGGGGGAGACTCCATGCAGGTCACACAGTGTGCGTACAAAAGCTTGAATTCCAAGCCGTGGGCACCTCAGCTGCGTAGCTCGAAATACTTCGAGCGTACGAACCGTGATCGCAACCGAAGGATTGTAGGGGGAGACTGGAATGAGTCCTTGACGTACGAAGGCGGAGGTGATCAGCTGGTCGCCCCGAACTACAGGAACGAAACTGAAGTAGGCAGCTAGAGGGTCGAGGGTTCGTGTCAGAAATCTAATGCGATGAAAACTGAAAGCGCACTTACAGAACAAATCGACTATGTAGATACGTGCCTTATCTTCCACAACCGCATCATCGGGGTATACGAAGAGCTTTGCCAAACCCTCCTTTGCGTTGTCGAGAGACCACGCGAGGTACGCGTCAACCATCTGGGGGAGCTGAGCGGCGAATCCATCGACTAGAATTTGAGTGCGATCCCGACGTGTTCGATGGTCGACCCGCCGTCCATACAATTTGCTACACTGAGTTTAGAAGAGAAGAATAGTTTGTGGAGAGTACGCACTGGTGATAAGCTCGAAGTTCCTCAAGCAGCTTCTGTTCTGCATCCTCTACCTCTTCATCGTTCAGTGCTTCTCCCGCGTGGCTGATGTCGGCGGCGGCGCGCCCGCGCAGTACGTCGTCTTCATAATCTTCCCAAGCCATGTCCTCGTCCAAGTCAGGACGGTCGCGTATATTGTTTTCGGCGCGTCGCTGCTCCGCCGTCAAGGCTAACGATTCTCGAGATGAGCCGGCCACCAGAAGGCTCAATCTTCAGAAAGACCTACCCGCTCGACGCGCCGCCTCCTCCCGCTCATCAGCTGCTTTCCGAATTTGGATCTGAGTCTTGGTGAGAGTTTCGGTGGTTGACTGAGAGTTATGGGTAGTGCGGCGTTGGCCTCGATGTATTTGAATCGCCCGAGATGCGGAAGACGCAGAGTGAAGGTTTGCGGTGCGTTTCCGAGTCGCCATTCACAGAATCATGAGGAAAGCAGAGAGTACAAAGTGACGCGTGATGTCACTGTCTGTGACCCAACAAACTGACAGTTGCCACCACCAAGGACCCACCACGGACCCACAACTTCAAATCTACTGTGAGTTTTCGTTTCGTTTGACTCCTCTTTTCTTGCATGCTACACGCGTGGGTCTATTGCTCGGGGCTCTAAGAATCGGCACTCGGATCTGGGGTATCCAAACCCACAATTTACCCATCGACACGCGTCGTTTCGTGCTTTAGCACGCGTCTCTTACCTTCTTCTCAACATATGCTGATATTCTGACCAGGTACTTCATGATTTGGTACCCTTTTACTCGTAAGGTGCGCGTATTTTTCAGTATTCTTGCTCTTGATTCGATCTCAAAGCTTGCGCAGACACGAAGCGGTGCCGAGTATTCACCGCTCAGCCTACCACGCCTCACCCTGCCGCCCCTTGTCACTGCGTTCCAAGCACATACATTCGATGTGGCTCCGCTGGTGGCCCGTGCAGTCGCGCTAGAGGGGGATGACCAACAGGATCATGAAGCTGAGGACGACATCGACGACGAGTGGCCGCCTCGTGACCCACTCAACGATATCGATGAGGATTGGCCCCCACGTACATCGAGTGCCGGAACCGATGCCGCCAACCCACCCCCTTCCTCTGCCACCAAACGGCGCCGCTCGCCGAGCTTCGATGAAGTCGTCGCTTCAAGCGACAAACCACACAAAGGTGCTCACCGCCATCGGCCCGCCAAACCTGCAGAGAAGGCCAAACCTACCCAACAGCAGAAGTCGACCCATGCCGCCAACGCTCGACGAGCAGCAAAACGCGCGAGGCAGTTCGCTGAAGTCGGACATGTTGCCGCACCCTCAACCGTCGAGCAATATGTCTCCCCCGCTACGCCGGTGCAGACCCAGCTCTACACCTCCCAATTGCCGCACAAACTCGGCGCGTACTCTGCGAAATGCTCGACTCACACGGAGCTGTTGGGAAGCCGAGTCCCTCGCTCACTTCGTGAACTCCTCGGCCGCGGATTTCATTTGGTGAAATGGGATGGCATGTAAGTTTTCCTCCTCATCCACCTGTAAATCACTTCTCTCAACCCGCGCCAGCGAACCTCACCCTATCCTGGACCGCTACGGACGCATCGTCGCCGTTCTCGCTGGTCAACCCGCCCGTCCGGATTATCATGCCGCCACCGTTGCCGCCTTCAAGACTATCCAAACCGCTAGCGCGAAAATTCGCCTCCCCTCCCACCTCAGCCAGCACCGTCGGGGGTTATTTGCCGCCCTCAACGTCGGCCTCTCTTACGGCCAAGGCCATACCGTTCCGAAGTGGCTGAATAACCGAGACGTTCAGAGTCTCGAAGACGAGCTTCTTGCTGACCCTAATATCGCGAGGATGGCAAGCTTTGCAGATGGTGCGTTTCTTTACCTTTGATACGTTTCTCTTGCTTACGATCTTGCTAGCGGCCTTTGCTTTATGGGCACCTCGACTATACGACCACTACTTGCAACACAACAAGGACTTGGCGGCTGAACACCCCGAACTACGTCGTCCGTTCAAGAAGTCTGTATTCAGCTGTGCCAACTTCAATCTCGGAATAAACGTCTGGACTTTCAAACATCGAGACGTACTCAATCTCGCCTTCGGATGGTGTGCGGTACAGGCGCTTGGTAATTTTGACCACACGCAGGGGGGACACATAATCCTTTGGGATTTGAATCTAGTGGTAGAGTTTCCGGCCGGCGCCCTCATTCTACTTCCCTCCGCCACTGTTGCACATTCGAACATCCCTGTCGCCGAGGGTCAAGAGAGAACATCGTTTACGCAATACACACCGGGGGGGATTTTCCGTTACGTGGATCAAGGCTTCCAAACGCTTGGTGAGCTGGAGGAGAAGAAGCCGGAGAAATATGCCGAGTTCATGGCCGGGAGGGCTTCGCGCTGGGAGAAGGGGCTCAGTTTGCTGAGTACGTTTGATGAATTTACAGTGTGAATACAAGAAACTTTGAACTGTTCTCATAATCTGTGTGTGACTCTTTCTTTACTTCGACTTCTGGGGCAGCAATTTACATCGCGAACTCATTTCCATCGCAAACTCATTTCCATCGCGAACTTATCTCGACCGGCTGAGCACTCACGTTCTGTACCGCCTTTACACTAGCTGGAAGGCAAGTTGTGCAATAGTAGGCCTGTCTTGACCAGAACTGACCTTGTATCATTAGGATGAAAGGCTAACAGGCACAGAAGAATTACTGTCGCGAACTGACATTGCAAAGTCCGAAGATTCATAGTTAGCGGCGTGACAGGCGAGTCACTCTCTCCTCTTCACTGACTCCCTCACAACTCACATACACAGACCTCATCCAATATGCGGCGTGGCCGTCCGGCCCTTCCACCTGAAGTCAAAGACCAGCACAGAAAAGATAGTCTATATCGTTACGCCGCAAAGTACAGGGCACAATCCCCCCCTTAATCTCATTCAAAACCTCTTTCATTTAGAAACCAGGAGAAACTTCGTCAAGCGGCAGTTCTTAGAATGCGCAGGTGAGTCTAGCTCCAACACCGCTGCTTACACTTAGTGCTCATGAGCGAGTATGTTTTGTTGCAGACGACGGGCTGTCATCCGTGCTGCAGATCATAACACTCAGCGAAGTTATAAACAGAAGGCGAGCGAAGCGTCTGAACGCTATCGAGACAGGTGTGTACCCCGTCTTTCAGTGAACCCCCTTTCTCTTCATATCAACGCAGAAAGGAGGCGCGAGACACCTCCGAGATGCTGGCTAGGCATAGTGCTAAACGTGCTAAACGGGGTACAAGGTACGCATGCCGTGCTGCTTCAATATTCACTCCCACCTCTTCTCAACCTCCGCATGGTCTACCAGGAAACACAGTGACAAGAAAGTGTTCACGACCCACTCCTCCAACATCTTAGTAGGGGTTCCGACGTCCTGCCATCCTCGGACACTGACCTCAATCGCCGAGGACGACGACACAGACCCTGAAGAAAGTCAAGCGGAAGGTGGTCCTGGTTTCCCGCAACGCAGTGGAGTGGACGTCCCAATCAAATGCAGAGAATGCGATTCGGAGGGTTGCCCGGGATGCATTTGCATGTGCCCGGTCTCTATGGTTTGGGTGAAGCATGCGGATGGGCAGGGGCATTTTTTCCCCACCTGCCGTTTGTGTGGTAGCATGGACGACTGTCCCGGCTGTGCTTGCATGTGTCCAGAGGCTCACGAATACATTGAGCACGGCGGTCATATACCATGAGCTCTAAATGTTACAGGGATGCTAAATAAATTGAGTTTCCTTGTATTTCCCCTTCTTTGAGGGACCTTTGTGCATAGAAAAAAAGTTCCGTGCGCGCACTGAAATTGAAGCAGCAAGACTTGAGAATTTGAGTGAGAGTCGATGTCACGCATAATGCTGTGACACCAAGTCATTTCTCTTACCACCACGACGCATGAGCGTCCTCCTTTGCGAGCCAATCATATCCCCCGATCCTGGGGATGAAGACATAATGAAGCATAAGGGTGGTTTCTATGCGGTGGTTTCGGGAGGATGGAAAGGGATTGTGACTTCCCCGTGAGTGATTGTCTTGACTCTGTCCTTGGTTTCTTCTGAATCTTGCCCTGCAGCGAAACCCTTCGGCGTACGGTAAAAAAATTTCCCGATGCGCGTACTTTCAAGGCAGATACCTACCTACGGATCATGGAACTATGGAATCAAGACTGCACAGAATACCACTATCACCCGGACCAGCCGCCGCCGCCGCCGTCGCCTCCACCTCCTGCTTCTCCCTCTCGGACCCAGCGTCCTGTGACTCCGGTCACCTCCGGAAATTCTCGCGCGGGAAGTCTGTCGGCAAAGGAACTGCAGTTCCTTGCGAATAACCGGCCAGGAGCAGAGCCCCTCAGCCCACGGCGCGCACAACAGCTGTTCAAGCGGGTCTTGGGGTACGACTCGGCCCCTTCACTTGAAGATTTGCAGGCTCGGATGGCAGCTGCTAGGCTTGCTCGAACAAACGCAGCACCTGCGGAGGAGGAGGATGATGAAATTCCGGATCTCCTGGATCCAGACGATGAGGTCGAAGAGGAGGTGGTGGAATTGGGGGCTGACTTTTATCCGACCGAAACGGGGGGGTACTGGGTGGAAAGAGACAGTCACCGTCATCGAATTCAACGCAGAGGTATCTACTGTGTGCCTCCAAAGGCTAATATGCTAAAGTTTCCCCAGATTAAAGTCATCGCAGAATGGTATCTGGTACGAAGTGTGGTGGGTATTTTTCGGAGGAAGGGATCAGGTTCTGCGGAAGTTGGAAGGGTTTCGCGTTTTGCAAGGTGTTTGTGTAGAGTAGAATTTTTTGTACGCAACTTATAGTTAGTGGAAAACATTGGAATATAAGGTTGTATTGCAAGTGAATTGCTTTGAGATTTGGGCAATGGAATCGGAAAAAGGTGGAATATAAAATTGTTCTCGCTATGAAATTTTGGCAATGGACTCAGTAAAAGATGAAGAAGTGAATTATGATTAGTGAGAGTGAAAGAAAAAACAAAGTGTAATGCGTCAACAACTTACTGAGTCTGAGGGTCGAACAAAAGACCCAATGACTCAGTGGTTGAGTTGTTGGGTTGCTTAAATCACAGGAAGTAAGCAATCCATGCATCTCAACCATTGAGCCATTGGGCCGAGATTAACACCCTATAATAGATGTTACGACGTCGTTTTCTCACCTTTGGCAGCTTCTGTCAAGTGCGACGCGACTTCGACGCGTCGTTTATGCGGAAGTGACTGTGGGAAATCTCATCAGTCTTCCTTTGTCTTCCTTTCTCCCACCACCACACACACCCACCCGCACCCACAACATGGCTCGAACAACCGTCTCTGCTCACGCAGCTCGCAACCCAAGTCGCAAAGTGCAAACCTCCCGCTACCGCCCCAGTAGATCCGCCGCAGCTCGAGCTTCCGACGCGCTCAGACTCGCAACAATGCGTAGTCGGCGCCTCGACTTCAATGCTGCTATCAACGCGGAATTCGCGAGTCGAAATGCCGCCATCACCCGCATTGCCAAAGACTTCAAGAGACCGGAGTCCTACATTCGTGGACTCCTCACCTCCGTGTCTCAGTTCAAAACACAACGAAGACCTAGCCTCCGGCGTGCGATCATCCACCAGCGCTGGCTAGATCGGCCGGAAGGTGAGCTTGGCACCCGAAGTATAGAATGAATCTCATTGAAAATAGGGGAAACCAAAACTCTTAAAGAGCTGCAAGACGAATTAAAAGAAGATATTGCGGATGGGACAGTGGTCCTGGAAGACATCGACACCAAGGAACGAAAACGACTAATCGACCAACTCACCGAGCACCGCACCACGAAACGGAAAGGTGTTCGGGGCACGACAAAGGCGGCGCAATTGGACGCCAGATTGACCGCCAAAAAGATGGGGGAGGGTGTAAGTTTTACACGCTTGTACACATTGTTTTTGGTGTTCATCTTCCCTTAGTTGGAGGACTTGCGTGAGCGCACCGGGGATCGCGGCATGGTATTCATTACGCGCGGGAGTGCCGACGATCCCTCGCTGCCGTTCGCTGCGGACTCGGGTGGAGCTTTGCAATTCCTATCACAAGTTCTGGGAATCACTGAGTATGATTTTCTCCGAAAATTCGAGCTGTGGAGCTGTACGCGGGATCGAGGTACGATTACACTAATCTATGTGTAGCGCTTGATTAATCTTTGTTATTTAGGTGACCAGGAAAAAAACGGCATCAACGACGTCCGAAAGGACGTGTCGAGATTGATTCAAGATGGTTTGCGTACGTCCTCCTGTCCTTGCTCTTCGCGCCGAGTGCTAATCGTGATTCATAGGAAAAGCCACAAACAATCAAACAATCACCATGGAATATGTCCATTACGACGTCGCCATCCGTGAGGCCAAGCGAGTTGAGCTCGCCGGCTGGCCGGACGACGTCGAGATCACTGAGCGCGAGCATTGGAGTGCGGAAACTGGGCGGCGAATTCGCCGAATGCTGCAAGCCGGCGAGATAACGTGGGTCTCCATGACCAAGGATCAGCATGACGAGCTCGTCGCCGAGCACGACAAACTCCGCGCCGCGTCGACCACCGGCTCGTTGAGAAAACGCAGGCAGCGTAGCGACAAAGGTAAACCGAGAGGTCCGCGTAAGAACAAGACGTCGGGCGAGGGCGACGGCGAGAGCGAGGGCGAGGGCGACGGCGAGGGCGATGGCGAGGGCGAAGCAGGTAGCCAGGAGAAGACCGGGGGAGGGAATGGGAATGGTGCGGAGAAAGAGATAGACCCCACCGAGCCGGCCGCTCGCACTCAGCTACTCCCAGGCGCCACAACTGGTTTGCAGAGGCGTCCCTCCTCCATCCCGCAGCCCCCACCTACGCCGAATACCGCCAGCGTAGGTTCAGGCCTACACCTCGACTTCCCAGTTGCCCCCGTCTCCTCGGGTACCGCCCCCGAGTTCAATCCTGTGCCTTCCGGCGCCCCCCAGCTCTGGCCTCCCCCCAACTATTACTCAGGCTTCAACTTCACCGACATGCCTACGCTTGGCAACCCCACCGCTCTGTCGTCGATGGGCAATGGGTTCGGCGGAATCGCACCGTCGGGATTCGAAGACGCTACGGGCGCCGCGTCATTACTTACAAGCGACGATCTCCGCCAGTTCATAGATGAAGACACGCTGCGTATGCTGCAAGAGTCAGTCGACATGGAGCTCGCTGCCGCTGCGAGCTTGGGCTTTCATCCCGACCCTGGCGCTCAACACGACCCCGCTACCACATCCCCGCAAGCCCATTTCCAACTCGGCTCCTCCGCGTTCCCCTTGACCAACACCAGCTCGCAGGCGCTGGGAGCTTCAGAGGCGTCCTCCGAGCCTCCGGCAGCGAAGAAGCAACGCCTTGGCGAGCCTGCACAAGATCCACGCTCCGAAAATGCTCCGCCCTCCACAGCACAATCAGCAAAAGCTCGCAAACGACGGAGCGACGCCGGCGTGCCTCGAGGTTCGCGAGCACAGGGTGACGGAGAGGGGAGCGCTGTAGCGCGGCAACGCAAGACGCGTAGTGACGCAGGAAAGCCGCGAGGGGTGCGAACGGAGACGACGAAGCGCAGCAAACATGCTGCTGGCCTCGATCGTCTCGGGGAACTGGCTGCGCGCCGCAAAGCGGAGGCAGCGGCGGCGGCGGCGGCGGCGGCAGCTGCTACTGCGTCCAGCAATGAAAATGGTGCTTGATTGGAGGCGCGGGCGGTAGAAACATGCGCACAATACTTGAAGATATGTCATAGCTGGTGTTTATTTATTATTGTATGCTATGTTATGCTCTAAATATGATATTTATACATTCTGTGGTGCCTGGGGACTCGTGTGGCTCCACTGTCTTTGTTTCGCGATTTTACGGGTATTTTTGCGGGCGGGAGGGACTTCGCGCTGTCGCTGCGCTCACCATTGATGGCGCGGTGATGGCGCGACGGCGCGCCCGGCACTCTGATGGGAACACGCGCCTTGATGGCGTCACTTTGCCGACCTTTATCAAAAGCAGCGGTTAATTCCTTAATTATCTGCACTAATAACGCTCTCTTTAACGCTAATTAAGCGCTGCTTGGCTTAATTCACAAAGGACTACAATTAGCGTAGGAGATCCACTATTACTCCTGCGTTAGTATTGGTATTTATATGGGAGCTATAGGTGACTCAAATCGGTTTCTGCAAGCCTGCAGCCACACGAGGTAGAGATAGCGAATTTTTTCTCATCTCCCCCACACCTCGGGCATCCGCGAAACCACTGCATACCTCTGCTCGACCTTCTGCAAGACCCCGAGGATTCTGACAAGCAAATTATGGTGATGCCTCAGCTCGTGGGCTTCAAACGACCCCTCTTTGAAACGGTCGGCTAGCTCATTGCCTGCTGGAGACAAATATTTGAGGTATCCTCTCAAATTTGTTCCTTGTTACATGTCTCGATCTCATCCTCTGCCTTAGGGACTGCAATACATGCATGAAAATTTTGTCGCTTACCGGCACGTCCCCTTCGCTCGGCGAGTCCAATCTCAGCATTAATATCAACTAGATAACATTTCACAGTGACTGTACGCTCAATAACATCCACTGCGTTCCGACGTCGGCTACGCTGGCCATTTTTAGCTGAAAGAACCCGAGGGCTAGGTGAGCCTAGGCGCCTGAACAGCCTCCGTTCACCTGCCTACGCTAGGCCCCCGGTCACTGACATATAGGTCTGTAACATTGAAAACCCGAATTTCGGCCTGATTTACTCTATTTTTCGGCACTGATGGCGCTCTGGCGGCTTCAAAAACCACGATTTTTTTCTGAAAATGCGCGCAAACGCTTAGTTTAGAGGAGCTGCATCGCCCTATCTAGTCAAAACCTCCGTCAGATGGCTGGTTCGCGAAATAGACCTCTCAGATTGGACGTTGTTTTACTCTATGGAGGTTACAGACCTATATGTCAGTGACCGGGGGCCTCCTACGCTCAGCTAACAGTCGGGTGTCACCAGCTAAAAATACCCCAAAATTCTAAGTTTAGCCGACCCCGGAACGCAGTGATCATGCAAGATCCTACGTTACTATATCCCGACGGTTTCCATCCAGTCCAACCCTGGATGGACCCTTCTTTCAAGCACTTTGCGCGGCACATCACGCGTACCGAGTGTTGGCCTCGCACCTACCTCATTGACTTCGGACTATCACGTCGGTTTGGTCCAGCGCAAGGACCTCCCATGGAGGATGTAATTCGAGGAGGCGACAAGTCACCTCCGGAACACCTAGGAGATGGGCACGAAATTCCTTGCAACCCATTCCCAACGGACATTTACTTCCTCGGTAATCTACTCAAGCGACATTTTGTCTACAAAGACAATCGACAATTTCATGTGTTTCAGAGGTTATGGTTACACGGACCACTGAGGTTTCTCAAGCCGCTGATTCATGATATGACCCAGGAGGACCCCACCTTGCGTCCAACCATCGGGGAGGTAATCGAGCGATTCGATAAAGTCACTCGCAGACTCAGCTCCTGGCAACTCCGCAGACCGGGGCAACGCTTTCACATTTACGCCCGGCCAGGGCAGCTCGTTCGACAAATCGTGAACATGTTGAAGGGGGTACTGGCCCTTCCACCGTATACCCCTCCCACCGTAGTCCCGCTGAGTCCCGAGATGCGGGCGTTCTATACCCAAGCCAATAAAACCGAATGATGGCCGCCATCAATACTAGTACAATTTACAGTCACAATTACTAGACGAGAAACCGAGAAGTCCTGATTAAAACCCAATGAAACAGCCTAACAATTTCAAGACGACGAAAAGTTAGAAATTAATAGCGCCTTGAATCCCGCGCTACTCACCAAACGGTCATGTCGACATCAACTCATTCAACTCAGTTACTCGATGCGCCCTTCCCGACCACCTGCTCGGTATGCGCCCACAGCTTCTCCCGTGCCTCGGCCCACGTTTCGTCGCCTTGTCCGTTAAGACCCATGTCAGTTCCGTCGCCTGTTATGCGCGAAGCGCCGGCAGGTGCCTGCGAGATACGATTTGTGTTAGACAGAACGAGAGTAAAATAGAATGATATCGGGAAGAGGAACGACGTATGGCAAATGGAGGAAGAAGGAAGCGGAAATGATGGGACGAAGAGTAAAACAACGGCTCAATGAAACTCACATTCAATAACCCATACAACTGCCTCTCCCCACACTCTTCAGGCGAAATGGCCCACCACAACGGCGGCACGAGGAGGTACCGTATGGGATACACCATCCTCAAAATCCTAGACGGCGACACCTTCATGATGGGCGTATCCACCGTCCCAGGGAACGCATGCGCAAACGTTATCGAAGGGTTCCGCTCTCCGAAGCTCTCCGCCATAAGGTCTTGATACGAAGACACATGAGAAATTAGCTTCCCCGCCGTCGTCACCCCGAGATTCGTCATCGTGTCGACCAGGCCAATATCGGAGAGATCGACGGGGCCGCCACGGCCTGCGGTGTGAATGGCCGAAACACGGGCGTCTTGTCCTGCAGCTTGTGCGGCACGCAGAGCGGGGAGGAGGTCGGAGATAAAGGCCCATTTGCTGTAGTAGAGCGAGGCGAGCTGTTTATCGATCCCATCTTCATTCAGGTCGAGCCCGGAGAGCGAGATAGCGCCGGCAGTGAGGAAGAGGAAGTTGATACCCTGCGGGAAGCGTTTCAACAGCGCGGCGGCGGTTTCATGGACGTTTGGAACGCGGGACAGATCGCAGGACATGAACTCGCGGGCAAGATTGGGCGATTCCTTCGGAGGAGGCGGAAGCTTCGAGAGGATAGATTCCGCAGCGCTGCGGTTTCTGCCGATGAGGACGATGTGTGCGTTGCCGTTGGTATGGCGGGCGAATGTCTCTGCGACGGCTTGGCCGATGCCCGAGGTGCCGCCGACGAAAATGGCGACGGGGGTGTAGGCGAGCTTCCAGGCTGCGTTGGAAGCGCGGACGTCAGTGAGTTTGAGGGAAGGCATGGAGGTAAACGACAAGAGAGGACAAGATAGTTCGCGCATTTTAACCATTGATCGACGTTGATCCGGCGTACACGTCATCGCAATAGACCTGGAAGCTTCGCTCGGGCAGTAACGCAGTCTCAGAATGTCTTGAGTATGTCGGCTGTCGTGAGGTTTTGGACAGGGTCTTCGTCAGTATATGAGCTGCGGTCATTTTGTGCCTTGTACACGTTTATGATTTTATCGGCTAGTTCTTCGAGTCTTGGCTACTGGCTTGACTTGAATTGCAACAGGGATTCCAAGCCAGGCGAATCCCAGACGACATAGAGATGTAGCTGGACGATCCCATATCCCAGTGACACTCTTTTCGAAGGGGGATAAAGCAAGGCACAGAGCGGAAGTTGGTGTCGTAATTGCTCTGACAGCATTGGCAGATCTTCATCAAACACGACCATGTGATCATCCTGGGTTGTAAAAATCTGCCTTTTCGCCCCAGTCGAATTTGCATAACGCGAGCTATCATTTTCAGAGGAGATGGAAATGAGCACCACACGTTTCAGAGGGTAGACATCAACATAAAGAATCTTATAAGAATTTCATCACTTGCGTTAGTTAACGTAGTTTTCAAGTTTTACACATTCTCCGCATGCTCAACCTGAGCCTTGTCAATTGACGACGCACGCCCGTCCGATCCTACACTCGTCCGTTTACCGCCATTGTATTCTTTGGCAGGCCCCGACGCGTACAAAGCCTGAACCTCTTCGAGCGACAGCCCACGCGTCTCCTTGAGGACAAACACCGTGAAGAGGACGACGAATATGTCAGCGATGCCGAAGAAGAGGAAGATATATGTGTTCATGTCGGCCATCTGATATTACGAGTTGAGAATTCTGTTAAGAGTAGCCTTGAAGGGAGAAGATCGCACCATATAAGAGACGCTGAATGAGTACATGAAATTCCAAAGCCATTGCGAGCCAACGCCTGCGAGAAAAGGGTAGAATCAATACCTGTCGGGATAGAAACATTGAAGCAGCACATACCAGTAGCAACACCAATCTCCTTGATGCGCGCGGGGAATATCTCACTAACGATGGGCCAGGGTAGCGGACCCCAGGAGCTAGATAGAGGGCAAAAACATCAATGTCCGCTCATGGCGAAGAGGACGTAGAGAATAATCACAAGTTATACGCCATGATATTGGCATAAATGAGGAAGACAGTCCCGATACCTGAGCCTGTGACGACGCCGTTGCCGGGAGGGGGAACCGTTTTCGTGAGGATCGTGATGATGATCATGCAGGTGGACATGAAAATGCCTCCGCCAATTAAGGCCTTTGTTTTGAGAATCAGTTGTGAAAGACAGGAACTCCAAGCAAAGCGACAACGCACAGACTTGCGCCCAATGCGCTCAGAGAAGAAGAGAACGAACACTCCACATGCAAAGATCTTGATAGCACCGAAGATGGCGGTCAAGAGGAGGTTGGACGAGCCCGGTCCGACGAGCAGCTTGAAGAACTGCGGGCCGTAGTATGCCTAAGACGCGTGTCCCATCAGCAAGCATCCTCATCACAGCACAGAAATAAAACTCACCAAGGCTGTCGCACCGACAGACTGCTGGCACAAGAACACCGTGACACCAATGCAAAGCCTCGTGAAACTGTCCCGTTCCAGCAGCTCCGAATACTTAAAGCCACTCCTCGCAGCCCGATCCTCCGCGATCGATGCTTGAATTTGCTGCAGTTCCGCACGCGTCTCCTCCGAATCGTCAGCGCGAATCCACTTGAGACTCTCCCAAGCCTCGTCATCGCGGCCCTTCTGAGCAAGCCACCGAACACTCTCCGTGACGGTGAGCATACCGACCCCGAGCAAGACAGCGGGGACGATTTGCAGCGCGATGGGGATCTGCCATTGCTTCGTGACGTTGCCGAGGAGGTTTGCGACGGCGTAGTCTACCCAGTATGCAGTGAAGATACCGAATGTGTACATGAGTTGGTAGAAACTCCCTGTATAAATCCTGTCAGCAGCGAAAGAAAAAAGACAGTAATAACACACCCAATCGCCCACGAATCTCCTTCGGAGCGTTCTCAGAGCTGAACATACTGATGATGACACTCGATCCTCCAAGCCCCAATCCAGCGACGACGCGACCGACATAGAACGCAGCGAGACTATGCGTGTTGATCGTTTGGAGGACGGCGCCGAGTGTAAATATTGCCGAGCAAACCATGATTGCACGTCGGCGACCCCAGCGAGCTGCAACGGGCCAGATAGCCCAGCAGCCTACAAACGCGCCGGCCTGTTGGATACCCACGACGAGTGAATTTGTCTTGGTTGCTGAGCCGGTGCCGTAGTGGAAATCGGACTGGAAACTCTTGAAAGTGATAATTGCGCCTAAAGTTGAGCGTAAATTTACAGCACTAAGATTGAAAATGCACGGGCGCTCACCCATGAGGCCGGAATCATATCCTGAATATGGATGAATGAGTCACCTTCAGATGCATTCAAGGGACACTTACCGAAGAGAAATCCACCTATTTTTGTCTAGCATGAGTCGCGATCGAAAACGGGCACAATTTCTCTCTTACCAATGCAAGCGACGATTCCGAGCCCTGCGCGAGCAAATGAGACGAGAATTTTGAATAGTTACAGTAACACGACTCACAGTAAGCTCTGAAATCGCCCAAGGATGTTCTGCGCGTCATGTTGGTGCAGGAAGAAGAGCTGCTTGGTACAAAGGTACACTGGAGTCCGGTGTAAATGAAAGATATGTCTTCCGGGATTGCCTTCCTTCCTTCCTTCCGAAGGCGTCATGGGGTCGCTGCGTGGCGCAATTATATGACATCAGGTGCGGCAGTTCGGTGTGTGCTGACAGTGCTCTATTGCTACGGAAGTCGTAAGGGTTTTGGACCTGAGGTCTGGATGTCTCAGAAAAAAAAGGTTTCAGAAGGTTTGCTGGACCAGAGATGAGTGGATGGTCGATGAAAGGAAGAAGGAACCCATGTTTCATGTGGCGGTGCCTGGGCGGTGCCTAACAGTCAAAATTCGGCCTTTTCGGACCGCACACTAACGCGGTCACGTTACGACGCGTCGCTTTTTGATTTCAACCAACATCCTTCCGGCCTTCCGGGTCCCACGCTGTTCCATGCGGCTTTCGATTTCAACTCTCCGCGCGGCCCGGGGTTATCAGAATGGAACGATATTAAAGTCTTCCTGCGTCTCTCGCTCCTAATCGCTAACTTTCCCCTCGCCATGTCCGACAAACGCCCCAACTTTCTAGTCATCGTTGCGGTGAGCCTCTCCACATAGCCTCCACCAAACAACTTCATCTCAGAGGTGATTCGTAGGACGACCTCGGGTTCAGCGATCTAGGATGCTACGGCGGCGAGATTAACACCCCCAACATCGACAAGATCGCTAGCCGTGGTGTGCGCTTCACGGATTTCCACGCAGCGGCGGCGTGCTCTCCCACTCGCGCAATGATCATGACTGGGACCGATCATCATATCGCTGGGCTGGGGAACCTCATCGAGTGGACTAATATCTCGGGGCAGAACGATCCAAGCGGGACTGGCAGCACGGCGCCGCAGAGAGGTAAGCAGTCAATTTCATGTGTTTTCTAGGCATGTACCGATCGTTTCATCTGACAGGAATGCCGGGATACGAAGGATATCTGAACGAGAGAGTGGCTACGCTCCCTGAAGTCCTTCGCGATGGCGGATACGAGACTCTGATGGCCGGTGTGTTCCTCAGTATATCTTTCCCAACTTCACAGCGACTGAGCAAATGTCCAGGCAAATGGCATCTTGGGTGCGTGCTTCCGTCCTTCGTCTGAGAATATTTTATGAATCTAGAACGCGAATCCTTCCTCTAGATTGACCAAGGTGCGAATTTTCTATACCCGCCGCATTGTGATGCGTCAACTGACTTGGGATAATTATAACAGGACCGTTCCGCACAGAACCGGGGTTTCGAACGCTCGTTAGCGCATCTACCTGCTTGCTCCAACCACTATCTGTACGAGCCTCAGCTCGTTGGTCAGTGGATATTCGTCTCAGTTCTGAAAAAATTATTCATTCACTTCGAAAATCATCTGTCCATTTCTAGACCAAGACCAAACCCCCACCTTCCTCGAAGCCAGCTTCATCGGCCTGCACATGGAAGACGGCGAATATGTCAAGAAGCTCCCTGACGGATGGTATTCCTCCAACGGTGCGTATCAATCAATATCATCTTTCTTTCTTTTACTGTCCTTTCAACGTCTGACATCATGTTCAAATTCTTTTTTTCTCAAGGCTACGGCGACAAAATGGTGCAATACCTCCAAGACCGCCTCGACCGCAAAGAAGAACGCCCCTTCTTCGCCTACCTGCCCTTCACCGCCCCGCATTGGCCCCTCCAAGCCCCGCAAGAATACATCAAGAAATACCACGGCGTCTACGCTGACGGCCCCGACGCCCTCCGCCTCAAGCGGCTCGCGAAGCTGCAGGAATTGGGGCTGGTTCCGAAGGACGTTGTGCCGCACCCGGTGGTTGCAGACGAGGTGAAGCCGTGGGAGGAGATGAGCGAGGACGAGCGGGCGAAGAGCGCGAGGGCGATGGAGGTGTTTGCGGCGATGGTGGAGTGTATTGATGCGAATGTGGGGAAGGTGTGTGATTTTCTGGAGAAGAGTGGGCAGATGGAGAATACGTTCGTGTGTTTCATGAGCGATAATGGTTGGCTGATTTCTCTCTTTCCTTTTGATTTCCTGAATTCGAGATCTCTGATGCCCTACTTTCACGTGATTATAGGTGCGGAAGGTGCCGCGTACGAAGCCTACCCCATCGTCCAAGGCAGCGTTATGCAACATCTCGCGAAATATTACAATAACAGGTCAGTCGTCTCTTCCTTCCTTCCTTAATTTTTTTTTCACGAAATATCAACTCAAAATGCGCTCCTTGCATGCAGTCTCGACAACCTGGGAAACTACAACAGCTTCATCTGGTACGGTCCCCGCTGGGCACAAGCCGCTACTGCCCCCTCGCGTCTCTTCAAGGCGTATACCACAGAAGGAAAGTCTCCGTCTCATCATTATTATTGACGACTCGGAGACCTGACGTTGTAATGTTATTATTTTTTCCAGGCGGCGTCCGCGTCCCCTTCACCTGCAAGTTCCCCGCCAACATCACCCTCGCGCAACAAGCCACCGGTATCACACATAAGTTCGCGACCGTCATGGATCTCGGTATATATCTGTTCAATTCAAATGATCATCTCATGATACTTATAATTCATAGCACCGACGATCCTCGACATGGCCGGCGTAAAGCACCCCGCCCCTTTGTACCAAGGCCGCGAAGTCGTCTCCATGCGCGGGAAGACCATGCTTCCTTGGGCGTTAGGCACCCAAGAAGGCATCCACGAGAAAGACTTCATCCAGGGCTGGGAAACCTGCGTACGTCCGCGTCTCCCTCCCCATCCACCTCACCTCACTCACTGCATTCCATCGTCGAAACAGGGCCGCGCCGCCTGCCGCCAAGGCGACTGGAAAATCGTCTTCCTCCCCAAGCCCAAAGGCCCCGAACGCTGGCAGCTCTACGACCTCTCCGCCGACCCCGGCGAGACCAACGACCTATCGGAACAACACCCCGACAAGCTCGCACACCTGATGAAACTGTGGGACCAATACGTCCTGGAGACGGGTGTGATTCCGCTGAGCCCCGCGCTGGGGGAGTACATCGCGGCGACGGAGCTGCAGATGCCTGAGAATGCGTGGATGGAGTTTGATTATTGGAAGCCTGGGGCGAGGGATGCGCCGGAGGATCCGAAGTTCAGGAGGCACCCGCCGAGATTTAAGAGGGAGGTGAAGGCGTTTTGAGGATTGGTTGGGGTAAGATGCATTCGTGGTATGAACGGCGTACATAGATAGATGCATTGAGAACAATACGGCGATCATTGACTGTCAGATAATTAGAGTTTGTGATCATACGCGTGAAAAAAAAAATAAGTAAGTAATCGGGGTATCGTATCGTTAACAATAAGGAGGGTATGTAAGTAAGGGTAATAGAAAAAACGTACGTCCCCGTCGATATCATGCGCGTCTGAACTTTACTTCCAGCATTCCGCGCTCATGCAGCTCCGAAAACTGAGCCTGCAGAAGCAAGGCTTCTCCTCCCTCATCATCGTCGGAATCTTCCTCTCCGCCCCGATCGTCGGGGTCAACGTCAATGCTCACGGTCAACCGCGTCTCCTGCCCAAGCACCTCAGCTAGCTCCTCCCACGCGAACTCGCGCACCTGCACTCCATACGACAATCCCAACTCTAGCGTTTCCAATGGCTTGTTCAGGCTACGCAGGAAACCGACGAGGTAGGGCATCTCGCTGGGGTAGAAGTCGTCCAGATCGACGAGGCGCGCGGACGGGGCGAGGAGGGCGAGCCAGCCGAGGAAGGCGATGGAGGAGCCGCGGACGGTGAGTCGGTGGAGGGAGTGGATTTGCTGCTGCGACTCGGACGTGTCCCCGACCGAGCCGGTGGAAGAGACGCGGTACGGTATCGCAGCAACGCGTTTGAGAGTTACCTGCTTCACGCACGGGAGAAAGGTAGCGAGACGGAGGAGGGTGGGACCGGCGGTGACGCCAATGAGGTAGAGTGTGCGGACATTCGCGAAGGCGGAAAGGATTTGGAAAGGGAGGTCGGTGAGGGAAAGGGTGTGGATTTGGGTGAACAGTGCTATGCGGGGGACAATGGAGAGGAGGGTTCGCGTATGGACTGTGTGCTCGCCGCCGCTGCGGGAGTGCCGGATGTGGATGGGGAAGAGCGCGTCGTGGAAAGTGAGATTGCGTACGGCGCGCGCGAATGTCGCGTGGGGATTGGCGAGGAGGGCGTTGAGACGCGCTGCTGCTGCCGCTTCATTCTTGGAGAGTGAGATCCATTCGAAGAGATGGTAACGGCTAGCAGGGACCCAGTTGCGGCAGACGAGGGCGCAGACGCACAAGACGGCGCGTTCAGGGTGGAGGTAGTCGATGACGATGTCGCAGAGCTCTCGCGGGAGAGTTGCGCGGGGCATGGGGGGACATGAAAATGAGAGAACGGACCGCGGTGACTTGGAATCATAATATGCGCGATCGGTGGATAGACTGGTCCATTGTTCTGAGGCTACACGTGTAATTTGTGTACCGCCTCCGGCGGTCCAATGACTCGAAAGCCATGAACTCGTGTGATATAGAAACAAGGAACGAGCGCGATCGTAGACACGGTCGCCGCACTCAACGAGACAAGAGGAGTTGGAGGGAAACCAAGAATTCAATTTGAGACCTCGATGAAAAATTTCCCCATCAGAGTCGGAGACCCGTCGTGACTCGTAAGTTGAATAACCTCTCGTAACGCGTTCCGGAGGTGATGCGTCTTGCCGATGCTGATCCCCGACAAAAAGCAAGATGATTGCCGGATCAGTTGGAATTTCGAGGACAACTCATGTATGGGTGAAATGTTTTCTTTTGTCATCGAAGCAAAACAATGTAGAAACGTCGAATGAAATTGAAGGCTCATCTAGGAAGGAATTTGAAGTAGTATCATTGCAGTAGGTGAGGATCCCAACAACAAACTCACCATTTGAACTTTGAGTTCGTCGACGCAACCGTGTATTTTGGCGCACGAATTGAATTGGATTTCGATTTGATTCTGACAGTGTACAAAAAGCAGATACTAAGCGACCTAATCGGGACTGGGCTGTATAGATAAACAGAAACTGCTGTCATTCCGAGTCAGAATCACAGGTTCAACACTATGCGGGCGTCGTTGAGAATAAGAGTCACTCCCCCGTGGATGCGTCGCAGAGCCAAAACTATGACAAGAAAGATCAAGAAAACCGATCCAAGCTTCCCGGCAACTGTCCTCGCCTATATTTAGAACACGGAAAAAGTACACCCACACAATATTCCTGCTTCGGCGGGTCCAGGAAACAAGCGACTCATGTAATCCCCGAATCCCTCATAAGCGCGGGCAGAGTCCAGGCCACACTTCAACCTTTTCAGGTATGGTAGATGCTTCATCGTTGCGAAGGTTTCATACGGTATGACTTCATCGTCGTCTTTCGGCCACGGCGCGGTTAAATCTTTGCAAAAACGGATGAAGAGCGTGAAGGATTCGAGGATGGGAGTTGACGTGGGAAGCATGTCCATCAAATCCTCGAGCTCCGGGGGAAGAAACGGAGAGCGTATCATGAACTCCAGGTCTAGCTTCCGAAGGACGGAAAAGCAACGCAGCTCGAGAGGGGGAAAATCTAAGTATACCGGTACCGATTGAGATATGGAATCTATCACCAGAGATGGATTCACTCACAAGGAGTAAAGAGAATTACGAGGTGCTGCAGCGAATGGGTGAAATCCGCCTCCTCTAGAATCTGGCTCCAGTTGGATTCGTGCTCTGTATCAAATGAACCAGATAGGTACTCGAGCCCGCGAAGATGCTCGTGGAGATCGATATCAAGGATGCTGGTAAAGCGACTGGGATCATTGAGAAAATCACTGACCGCCACCACACGCAATTCTTTTGCTTTGGGCGACTGATCGGCTGGCAAGGAGAAAAGCGCAGGGCGGTCCACATTTCGATCCATAGCAATATTGATAAAGGCGACCTCTTCGAAGGTAGAAAGGGCGAAGGGGATGAATGACTGCGGGACTCCGAAAACATTTTCGAGTCTGAGGGAACGCAAAGTTGGAAGAATGAAGATATTTTTCATAGAAAGTGATGTGAGGTTGAGATTATGCATAGTTATGGACTCATCCCAGAGTGGATAACGAATGGCGAGACGCGCAAGCGGTGGGATCTTGGAGAAAAGTTCCTGAATCAATGCGAAGGGGGTTTGGGCAAGCAAATGCAGAGTGATATCCCTGGCACTATTCCAGAGATGAGGGGACTCGATGGATATCTTTCGCGCCTTGGCTGTGGAGGAGGTGACCACTGGTCCTTGGAACCGCCTCGGATGCAAGTGACTATCAGAATCGATGTCCCGACGGCTGGCTCTATCTCTATCATCCAGCAGCCACGTTTGGAACAGACGTCCGAGTCGGTGGCTAGAGGGAAGGAGAGCGCTAGAAGCCAAGGCGCAAGCTGTCAAACTCTCTTTATCATCGACTTGATGGATTATTTCATCCAGTAGTTCTTGGGCCAAATATCGCGGCATTTTCGAGGTGGGAGGAGGCAAAGCGTAGGCAGGAATGTGACTGTGATGTCACAGGTGACAGTCACAATGTTAGTGTTGCCGCGGCTCGGCTCGGCTTTTGATGAGCGCGGCACTGCCGGAAACCAGAATGGATGAGCCGAGTGCGCTCGTCCTAGCTCCGTGAATTCAGAGAACTCCCTCTGAACAGTCTATGCTCCGGGTCATGACATAGACGGAGGTTTTCGATTTTGCTCATCTAGCCCATTCTCTGACGGAGTTCCGAATCTTCAATCGGCAAACAGAATTCACTTGGAATTCACAGCCTCAGGCTCTTGCTGTGCTGTCAGTGTCACGCAGACTCTCTCTCGTTCTACCATTCCCGTCATGCTCTCGCAGCTCTCCGCTACTGAGAGATTATCCGTGGCCAATATCTGGCTAGACGCACTTTCGAGATACAAAGCCGAAACTGGCATTGATCTCGAGCAACAGCAAGGGCAAGGCGGTGCATACCGCTCCCTCATCGAAGCCAACTCGGTCGACGACATTCTGCAGCTGACGAGCCAGCTTGTGGACACCCGCGTCCTCGAGAAGATTTCGAACCGGAGCAAGACATCCGACATGTCGAAACAAATTTTCAGAGTTGTACTCGTCTTCAACGATGCTACGGCCGAGCTCGTCGCTTCTTTGGTGCAGTGACACTGTTCAGACATTTCTTTTCGCGCTGATTCGGTAGTCCAGCAAATTCCAGGAGGGAAATCAATTTTCGTGGCGGTGGGAATCTTGCTCAAGGTGCAGTGTGCTCCACATTTCCGCATTGTGTTGATCGTCATGTTTACTTACCTTATTTCAGGCAGCGCAAAGAATGGAAGAGCGAATAGAGGCCATCGCGGAGCTTCTCAGCAAGTTCGAAGAATTCTTTCGTCGGTTAGACGTTCGTCGGGGCATCAACTATCCCTTCCACGACCAAGAAATCCTCACGAAAATTTGCGCCGAATTCCTCCACGTTCTCGCTTTCGCGCAGAAGATCGTCGGCCGTCCCCACATCGAAGGTGCACATGTCGACTCAGCCATACTTTTTTCCAACCCCTCGTATTCACTCTGTCCACTTAGGTCGCACACGCCACCTGCTTAACGTCCGCCGACAACTCTCTAATTACAGAGAGGCTTTGCTCGACAACGAAGATATTAAATCTAGCCTCCATCGTATTGATGTTCTGACTCGCATGGAGCTTCATATGACCGTTGTGGAGATTCTGGCCGTTGCTGCGGATGCCCAAACCACGTCTAACGATATTCTCACTGGAGTCAAAGATCTTCAAGGCACAGCTGATACTACACTCACAGAAGGTCCGGCGGTTCTCCGTTCCCTCCTCCGCCTATTGAATCATTCTGTTTTCAAGTGACAAATTCGAACATAACCTTGGACAATATTCAAAGTCGATCCCAAGATACTCTCATCGCTGTCGAGGATCTTTGTGCGAAGACACGAGACATGACTTCCGAATGTGTGTCAGAGCTCAATTTGAAATTCTTTTCATATCCTCAACGATAGTTGGTCGTTCAGCATCGAGGTCTGCTGTCGCTCTACACAATGTACAAGCCATGGGGACTGAAACTCTCGATACTGCACGCGAGATTCAACGCACGACTCGGGCTCTCCTGGTTGAATGTTTGTCCAGAAAAATAGCTCTGCCGGTGAACTGCTATTTACCCTGGCCCATTAGTCCTCCATCGCACCCCCACTAACGTCGGAGCCGTCTCGAATTCACAAGAAATTGCCCCAGCTGGACAAATCCCACCTTCAGCAGCTTCAATAATCCGACTATTTTCGGACTATGTTGAGGGGGACCGGGAAAAGGCTTTATTTGTCTTCTACTGTGTTCTTTTCTCCCTTTTATTTCCAGGGCCACTCAATTCAATGGAGCGCCTTCGCTTGGTTCCCCTGGTTGCATTACCTCTTCTCGTTCTGCCCAGAGTGCTTTCTCTGAATGATACAATCACTCTGGTGGACGTGATGGGCGAACACCGGCAACTATACATAGAGATGTGGAAGAATCCCCAGGTATCTGTGAAAGCTTTTGTGTTTGGCAGTACTTGTACACTAATCATATACCGCACTGTCAACAGGTATTCCAAAAGGAAATGCGTAACATCTTTGCGGGGAACGAACAAGTTTTGAAACTAATTACTTCCGGTCAATATCGAATCCAAGACTCCGAAAATTCGATTTATCAGCCGGGCAAATCCCGAATTCGCTCGGGAGCCACGCTGTACATGGCAGCTCTGTTGTATCGCTCTGCCATACTTCAAATTAATTGCCCTTGGTGTTCCACCCAAGTTCCCCGTGCATCAAGCTGGAATTTCCAGACAACGTTT
The DNA here is from genome assembly GCA_037176885.1 of Favolaschia claudopus. Classification (NCBI taxonomy): domain Eukaryota; kingdom Fungi; phylum Basidiomycota; class Agaricomycetes; order Agaricales; family Mycenaceae; genus Favolaschia; species Favolaschia claudopus. The sequence goes on from JAWWNJ010000109.1 coordinate 99,254, forward strand.
GACTGGTAAGCAGGCATCAGATCGGCTCTTGAATTCAGACTTGCACTATTCCCAGAATGTTGATTGGTTTCATTCAGTTTCCAATGTGGCAGGAAATTCTCGACAAGTTCCGCTTCGAATTCGACGATTCCAAACGATGCGACAATCATGATGGACGACGTCGACGACTATTCCTCGGTGTATTCCTTCAACTCAGGACCTTATCTTGATGATTCGAATATCGAGTCGACATTAGCTGTGAACCCTCGGAGTGATACCATGTCGACCTTTGAGGGACTTGGTCCCCCGCATATGCCTGATGGCCCAACCTCGTTCAAATTTCTGCACTTGATGTTGACAGCGGGAGATATTACTCACCTGCTGCCCACGCAGTCGGCCTATTTTGCTACTGGCCGGAGCACCACACCGTGGTTCCATAGCCTGCTAGGAGACCCAGACTCTGCTCCCGATGCCCTGCATATACATCCCCTCCTGGACGCTTTGGCCTTCAACCCAAACCTCTATTTCAATCTCGAGCAAGGAAACTTTCTTCCGATGCGTCTGCACTCGAATCCACGGCAGCCTGCCAGGCTTAGCCAATCTGAGCTCCGCGAGCCTGCGTTCTACCCACCACTGACGAGTCTCAGCATGATACATCCACGAACTCCGAGGTGGCCCATCCAGCTCGAACTTCCTGGGGAGCTCAAGCTCGCCCCGCATCCCCATCCCCATCCAATCTCTGTCATAGACATTCTCGTTAGCATCCACCGAGCGATGCATGTGCAGATTACACACTCGGATTGGGCGCTGTTGAATTCGGAGGAGGAAGCTGCCGTGTCGACGGCATTCCACCGGAGATGCAGAGAGGAGGCTGCGAGGAGGGGATCGCCCCGTTTGCTGGAAAAGCGGGAGATGGAGGAGCGAGGTTATGGTGTTAAACGTGTAGACTACCTTCGCGGACAAGCAGCTTTCAGAGGTCTTGTCTGGCAGCAGTTGGTGGGAGAGTCGGAAGTACGATGTGTTCAGATCGTAACAGCGTGACTGTAATGAGAGTAGCTTGTAGATAGGTTTTGATTATTGGACCAATGCTTTATCGATTCTTTTCGGAATACGTGGAATATAAGTGGGGCTCAATATCTCATCTTCGATACCGGGGTCTTTCTAGGATTCGATCCGTTTGGCGGGGAAGTAGTGTTTAACCAATTCAACTTGGCTTTACACAGGCGTCGAGTTTCGTTCAATTACTTCACGGTAGGTCAGGGCTATGGAACCAAAGCACATACCTACAATCTAGGACCCTTGCCTAATCTCCTGCAATATCTCCCCCACCACTCTCGCAGATTCCAACATTTTCCTATCCTCCGCGCTCAACGTTTGCATCTCACCGCTTTGCCCCACCTGCGACTTCGACGAGGAGTGGGGAAAATAATCAAACTCCGTCCCGCACATCGTCCCATTTTCAGGGAGGATACCGGCGAAGTAGTTTCGTACGAGGTTTATGGTGCAGAGGGTTGGGGTGGCGGGCGAGCAGTGCTGTTAAATCGAACGTTGAGTACAAGAATGATACAATGAAGAAAAAACCACTCACCCCCGGCCCGTCTTGGATGATGAGTCGTGAGGAATCAGGCATCAGTGAGTTAATACGAAGGCCGCTTTGAATCGGAGTAATACTGTCACGGGGCAACCTTATCAGTAAACCGATGAGAAAACATATAAACAACTTACGGATCCATCTAATCATCCATCATCCCGTCAGCGACCCAGGGTAGCGTAAAATCAAAAGGAAAAACCCCCCACCGTGTTGCTAACGATCAACATCGGCCACTCCAAACTCGCATTCCACGGCCCCGCAAACCTCTCCGGGCCCTTCACAGGCCAATACTGACACCCGCCATCCGGCTCCCCGACCGAAACGCTCGCGCCAAAATGCGGAGACACTTCACGCATAGTCTTGATCAGTTCCGCTGCCAGATCCTCCGGCGTTGGGACTTCTCTGGGCGAAGAAGGGCGGCGGCGAGTCCATGCAGGTGACGCCGAGACGGACGAGGTCGTAGTAGTATGGATTCGATTGGGAGCGCGGGCGGGGGAGGGCGTCGAAGATGAGGGTGCCGTTGGCGGAGTTCATCGCTTGGGCGAAGGCGTGCGCGGATTCGGACCACCGGATGGGGCGTTGGAGGAGGATTAGGAGGAGGGCTCGGGCGGCGCCGGATGTGAGGTATGCGGGGCGGGAGCTGAAGGGGACGGGTAGTGGGTCGACGACGAGGGAGTCGAAGAATGTTTCTAGGCGGGATTCGATATCTTCGTATGGTTCGTCGGTGTATTGAGCTAGAGGGCATGCTTCGGGGCCGGCCTAGATCCCTGAAGGTTTAATGACGGCAGAGATAATTTGTAAAGGATGCCTACACGCGAACAAGTTGCCAGATAGAAGCGATAGGTTTTCTCGGTGGATGCGAGCCAGTTGATGGGCCATTTGTGAGAGGGCTCCGCTGTTGTCTGTCAGGCAGGAATCGCTGCTGACTGAGGGACACGCTTACTGGACCAGTTGACGGGATCTGCGATACCGTCGATGGTGACGAAACCGACGCGGTGGGGGAGCCTCAAAGCCAAGTTTAGCTGTGAACCGACAAGGAAACTGAAGACTCACATATTGACGAGGTACGCGCCCAGAATAGATCCATACGAAGCTCCCCAGTAGTTTCTATGACTAGATCAGACGAAGTAAAGAACAAGAACTCAACAAAACGAACATCTTCGCATCCTTGCCATCGAAAATCTGCGCCATGAAATCCATATCGCGGACAACATTGGCAGTACCCATATACCGTAGCTCGTCACCCATGTTTTTCGCACACAGCTGGGCCTGACTTTTCTTCAGCACGAGAAACTGGCGCGCTTGCTCCACCAGCTGTTTTTCAATTTCGGGGTCGGATAGGTTACGGGAGGAGGCGACGGTGAAGCCTTGTTCGAGGACGGTGTTAGCGGTAAACATACTGAAGTCGGAGAAGGTATCGAAGCATTGGACTTGTGGTCTACGGAAAACGTGATAAAGTCATGAGTGATGCAGCATGGATTCATTCATGGACATTGAGACACGTACTCCCGTCTTGTTGATTCCACGCGGATCAAAGCCCAGAAGATCCCAGTCGTCTCCAATGAGATTCGCAAACTCTGGGGCGGCCAGGCGTGTTCCTGAGCCTCCTGGGCCTCCTACAGGCACGGTTCGAAGAATATCTTGTCAAGTATGATCTTACGTGCCTGGGTTCAGGAACACAGTGCCCTTCTTGGGAAGCTTCGTGGCCTTATAGACAGAGATCGCAATGGACGCCGTCCCAGCGTCCGGGTTGAAATAATCTTTCGGTACACTGGCTTAGATGAGGACTTGACGTCGGACATGGCAAGCGATTATAAAACTCACATCACCGAACCACAAATGGTGCCAAGATTACATTCAGACGACGGTGACCATTTGACGGTGCCGACCTTGCGCTCTGAGCCGTGTCTGGACCAGCAAGGCAGTGATAGAAAATGAGACGCTGCGAAAATGAGCAAGCCGGCTGCAATCAATCTATGGAGCCACTTCAGTGGTCCCTTAGTTACCCGAGGCTCATCCCTTGGCACACTGGGATTATAGACATCGGCGTTGGAGAGACCCATCTGCACGTCGAGGAGATGGTTGAGGACAAGGAAGAGTCGAGATGTAGAGCGCTGCGGCCGTCGGAAGCGGTAATACACGCGGAGCTGTCAAACGGCTGATCGGCACTGGTCGGCATTGTTGATCGGTATCAGCCCGATGGTTTCCAGTGAGGCGTTATGTAATGGCTTCTGCTGAGAGCCATTGAGTTCCAGTGGCTTTCATTGGCCAAACTTCCACTGTGCATCATTGTAGCCCAATGGCTTCCAGGGAATCCATTGTTTCTATTTTTTTACCATCTCCCTCAAGGTGAATTGATTCCGCTGATCCTGCGAGTCATATAGGATATTGTGTTGACTCCTTGCGTCGGGGTGCCCATATATCTTATGGAGAGAAACCCCCCGTCTCAACTTCCTAGAATTATAGTAGATATTTCGTTTGGAAATTTCTGAACGGATTGCTCACATTGAACAGGACCTCTGAAATTCAACCAGATACAGTCATAAACTGGGAAGCGCAACGATTAGCTTTCCCCGCGGATTATTCGATGAAAAATGCACCAAAAACTCTGAGTTTTTTGTGCTCGAGGTAATAGCCCCCCGCATCCGTTCTGCAGATTCGTCAAAAATTCGGGGTCGATACAGTCTGTTTTGAGTGAGTTCAAGGGCCAAAGTTTGGCTCCACCCAAATGCCAGTGGGCCAAATAACGTAGAAGAGCAACAACAGTAAACAAAGCTAGAATCCTTCCCCGCAGGTCGCGACAAACATAGAGCATGTATATTTAGGCCCTAGAAGTACCATACCCACAAATCAAGCATGCACAGAAACACCAGGTTGTGTTTATATTGCAAGGCAAAATTCACAAGCGACCTCAAAAATGGTAGGACAGTGCAAATTCCCAGCTCGCCAAAATGTCCGCGGGTACGGAATATGCGTGTTGCTCTTCTACGTTACATTGCGCTTCCCAGTTTACCACTGTACATACAACTCCGAACGAAGGTCATTAGGCCTAACTGCTCACATTAGTATGTACATACAGGAGGCTATTATGCATCACCGAGAGCACTTTTGAATCTTCCGTGACGTTAAATTAAGATGTTTCGAATTGAGCAATTTCCTAGCTTCGGGGTTCTCTGATACATATGTACTGAATGTTACACGCAAGGTCTCCGCAGAAATAATAGATAGAACAGCAGTTACAGCACGGAGACTGACCTGTTCAATTAATTCAAGCCTTTTTTCCAGCCTGAACACCACCAATTTCCGCGGTTTCCCACTGGACTTTGCCGTGTTGAATGCCGGTGATGATCACTGGAACTCAGTCCCCCGGCACTGACTCACATCATCAATCAACGGCCTCTCGTCGGAAGCTGGAAGCCGGAAGCCGGGATGATCACCGGTGACAGCCTGAGTACTCGCGGGCCGCGTCACTTGTCTTCAACCACGATGGCAGCATTGGCTAAAGAGCTCTTCGACGAGATTGCCCAGCTTGTGGACGATTCTACGGATCTCAAAGCTTTATCTTTGGCTTCGCGCGCATTCGTTTGGTCTTGCCAGCGGCAGCTTTTTCGGACCTGGCTCTTATACGATCGCGACCGCGAACTTCTTAGCTTGCGGGAGTTCACACGAAAGGGACCTCTTGTCCTGCTCACTTTCAGAAAGGCGCGGATATTTCGCGCCAAACATCCCCATCTTTTGGCCCATGCCAGAGATCTGACAGTGGATTTGCGTGAAGACGCGCCTCTCGGATGGCTTGAAGAGATTCTTCTTCCCCAGACTCCGCCGCTTACCCGCCTCGCGATTCGCAACCAATTCGCCTTCCGCGATGTCAATATGCGTAGCCTTGCGCTCACCACCTCGCCGTTGGCGAATGTCTTTTTTCTCCCAACTTTGCGTTCGTTTCATTTGCAGGACTTCGAGGGGGAGTTCCACAGAATTTTGTCCCTTTTGCACTGTCGAGATTCGATGAAGTGAAATTCATCGATATCGGCATCGAGAAGGAGACTTATTCTCCACCACTGCCTCTTGGGCCAACAAAGACAAAAACCTTCGCTTTCATATCGAGCTCAGATGTGCTCCATGATCCCGAACACTTCCACACAATCCTCGACATTGCTCTGCATAGACATCTTCGCGGCATCCGAACCCTCTCCATTATGGCGGTCCGGATGCACTTTTAATAAATGCCGCAATATATGCCGTTTTTCGACTGTTCCGCAATATAAATAGAGCTTTTGCCGGAATTGCCGCAAGATATGTCAGTGATAATCACCTCGTTTATCTTGCGGCATTTCGGTCGAAATCCCGCAACACAAAGTTGCGGAGTCGCAAATCCCGCAAGATATAAAGTTCAAACAAAATTTGCCGCAACTTTTTCATGTTCTGTTTTCAAGTTCCCACAAGTTTTCTTCACGAAAGTATTACTCTTAGAGGGAGTTCAGGACCTAGGTACGATAGATATGAGTGTATTGACCATGTCTCGCGTAAATACATCAGTTTTTAGAGGCTCAAGCGTTATAGAAAAGCTGCCTTTCACTTCAACCTCATGCTCTTACGGTCAATTCGCTCGCATTTCTGCTGTATCCTATCCCGAGCCGTTGAATTCTTCCTTATGGCTTCGTTCACTCTTCGCTGCCAGTGTGTATCGTGCAATTGCTCGTCAACATTCGAGCTTTTTCAAAGGGGCTTACATTGATTCAAGCCGGGAATATCCTCGATATTTCTCCCTCGATTAACAGGGTTTCAAAACCAGTTACCACAGTTGAAGGCACAGACAGTCGGGTCTACAGACAAACACGCTCTGAGGCTTTGTGACACTGTATGTTTTATTCATAGAGGTATTGTTCTAACCAGTTGTCGAGTTTCAATACGCCATTGAGTCGGCTTGAGCTCGCTCACCCGTTCCGTCTGGATCCGACCCAGATACCAGAGTCCAGACTTGTCGAAATTGAAGACAATCCGATAAATGCTGAACCCACGAGGTGCTTCAGCGGGACACAGGGAGTCTCTCTTGCTTGAAAGACCACCATATGACCGCAGTGACTTGCCCGTGGTTATAGCAGCCAGAAACGAATCGTCGACGATTGAAATGGCTTACGATGATGCGATCATGAACAATTCACACGGTTCAAGTCGTTCGCGCCTACCACACCGGTAAAGCCAGATGCATGAAACTTGGAGAGAGAAGAGTGGGAGGTATTCAAATAACATTGATGAGATTGAACAGAGGGGTTGGTATCAGTTCTGATCACCAAGGAAGTGAGCCAAGCTGTGCAGGTTGCAAGCTGACTTATTTGGAGAGAGATTGAGACCTCAATGGATTGAATTCACCGGGTAAGACTCTGAGACCGGAGTGAGATTATAGTGTTCTATTGTTTGAATAGGTTAAGAGGTTTTGACACCAGATTCAAATCCGCTGAGCTCAGAATCAGGACAGAGCTAACTTTCAATGTACAACGCAGATACCGGGTTGCATCAAGGGTTTGGGAGAAAGCTGACCATTCAATCCAGGATCAGAGTGATTTCTGTGTCGCTTGAAGTCGGAAGAGCGGTGAATTCCAGCTGGGTTCGGGGGATCGGATTTGTAGCTATATAAGTTGATCCCCGTTCTGACGTGAATAAAGCTGTTTCGCTATCAGAGGGTAGTTCAGAATCGACCAAATCAACAGGCCAAGTACAGGAGGATTGAAAAAACACCTCAATGCAATCGAGGAAGTTTGGGGCAAAGTTGGAATTGGGAATCTGCCGACTATGTGTCGTAGTAGGTTTTTTCGATGAATGTACAAACCGTGGATTAAGGAAGGCAGGTCTGTAACAGATTCAATTAGCATTAAGAAAGCAGACATCCAGAGCACCCGGCGCTGTGAGGACGCGGAGATGAAGACAAAAGGACGGTACCTCAGTGCCCGATAACAAGTAGAACAAGGATGCAAGCGAGAGAATTGACTTCTGACCCTAACAATCGAAGTATCACTGGCCGAGGAAGCGCCGGTATTCAAGCTCGTATATGAAAGGAAACTCAGGGAGGGACTAGACTACCAATAGATTTATAGAACGACTTGAATGTCACAAGGCAACTAGTCGTCGCTTCGATGTAGTCGGCATGACTCGGACTCGAAGACTCGGAATAACGATGTGAGAGCTCGAACAGATTGATTGACATTGGCACACTGGGCTCAGATTTAGAGCCAAAGATGCTGAGATAGACGAAGCTATAGCAGGAGGCAGACCACAAGGATGGACAGCTTTGATCAAGAGAAGTGCCGGCCTGGTATTTCTGGTTTGGGAAGCACGCAAGCAACGGTAACCAGACCCTTGGAAGGGTACGAAAAGCCAAAGGCACAAGAGCAAGTGAGGCGGCAAGGTTGGCAATGATGAAAACACAGAGAAGATGGCGGTAATGAAGAAAGAGAGGGGCGTGAGATAACAGCAACATCGGCTTAGAAACTTGCGGGATGTTGACAACGGAACGCGAAAAAGTTGCGGGAAAAAATTTCGAACTTTGTATCTTGCGGGATTTTGGAGTCCGCAACTTTGTGTTGCGGGATTTCGACCGAAATGCCGCAAGATAAACGAGGTGATTATCACTGACATATCTTGCGGCAATTCCGGCAAAAGCTCTATTTATATTGCGGAACAGTCGAAAAACGGCATATATTGCGGCATTTATTAAAAGTGCATCCGGACCGCCATACTCCATCACTCTCGGTCTGCAAAAGCCCAATTGGAGATCGCTGCTTGAAGAGGGTGACTGGGTCGAGACGCTCGAATGTCTGGAGATTGGCTTCACGGACTGTGAGCGCAGAAGTTCATACAATTCAACAAATCGCTGATAACAAACTCATCAGATCTACAACCTTTTCCCCAGCGTTCTTTTACGGCCCTCCGAAGTTTGACTCTGGACTTCCCAATCCTGATCAAGGCATTGTCGACGGGCGGGGATGCCAGTCTCACGTCCCCTGGCCTGACCTCCAGTTCCAATTTCGAGAACTTGATGGTAGCACTACTAGCACTGCCTACTACCGCTCCCGGCCTCGAGTCTTTGACTCTAGGTATAGATGTCACATTTGCTTTTAATGGCCCTGAATCCTGGCCTCCCCTTGATGCCGAGGTCGTGCCCTTCGCCAGTTTCACGACGATGCGGCAGTTTCCAAAGTTGAAGAACATTCGTTTTGACATTTCCCCCCCTCAGCATGCTGAAGGATTTGAGGATTATGTAGGGAGGCTATTCCCTGGGCCACGAGAGGCGCGAATTTTATCCTTTTCCACGTCAGATTGACCAAGGTTCGCTTGTGCCCGTTGCTTGTTGATCATGATGGACTGAAAATCGGCCTTACCAGTACCGTATCTGTTCTCTGAAGGAATAATTTTCGCGAAGGTTGCTTGGCACCTCCGACGAGTCCATCAGAGACGCTGTACTATTTATGGGAATATATCGCACGCACAATCGCAGATCCCAATCTTGTTCGTCTAAACCGCAGGCACAAGTTCCGGGAATTTGAACTCACGCCGCGAACTGTCACAGTGACGGTGTGACGGTGTGATCCCCCTATGATATAGTTATCAAATCATCAATTGGTATCTCTTCGTTCTTCTATTGGTAAACTGTGTAGCTGGCTAAGCATTATGTTTTGCGCGTGGTCGCAAGTTCGATCCTCGCCCTTGTGTTTTTATTTCGTCACCAAACAACTGTAGCACATATTTAATTTACATAAGCCGCGCGGCGAGCGCTAGCTCCACGCAGTGGGCCTCCGCGGCGAGCGGAAAGCGCCGCGCAGCGGTCGGGGTCTGGGGTGGAAAACCCCAGCCGTCCGGGCCGGCGCCCGCAACACAGTACCACTCACAAAACAAAGGAAAAAAGTCTATTCAACACAAAAATACAGCGGCAAGTACTCCGAAATTTTGGAGCTGCTTCAGGTCGGTCAACAAGAAAATTGTCATACACGCCGCGCGGCAGCTCCACGCAGTGGTGCGCCGCAAATGTCGGCGGGGATGACAATTTTTGCGTTGACCGACCGGAAGCAGTGGAAAAATTGAGGGAAAACAGCACTTGTATGCAAGATAACAGATGTGCGCCAGTGGAAGGGCAATTCCAGCAAAAAAGGCCGGCCTGGGGTAAGTAGAGGGAAATTGAGTTCGCGAATGTGACGGCGTGACAGTCACAGTTCGCGGCGTGGGTTTGGTCTTCCAAGTTCCGACTTGTTCATCCTGAAAAGAAAACTAAATAGACTTGAAAGCTCGATTCCAGCTACCGTGCATCTTAGTTACCGCGCGTTTTCAGATGATTGGCTGGGCTGCGTAGCGACTAAGTATCATCCAAATTCTATTCTGAGTCCAGAGCAAAAGGTGCTGGCTCAAAGGACGCACCCACGACTTGCCGCAACGACCCTAATTCACCGTGAATGTCCGTCTCATTCTGATGCGCATTACCGGCTCGGAGCTGTCTTCTCTCCCACTGGAACAGCCTCAATGGTGACTGCGCAGCTCGAGCAGTCGAGGAAAGGGCCAGAATCATGTCACCTGACCGCGTATTTGCCAAATTGGGCATCGCTGCGTCATTTGATCCCGTTGGAGCCAAACTGATGCAACGCGCGCCAAGCTTTCCTGAGAGCTTCCGCAGCAACGAATTCCAGCCTTCCTGGCCCTTCCAACCACTGCCTCGGGTTATAAGCCTCGTGCTATCCCCTCCTTTCACTCTTACCACCACCACGATGTCCCCCGTCACCGTCCCCGTCCCGAAGCAGCCTTCCATGGACGTCTACACCGACGAGAAGCCCCCCGTATACGACGGCGAGCACTGGCACTCTCACGTCGAGCTGGAGGAGAATCAGCAGTGGTCTCTACGCACGACGCACACCCATGCAGGGCACAAACACTGCCATAACAGCCGCCTGAAGCGCTTCTTGGTCCCCGTCGTAGTCGCGCTTGTCGCCGTTTGCGGCTTGATTGGTCTATACTGCTTGCTGGGCGGCGAAATGGCGGATCCGGGTGAAATCGTGGAGGGTCTGTTCTATGCTAAGCGTCAGTTCGACGGCGACAACGGGGGATCGGGGTCGGGTAACGGTACAGAGTCGGATTTCACGAGGCGGAAGTGTGCGTGTTGTCGTCATCTTCGTCTATGATCTTCTTTTTACTGATTCCTTTTCTTTTGTTCAGTGTACCTCATCGTCATCTTCGTCGGCCTTTTCGTGGTAGTCATTCTTGGCATAATGCTCGCCGCATGGTGTTGCAAGGGTACGTTCATCACACTCCTGTATCCCTCAAATTCGCGTTTCACTCAATTTAATTTCCTCCCTCCTTCATAGGCTCCTTCCAAAACCCTTTGTGCTGCCCCTGTTACCTTTGCGCGTGCTGTGGTGGTCTCGGTGCGTTTTCTTACGTATGCCTCGTTGCCCATAACACGTTCTTATCATCGCTGCAGCGTGTCTGGAATGCATTGGATGCGGTTTGTGTGCCGAAGGCGTGGACCAGATGTGATCTTGACAATGAAATTTTGACGAAGAAATTTGGAACTCGACGGACAATCAACGAATTTTATGTATACTGCCTTCATCCCGAAGACGAATCGAATCTTGGACACTCATGGACTCAATTGTATACCACCCATTTACGTTTACCCTTACGCATTCATCCCTTCCCTCGCAATGTAGCTTTGAATCTTGATCACGACTACGAACCATACGAGCTTGTGGAAACGATAACGCGGCCGGCAAGGAGGGCGAAAGAAAAGCAGAGTAGGTTCGACAACACCTTCGAGCATTTTCGGTCAACTCCGTCAGCTCCCAATACGCTTTGCAGTGGGTTAACCCACATCAATTCCAACTCGAGAATCAACACGGGTCCTGGCGGAGGGGGATTTTTCATCCTCGAGCATCCATTGCGATCGCTTAAGAACCAGTTTGTCGTGTCCTTTGAATTGACCGCTCCGTTCGCCCGACCTCCCCGTTTCAAGTTACGCGCGAACGCCTAAATACGCTTGAAGACCCGACGTCATCCGACTGACAGAACAATCGTTTCCAAGGAGCAAACGGACAGGCTCAAGCGATTGTATTGTTGTGTGAAACGGACCTTGCATGAAACATTGTTCAATCGCCAGTTTGAATGCAGGCAGAGGTTATTAGGAAGACAGACGGGTTTCTGACATCTCATTCGAAAACAAATATCGCCCCCTGCACCAACCCAGCTACTAACCAGAAAAAATTGCGACATCCTCAAACTTTTTATGCGGTCGAAAGTTGTATGGATGCGCATGTGGGTCCCACTGGCACTGTATTGACAATGATGACAGGTAGCATGGAAGGCACGAAACGGATTTAAAGTTCAACGCGCCTCGGTTAGAATTTATGTTATATGTTGAGTCCGAACTTCGAACAATGACACACGGAGACAACGGACAGAGACTCGGGAAGGATCGGGGGTATCGGAGATGATGGCCGAGTAGCGGAAGAGAAGTTCCAAGACGCACAAAAGATGCAAGGAAAAAGATGTTTCATTAAGCGAACCGTGTATTCCGGAGCGGAGGGGACGAGGTGGAAGGAATTTTTATCCAACAGGATAAAAGAGGCACCCACCAATCTGGAGATGCTAGTTCGACACACGCGAAGTATCCAGCGAGGATGACATCAATGAATTCATTCACGAATTATTAACGCCGGTCATCGCTTCAGGTTTTCAATTCGGGGCGCGAAGGATGTGTACATTCCGGAATGCTGCGATGAACCTGACAGATGGGAATGATTTCCTAAACTTGGGGAACAATCATCTAACAGGCTGTAGATTCGACGAATCATCGCGACGTCCGGGCTGCCTAAAACCTATTTTTATTTTTTACATTGCAGGAAATGACGGCTCGAAGGCGGCTTAATAGAGAAACTGGCAGGATTCGAGCAGATAGTGGCGCAGAAGGACTGTTGGTTGCACCTCGGGGTCCAATCTCCCGAATAATATCTCAGATTCATCCCACAAATGCGTTGGTTTCACCTCCAAATGCTGAAAAAAATCACTGTCTCTGCTTATACTTACGCTCCCGCGGGCTTGGACGCTTACCTTTGAACGCTTAACTCAGTTAGCCTCGTGGCTTCTCGCGAAGTTTGATTCCGGTTCAATCTCATTCTGATTGGCTCCCTCGGCGGAGAAGTAAGGCGAAAAAGGCAAGCCACGCCCCAACTCCGGATCCTTTCCCACAGAACATACCGTAATAGCGGCGGGGCCGGAAATCCGAAAATGATGGAAGTACAAAAGTGGGACTCACTCTTGTACGATACGAAGAATGCTTGCCCCCCAGTCCAGATAATGCCCGCATGCTCCCGTTCGGCCTCAAACTCGCCTGGTGTGCTCTATCGCTTTCAGGTTCGTCCTCAACTGCTTTGGCGCTTCGTGCAACTGTCTAATACGGTTTGTAGGCTTGATTGGCAGCTGGGCGGTCTTGCTGCCCCTTGCGTGGGCTCTCCAGAGCTACTGGGCGCCGATTGGGTACGCGGTCGGAGTCACGGTTTTGGAGATTATCTTTTGCCTAGGTGCGTGTGTTGAATTGATCTGGCCAATTCAAATTTTTTATGGAACGTTTATTCAGGCCTGGTGTGGCGGATGGACCCTGTAAATATGCCTCGGGCGTTCTGCCTTGGTGAGCTGGGTGTGTATGCTGTATACTTTAGCTGAAATTTGTTGTCAGTTCAAGTTCTTTCAACCGGACTTGCCACATTCTTTCTAATCGGTATCCTGGCCGCTATAACGATTGCGACCACCCTGTACATAGCAAAGCCCAAACAATGGGGCCCTAACAACGAATCTACGTGCGTAGCGAGTTATCTCTGGCTGTGATATATAATCTCAATCTAAGAACTAACAGGATCTTACCGTGGCGATACTACTATCTTTTGCCCATGATGCTCTTCCCACTCCTTGCCTCTGCTGTCCACATCACCGTTGTTGTCTATTTTGATACGTTTGAGCCATTTGATGGTCTCAGTTGTATTTCGCATCCACTCTGGTGAGTGAGCCTTACCGAATCGAGCACAGCAGTCGCAGAGGTTTATTCGCTACATTTTAGGACTCGCTTCGTCGGCTTCGCTGGAACCCCCTTCCTAATCACCATCCCATGCCTCTGGCTCACATTACTATCGGCTCTTCGCGTCTTCCGCACACACAGTCATATTCGCCGCGCACGACGCTCGATTCGCTTCGACAACCTCACCGCTCTCCCGCAGCGCAAGGCTAAACTGACCGTGAAGACTCCATTGACATCGACGCCAGGCGGCACCCCGCGCGCAATCACCTCACCATCCCCCTCGCCCTCCTTCATGTTGCGCTTAGCCACCAACCACGAACCACACCGAGAGCCTATCAGTCCAATCTTACGCGACGATAAGATACGAAATTACCACCTCCCCTTCATCCCGCCCTCTCCCGACTACATAACGGCGCATTCTGGGCATGCACGACAAGATTCCGGCGACTCCTTCGACACCGTCTCGAGCGTCTCCTTCGCGGAGATGACTGGCAAGACCGCGCCCCGTAATAAAGCTGTCGAGCTGGACGACGTTACCGCGCCTCTGCGCCCGAGCCCCGGCAACGACAACGGCAATGCCCTCGTCATCACGCCGAAAGGCACCCTGCGGAGTACAAGGAGCTTTGTCGTGACGCCCGTTAGCATCCATTCCATACGCGCCAGCGACCGTATGTCAGTCACTCAACTTGCTTTTGCCCTGCAGGGAGAGGACCCAAGCGATACCTCCGAATACTTTTCGTATCCCAGTCGGATGTCGTGGGTATCTGAGATAAGTGAGTACTGTTTTTATTCGTTCATTCATCAATTGATTCGCTTTTCCCTCGTCTTTAATTCTTGGTTCTTATTCTCACCATACTTCCAACAGCTCCCTCCACTCGAACCACCGAACGACAAAGCCCCTCCGAGCTACCCGTCCTAGTACGCAACCTCCTCATCTTCCAACTGTACGTCCCTCCCCATCCGCTGCCTGTACTTCATACAAATCAACTCCGGTCCTAACGCCTCTTCCATTAATTCATTCATCCAGTGCACTCATTGGCATACATCTGCTGTCCTGTATAACGCCAATCGTCGACATTGCCTCTGCAGCATCCGCATCCCATCCCGCACGCGTCGGAACGCAGCACGTTGCTCTGCTTCTGGCCGGCTGGGCGCCTGTGTTTATCTTCGGTCAGTACAATACAAATTAATGAACTAAATATGTCGGACACCTTTCTGATATCCTCCCGCCCCTTCCCTTCGATGTAGGCCCGCTGCCTGCTGTTCGATCGCATCTCAAGTTCTGGCCGTGACGGAACGGAGATGAAACGGAACTGTCTGTCGTCTGTTTTTATGAGCAGACGAAGAGAGGAGCCGCAGACCTCCTGCGCAGCCGAGGCACAAACCAGATCCGAGGTGCCACCGCCAACCGCCGCCACCACGTCCGTGCGCGCCTTGGACGCCTTAAATGCCGCCACTCTCACTGCCGCCCGACAACATGACATATGACTCAGATGCGACCTTGGCTGGAGGACCCCTCCAAGTCCATACCAACATGTACATATATTCTTGAGCCCCCCGCCTCCGCCTCCAACCTGTCAGTCAGTCAACTATACAACCTCATCTCGACCGAGATTCGAGATACCATTCATCATCCTTACATTCATTCACTCTCATCATGCATGCCATTCAACGACTCCCTCATACATCCATCTACTATACATACACCCGCTCTCACTGCTTTACCTACCCCGGGCTTTTTGAGTACAACAAATACGATACGCGTAGACCATACGTATACCCCCACTTGTAATTTGGTGTTTCTTGGATTGAAGTTATCTACATAATTGATTGTATTATAGTACATATTCGAGAATCGTTGTGTTCTTCAGCCTCGAACATCTGCCTTGGCTAATTTTCACGCTTAGGATTGATATGTAGGAGCCGAACTTTTTTGTGAATTTACTATTTAGTGGATCGTTTGTGGTTATTTGCCGATTCACGGCGCGTGGACGCGGTCACGAGGGTGTTGAATTGCGCGCCAATATTCGCTAATAACTCTTGACCATTGCCTGCCGCATCGCTGGAGTTATTCTTGAGACATTTCCTCAAGCTCTAAAAGTAGAAACCCAGGCTCCCGGCGTCACAAATGGAAAACTCGCGAAGTCGCCGGAGTTTCAACCATTCACGCGGTCGTGTTCAAAAAAACGACACATTCACACGGCGGGCAATCCTTTGTCATTTGTGATTTTAGACGCCACTGTCATTTGTTGGATCACTACCCCAAGCCGGATGCCGATGTTCCAAGGCGGCGGCCGTAGCTCGGGGACGGGCGGCACCATGCAGAAATTTTCTCGGTCAAAATCCGAGTTGTCAGCCGGTTCCCGCCGACATCAAAGGCAGATGCGGCACAGTTTGTGCAAATGACAGTTCAAATGACAGTACCATGACACGTGGAACCTCACCCGCAAATGACAGTCCTTTGTCCGCCGTGTCAATCAGAAAGATGATACTGAGCACTGGCTTTCTAGATCTTCCATTGCTGAATGGTTTTGGATTAAAACATCGGTTGCCGATTCGATTTCAACTACAACTACTTGTTCCTTTCGGGAGTCCCTTTCAAACGTATTAAACGTTGCCTGTCCCTTGCTTAATCTAAAACCACGGCCGGAGTCTTGATTTCATGCCCCGCGCTACGCCACTGGTTCTCAACCTCTATCAGCGCGTCGATGGCGCTCAAAATTGTCTGCATTGAAATTGAGAAATTAGTGACTTCGCATTCAAAGGACTGCTCTTCCCACCTCTTCGATACCATGGAAATCCTCAATCTTCATACCAAGCACCTCCTCGACGCGTTTGAAATCCATCGGCATCACGTCCGTCGCGAAGACAGGCGGCGTCGCAGTGACGAGTCTATCCTTCAACGCAGGCCGTTTCGCGGCGATCAATTCGATGGTGTCTTTGAGAGAAAGGCCCGTGGGAGAAGAGAAGACGATTCGTTTGCGGCCGACTTGGGCGGTGGGCGGTGAGTTGAGAGCGCGGATGTGCGCCGAGGCGACGTCTCGGACGTCGATGCAGTGGGTGAAGCCGGGGAAGGGGTTCGGGCTGTCCGGGAAGAGGAGGTTGTAAAGTATGAGGTTCGTGGAGAGGGCAAAGAAGTCTGGTTTCGGAAGAGGGTAGTGTGGGGTGAAGGGACCATAGAAGAAAGGCGGATTGACTGAAGAGGAGTTTGAGCCGTTGTATGATCTGAGGGGTGCAAAGTGGGGAGCACTCACGAGTTGTGATTTCAACGTGTGGGTGCCTGTCTGCCCACTCCCACAGAGCAAGTTCGGCGAACTTCTTCGAGCCTACATACGTCAACATCGGACTCCCGGGTTCAAGAGCCATTTCTTTTGTGACAGGGTTCCAGTCTGAGATGTTGTTCAAGTTCGAATGATGAGCGAGCCATTCAGATATTCATGAGAGTATAGAACCTTTGTCCGTGTAGCTGTTGTTTGGATTCATCACGGTCACAATGGAACTCGTGACGACGATTCGTTTGATACCTGCCTTCTCCCCTTGAGTGACGACGTTGAGAGTCCCCTCGACGGCGCTCTGTTGAATATTTAGCTCCCCGATATTTTGCCCATGATTTCAACCTACCGCAAGCATCACTTTTGGCTCTGCGCGTCCGGCGAGAGGGGACGCGACGTGGATGATTGCGTTCACGCCAACGAACGCGTCAGGGAACTGGTCATGGGCGATATCCGTAATCTTGACCACCTCAACACGTTCCCCATATCTTGAGTAGGTAGATTTGATATGGTCTGCTTTCGCTCCACGAGCTGCGCTTTGGGGCGATTGAAGATCAGAGTTCGTAATGCGCGGGACACGGCGAGGGAAACCTACGCGCGAACCCGATAACCTTTCTCCAGAAGTTGAAGGACAACCTGTGAGCCTAGGAAGCCGGACGCCCCGGTGACCTGTTGAATGGGCGATCCAAAATTATTTCCTATGCAGAATGAAAGATTTCTTCGGCTCACGAAAATGAGTTCTGGGGAGGCAGAAGACATTGTATGAAATTGGTGCTTTGATGTCTCGATGTTGAACACAGGCGAGGTATATATGTTCAGGACTCGTTTGTCAGGCAACTTCGGGTAGGGTAACAGGATTTGAAAGCATTCGTAATTATACCGGTCAGACGGCGATTGGTGAGACTATCATTTGCAGAGAGATTCGGCCAGAAGCAGCGGACTATTGCGAATGTGATCTTGAGAAGACTGCCAGTTTGTACTTAATGCAGAATGTCCGGAGCTCTCGCGAGTGGCAGCGGCCTGTAAGTGCCACCACTGCTCACATGGAGTCGGACGTCGGACTCGGAACCTTATGCCCACCCGCTGCGCAGGGCCCGGGTATGAGTGGGCGTCTTTCGATAAGTTGTTGTTGTTGGTTGGAGGGAATATTTTGCGCCACAGTTCGTGCGCTAGAGCCGATATTCTAGTGGTTGTGGTAAGAAGCAAGGGCAGTAACGCGTGACGGCGTGACACAAGCTTTGCGTTTGTCCTCCTCTCCTCTCCTTGGCATCCTGCTGAGGGCTCCTTCCAGCTCCCTCCTCAAGGCTGTATCTACGAAGCCTGCGATCTTACTCGACTGATTCTGGCTCGGAACTCATTTCAATGCTTCTCCTCAGCGTCCTTCTCAGAGGCCTCTCTCGACTTCAATCTTTGAGTCCGAAAAATTCTTCAAGTTTTGTGGATGTAACCAAGATCCAACGCCAGCCTGAGAGTTGGCCAAGTGGGCCGCTTGACTCGTAAACACATGGAATGAAACTTTTTCGGGCACTAGTGGATCCTGGCAGTGTCCCGAACGATCATTCGTCATACCTCTGGGCTGAGGCTGGCTCCCATCTCGGACGAGTCGCGACAAAGTAATCTCAGTGCAGCTTGCCGCGCCTTGGCTCGTCTCACCGAAACAGACCGAAATCCGGTTGTTTCTCGAATTTATGCCTCTGTGGACCCACAAGACGATGCAGCATGGACTTGACCCACCTGTTCCCGATCTTGGCCGTCGATGACTAAGCTAATCTGCACCCTGGATGCGTCCGCTTGGCAGAGGTAACCTGCAACTGACCCACTCAGAAGTCTGTCTTAGTCTTTGCTTTGGCGTCACCAAGTTCAACAACGTCGCTTGACTCCAGGAAATTACCGGAAATTGTTGAGCACATAAAAAGGCGAGGTAAAAATTGTCACACTTTACTTTTCCACCCGTATTTGAAATCTCAACGATACAATCAGCCATGGGTTTCCTACAATTTGTTTTCCTCGCCGTGCTGTCGACCAGACTCGGAGAAGCAGTAGCCGCGGTATCGCAAGGACAAGATGCGCTGCAAAAATGTCCGCCTGTATCCGACGCCGAATACGACTATATCGTGGTCGGTGCCGGTGCCGGGGGCGGACCGGTTGCTTACAGACTCGTGGAGAGCGGCTTCAAAGGTACGCACCACTCCCTCTTTTCCATTTTCCATCTATCTTCGATAATGTTCGCTCACGATCGTTTCCGACACAGTCCTCGTTGTCGAAACCGGCAAAGATGAAAGTCAAAACCCCACTACTCTCAATTTGTCTGGCTCTTGGGCAGCAATGGACGGTGATTCGATCCTCGTTTCCTTGTTCAGAGTTCTTCCTCATAGCATTGAATATATTTTAGACCCAACAATCGACTTGGACTACAGGGTCAAGGAGTATCCCTCCGACTTCCACGTTCAGCGCAACGATATCTGGTGAGCCTTCGAAACTAGGAGTCTCCATCCACACTCTTTACTCACGCTCTCCTCCATTTACCAGGTATCCTCGCTCAGCTGGTATCGGTGGCTGCACGGTAAGCAATCTTCCTAGTTTCTTCTCTTTTCCCCTTCTCTCACTTCTTCATCCAAGCTCCACAACGCCCTCTCCCACTCCACCGAAAACCTCCACGAAACCTTCGACAATCTCGCACGCACATTCAACGACAGCTCCTGGTCGCGCGAGAACATGCAAAAGTACCTCGTCTCCATCGAGCGCAACCTCTTCCTCACGCCTCCGAATCCGGACCACGGATTCGACGGCTGGCTTACCACCGTTCGGGGGCCGGTGAATTTCAGTTCGACTGGTACGTCCAACCGCGCTGTGTCTTCTTTCAACGTCGTATTTAACCCATAACAAAACAGACCCTCAATGGCAGGCATTTGGTACCGCCTGGATCAACGAAGCCGGGCCCCTCGTGGAAGACATAAGCCGCTCCGAGCCTCTTCCACCCCGCGGTCGTGGCCTTCGTCAATGGACAGGTGAACCCGACTTTACGCGTGTTGGGGTGCGCGACAAGCTCGCGGAAGTAGCGGCGAGATACCCCGAGAGGCTGACGATCATGACGGATACGCTGGCGACGAGGGTGCTTTTGTGCGGGGGCAAGGAGAGACGGGGCACGAAGGCGTATGGGGTTGCTGTGGCGCCGGGGGCAAAGCTTCCTGTGGCGCAGGGGTTCAATGGGAAAGAGGAGTTAAAGGAGAAGAGGATCGTTGCGAAGAGGGAGGTGATTGTTGCGGGAGGTGCGTTCCAGACACCTCAGTTGGTGCGTGATGAAGCAGATTTTGTATTATCTGATCGCTGATCATGTTTTCACTTCGTAGCTCATGGTGAGCTCTCGCTATGATCCTTCCGATAATTTTTTGAGTTATTCATCTTATATAGCTTTCGGGCATCGGCGACTTCGAACAGCTTCGGGAATTCGGGCTCCCGACCATCGTTGATCTCCCCGGCGTCGGTTCAAATTTGCAAGGTGGGGCAGCATTCGTCCGAGTCTTCTTTCCGTTTCCTCTCTTACATATACAATCTCAGACAACGACGAAGTCCCCGTCTGGTGGGAATTCAACACCAACTTCACCAACTCCACCTCTGTCGGCGAAGCCTTCTACATGTCCGCCAACTCCACCACGCTCGAGCCCGACATGAACGCCTACACCGTCACCAATCAGTTCTCGGGGTTCCAACACGGCATCAGCGTCATCGCCGCCAACACGCGGAACGTCCTCACCATCGTGAACATTCGCGGGCCGTCGACCTCGCAGGGATACGTGCGGCTTACCGGCGCGCATCCGCAGGACGGGTTGGATATCAATAAGATGCGGTTTCAGGGGCGTGGTGGGAGGGAGGATATCGTGGCGCTGAGGGAGGGTGTGAAGCGGTGGAGGGCGGTGGTGAATGATAATGCTGAGGTGATGCAGTATGTGAGGAGGGAGGTGTCGCCGGGGTTGAATGTGACGAGCGACGAGGACATTGAGGAGTATATTTTGGAGAACGTTTTCGCTCATCATGCGTGTTGCACAGCTGCGATGGGACCGGACGGCGGTAAGTTTCTTTTGCTATGTATCGTTTTTGTGACTGAGGTTTTTTCAGATTCCCAGGCCGTCTTGGATGGTGATTTCAACGTTCGTGGTGTGCGGAATTTACGTGTCGTGGACGCAAGTTCTATGCCGGAAGTGTTTGGATACTTTCCTACCACGCCCCTTTACTTGGTTGGTGTCTCGTTTAATTCATGAGATGAAGCGGCTCACGGTTTGGATTTTCAGGTCGCCGAAAAGGCTGCTGATGTGATCATCGAGGCTACGAAGAAGAATTGAGGCAATTAACCGATTATTTTGTGTGTGCTGAATCAGCTAATATTGAGATGAAGTTCCTCTACTCTTGCAACACTCGAATATCTTGTTTTAAATTTATTTTGAGTTGGATACCGCACCATTGGTACAAGAATCAGTGAAAGGAAAAACTTCCGTACATGCGAACGAGAAGGACACAACTGGCCATCATGTGACCGCGTTTGATGATGATCAATGAAGTCTTACTCATGCGGCTCTCAATCATCTTACATCTTGTGTTAGTTTACCCTAGTCTCTCTAGACAGACGCTTTAATTCTTCTTAGCTCACAAGTTCGCTGAATTAAAGTCTGTTGGTTACCGCGGTCAATTACCCGGTAGCCTGCCTTACGACGTCATGATGCTCCCCAACACGAGCAAACAACACGCCTATGTACTTCATTTCGACGCGTTTCGACGCGGCTTTCAGTTGGGTGTCAGTCCTAAACTTTCTCAAAAGGACATTCTGACCTCTTTCTACCCAAATCATGCACATTTTATAGAAGGAATCACACCGAAGAAAATGAACTTTCGGCTCACCCGACCTACATTCCGAAACAAATTGTGCTGACTTACCAGTAGGCTGTTCCGAAACATAAGCCAATCTGTAATATTTCGACTTCCCTGTCGTGCCGCTCGATAGACAAGGCGAAACAATAAAAATCAGCTTTGTTTCCTCCCAGCCGAAAGCTAGCGGAAAGAGAATTTTTGATCTTGTCTGTTGTGCGCGTCGAAAGGCAACTACGAAATATCTTGTTTCGTTTTGAGGATAGGGCCAGGCGAAACAAAACTCGACACATCAGGTATCGGTTAAGAATCCGCCGGCACGATACATAAGCCAAAATACAAGGCATCGGCTTGTATTTCGCCGCATATACCGCCCGAAATATAAGCCGATGCCTTGTATTTCGGCTTGTGTTTCGTGCCGGCCGACGGCTTGCTTGATCCTTATCGTGTTGAGTTCTGTTTCGGCTGGCACTATCCTCAACCCGAAACAAGACCTTTCGTGCTCATCTTTCGACGCGCATAGCACAAAATACGAAAATATCTCTTTCGGCTAACTTTCGGCTGGGAGGAAACAAAGCCAGTTTTTATTGTTTCACCTTGTCTATCGAGCGGCACGACAAGTAAGTTGAAATATTGCGCATCGGCTTAAGTTTCAACCCAGTCCATTGGTAAGTCGGCACGATTTGTTTCGGTATGTAGATCGCGTCAGCCGAAAGTTCGTTTTTTTCGGTGTGAATCGCCTTGCAGGTGTTTGCGTGGTGACGGCAAGTTGATGGCAGCTGTCATTGATTGATGCTTCTCGGAAAGCGCCGGCAGCAGCTGAATGGTCAGGAAAACGACTGAATTCGAGGTTGGAGAGGTCAAATATACCGCTTTCCCCGAAGTCTGTTCCCAAACTCGTATAGGATGTCTTCTCCTCAGTTGAAACGCGTAAAAACACGTCTGACCGGCGTGTCGAGGCTTTGAGATCAGCCGATGTCAACTGCACGTGAGTTCCAAAACGGGCTGCTTATATAATAACGCAGGCTACCGGGTAGTGGGCGTGGTAACTAATAGACTAAGTTTACCCAGGTGTTACCTCCGAGTCAAGACTCAAGCTCAAGTCTCCACTCGTCCGCGATGCCACCGCTCACCCTCTCACACATCCGCGCTTCCAACTCATTGGATTCCAGCCGCCCTTGCGGCCTTGCCGCCGTCTTCGTCCGACGTCAGCAAGACTCAAGTTCTGTTTGTTTTTTCACTTCGAAACCTCCCAACTGTCATTCGGCGCTAGCGCTCGGCTTCAAATTCACACTAATACGTTCTCTTCATTCGCCGCGTGTCGTTCATCGCGGGATACGGATTCGGATATGGGCTTGACGGGGAGGGAGACGAGACGTGGGTCGAGGCGAAGAAGTTGTGGGTGCATAGCGAGGAGTGGTCTGACGGGGACCGGGGTCGTTGCAAGCGCCTAGTAGCGCCGAGTGAAAGCTGAAGAGAAAGGTGAGTTTAGCTCATGGCGTTGTGGTGAGGAGGGATGGGGTTGGTGGGTTATTACTGTAGTGAGTCTACGTCTGTCAACTTTCTGCGTGAAAGTCTTTCGATTCTATTGACAGAATCCTTTGTTCTTGATGTGTCTCCAGGCCGCCGTGCTTGCTTCAATTGTGGCGCAAGTAACACCAATCCACTTTCATCCAGAGCGAATCCTGCATCAAAGGCTCTTGAGGTCACGCAACAAATACCATTTCCGGAAAGAAAAAAAACCGAAATCTTCACTACAGTACCCAGAGAAGAAACCCAAACGCAAAAGAAAGATCAACCTCGTGTCTCCCATCCAATTCACACTTCGTTCTGTTTGTGCCTGCATTTTCAAAGTCAGCCGCCGTCGAACATGCAAAAATAATTGACTCTGACGACTCCTTACCTCCGTGACCGAGCTCTGCTGTTGGTTCGGTAGTTACTCTGAGTGTCTTTCAGCAACTCCCTGCCGCTCCGCTACTCCTTGCCGTTCTGCGACTCCCTGCCGCTCAGCTACTCCCTGCCTCTCCGCCACTCCTTGGCGTTCAGCAACCCCTTGACGCTCCGCAACTCCCTGTCTTTCCGCAACACCTTGTCTCATCCCGAGACGCGTTACCCCTGTTGCATATAAAGCGAATAGTCCTGGAGTACCGTTCAATGGCTGAACTATACCTATATACGCGCCAGCTTTATCCGTTGCATGAAAAAGTTGGTGCATTTGATCAGCAGGGACAATCGTTTAACTCGACGAGCCAGTGACATCGAGCGGCCGCTAACTAGTAGCTACTCTAAATTTAAAACAATAAAACAACACAACACAGCTCCACGTCTTGACCTTTCTTGGATTCCGGGTTGTAAAATCGCCGAACGAAATGTATTGGATGAATGAAGAACAAGAAGGGCTTGTTGCTTTCTGAGAACAATAAACATAGAATGGGCGGGTCTCCCAGGTACACCCTGTCAACGGCTGTCTATAAATCGTTTGTTCGAAGTTCTGACCCGCGAGGTACTGTGATAATAATTGCCACGTTCTTCGGTTGCAATACGGGCACTGAATGCGCAGATATATGGCTTAATTGTTAGCCCCAAGTTGACTACTGGGCGACTGATCGTCGGTGTGAATGTCAGGAAAAAATATCGAACTAAATGATTCCGGAATCCTGGGACCATCTCAGTTTCATGAACTCCCACCGATCATGTTGCTGGGGGCTGACGCGCCATTGAACTTTCTTGCTCTGTCCCGTCCACGAACGACTCAACGAGGATCTGAACATATCCTGTGTAGTGATACAAGTACTGTAATTTGTAGCTTCAGCCTTCAGTCTCCTCCATCGCTTTGCAACCTGCATGGACTTTGAATGTTCCAAACCGGGGACGTGCCTTCGACGCCAGCCGCTCTAAAGTCTTTGTCCAGGGCTGGCCATAGGACGTTCCGCCATTCACCATTATTGGCATCCCAACCTCGCGCTAGGCATTCGGATGGCGGAATATAAGAAGCACTCCCAGAACTTTAAGTCCTAGATCGGAGATTGAATCTCGGAAGCAGCAAAGCACGTAGCCTTCCAAGATTGTTCGAAGCTTGTCGCTGTACTGGGGCAACCGAAACGGAAATAGTTCCCGGTTTGGTTTCGTCGTTGGTGCCTGGATTATTTGTGAATCGGGTGAATCGACTACGCGAACTTTCATAGCTCACATGGCGGTGGATCTAAGGCTCCTGAGCCCAGATTAACCAATTGTCTCTCCGAGATGCAAAGGGCGTTGCATGATTTTATGTCGCTGATATGGTTCTGCAGGACATTGAGCTCAACCAGCCAATGAACTCCGAGTTATCGAACTAACAGTTATCAATATCAAAATTCCTTTCACTCCCGATTTGGACGCTGGATCTGCCACCCAGAGAAGAACTTGCTTCCGTGTAACAAACGATATGCGTGGATGAACTTCGGCTGAGCCCTGATATGGTAAATCAATTGGAGAAATGGAATTGCAAAGCGAAGTAATTACCGACGGATGGAGATTGATACCCATTCCTACCCTTACCTCTATGGGCTCCTGTTCTGCCTGAAATCCAAGATCTTGAGGTTGATACGCAATGTTATATGACGAAAAACATTTATCCCCTCGATCCCATTCTTCTCCGATTTCGTAGTCTACTCGGCATTTGGGCAAAACCTGAAAATCAAATCGCTGAATGGAGATTGAATGAGAAGATATAGCATACTTTATTGTCGGCGGCTTCCAAAGTAAAATTGTTATTCCGATTATACGACAGCGCCGTAGTGAGCAAAGGACTGGCTTGTGAGAAGCCCAGACTGGCTTTGATTCCTCGTTGAATTTCTTGTTGTCTTCCGTGCTTGTAAGTCTTCTCTGGACGTTCGAAACCACGGTGTAGACTGAATAAATGTTGAGAGAATTAAGGACATCGGGACTAATTACAATTTGCGCCGAATAATCGACTCGGGCCGGTGAGAAATAAAGCCAAAGTTGGCATATGAGCGATCGAGTTTGCATTCGCGAGGGCGCATTTCGAGGTCAAGGTCAAGCAGGGATATGATTTCGGGTTGAGATAATGGGCGCGCGAGATCGTCCAGATCGATCGGTATTTCGGTGGTCTCGTTGATTTTGAACTGAATGATATTAGATGAACCATTTATCCTGTCGACCGTCACATACCTTGATGGAACAACCCACGTTCACGGTGTAAATTTGCGTGTCGCTGAGCTTCAACTGGAATTTGATGCGCGTTTGGTGAAGAGGGCTTTCCCATTTGTCGTCGGACGTGGAGGCTTGAGAAACATTAAGGTCTTGACGGCGATGTCCACTTTCCTCCGGCAGCAAAGGCTTCTCATCTTCATCCATACACGCAGTTTCCGTTGGGTTGTGAGCGTACTCAGTACAGAAATCCGCTTGGTCATCACGAGCTCCAACGTGCCAGTGGCCGGCTCTATGCAGATCGTCAGAATAGCCATCGAAAACGGTTAACACGCACAAAGCAGCCAAGGTTGGATTATGGGGCACTGATCGGCTCATGACGGAGAACCCATGCATGTTGGTGGGTGATTGAGCTAGGTATTCGAATCCTGTCTCTTTCCGACAACTGAATCTTGTTAAAGGTTCGGCGTGAGCAAGCATGGATGCAACGGGTCCACCAATTCCTTCATTCCAAGGAGATGGAGAGCGGTGTTTTCTCCAGTCGCCCTCTCTAAACAGGTGATTCAATTATCAATGATAGACGTCAAAGTTGTGGGTACGCACGAACGGGTCAAAGCCAAATTATGATGCAGCGAACGTATCAGTCCCGGGAAAGTGGCAGATGATTGGCTTTGATTTTTGCCCTGTGAGATTTGCCTTCTAGATTCAGGAGAAAGCTTGGGTGCGAAGCCGCTACCACACCCGTGAGTCTGCGGGGAAGGAAAAGGAAGCCTGTTGCAGTTGCTTTCTATTGCTGGAATTTCACCACCGACTCTGAAGACATTGTTAGATACAGCCATTGTGAATCGCAAGTACCCACAAAGATGTCGAAGCCGGATTGTGGTGCGCTGGTCGCATCATGACGGGGAATGCAGACACGTTTGCGAGTGATCGAGCCAGGGATTCGACCTGTGGGTCTTCTAAACGACCAAATAGAGCTAGACAAGGCTCATGCGGGGACAGCATGCATGCAAAGGGTCCACCGCAGCCGTGGTCTCGAAGGGAAGTAAGGAAAGGACTATCCCAATTGCACTCGATCCACGCAGCGGCCTCAAGAGGTTCGTGAACAGACGCCGTATACCCACCACCGTCAATCTTCATGTCGATGGTGGACTCATGATCCAAGAGCTCGTCACGCTCTCCCAATATCCTGCAGTTATGCATCATCAATAAATGATTCAGAAGACAAAAATCGATTAAATGCCGACCGCTGTGGTGCTTGATCACGAGCATCTGGAATGTCGGGGGTGTATATAACAAATGTCTCCCGGCCAGCTGATAATAATACTTTGCTTTTGTGAAGGAGCACAGATGGAGCTGTGCTTTTCAATGTATCAGATAATTTAAAGGGTTCGATAATTCAGAATAACACCCACGGTTTGACGCTACGAGCCCCGACGAACATCCCGAAGGGAACCACTAGATTCTGAAGGACAATTATCTCGTCAACCGTGCCGAGGGGGTTGTCCATTGACTGTTTAGAATAAGCGCCTTAAGGTGAGTGATTTATGAGCTGATATTCGCAACTTCGTTCGTTCTATATGACTTACATAGATGCCATTTTCGCCGACCCAGGCTTGTTTGCACGAACGCCGAATAAATTTGCTTGGTAAGTAGCTGCCTCGTGGACCAAATACCGTCTTCCCTGTGAACTCTGATGAGATGCAGGCGAATTACTACCGGAAAAAATCACTCTGGGTTGTCCTTTTCTTCGTAAACAAGAAACTCTTGTTGTACACGCGAGGGACCCCATCGCTTTCCATCTGTCCACCGTTCGATGCCAATGCCCGATGCATCCGATTCTTCCCATACGTACACGGAACCGCTCTGAATAGTGGCGCGCTCATTCGAGTCCAGTCGTCGAGTCACCATTGGGAGCGTCCCGCTAAAATATCGTCAGCAGTTGTAGGGTTAGTGGAGTACGTGAAGCTCATACCAATGAACACCAAAGAAAATCTTGTGTGCATCCTCGGCTGAGCGTATGCGGATATTACTACAGGTCGGCTTCTGAGGCGAAGTTCTTGGCCAGTTTTCGAGCGACATATGAACTGTGGAGAGAAAATCGAGAGAGGCAAGAAGCGATAAACTATAGAGGTAGTTGGCAGAAGGAGAGGCTTGACGTGGCAATGCAGAAGGGATCGGCTGTGTCTGGGAATGTTGCGGAATGAGTCTTCGAGATGCGGGGTATACATAGACGTACCAATGAGGTGGTTATATCTTGAGCGCAGTACGGCAGTGCGTGGCCAACACCTCATGACAGTGTAATTTCGATGGAAGACCTGTGTTCTTTTTTGATGAGCCACTCACTGGTATAGATTGGAAATTCTCTCCGAATATCAGGAGAATGTGAATATATATGCAGAGATGCAAGTACATTCGGGGGCTGGGATGTGGTGAACTTCAAGATTTGCTCGCAGACTCGGAGTTGGCCGGAGTCCGGACTCGAAATAGGGCGAAATGGCGATATAGGGGGGGCGACCAGAGAAGCCAAGGGTAGATATCAGAGTAATCAAACAGTAATAGCAATCAAATCGAGAAGCAGAACAGGAGAGCAGGAAGAACGAGATCATAGTGGTGGTTCGGAAGCAAGAGCGGGGTATTTGGCCTTGCTTGCATTGATGTCCGGGCTCGGCAAGTGAGGGAAATCGAACATGACCACGTGATGTCAGTTGAATTCTGAACCTAAACTCAACGTTTTGTTTTCATGAGTCGACCACGGAATGATTGATGAGAACAAGCTGGCAGCAGTACTGTAACAAAGGAACACGGTAACATTTCTAAGCAGCAGCTAGTCGCGTCACCACTAGCAAGCTTCGAAAAGCAACATCATATTCACCACGAAAAGCTTCAGACTCCAGAGGACAATCTTGAATCGATATACTACCGAGATCATGGAATTTGAAGGTATAGAATCCACCAACGTGACTCTTAATTAGTGGAAGAGCAAATTTTGACTTCACACCTCAGTGTTGAGAGTTTTTCAACCATTCTTCACGTGTAGACTGCCTCTGCTTGGAACTCCTCCACAGTGTCTTCATTCTTGTTTTGAGTGCGCACTCACAAGAATCACAACTGATTTGCGGGACTTTCGTTATTGATCAAATCAACTACCAGGTGTGTCACCTTTTACCCTGTATCGCTGTCCTTCTTTCCAGGTCAACATTACTGCCAGTGGTATAGAAACCAGCTATCGAAAAGGCATGCAGAACCGTTAGAACATTTCACGTCCGACTCGTGCAACCTGACACATCAATTCAAACGTCCAACATCAGGGACGTTGTACGACATTTATCTCTTATACGCCTTCGACATTAGTACCACCGGGTCTGGAGATGCGTATCATCTACACACAGGGAAGGAAGACATAATTGCAGGAAATGATCTTTGGTCGTAGACATCATTCAAATCAGGATATACTCAGAACAACTTTGTATCGCCGCAAAAGCACAAACACCAAACGAATTCCTCAACCTGGCACGGTGACGCGACTCAAAGATCAATCTGCGCAGCCGGTCTCGCAATATCCGCCCTCCAATGATGCGCACTCGTCGTATCCCTGAGATAAAGATTCATCTCATAGAACCTGTTCTCCTTCGCACTCTTGTAATTCTTGTACGCATTCGCCTTCTTCAGATTCATCTCGATCATCTGCTGCTCCGTCACCTCCACAAAGCGAGGAGCATCGACTTGAGTATCTTGACCAGCAGGTTCGGAGGAGGTCGGCAGGAGCGCCACTGTGGCGAAATACTGCTTCGAGAGGAGGGGCCCGAAGTTCACTTGCGTGACGAGCTGCTCGGAATGAAGGCGTCAAAACCGGCCTAGGCAGTGCAAGAGGACAGAGGATTTGCCTGGATAGCATATTCGGACGCATCCCGCGCGATAGTGCGCGCGACCTGCGATTGTTTGAGAAACTCGAGGAACGAAGCGAACTTGGCTTCGTGCTCTGTAGTAATCGGACGATATGCAGCGAGGTCTGTGGGTAATGAGACGGACATTTTCGAAGCGACGAGTTGTATGCAAGATCGAGAGTGGGGAGGTGGAGGTGGAGGAAGGGTTTTAATACTTGCTGGCCACGAAGTATGAAGTAACCAAGAAAGCCAGCATCGAGTTTTGACTTTCGGAACTGAATCGAGATATGCCACGAAAAGCTTCAGAGACAGCATTCTATGAACTAATAGTCGATGTGCTGCCGCAGTGATTGTCAAATATGGAGACACAGACTCCACGAACACGAGGAAGAACAAAGCTTGCTGTGTAAAGCACCGATTGTATCCTCGATGACGATGGACGTTTTAAAGCAACTTCAGGATCTTCTATTGGGGTTATCGATAGCACAACGACGACGGCGGAAACTCCGCCTAAAGAGAAGCCGGATATTATAGATATGGTATATATCCCCTCACATCACATAGTGAGCCTGATCCTGCGCCGTTTACACACTGCGAAACCACAGTCAGTTTCATGCCAAAAACGAAAAGAAAGAAACACAAAAACTCACCAGTCCGAATCGACTGCGTCGCCATTGGTGTAAACTTCAACGGCGTGATCTTCCCCGGCGGAACAGCGCCTTTCACCTCGAGCGCCTTCAACGAAGGAAGCACGGTGGAAATCGCGAGGGTTTCCGACAGATCGAGGAGCTGCGCGGGGAAGATTCTGTATGTCAGCGCTTCGACGGAGGGCGGGGCGTGTTTGATTGAAGAGGGTGAGAGCATCTGCGACCATGTGTCGAGATGCTTTAGCGAGGAGAGGGAAGGGAGGATGGTTTCGAGGTGCACTGTCAGGACAAAGAGTCGTCAGCGTATGTAGCATGAGAGAACGCGACGACGACGCACGCTCGGAGTCGGATAAGAGACACAGCGCCTCGAGCGTGGCGCTCCACGCGCGCAGTCCGTCGAGAATATCATCGGGCATCTGGCGCTGCGGCTGGACCCAAAGGACGGAGAGCGCCGGCACGCGAGAGGCGAACGCAGCGAAGCTAAATCGCTGCGCCGGATCGAGGGTGTCGATGATTTTGACCATTTTCAGGGAATGGCATTGCGGACCGGACGCAACTGGTAGAGCCCCGTCGTCGGAAGCCGGCAGCAACGTATCCTTGAGAATGAGCTTCTCGAGCTTCGGCCACCCCGCGAGCATGTCGAGCAATTGCGCAAAGGTGAACATACCGTTGCCTTCGCTGATGTTGAGCGTGATCAGCGACGACCTGGATGCGATGGCGGCTCGATATTTGGCGACGTCCGCGGTGGAGGCGTAGCCCAGGACGGTGAGGTGTTGGAGGTTGTGACACGCTGCGACGATGCGGATGTGGTCGGCGGTTTCCTTCGGGTCCTGCGAGCTGAGTTCGGTGTCCATCACGAGCTCTGTGACGAGAGCCGCGAGTGCTGGGCTCTTGTCTAGCGTTCGGCGTAGGGGTCGGGAAATCCACTGTCCCTTGAGGGATATCGCGGCGTAAAGCCGTTTACGCCCGATAGCGTGCCAGTGCTTGTTGACGCGGAGAAGGGGGACAAGCTTCTTATGGGGGGCGAGCTTCTTGGGGGCTAGAACGGCGAGAATGCGGTCTAGGATTGCTGCATCGACAGAACCCATCCTACGACTGATTTAATGACTCCTGAGCAACGCCTGAAGGCAGACGACGAACCCAGGCTTCTGTGGGGAGGACATGGTGGTTCAGGTAGAGCTGCAGAGGCGTCGAGATCGCAGCAAAGCACCGCAGCTGAGCGCAGCAGACGCGGAGTCAGAGTCGAGAAGGTCGGCGATGAGGTACCGGCGAGCATCACGTGGAGAGCGCCTTAGCATACAGCGGTAAACAAGGTCTTCTGGCGTTTGTCGGTCGTCGTCAGCGCGTCCAGAGATGGGCGGAGAGGATTTTTTAACCAAGTTCAACCGACATGGTGGATGCCAGGAAGCGTATGACCGAATTCGGATTTACGCGCATCCGCAGCAGGTGTCACACTGTGACACCCTGCAGGCATCCGGGGATGCCGGTGTTGGCGAGTTCAACTTTTGCGAACGCAGCAAGTTATATGGCGATTGACCGCAAATATGCCATTTGGAGTTCCGATGAGCTTCAGGAATACCTCCGGTACCGCAGAACATACCGGTCTTTGGTAGGCACCATTTTGTTACTCATAAGTTTGAGCTTGGTTTGAGCAAGAGATGTTTTGACGGTTCCGCGTGCCTTTCCAATAGCTAGTTTTCAAACGAGAAAAGGTGACCCACAGTAGCACAGGATGGAAGGTTGGAAGGTCCCAGTGGCTGATTTGATGGACAACCAAAGTCGCGGAAGCGGCGGAAATCACTTGTGAATGCCAGCGCAAAACTAGGATGAAGACGTGAAGCAGAGGTGTAGGACTTCCGAGAAGCGTCAGTCTCCAGTAGATCGGAAGTTTGGTATGAATTATCCGAGTCACTTCACGAAAGTCTCAAGTTGGATGACACGCTAGAGTCCGCCCTTCAGGTCAATGTCGGCTACGATGATTGACCCACAGTACCTCACCCCAATTCAAGCATCAGGTGGTGCAGCACGGTACAGATATCTGAAGCACTTGGACATAGATAGACGGAGGGATTTCGCTAGAGCCTAGAAGAGCCTGTTTGAGTTGGTAAATGCCCTGAGACCTCACGCTGGAAAAGCACTGTATGAAGTCTAATTGATGCCAGACACCGTTAAAGTTGCACTCACCCGCACTCAAAGGCTCTAGATCAGAGACTACGGTAATATTTGAATAACCCTGAGTCGATGAAGCGATTGCGCGAGTCGCGACAAACTTCAAGTCGGACAAAGGTATTTATCCAATTCAATAGAACCGTATATGAGCATGGCCATAGAGAAACAGGCCGTAAGATAGCATAGACACGCCAAGCAGCGGTAATGAGACATATGCGATTCCGGATACTTAGCGTGAATACGAGAGATGCATAGTGGGAGGATGGTGGGAAAGGAAGAGACGCGTCGGGTCACAGCGTGACTGTAACATCATGAGCAACACAACCAAATAAGCGCGCACGAACCGTGATTTGACCGCGTTTCGCACTCGACACGTCCTTGAAAATTTGAGAGTTACACGAGAGCCCTTTTGGGCGCCAAATTCAAAAGTGCTTTTCGATCAATTTGCGATAATGTGTTCTTTGACTTCCTTTGTTGAAATCGACTCTTGGTCCCGGTGTATAGAACTAATAGCTTCCACCCAAGAGTAACGTCAAAAACCCACCTTACATCCCTCCTCCTACCATCATGAAGTCCCGAAACAAGGACTTCTCATTCTCTATGCCTCTCGATCGTTATTTCGACGGCGACGATGGGAGCACTGAAAGGGACGAGGAGCTGTTGAAACAAATTCTGGCCTACAAGACAGATCCATCGTCCCATATTCCAGACACGTACCTCGAGGACGACGTAAAGAACGCTGCAGCCCGCAGGATGGATGAGGTACTTCGAACGCCACCCTGGATGCAGCGCGTTGATG
The DNA here is from genome assembly GCA_037176885.1 of Favolaschia claudopus. Taxonomy (NCBI): domain Eukaryota; kingdom Fungi; phylum Basidiomycota; class Agaricomycetes; order Agaricales; family Mycenaceae; genus Favolaschia; species Favolaschia claudopus. The sequence goes on from JAWWNJ010000109.1 coordinate 132,653, forward strand.
TTCCTCCGTCTGTCAACGAGAGAATGCGCTTCAAAGTCAAATCACCCGTGAGTTCAAATTTCCCTATACGTTTTGAATCTATCCATAGAGACGCAATTATTCAGAGCGAAGCAGAGAGGGTGTCACCGTCCGTGAAAAACTCGCTGGGGCCGTCTCTCGTAAATCTCGAGTGGCTCAAAGCAGAAGAGTTGTCGGTGTTCTGTCATGAGCCCACAAAAGGTGCATATATTCTCGTTCATTTATTCAAAAGACGTGATTCATGCATACCATAGCGAAAGACCACAACCGAACGACGCAAGACAGACCAATGGAAATTGAAGATAAGCAGATTCCCGATCTCGGTCTAACTGCAGAGGAGGAAGCAGACTGCGACGACGAATACCTGAAGATGAAGACAAACGAGCCGCAATCGCACACACCAGTCTCTTTGGGAAACGACCCTCCTCTTCCGTCTCCGAATAAATTCGGGGTATTACGCACGCCTTCGCGTTGCGTCAACACAGACCCTCTGCCCGGAAAAGGCTTCAGCAAGGAGACAAAGTCGGATGATGCTGAGACAGAGATGGATGCAGGACCAGTCTCGGGAAGTGGTGAACACTATCCCGATGCCTGCATCGACAAAGGCGGAGAATACGAGACGGAAGTCGACTCACCGCAGACAGTCACCTCCAACCCGATACCTGGGGTGGCGAATGAAGACAAGCCCGTGCAGCTTCCGCGTCTTGTCATCACACTCCCGGCAAAAAACGCGCCCCAGCGAGATCTCCCCTTATCTCCCCTTTCCCCGCTGTCCACCTCCTCGAACGACGAGCAGGAGGACAACAACTTGAACGATATCGCCACAAGGGCAAAGGTGACGCGGGCGAAATCGAAGGTGTCGAAGGCGAAGGGAAAGAATAAGGAGAACAAGGAGAAACGGGACATGAGAGTGGGTGTCGGTGTTGCAGGTTCGCAGTCGGCCTCCGGCATGAGGAGAACTCGTAGCATGACTCGCAGGATGGAGTGATACGAATCAGTCGTTTTATAGCCATTTTATGTGGAAGCTAGTGTATTATCATATGCCCCAGTGCGCCAGTGAAAATTTCAGTCAATATGACAAGGCGCGGGTGGGTCGAAAGTGAGGACAGTCGCGCTTCTCAGCAAGGGCATACCAAAGCCTTCGAAAGTGATCAGCGTATATCCACTCGCAGGCCGTTAACTCCACTCACATCTAAGGAGATTCTTGAATGAGATAGAGTAGAGGAAGGTCTACCCCCGTTTGCCACCGAGAACGTTGAAGATGCGGAGATTGGCTTGTTGGCCTGCTTGGCAGGGGTGGTTCGCTTCTTCAAGACTGTCCTCGAGCTCATAAAACCACCACTGAGTCGGGCACTCGAACGCTGATCCTGTAGGCACATCATGTCTCAGCGAATCGTCCACGCTGCAGCACAGTCATTGCGGAACGTGCATACCTCTACTCCTACCCAAGCCGCTGTGGCCGGCATACAGACATCACCAGGCTTCACCGATATTTTCGACGTCCCCAGTAGATTGCGCAGGCCCCAAGTCCAAACCGATGCAGCGTCCGGGCAGCGTTGTGGATATCCGAGTCATGTCGCTCCAGGCAGTCAGACAAGCCTTCAAGCTCCGCTTGTATATGACGGCCCTGCGGGTCGCCGACCAGTTCTGATGAGTCGGACCAAGCTTGGAGATTCTTCCTACGTATACGTGCCGCAGAATGGATCTGCGCCTGTGGTAACGGTGTTTGACGGGCGAGTGCATGCGGGAGGGAGGAGGCGGATGGAGGACGATGCCAGTTAGGCCGGTACAAGGGTTGAAGGGAATTTCCACTGTGGAGTCTGGACGTCGCCGGAATCGTGACCAAGGGACAAGGAACTTGTCATTGAAGGAAGGGATATTCTTGAGAGATTTATGAGACTCCGAGGTAGCCAAGAGGTAGCGGTGGAAGTGGATTCGTAGAGAGTAGAGAGTAGATTGGATTTTGCTTTTGAGTTTTCCTTCAGGACTTTCACCGCAAACACAAGGTACTTGTAGGCTGTATTAGCCTTTCTCCACCGATGTGGTCGAAGACTCGAAGGAAAGGATCGGCTTTTTGTCGGCACAGCCACTGATGGCTCCTACTTCTTCTCACCACCACCCACTCGGGTTAGCCAAAGGTTTCTGAGACTCAGATCCTCTTGAGCTGGGTTATCCGTTTAGTCTATCGATATGCTGGATCTTGGCTGCTGAGGGCCGTGCTTAACCGCGTGCTCAAGACTGGCAGACACCCCCAACTCTCGAGCTCCAAAGGCTCGGCATTTTCGTACTGCACAGTGCAAAATGTCAAAATTCTAATTCAAGTACTGTATGATCAAGGCCGGTCCATGACTTTCGACGAATTTAAAGAGCTCTTTTTCCTGTGGATCAATCACAGCATCCGGTAATTTGATTCCGAGTCAGTATACTAGTCAAGGCCGTACTCGAGCGGAAATGTTACTTGGGTCAATCGACCGGTCGCACTTGGGTGGGCACACAGCGTCTTTGTCAATGCTTCTGCTGTCTAACACATATTGCTCATCAGGCTGCCGCGTAGTACACAGGAATCTTGACGATTCAAAAGGCTACCTTTAGCGCTGAACGCAGGAAGCCCCTGGGGTGAGGACTCTTCGGTTATCAGGGTGACAATGATTCGAGAGTTTTGATTTACCATTGCGAATGTCGCGAAGGACAGCAGAGCAGTCACGAGTAAGGAGAATTTCATGATGTCGAATTTGGCTGACACTCGTTCCGAGTCGCTTGCCTTGGGTTTTATAGCGTTCGTTGAGTATTTTAGGCTGGGCGGACCGTCCTATGGTGCGAGATTGCGCTTGAATCGCGTTTGGACTGATTCAGGATCTATCGGTCTTGGGTGCCCGTTTCTTGAAGCGCGCTTGTTTTCACAGTGGTTGTCAAAATGCGTATGTATGAATCTGAGCGAGAATGGTTGTGGGTGTGGTTCTCTTTTTGAAACAAGTCGGAAAGATCCATCTCTATTAGACTCTTCGTTTGAAAAATGATTTTAATTGTGGTCGACTAGCTACGAAGTCTCGGGAGGATATCAACGGGACTTGTGTTCAATCTTCTGCCAACCGCCTGATCGTTAACGCACTATTTCAGCGAGATAGCAGCTGTCGGCTGCCGGGGTATGTACTACAGCTTACCGAATTTTTCCTCCTGCTCTAACCCAACGAGAAGTTGCCGCACTCTTGCTTCCACGTTCAGACATGGAAAATTTGAAATCAAACCTCAGCTCGACATAGAAGGAAAGAAAAATATTTCTTTTAGAAAAAAAAAAAACAGGGATACCCGGAATAATCGCAAACATATCCACTTGGCTCGAAGATATTTGCTGAACACAGAACACAAAAAAGTACTTACAATAAAGTAAATGGTAGTCGGATCAGTTTCACGGTCACAGCCTGTCACAGTTCTGACTCACGCCTTATTCTCCGCAGGAAAATCAAGTAGCTGGTTGTTCTAGCGCTAAGCTCTTGCCTGCTGCTATCGAGGGGGTTCTCTGCTCCATTAGCGTCTGGGCTCAAGATAAGGAACCTCCTTCGGGCGGCTCGTAGTCAAGGACGATGACGGTGGAGCCCACTGCGTGCTACGCTTAGTATCGACGACGTCAGTATAACCGCCGCTTGGCACACAAGTGGAGCTCGAGGCGTACATTATCCGCGTCTACCGTGTTCTACCGAGATAGTTGAGGTGCGAGTACGTGTACAGGGCATTATCGGTTTTGGCGGTCTCTGAATTTTTTCTGGCTTGGATTTCGTAGTGTTCCTGGCGGAATTTTTTAGATCCTGAAATTCACATCGATAAGGCGTATATCGCTCACCGAACGAACAGCCCTGTCGACCTCCATGGGGCGGAGGGCGCGTCAATGTTTTGTCCGTCGGCGTTTCGCGCCGATCACCGACTTTTGCCATATGAAAAGTGTAAAATGGAGCCGGCACCACATTGGCCCAACGGAGGCTAAAAAACTTTGTTATCTTGGCTTCTACTTCCATCTCGACCACCCTGTTCTCGACGGGGGTTTTGTGTGCTAGACCACACGTTCGATCGCTTGCTTGAATGATCGTGACCTAGATTACCTTACTTGAAAGTTCACCCGCCGTGCGTCTCTCTTTCTCTCTCCTTTTGTTCTTTGTTTCAAGCACTGACTCGATGCCCAAAGGTGACTTTTTGCTCGCCAATTTCCAAGGGCATGTCCGCCACGCCAGGTTCTAAAACGTCGCCTGTAGGTATCATGACGGGCAGCGACTCGCCTCGCGGTGCGTCGGGCTCGAAGACGCCGTTGCGCAAGGTACAGTGGATGGAGACCCACGACGAGCGAGCAGAAGAGTCCACCCACGCCTTGGACGAACACGCTCAAGACGCAAGTCCCTTCATTTTCCTTGTCGCATCGCGTCATGGCTGACTCACTTACCTAGCCTGACGCCTTCGAAACCCTCACCGCAGCCCTCGAGCGCCACCAGTCGCAATCACCTCGTGCTCCGCGCATCCACTACTTCCCGCCGCAGCGCGCCACTCCCAGCCACCACGTCCAGATCATCCCGAACGAGGAACGCGAACGCGAGCGCTCTGAACTTCCCGATCCTTCGCCCGTGCACGAAGTCCCCGGCAACTACATCAGCCCGCATGAAGACGCCGGCCTCCCCGGTACCTCCGACCTCGAAGACTACTCCCGTCGCGCCGCCAGCGAGGTTGTCCGCGCACACACCCGCAAAGGGCTCTTCCGCGGGCTCGGTCTCGGCGCCAAACGCACAAAGACCAACAACAAGAAACCCTCGCCAGCACAAGAAAATGCGCGTGAGGAGACGGAGGCGGAGCGCGGGGATGTGGAGCAGGATTTGGCTGGCGCGGGGCCGATGAACCCTGCGCTTGGCGGCGGGGTGTTGTCGGCGCTCTTGACGCTGTACAACGAGGCGGAAGAGGGCACGAATTCGGGTGCGTCGACGCCTGGGACGGCGGAGGAGCCGCCTGAGCTGCCTTGGGTGACGCCGCCCAAACCCCCGAGACCGGCAGCGTACTTCGCGACGCAGCAGGCTACGGCGTCGTCGTCTGATAGGGACGAGAGCTCGAGCTCGCCGTCCCCGCCTAGTGCTCCCGATCCCGTTGGAAGGTCGCAGCACGCACGGACGGGGTCGCAGGCTTCGTTGGCGAAGTTTCATATCCTGCCGCCGAAGAAGCCGAGGAACAGTGCTGGGGTGGTGGGCGCGCTCATTGCGAGTACGGGGAATATCAGTGGGGCGGCGGCGCCTGTGCCCAGTCAGCTCGCGCCGAATATCAAGCGGCCGGGGTATCATCTTTCGCGGTATGTGTTCCTATCCTCTATTTCGCTTTATCTCTAACGTCAATGATCTGATCGAAATAGCTACTCCGTCGAAGAGGACGACGTCCCCCAAGTCCAAACCCCCAAACCCACGAAAGAGAGGGAACGCCCGCGGAGCTTGCCCCCGCCCTCCGCGCCGCCTGGGATCAAGTGGACGAACACGATCTCGTCGATGGCGGATACGTTGGCGAGTAAGCGCGGATGGACGGATAAGTTGCAGGATCTGGGGCATTTTGGGATGGGTGGGGGAGGCGGTGGCGGGTGGAGGAGCGGAAGGACGACGCCTTCGTCGGGGACGGATCGGGATGAGTGGATCGATGAGAAGTGGTTGAGGGATCAAGAGCAGAGGCGGGAAAAGCGGAGGAAGAGGAAGAAGGCGGAGGTCTATGTGCGTTACTTTCTTCCATCCTTCTTTTCATCCTACTTTTACCTCCTTGTTCTCCGTTTCTTCGCTGCGTACTGACACGACTACTGTTGTAGATCACCCGGCACGTCGCGCAGATTATCCAGCGGCAGGAGTTCATCCTCAAGCTCACGCGCGCTTTGATGATGTTCGGCGGCCCTTCCCATCGGCTGCAGGCGCAGATCATGTCCACGGGGCGGGTACTCGACATCCAGGTCAACTGCATGTACCTCCCGGACGTCGCCCTCATCAGCTTCGACGACAACTCGACCGGGACGAGTAACCTCAAGTTCATCCGTCAGGGAAGCGCACTCAATCTGGGCAAGCTGAACGAGACGTATGAGTTGTATTGGCGGGTGCGTTTTCGTTCTTCTTTTGAATCAGTCCGTGAGCTGACCGGTGATGGTGCTTTTGTAGGTCATTCATGACGAGGAGTCGGTGTCTGAGGCGTCGAGCACGCTGGACGCGTTGATGGTGAAGAAGCAGGAGTATACTTGGTGGCAGCTTATTCTTGTGGGCGGGATGTGCTCGGCGGCGATCTGCTCTGTCGGGTTCAACGGCAGCTTCATTGACTCGTTGATTGTCTTCCCTCTCGGCGCGCTGCTTGTGGCTATCCAGCTTCTGAGCATTCGAAACGAGCTTTACTCTAACATCTTTGAGTGAGTTATCGATTTCTTGATTTCATCGGAGTATCGCGTCGTCTGACCTTGCCCGTGCAGAATCACTGTCGCTACTCTATTCAGCTTTCTCTCTGCTGCACTCGCGTCGTCTGGTCATTTTTGCTACTCTGCTGTCGCTTCTAGCTCCGTCGTACTCATCCTCCCTGTACGTCTCTTTCTCCCTCCTCACATTCTCCCCTCCACTCGGCATCCGCCTCCGCATACGCATACTCACACCGACCTTCTCCCACAGGGCTTCATCGTCCTCTGCGGCTCCCTCGAGATCATGTCGCGCAACATCGTCTCGGGCTCCGTACGCATGTGCTACGCCGTCGTGTACTCGCTCTTCCTCGGGTTCGGGCTCGCCATCGGCGCGGAGGCGTACGAGAAGATCACGGGCAAAAGTGTCGTGGGGAGTACGGACTATGCGTGCGGGCTCAGCCATAGGAAGGATGGGCCGTGGTTTCAGCAGACGCCTAGTGCATATTGGGGTGAGCGTCTTGTTCTGTTTGTGTAGAGATTGAGGGAACTGACTGCGGTCGGTAGCGTTTCTGACGGTGCCGATGTACTCTTTGTTTTTGAGTATGCGGAATATGGCGCCGTGGCGGAGTAGGGAGATGGTGTGTGGTTCTTGTATGGCTTTGCTATCGGCAGATGCTGATTGTGTTTCGTAGATCTTGCTCATTGGGATCTCGTGCATCGGCTGGGTGACGAATCATTTCACTGGTCTCAAATTCAAGGAGCAGAGCGATGTTATCGCAGCAGTCGGGTATGCGTGCACCTTCTTGCGGTCTTCTTCCGCTCACCATGTCTCACAACGGCAGCGCCTTCACCGTCGGCTTCGTCGCTAACGTCTACGGCCGATTCTTCTCTGGCAACGCCTTCGTCATCATGGTGCGCTTTACAAGCCCTCTCGAGGAATTCGGTATTGATTTCTGGTTCAGATTACAGGCATCCTTTTCCAGCTGCCCTCCGGCCTCGGAAACGGAGGGCTGCTCACATACGCCTCCGAGAAGACTGCAGGCAAATCGACCTCGTATCTCGCGGGCTTCCAGACGGCTCTGCAGCTTATCTCTGTCGCTATCGGGCTCACTGTCGGTCTCGGCCTGGCGCTGGCCGTCGTGCACCCGATTCAGTCGCGTCGTCGTGCTGGTGGGGTGTTCAGTCTTTGAATGACCCCATTGTCCTCCGGCTCGCGATTCAAAATTCTCTTTCTGCATTGATTGTCAGCAACTCTCCACCGCTGGACGTTGACTCCATGAACCCTTATGCTATCTGTACAGCATCTACACTTCATTCTTGCATTTACCTAGAAGCAAAACAACGCACGGACTATGAAACACATACAATACTTTAGACGTAGATATTTTAGATTTAGAGCTTGATACATAGACAATTCAAATCGCATTGTAACATGGTTCCGCTTTTGCCCTGCAATTGCACGCTCTTTCGTTCGCGTACTACGGCTCGGTGGGGTCAATGAAGCTGGATTATGAAAGACAGGTGCGTATGTCTATTCTCGAGATGGATAGGGTATCGACGCTGACTGGTATATGTAAAGAAGCATCAAGTCGAATGCTCTACCTTAACGGTTCTTGTTTCCGAACAACTGGGCAACAGCCTGCTCTCGATCATGCACCGACGCAGGACAACTTCTCTTCGCCTTACCCTCTCCCAAAAGGTGTTTCCTCAATCCACGGGGCAACATCTGCTTCGCACACGCAGGGCAAGCTACGCGGGCCCCATCTTTATCGTGCGACGCGAGATGTCGCTTCAGATGAGTCTTGACTATTGAGTTCGGTTCGGGGCATAGGGGACAAGAAACACGTTTGGCCCCTTTCTTGTCTTCCCCGTCGTGACCCGCCGGCTTGGAAGACTGACCCTTGGGTGCTGGTCGTCGGCGGACGGCTACGGCTTTCTTCGAGTCCAGGTTGATGCGCCGACGCTTGGGAGCGGGGGCGGCGGCTGCCTCGAAGTAATCGGCGTCGTCATCGTTCTCCGAGTCGCCCTCCGACGCTTCGGCGTCGTCCCACTCGGACTCGGATTCGACGGGCTCCTTAAAGGTGACGCGTTTGCGCTTTGGAGCAGCGACCTCGATATCCTCGGTGTTGTCTTGCTTATCCTCGTGCTGGGGGCTCCAGGCCGTCGTGAAGGTGGCGCCCTTTCGGTTTGAAGCACCAGGGGAAGAGCCCTGTTCGTAGTCGTGTGCCTCCGCTGCCTCATCGCCTCCATCGTCATGCGCGGCGAGAGCGGAAAAATGAGACGGCGATGCTTGGAAGCTTTGCAGCGGTGGAAGTCTGATCAAAAGACGATTCTGCTTCGTTTTCGGTGCTGCAGCTGCTTGCTGGGCCGGGGCATTCTGTACGTCGTTGCCCAGATCGCAGAAATCGTCGGTCGTCGAGCTCTGCACATCATGCTCCGGCAGGGACAAAGCGTCGAATCGCTGCTCAAGCGCGAGTGTTGGTTGCTCGGGGAGAGCGGTTCCGTCTCGGATGTTCGGCAGTGTCGCGCATTCTCCGGGCCATTCGACGTCCGAGTCGTCGTTGCTGGGTAGAGCCAAGTCATGGTCATCGTCCCAAAGGTCTGTGGCGTCCTGAAAGATGGGTGGTCGAGGCAGCGACTCATCGTCAGACTCGTATTCCGAGTGGTCGGCCATGGAATCTGAATCGACATAATCAAGCATCTCTTCGTCGTCCAGGAGCTCGTGGTCGGAAGACTCTGAATCGGAGTCAGCGATGTCATCGAGATGGCTGTCTCTGTAGAAGTTCCCCATCTCCTCATCGCACTCGATCTCATCCTGCTCCGTCAGACCTATATTGTAAACGGGGGTAGGCGGGCACGGCTGGCGAAGATTATACCCAAAACTAAACGGCTCGATCACTGTGGCATTCGATTTCATTTAGCACACGCAGTTTCGCAGCGTCAAAGCCGAGAAGCTTACTTTCGTCGACGAGCTGCGCGAAAAACAGCTCGGCCGGCTGGACATCCCGCGCTTTGGCACGGTAGGCCATACGCCCTGCGCCTAGTGCATATGGCGGGAGGAGACTGAAGGTTTGCAGCTCGTCGGTGGTAGGGGTGGTCGCGTTGAGACGCGTCCCTGGAGTGAAGGGGGGAACCACAGCGGAATCGTCGGTGGTCGGTGTCATGGCCATATGTAGCCAGGTATCGAAGCAGTTGTTCTGCTGTGGTGGCAAAGGCACAGTGACAGTAAGAGAAGGAAAGTTGGTTGTTTGCGAACGCTTTGGTTTGAGGCAAGTGGCCAAATGGGACGGACAATGGGCAGCGATCACCTGACGCTTTGGCTCGCAGAACATCCAATGCCACCAAAGCGTAGACGATGTCGAGCCTCTGCGAGACCGTCGAAAGTCGTCTCTGTGCGCCTTCGTTAGCTTGGCTGGGTACTATTGTATTTGCAGGGAAATGTATACCATCCCTGGTTCACTGCAACATGTGAATCAGACGATAGACGGGCCGCCACTCGGACGCTTTGGCCCCAACAGACTTTCGATGACACCAGAGGGTGGAGCGAGTCAGGACTCGTCCCTACGGCGTTCGTTAGGCAGAGCTGTCTTCGCAACTGCTAGAAACATACATGATCATAGATCCTTTTCCGCTCCACTGAACGCTTTGTAGTCGCAGACAACGAAACGCTTGAGGTGCCGGCTTTGTGAAGCTTGAGTCCAAGTCTGTCTGGTCGAAGCGCATATACTCTCATTTTGTCGAAAGAGGATTCTGCGTGAATAAAAGCTTCGCTGAGACGCAAACACATCGAGTACGGTGCGGGAAACGTACCGTTACGACCAGTCGCCCCGAACAAGCCTAGCCCGATCCTGAATCAAGATGAACCTCGCACGCACGCTAATTCCGTTTACAAGGAGTCAAAGAGGGCAGGCTCGTCGTGAAAAGTGCGCTCGACCTGGTCGAAGTGGGCCCTATTCCGATTCCGACGATAACGGCGCCGGCGCGGGTAGCGGGTAGAGTCTGGTGTAAGGAGGCGCTGTCGTATGTTGATGCCGGCGCTAAGGTCAAGAAAGAATGTGCACGAACCCAGCACAACGGGGGGAAGTGAGCGAATCGTGAATTTGCCTGCGAAATGAGGATGAGAATGTATAGGTCGAGTGGTGGGAAACAACGAACTCACCTGGGACTCTACACCACTGACACGCTGTCCAGCATCTGAGAGAGCGTATTCCGCGCCCCTGTCGTCCCACATCGCACTCGAGCGAGACTTCTCGCTGCGTTCAATGAGCTCAGTAATTCCTCCTCCACCAAAGCCCTTTCCACTTCCACTACCGAATCGGGCTCACATTCATCCAGCATAGACAGCTCCTCGTCGTGACCTTCGCATTCCGGATCCATCCTCAACGCTAGTCCTCCCTACCTCGTCAATGCATTCAGCAGCACCTCGCGGACAACTCCAGAGTCTGGCAGCAGACGTGCCGTATTGTGGTGCAAGTCCCAGTCAGTGACTACGCTGGACAAGGTCGCGCAGGCTCCAAGGCGCGGCTACAAGAATGTCGTGGAGGTTCTGCAAGAAGGAGAGGGGATCAGTACGTTTCTAGTTGTGCGCAAGGGAGGAAAATCTTACCGGCGAAACCGTATGGTCGAACGTCTCCGTAGCATCAGAGACATCTGAATCCTCATCATCATACTGGGCGTCCGAAATATCGGAAACGCCGCGAAAAGCTTATTCGTGTCCACAGCCAAGGAGAAGTGCACCTCGAGCGATGTCGCCGCGCTCACACAGAGCGTCTCCAGCAGCGCAGCGCATAGCTCGTTCGGGCCGCAGCATGCATTGACCGCTAGGCGCGTGCACTGAACGTGTGCCTGGACTCGGCTCCAGCACCAACCTGTGATTCCTATGAGACATAAGTGCTCATGCGGAGCTCGAGGGTAGCTGCTTACGGGACTCGTCATATCGTCATTGGAACGCTGAGTCGAGAATGTCTTCTTTTCAAGACGGCAATTTTGACCTGTGAAGATCCAGTTCTGTTTTCGCATCCGGTTTCGATGAGACGTGAACATGTGGACGGTTAGATGCGAGTGATGCAAGCGCTAGCAGTACGGGGGGTTTTCTGGCGATTCGTACTCAGGTCCGGGAAGGAATTCAGAACAGGGAGAGATAATGAGACGCACAGGAAGTCAAAGCACGCCGACGATATCGATATCAAGGTTGTCCGTGAGCCATGAGGAGAAAAGAGTAAGATTAAATAGCTGGTCGTCGTGCTTGAAAACGCCGGTACCGCTAGTGTTGCCGCGGCTCGGCTTCGGCTAGCTCGGCTCGGCTTTTGATAGTGCCAGCTAGGCGGGGCGAGGCACGAGCCGCGTCTAGCGCAAGATAAGATTGCGAGAGAGCGCGGGGAGAGATCTGATTCACTGACGTCATCACAGGATCACCATTTGCAGCTCTGCTCGGTACCACCACCTCGCGCCGCGCCGGCGATTTTTGCGCGCGTTCCCGACCCATCCTCACGCGTTTCTGTCGCGATTTTGCGCTCTAGCTGCTCGTCGCGTTGCTCACTGCCTCTCCGTGGCACATGCTCTCTGCCATCAACCTCAACGAATCTGATCTCGGGTCTTCTCGACGACTTTGAGCTCTCTCTGATAGCCCTGCACCGGCTGAAAACTGCCCTCTGGTGATATTAGTCCCGTATTTGCGTCACTGGGGACGCGGTATGTTTCAATTATGATCATTTTTCCCTCTTTTCTTTGTCGCAGCGCTCCGGTTGGGGTGCCCGTCGCCCTCTCGCGTTTGCCGGTCGCGCTTCGCTTTGGAGCGCTGCTCCTGTTTGGGGGTCCGGCTGCTCGCTTCTGGCGTCGGTATCCCCCAGTCTCGTGTCGCACTGGCCGCGGGCTGCACACACGAGTACGTCTCCTGCCCGGTGTCGCCTTTGTTGCGCTCTGGTTGTCGGGAGCGTCTCGCGAGCTACGTCTCCCACTCCCCGGAGTTGCTTTTATTGCGCTCTCGGGGTCGGGAGCGTCTCACAGCGGCCTGCGGCCGCGCCTGACACACCACCTTTTCTATGCATGTTCATTTGCCCTTCATAGGCATTCTTGCATGAATTTTTGTCTACCCCGTCTCTTCGCGAGACATTCTTTCTTTATTTTACATACTGTACTCCATGTCAGCTCCCAGAGCGCGACGAGCTATCTTATTGCCAGCTAGGCGGGGCGAGGCACGAGCCGCGTCTAGCGCAAGATAAGATTGCGAGAGAGCGCGGGGAGAGATCTGATTCACTGACGTCATCACAGGATCACCATTTGCAGCTCTGCTCGGTACCACCACCTCGCGCCGCGCTGGCGATTTTTGCGCGCTCCCGACCCGCCCTCCTCACGCGCTTCTGGGGGTCCGGCTGCTCGCTTCTGGCGTCGGTATCCCCCAGTCTCGTGTCGCACTGGCCGCGGGCTGCACACACGAGTACGTCTCCTGCCCGGTGTCGCCTTTGTTGCGCTCTGGTTGTCGGGAGCGTCTCGCGAGCTACGTCTCCCACTCCCCGGAGTTGCTTTTATTGCGCTCTCGGGGTCGGGAGCGTCTCACAGCGGCCTGCGGCCGCGCCTGACACACCACCTTTTCTATGCATGTTCATTTGCCCTTCATAGGCATTCTTGCATGAATTTTTGTCTACCCCGTCTCTTCGCGAGACATTCTTTCTTTATTTTACATACTGTACTCCATGTCAGCTCCCAGAGCGCGACGAGCTATCTTATCTCTTGAGCCATCACCGACTAAAGCCGAGCCGAGCTATTTTTCGACGGCTGGCTTGCATGGCTTGCGGCTTACATGCAGCTCGTTGACGGCTCAGCCTACTTCTGTCGCTCTTGGCCTCCAGGCAGACTCTACGACACCCTATGCTCCCTCACGCCCTCTCAGTTCTTTCGTTTTGTACCGCAATACCGCCAACACCGTCGAAAATGGCCAGTAGCCCTAACCACTATTCTATCACCTCGTTTCCGCAATTCATGGCCTTGGACCTCAAGCCACTTCTCACCCCAGACTTCCCAGCTACAATATTGTTATCTACAAGGCTTTTACACCTCATTCTTTGCTCCTCTGCCTCTCTCTGTCGGTTTGAATATCTTTTCGACCATAAGCTCCCCGCCAAAGATCTCAGGCTATTTGTGCCCCAAGGACGTCTTCAAACACAATAATCAATACGTGGCTACGATTACTTTGATTTATATAGCCTCAAGAAAGTTCCAATACCGCGAGCCATGTCGAATTATGCAGTGGGATGAATTGATTGGCGGACGGTGTGTCTCATCTTTTCTTTTCCTCTCTCGCGCTCAATCAAGTTCTATTTACATGAATACATGTTTACAAATCGTTGTAAACGTCGTCCCAGTCCCTCAATTTCGCGAACGGGGTGGCCACTCACGTCAAGAAGTGTTTCACACTTTGTGTCGCTCATCAGATAAGTAGATACAATCCCTCTACGTCTATTTATTCTCCGGCTATTAAATGGAATCTACTCTGAGTCATATTGAGTCTCCAGTAACGACTGAATAAATGAGCTAAAACCCGTGGCGTCCTCAGGGACCAAGCCAATATCATGAGTGTCTGCCTCCATCATCGCAATCTCCTCGTCCCTCGAAGTTCCCGCTGTGAAGTTCAACCCGCGGCCCTTTTTGACGGAGAATTTGAGCATTTGTAGGGCTTCCATCAGATCAGGCGCTATACGACTGCGGCGTAGAGTGTCGGTTTCGGCGCTGGAAGAGAAGACACGCTCGCATGGAACAGCCGACCCTTGTATGGGCAAGATGTCGACAGCGAGCGCGAATATTGTAGGATGTCGGAGCTGATTTTCCTGATGAGAGTGGATCAGGCAAGCTTGTCAAGGAACCGAAGTGGAAGACATACCTCCCAGTACCGCACGGACCCGAAGCCAAACGGGGCCTCCACAAAATATGCCTGGACCTCGTCTTCCAAGCTTCGGTGACGCGCGGGCCGTGTTGGTGACTCCAAACCAAGGATTTGGTCAGCCCAATTTGACCCTGACGGACGGGCAGGCGTATTATGCAGTCCCGGGTCGGATCGATAACGTTCAAGGTTGATGACCAAAATGAGAAGGAACTTATTACAAGAAAAGTCCTGTCGTACCTCGCGAATGAATAGCTGTCTGACAACGTGAACACGATTAGGCTGGTATTTTTCAAACCAGCTGAGCTTGACGGCAGGGTTAACAACTGGAAATGCATGAGCGAAGAGCAAGACAATACGTGAAAATGAACTGACGCATAGATAAGATGTAAGCCGGCACGTTCTCGACTCGTTCGCGGTAAGTCGTTAATTTGTCGATACCTTGCTGTATAATGTGGGTGGCCTCCGGATATTGTGCTTTCTGCTTCTCCCACTGCGAGATCATCGCTTCAAATGCAGGAAGTGCATTTCCAAGTGTGGGCGTCTTCTCTCCTGACAGCTTTTGTTGGAATGCATGAGGTACCTAGGAAGAATGCTTTCAGCGTAGCTACAGCAACAGAAGCAAGAGAACCCACCGCAAGGATGCGTCTAAATATGTCCAAGGCTTCCCACTCTGCGTCACTTAACTTGTATTTCACCAGATCCGGAAACTGTGCATCGTCGAGGAACTTGTCAATAGCCTGGCGACAAAGTTCGAGCAAAATCCAGCAAAGAGGGGAATAAATAGACATACCAGGCGAAGTAGAATGGCGCGGTCTATCATCAGAAGGGTAGACGACCATCGAGTGTCGACATCGCGCAGAAGTTGGAGGTCTTTCTGTTGCAATGCCTTGAGAACTTCAGAAAAATATTGACGGCGTAAAGATGACGCTCGAATCTAAATAGATCTGTGACGCTATACAGAAAAGAAAGTCATAAAATTCCTTACCACTCGCACGCTTGTCCGTATCGTTGCAACAGGGTCACGCGCAATGGCGTCCAAGAAGGTATGGGCTTCTTCCCCAGCATCGCGATTGAAATCAGGCGCATCCGACGCGGCAAAGTCCATGTCAGTGATAGCGCTCAGAACGGCCTTACATGCAAGATTAACGATGTGAGGAAAACATCTATAGAGTGTTTAACTGAGTTATGAGACAGAATCCAAAGCCGACTCACCGAATACGTCGATTTACGATATCAAACGGTATGCGGCGGGTGCGAAACTCCGCAGCCAGTTTCGCCATGAAGGTGTCGTTGTTTGACGCATTGTCGAGCGTGACCCATCCAAGCTGAATGAATGGAGGGGTGAATAAACGGTACGTCTCGAGATTGAGCTTCCTGCGTACCTTGGATGTGATCCCGATGCGATCAAGAATGTGTAAGAAAGCCGTTGACAAATGTTCCCCGTCGTGGTGGCCCGGTACGCGTAAAAACCCTATCAAGTCCGTACGGAGTTTAAGTGTGTATTGAGGACCCGCCGGTGTGTCGACAAGTTTCGCCTCCAACCAGTGCGCGGTAACAGCCATGAATGGCACCTTCTGCTTATCGCTCCATAGATCCATGGTTGCTGAAATCTTTCCAATCGAAGCCTGCACGAATACAATCACGCAAGATAAAACAAAGTCAAATTAAAACATACACCCATCTCGGATTCTAGGTTAGCGAGGTGCTCGTCCCAGATTTCAATCACCCGCTTGCGTATCTTGGTTCGATGAGGAATATCAGAATCGTTGAGTTCTGATCGCAGCATTAAGAAAATATTGCGGAGCTGTTCATTCTCGACAACATTGATCGACTGGCACACAACAGTTTCAATCCAAGTGATATCATAAAATGAATGCAAAGAGCTCACTTGATCATCGCTCACAATCCACTCCACAATGGCATCAACGAAAGCATCCTGCGTAAATGGAGTTCGCTTCTTGTCGGATGCTGAGGTCGACCCGCCGCTGGTTGCTTGATTCTTGCGCGCACGATACTCATTGACACGAAGCAAAGCATCTTGCGCAGTAATGGGGATCTTGAGCCGATCACAGCCCTCGACCCATGCGTCTAGATGATGTTCAAAGAGATGTCGGCGCAACACACCAGTACTCGTCGACGAAGCAAACGGCTTCGGAGCGGTGGCACGCGGATTGGCCGAATGACGCTGCCTGGAGATCAAAATCAAGGAATCGTTCAAACGAGGAAGAAATAAACAGAGTTCATGAGTACGCACTTGCAAAAAGCACAGTCGCGTTTTGACCCGCCTTGTGAGTGCTCGAAAAATGTCCAAACATCATTCGCTTTTGTTCCACCTCGAGCTCTTGCTCTGCCGCGAGGAGGAGGAGGAGGAGAGGCGTGGGGACCGGCGCGAGGCGAGTGGCGTTGTCGTCCACGCGAAGGAGAGGCGGGACCCGGTGAAGGGCTTGGAGATGTTGATTGCGGTGGTTCCGGAAAAAATTCGCCGTCATCGCGGTCCTCCCCGGCAGAGTCTGCTGAAGGACCAGCAGCACCTCCGGAAGAGGCGGCGGGTTCGTCAGCGTCGAAGACATCGGGAACGTGTCCTTGACAGATGCTCAAAATCGAGGGTGACGTGTGGAGTGTGAGTTAACATACCAGCAGGAGCTTGAGCGGGCTCTTCAGCCGGATCTACGGCGGGTTCTGGGGGGGGGGCTGGTTGGCGTCGCCGGCCCACCGGCCGAGGTGGTGGAGCAGGAGCCGGAGAAGGTGTCTTGTCTCGGGCAACGGGAGTGCGACGGGGGCGTCGAGACTGCCGAGTTGGCCTCGGTAGTTGTTCTGTAGTCACGTCACAAGATATTTGAGAATAAATCAATGGCACTGGAGACATACCGTCAGCATTTGGGTGAAGAGACATTAGGGGCGGTGGACTGAGGATTGTGAAATGAGACGAGACATACTCTTATAAGTTGGCAGCCGTCAGGGTCTTGATTGCAACGAGATTCAGGGTTGAAGGCTGAGGAGAACAAACCATTTTACATGCAGGGCTCATTTGGAACAAGGTAGTGGTGATGCTGAATCCGCTGGCGTCGACGCGAGATGTGGAGGAAAACTTCCAGCTGGTTTTCTTACTTGAGCGTTGCGCGGGCCACAATGCCCGAACTAGAGCCCTGACATGCAGGATTCAAAGCCAAATGTATCCGTTCTTATACTGAATTCGCTTTATCGAAGAGTCCCTCAAAGATTATGAAGTGTTGATCAATTATTAATTTCCGGTAAAAGCCCAGTCTGGGCCGCAGCGTCGGACGCGTGTAGTAGGAAAATGAGATAGGGCAAGTTCCGGATATGCCAGATGTCAAAGGAGGTCCCAGGAAGAGGTCAAGAACACGTTGAGAACATGCAGAAACACTTTACAGCGGTGGAGGTCGTGGAATGAGAGCAAGCTGTCAATTGGCTGTCAAGCTGTGGCTGAGCCGCGCTTAAGCCGGCTTGAGCCTGAGCCGAGCCACGTGGAGCCGCCTTGGAAACGGCTGGCTCAGCTCGGCTTAAAATAGCTTGACTCAACCGGCTAGCCAGAGCCGAGCCGAGCCGCGGCAACACTAGGTACCGCGCCTAGAGTGACCGACTTATATACTCGAGTATGACACCCCTGATAAAAAAAAATGAGCAACAAACGCGTTGATCGGATGGCACGCACCTACAACTGCACCAGAACTGTACAGATTTTGCGTCGGGCCAAATAGGCAAGCCATTTTTGAGGTTCTACCTCAAGCGTGTCGTTGGGGATGATTTGCAGTTCGTGGCCGCCACGAGGGAACGCGATGCTAGACAAGAGATCCCCCTCTTTGTGTCCATCCATGTTTTCTTGCACAAAACTTTCGCCGATAGGGACACATTGCGCGGTCGGGCGTTTCTATTTGATTCCTGAGCGCGGCTTGAGACGTTCTTGGAGATTTTCCTGGGGAAAAGGCTACTAGCACAGAACTTGTCCAAGATTTGTGGGGCTACAGCTGCACGTTCGCTGTCGTCGTTCCATGCCATCGGCCCATAGATCAGTGGTGCATTGCCGCTCTGAATCGACGGATAGGATAGGATAGCTGCTGGCGCCAGGGTGGTGTCTTGCGTTGGTGGCGCCGGTGTTACATATGTCCTTGAATAATTTTTTTTCAAATAGAAATGCTGTAGTGTGCAGGGTACCTATTCACCTCAAAGCCGTTTAGTATACTTGGATGTGATTCCTTATAACAACTCTTATGTTTTTCTCGAGGTCACTCGTTCGTTTTGGGCAGGAGTCTTTTGTTTTTTCTTCTCTCGATAGCCTCCCGCAATGGGCGGATGGGCGACTCGTCGAACTAACCCAGAATGCTGCTGTCGCATGCCTCACAAGCAGTATGTATAATGTATTAGACGACCTGGAAGTAGTATAGATATTCATCCGGGCAGGGAAAAGACTCTTTGGCTCATTGCACCCAACGTTCCAAAGTACGGGCGGCAACGCTTGCAGTTACCTCGATCGGGACAGTCATATTCATTCTTTTAAACACTCTGGCAGACCTTGCACTCTTTCTTCTTCCTTGTTTTCACGAATATATCCCTTGGGGTGGTTATTACCGGCATCGGATTCACTTGAGGCTCGCCGGGAGCATCTGTCACACTTGCGATTTGACGTAGGCGGTCTCGTAGTATTGTCACATTGAGGTATAGTGTTGGGAGGAGCTTGTTGCTTGGCACTTATCCCGCACAAAAAGCATTACATTAGCAAGATTAGTTGCACAAATTTCCTGCGCACGACTGAAACAAAGGGGCGTCCGTTCTGTGTTGACTGGCACAGGTAGGGATGAGTTAAAGCATATCAAAAGCAGCCTGTAATCCATACCTGCATCCATGTTCTCCGCGCCATTGTCTGCACCGTCCTGGATCTTCGCCTTGACGTTGTCGATGGTGCCGAACGACTCGCCTTCAGGTGCGATGGTCTCGCCGCTGAGCATTTTCAAGAAAATCTGCATGCGACCACGCAGACGGAGGAAACCAGAGCCCGGAATTGTAGTCGGAGAGAGTGCGACCGTTCTCGAGTGCGAGATGTGACTCGCTGAATGGGCTCGGTCAGGGCAGCAGCACAGTCGAGTTTTTGTGGTAAGGACCCAAGGACGGTCCAATATATTGAAGGTACAGTTTACAGGCGAATATTCACGCTATAAACTGTACTAAGATAATCTCTTTCGAATATTCAAGAAGAGATTTGTCGAGATGGGCACAGATAAGACAAATCTAGCAGCTGTTAGTTATTAGAGAAGGTAAAGCTGCGTACCTTCAATGAATATCCCTTTCCACTAACACACCCGTGCCTCCCTTAAGCTCGGAGTTACTCAACGAAGCTTAAAGAGGCGATTTAGGTGACTGTTTTGGGTAAAAGAAGATTTATTCACACGGTCATGCTGACATTGTCACATAGTGACAATGACAGCGCAGATTTTACTACAAGTACAAGTATCGTCGTAAAAAAGGATATCAAAGTAAGCAAAAATTCATTATAGTCCCTGGGGTTATAAGCTTAGGCCTTACAGAGCCCCCCTATCCTTTTTTCAAGCGATAGGTTCGTATACTTCTGGCAAAACGATATCCGAAATATTCATATCACGCCAATCTGTCGGGTAGGACTTCTCGAATAACCTCTGGCCTTCTTCAAAATTTGCCGCGCAGGGAACGACTCCTTGGAAATCTCTCTCCTTGGCTCGCGTGGAATTGAAACGAGGGGACCGGAAGAATTGATTCCAAGCCCCTTTGTTGCGCCATCGAAGACTAGGGACTGGTCCAAAGATTTCTTTACGGACGGATTCCAAGAGCTGGAACGCCCTGATGGATATGTACCCACGAACGACCCACGTAGACGATTCAAAGATCTCGGGGGGAGGCCACAAAGTGGTTTCAGCCTCCTGGTCGTTACCCGGAATCCTGCCAATGAGTAGACCAATTTCGCTAGGCGACACGCTGTCGGCGGTATAAAACTCGCTCAATTCATTGTCAAAGAGCTTCGTTTCGCCTTTGTCGAAATGTGTGACTTGCAAGCTAGGCCCGTTAGCGAAGCTCTGAATAATGTCGCTATTGTAGAGCTCAGCGACATATCTGAGCACTCCTCCCATCCGCACAAAGGCGATTGATTCCGGACGGGATAGGAGCACGTTAAGCTTCGACAAGTAGTCATTGTAGGTGGCCATTACCCCAGACTTGTTCCAGGTGAGCGGCTCGTCGACGTATCCCGGCTGATAGATGGAGGAAAGCGTGGTTTGCAACAGTGATGAGATAGGCGCGTCGTTAAACTTGCGAACGTCTGAGCGCAGAACGTACACTTCAAAAGGAATCCCATGCCGAATAGCGAGGAACATAAGGTCTTCGAAATTGACTATCCCAGGGTTACGGACGGCCAGTAATTTGAAGCGCCATAAGGAGCGTGGGTCCTTGAAAGCGAGACGCGAGTTGGTGAGCCATCCGAGGTTAACAGTGATACCACGGATCGGAGGATAAGGTGGGTCGACTTCCAGTACTGAAGTTCCCCAAGCGAGCAGTCCTTGCCGAGCTTCCGCCTCCGTGAGCATTGGAGGAGGCCCTGCTGGAGCAGAAATTTGGAGAGTCGCAGCATTATCGTCTTGAAGATTTTGGACTGGCGCTCCCAAGGGAGCGATTTCGTGATCTCCCAGTCTCGCTCCAAGACCACCTCGTCTGCTGGCAACGACGCTCATAGCGTCAGAGAGCGTGTCGCTGCCTGGAACCGCTGGCTCGTTTGATGGAGAAAGTCCCTCCGCCATGCGATGGACCCATTCGGAAGTGTAGGTGGAGGAAGCGTTAGTACGAACGCGTTCCGTCAACACACGGTAATCTTCCATGCGACGGGTCTCTATTCCCATGCGAGAAAGAAGCGACTCGCGGGACAGCGGCTGGTCTCCTATCTTGGTGGTAAGCACGACTTCAGCTCCGTCTGACTTGGGTTTCTTGGCTCGAGGTTCGTCGATAGCGGGAGGCTCTCGACGAGGCTCGCTTGCTGGTCCGCGCCGAGTGGTCTGTACCCCGCTGTAAGTGCTGAAGAACCGGTCGGGTCGAGGAGCGTGAACGTTTTTGACTCTCTCCTTGACGATAACCGTTCGCTCAAAGAACACCGCATTCTCCGTTTCGCTGTTGGCTGTGAATTCCCGCGCGAAGACCGAAAGATCGTGACTATGCATCTATGGCTGCACTCTAGCCATGGGCGGCTCGTCGAGTTGTCTGGGATTCTGACGGAAATAGATGTACATGGGAATAGCGTTCTGAGGTCCGTCGAGCGAGCGTTTTTCAAAGACTTTGAAACGTTCTGACATGGCGCGAATTTCGTTGGCGTCCCTCAGAATGCGCAGACCAAAGGGTGTGAAGTCGACGACTCCGTGGTCAGCTCCAGGCTTGAATGAAGTCAAAGGCTGTCCCATTCGCCCAGCATGCGCGAATTGAAAGAACCAGTCCGACTCCTCCAAGCGCGTACGCCATTGATTGTAGCTGGGCAAGTTCGTGTAGTCCAGGTAAGCCCTAGGATCTCTCTCAATCATAGCACGAGCTTCACCCCAGAATTCCGGGCTCAACCGAAAGAATCGATCCGAACGGCTCATATCGCTGGTCCATGCGAAGTGAATGGGAACGTTGTGAGCGATGAGATGCAAGAAATTGGATTCATATGCATCGCGCGGCATGTAGTAGATCACTCCTATCTTACGACGGTCCTTGAGACGCAGGCTCCTGATAAACTCGGTATCCTCATCATCCAATCCGTAGGAAAAGAGGTCGGCGATCGAGTCAAACCATACCAGGAAACCAAGGCATGATATGATATAGGACTTGGCGGCGTCCACCACTTGCGCTGCCTGCTCGAAGGAATAACATGGGAGCGACAAACCCACGAACGAAGGTTCAGGCGGAAGACTGCCCACTCGTTTGGGATCTCCGTTGTAGCAGTACCAAGGGCTGCTCGACGCCACGTGTAGACATATGCGGTAAAGCTTCTCGCCGGACCACACTGTGCGTGAAGTCCAGTCGTCGTCTATGGAGTATCCAGCCGGTGCGCGAAGAGTGCGCTCTTCGTCCGAAGCCTCGCTGTTTCCGCCAGGTATATCAGTGTACTCCATAGTCAAAGGAGTATAACCAGACGCGAAAGCGAAGCCGAGCGGGTCAATCAACCCTTCGGAGAACGGGGCAGGCTGCAACTCAGAAGGCGAGCACCACCCAAGCCAGTGTTCGGTGGGGTTGTACAGGATTGGTTTCTTACGGAAGTCGAAGATCTTTTTGAGTTCCGGTAGCGTCTCGGGGTGAAGAACCAGCGGAGGTTTGTCGAAGTAGTCCACGACTTCAGGAACAACAGCCGCTGGGGACGCAAGAAAAGATCCAAACATAATTCCATTGATCAATCCCCAAGTAGGTACAGCGTACTCGCTATCCTTGTTGATCGGAAAGTCATCCATGTCGCACTGAAGATATCGAGATCACAGCGAATCGAATATTCAAGTTCGCCGCGACTCGTCGATGGGATTCAGCTGATCGAATATTCAAGTCAGCTTAGGCCCTCGAGGACAGTGACCACAGATGAGCGTCGAGTGAAGGCGGTGGAGTCAAGACAGAGAAAGAGATGATGAGAGAAAGAGATGAAGAGAGGAAGAGACGAAGATGCGATAACGGAGAGAGAGATATAGAGACGGAAGGAGGGTCATGGGAGAGACATAGATCTTGAATGTTCCACGTAGCTTGTCCCATGCGGAGCCTCTGTGAGAAGAGCCAGTTGATGTACAGGAAACGATTGATTAACAGAAGAATTGTAGCCAATAACCAGCATCGCCAAAGACCAGGAGAGAAACGGAATCCCAGAGATGTGAGAGAGAAGGAGAAAGCGGTGGGAATCGCTTGGGGCCGGCCCGAGCTAGTCAGCACAGCTTCCCATCACTTACGCGATTTTGCCGATTCCTTTTCGTACGCCCTCACCATCTCAGGCGCGTTGCGCAAATCCTTCCTGCTTTGCCAGGAATCGTGCTCTGGACCGTAGTTTCTCCACCTAACCAACCACATACTCTGCTTCTTGGACTTGTCGTATCGTTTCCCGACGATCTTGTCAACTTCATACTCTTCCGATACGAACTTGTCTTCTCTGGTGTCGGTCATCCTAGTCCTCGGTTCCCATTCAGGCGAGCTTGATCGATACGGTTTCAAATGGTCCAAGTTGAATATGGGGTAACCCGGATAACGGTCGTCAAGTCTCAGACGGTAGGTCCTAGGGTTAATTCTTTGAAGGATTTCGAATGGACCTATCCATCGCTGAACTAACTTGGCTCCTTCACCCTTAGAATCGACCCATTCCAATGAATGCGGGTTTATCAGGACCTGCGACCCGACCTTGAATTCAGGAACCTCTCGGCGGCCTCGGTTGTAGTAAGTTACTTGTTCTTGCTGAGCTCGCGCTATAGCCAACCGAGCGTTCTCTCTAGCCACTCGTAATTGTTCCAGGTAAGAGCTAGTGCCTTTAGCCATTCCGTAGCTGGCTGCTGACCCCGGTTCTCCTGGAAGCAGGAAATCCAAAGGAGTTTTAGGCTCGAACCCGTACAGCAGAGAAAATGGGGTAGTGCCGATAGAAGAATGCATGTTACTATTGTATGCAAATTCCAGCAGCTTCAGCCAACGTTTCCAGTCCGAACGATCCTTCGCTACGAAAGCCCTCAACATCGTTTCTAGTTGCCTATTCAAGTTCTCCGTTTGACCATCGTGCTGAGGGTGATGAGAAGAAGATAACGACATCTTAGTCCCCAATGCGACTGTCACCGCTGCCCAGAAATCGGAAGTCCAACGTGGGTCGCGGTCCGCAATGATACTATCTGGCAGCCCAAATCGCGACACGATATGTTCCACGAATAATTCCGCAAAACCCTGAGCTGTGAGACCTGAAGTTGTCGGGATGAAGGACGCGTGCTTAGTGAGGCGATCCACGACGACCAGAATAGCGTTAAACTCATCCGACCAAGGCAGGTTTACGATCAAATCCAGCGAAATAGACTCATAGGGACG
Source organism: Favolaschia claudopus (assembly GCA_037176885.1). NCBI lineage: Eukaryota > Fungi > Basidiomycota > Agaricomycetes > Agaricales > Mycenaceae > Favolaschia > Favolaschia claudopus. The sequence goes on from JAWWNJ010000109.1 coordinate 156,970, forward strand.
CCAAGGGATAGGATTTGGTGTAAGGAATCCAAACCTCGTGAAGTTCCTTGACTTGATCTTCTGACAAATGTCACAGGATAGTACGAAGTCCTCAATGTCCAGCTTCATCCTTCTCCAATAGAACTTTGAGCTGAGTTTATCCCACAAACGTTCAGGGCTCGTATGAGGGGATTGCGCTGGAGATTCGTGAGCCTCGACAATCACTTCTCTTCGCTTGGATTTAGGAACGCATAAACGAGGATGATAGTCAGCGTCCCTGAAGAGGAGCAATCCATCCTTCGACTTGAAGAATCTTTGTCCCGGTTTCCACACTCCATTGACGACGTCCTCTTGTTTCATAATCGCCCGGAATTCGAGATCCTGATTGTAAGCTTGTATCCATGACTGTCTGAGCTCCTCACTTATGCCTATGTTGATATTAGGAGGCGGATTTAGCGCCCCCCAATACTCGATCGACGGCTCCAAGGTATCCAATTCCTCTTCGTCCTCTCGCTCAACCTGTTCTGACACTCCTCTTCCGCGAACATCAGTTTGAACTTCCGCTTTACCCCCCCCAGGCTCGATGCTCGAGTCTTGCAATGGAGCAGAGATGTCCATCAGCTGTGAAGCAGGTAAGGGCAGCCTCGGTTCTTCTTCATAGTCTGAGCAGGGAGCTGCCTTCCTACGCCTATCTCCTTCTGACTTCGGCGTCTCCGGCGAATGTTTATCGTTTGCTGCCTTATTTTGACTCCGTGTAACAGCAAACGAACTCACTCTTCCCTCTAGACCGTCGTCTAACGTCCATGCAAAGAAGGTAGCTCTTTCCGCTGGCGCTCGCTCTGTCCAGGCTTCCTGTGCGTCCTTCAAATCGTTCGACATTTGGATAGGATCCGAAGTTTCTGTCATCGGTGAGACATGAGAAGGCGGAGCGCGTGGTAAGCGTGAAAGTGGATCGACGTTTGAATGCACTCGACCTGGTCGATGCACAATCTCCAGGCCTGGTGCGTATGCTGAAAAAACAGCCCCCCATGCGGCTAATCTTCGATTGGCGTTTTCGTAGGTCCTGGCCCACTGCAAGGCTGAATGGTCCGTCACGAGTAAGATCTTTTCGCCCTCTATAAATGGCTGAAACTTGATCAGACTCTCCTTGGCCGCAAGGGCTTCTCGTTCCGTTGTCGAATAACGAGTTTCAGCACCTTTGAAAGAGCGCGACCAGTATCCAATCACCCGCTCTACGTGTACAATAGAGTCATCCAGAGAAGATCCCCAGACATCCTCCCAGTCAGTGTCATTCGTTTTCGTCGATAACTTTGTCACTAATCTAGGAGGAGGCAGGCCTGCCGAGTAAGCCTTCGATAGCTTTTCATAAGCTCTGGTACCCTTCAAATCCCTAACTTGTATAGGCTGGATCTGTTGGAGAGCGGCTCCAGCGGCTTCGTCGGATGCATCTGTATATAACCGGTAAGGTAGTCTTTCGATTGGGTGGCCTAGGAGCGGGGCTGATTGAAGAGCTACTTTTGCAGCTCGGAATGCGTGTTCTTCCTCGTCACCCCAGCACCACTTCGTGCCCTTCCTAAGAAGCTTGAACAGTGGGGCACAGATGCTCGCGTAGAATGGAATGAACGAGGAAAAATATACAATCATCCCTAAAAATCCTTGCAGTTGTGAGAGTTTTCTCGGACGTTCCAGATCCATAATGGCTTGAACTTTCTCAGCATGAGTGGATAAGCCCAGTCTCGACACTTTATGACCCAACAACAAAATGGATGAATAGAAGAGGTGGCACTTGTTAGGAGATAGAGTAACTCCAGCCTTTTCGATCGCTCCCAATACTTTGTCTAGGTGCTCGATGTGCTCTTCGTATGTCTTTGAATATACGACAATATCGTCGATATAGACTAGACAGAACAACCAAAGGTACGGTGCCAATATTCCTTGCATGATCCGCTGAAAAATAGGCGGTCCGTTCCGTAGGCCAAACGGCATCCGACGAAACTGGGCTAGTCCTCGATGAGTACGAAACGCAGTCTTCTCGACATCTTCTGGAGCTATCTCCAGCTGATTGAAGCCCGCAAGTGCGTCCAACGAAGACAATACTTGAGCGCCTGAAAGTGACGAAAGAATCTCTGTTTGTCGAGGTATAGGAAATTCATCCGCTATAGTCACCGCGTTCAATTTGCGGTAGTCGACGCAGAATCGCGGCTTGCCATTGCGGTATGCGATTACGACTGGGGCGCTCCAGGGGCTGATTGAGGGCTCGATCACGCCCTGTTTGAACCACTTGTCCAATTGAGCGTCAATGACATTGACCTCTCGTTTCTGAGGTGAGCTTCCGTACATAGGGACTGCTATGGGATCCACATTCTCCTTAACCCTGATCTTAGCTTGAGCATTCAACTGACCCAGTCGCCCGTCAAAGCCAAACGCCTTAACTCTACGATGCAGCATCTCCCAAGCTTTCGACCTCAAGCTCTCAGGTAACGAGCCGACGTCCAACAGTTCTTCCATTTTTGAAGAAGGATATGTGGTATTGTCAGGGAAAGCTGCCGTTTTCGGACCTTGATCGTCATCCTCGATTTCCTGGTCTTCTTGAATCGGGAAAGTAGGCGACGGAACATTTCCATCGACATCTCGTACATGCACCCCTGACGCTCGGTTCTCTTCTTGTGGCGACACTCCAGAACCAAAATCGGTGCGAATTATGGGCTTTGCGGGGGAATCGGTGCGTGAGCGCTTCGGACTGTTGTCTTTCTCTTTCTCTTGACTCAAATTCGCTTGGATTAGCGAGGAGACCAATGAAGCATGCTTGGTGAGTAAATCTAGATCTTCCTCATTCTTCGGTGAATCGAAGAACGTTTGAGGATCCTGAAGCGTCCCTATGATCTCTCCTTTACGGATCATTCGAGGAGATCCACTTGTGTTGCTGACAGGCACGCGTGGATGACGAACAGATATCAGAGTGTTGGGTACCGCGAAAAACGAATCTTCTGAGTTAGCTAGAAGAGTACGTTCCACAACCCATTCTTTATCTTCACTGAAATCTCCTTCCACGCTTATTAGCTTCGTTTCATCCGCTCTGATTCGATAATCCTGAGCAGCGCGAATGACTTTTTGATCCGCTCCATTCCTAGCTTTCTGCCTATGTCTTCGCGCTTTCTCTCTTCGATGGGCTTTGGCAACTGACACTTTCTTAGCATGCAGAGTCAAATTTGAAGCCAAGGATTGCGCTTCAGCTCTCCCTGGGAAGGATCCTATTCCAGTAGCAGACACTTCATGTCGACTTGTACCGAAGAAGACTTTTGTTCCAGTCTCCACATTTCGCGCCACGTGCAATTCATAGCTCAGCTGGTAATCTTCCCCAAGCAGTATTGGAACGCTCATGCTTTTGACAACGTAGCATTCCACTTCCGTTTCCAAAATCTCTTGTTCCACGGTAGAAACGAAGAGTTTTAGCTTAACGTATCCTTGAACTCTGGTAGACTTGTCGGTAAGCTGAGCCAAATTCATCGGTCGGCCGCGACGAATGGGAGGCTTATATTTCAAACTATTGTAGAAGTCTTCGGAAACCAATGAGATGTCAGCGCCGGAATCCAGACGCAGATCTACTTGAGTCTGCTCTAGCGATCCGACCCATCCTTTTACTGAGAGGACTGAAACGCCAATAGCAGAGTCTCCTGCTTTGGGACTTCGTTTGGGGATGAGTCGCAATGGTGTGGAGTCAGATTTAGGAGGAGGTTCTTCCCCGACAAGTTCGTCTGCTTTCAAAGAATCCAGCTGATCGGTGTTTCCTATGTTAACCTCCTTGTCCAGGTCTGTATGTAACTCCTCGATTGGTTCTTCTTCGCAAAGAATATCCTCAGCGGGATCCTCTATCAATAAGCCTGACCGAGCTTTAGGCATCCTAGCTTGCAGCTCCCAATATTCATCTTCAATCTCCACCATTTCAACTTTTCTAGCGGAACGGAATTTTGGAGGAGGATCCGCGGTCCCCCTAGTTTGCGAGGCGTCCGGAACGAAATAGCCATTGACGTTGTTTACATCCAAGTTGGACTTACGAGGGGAAATCTCTTCTGGTAACAGTGAATTCCCCACAGCCGAATTTAAAAAGCCTCCTTTGATAGACGCTCCTCGAGAAGAACGCTGTACGCGCTGTGGTACATCATTTCGGATTCTTCGGAAGGTGCGTCCAGAGAAGACACTGCATTCGCGGAGCGATTTTGTCTTTCCAGATATATGTTCCAATCCGGACACTCACGATCCCAGTGGTTACCACTCCCGCAGACTTTGCATGGAGATGGTGGGAGTCGACCCATTTTCGTAGTGACATGGTCGTTCTTAGCGAATGGATAACCACCTTTAGGGGGAGGACGTTGACGTCTTTTCAGCGTCTGGAAAGCTACCCGTAAAGTCTCTACACCTCCGTCCGTTTCGATTGACATTTCGTTTTCCGGGACCTGAGGTTGATCCTCGCCCTCTGTAATCTCCTCTTGTTCAGCGGCGTTCACCGTACGACGGTTGAGCCGCGAGGGAGGAAGAGGGCGGTATCCCAGTCTTCGAAGGAGAGACTCGAGGTTATGCGGTGTGACTATTTCAGACGGTGTAGATTTAACTGCGTCTACCAGAGCCTCGTCGTGCTCATTGATCTTGTCGAACAGCTCTTCCGTTGACGAGATATTCTCCAGAATGAGTATTGAACTCCATCGAAGAGGCGCTTTACGCATCACCAATTGAACTTCCAAGGGCCCCCCGTCGTCCGAGTTCGCGAGCATACGAACCGCTCTGACGCGTCGACCGAAAAACATCTGCGGAGTCTCGTGTTCGTGTCCTTTCTGTCTAAACGCATGATTCTCGAACTCAATATTTTTCTGTAGTTGCCATTTTCTCCCGAGATATCGGTCCTTGATTTCTTGAAGATAGACAAGGTAATGCTCACGCATAGCAGCTTGCCTCGCTGACGGCAGAGTTGAGAACCACATGTGTACGGGGGATCCTTTTTTAAGCCTTGACGGGAGCCAATATCCTAAAGCTTTCGGAAGCCAGCCCATTAACATGGCTACTTGGCTGACGTCCCAAAAATAATCCATCGCTGAATCCCAATCTCCATCCCATTCCGGAATCGACTCAAATTTCAATTTAGGTTCGATAGTGGGTACAAGAGTTCCATAGGGAGCCCCAGGAGCAATGTATGGGAAGCGAGTGTCAAAGTAAGCTCCACCGCCGTTTCCATCTCCTCCGCCTCCTCCTCCGCCTCCTCCAGGAGGAGGAGCAGGCGGTACGGGAAAGAAAGGATTCCCGCCATTTCCGTTTCCAGGAGGCGGAGGTCCGTTACGGTTGGGACGCCGGGGAGGATGTGCTCTGCGTCCTTCATTCGGACCGTTGTCATCATCTCCGTCGTCACCGTCATCTCCTGGTGGCCCTCCATCTCCTGCTGGCGCTCGGCCTTGGTCAGCAGGAGGCGGATTCGGTGCATTCCCTTCCTGCCGAGGAGGATCACCTCGAGGACGAAAGCTTCCTTCTGCTGACGGAATGTTGGGTGGATAGCCTTGATCCGGCAAATCGCTGCGAGCCGTAGTAGGTTGGGCTGCAGGAGGCCGCTGTGCTGGACCCCTTATCGCCTGGCTGATAGAGTCCGAGGGAAAAGAATACATCGCACCCGTCGCCATCCCTCTCAAAGCGTCTGGAAACTGAGATTCTGGGACCACCGGGGGAGGAAAAGGCTTATTGGAATACTTTGGCAAAAAGAAGCTAGGTCCGTCTTTCAGCGCTACTCCAGAACTCAGCAAACCCGTCTTGACATTAGCCAGATTGAAATGGGCAGGTTCATACGATCCGGGGACGTTGGGATTTTCCTTTGATATTGACCTTCGAGGTAACACGATCTGATCCTCTGAATCATCCGCGATTCCCACTGCTTTACCTTTTCCTTTAGGTTCGGGAGGTGGAAGTACGAAACCCACGTTGCCGAAACTGGAGCCTTCTGCTGGCACGAATTCCCTACGTTGCCCTTCAGCCGAATAGAATAGAGTTGATGGACGGTCCTCGGGAGATCTAGGCGGGAACGCGTCGCTCAACTCTTTTGGTACGGATGTAACATCACCAATATGATTATCCGCTGGAGCGTATTCAGATGGCCAAAGTTTAGCCATGTTCGGAACCCTCCCGTAGAAGTAATTCAGATTCACGCTCGGATTTGAGCTCTTCGGAAAGTTATTGTAAATCTCCTCCGCTGTAGACGTAGGGGAAAGAGGTATGCTGGATTCCATCTGCGGAGTACATTCCGAGTAGTATTTGAGAAGCGTTCGTTGCGCTAGTTCCACCCTGGTCCTTAATGCCAGCCAAGCCGCTTGCAAATCTCCCAAAGAGTTGGATCCTCTCAGATTTGACATTAGAACACGGTGTGGGTCAATCTTGAAGAATGAAGTTCGACCGGGGACCAGCACAGACGCGTTGACAACAGTAGTTTGAAGATCCCGTATAACTATTTCCAACTGCGTCTGGTACGCGTAGATTAAACCGAAGCGTTCGTTTATCCTCTGAACACTTGGAGGCCCGGTGAAAACCCCTCGGTCCAAGACGTCGGTAAGTGATAGCTCTTTCTTGTTGAGAATTTCGAAGCATTTCTGCTCCAGAGAAAGCCCGCTTTCGCGAGGGCTGCTGTAACTGGCCATGAGCTCCTCAATTTCTTTAGCCGCCTTAGCTCTCGTCTCTTCCATAGAGCTGAAAAGAGACGGCCCCTCAAAGGCTTGTGAAGTTGAGGGTCCGGAAGGATCCAATAGTTGCGGCGGCTTAACAGGAGACGACATATCGACTCCTGCGGACGAAGAGATACTCGACAGTAACAATCCAAGATCAGGAGTTCGCGACGGAAAGGACGGCTTAAGTTTTTGATCCGCTTCTTGGGTCGACTTTCTAGGAGAAGCTGGCGCGCTGTCTACGCGTTTAAAACCAAGCGGAGTGAAGACCACGTCGATCTTCCGTGTGAGTGGCGAGCGACCGCTCAAAGGAGTCCAAAAACCAGATGTTTGTTTGACCGGAGATACGGAACGAGTAGCGGATCGAGAGATCGGGATAACGGGATCCTGATCCGCCAACGGAACTCCTCCCGCTGAAGGCTCTTTGGGTCGACCGGCTCTGCTGGGGTTTTTACGCGAGATCGAAGGTAATCGAGCGGTAGATCCTCGACCTCGGGAGCCTAGGGAGGATGTAGGTCTGCGCTGCTCAGCCAGACTGATTTCCCAATGTGTCCACTTTGCGAGATGTGACTCGCTGAATGGGCTCGGTCAGGGCAGCAGCACAGTCGAGTTTTTGTGGTAAGGACCCAAGGACGGTCCAATATATTGAAGGTACAGTTTACAGGCGAATATTCACGCTATAAACTGTACTAAGATAATCTCTTTCGAATATTCAAGAAGAGATTTGTCGAGATGGGCACAGATAAGACAAATCTAGCAGCTGTTAGTTATTAGAGAAGGTAAAGCTGCGTACCTTCAATGAATATCCCTTTCCACTAACACACCCGTGCCTCCCTTAAGCTCGGAGTTACTCAACGAAGCTTAAAGAGGCGATTTAGGTGACTGTTTTGGGTAAAAGAAGATTTATTCACACGGTCATGCTGACATTGTCACATAGTGACAATGACAGCGCAGATTTTACTACAAGTACAAGTATCGTCGTAAAAAAGGATATCAAAGTAAGCAAAAATTCATTATAGTCCCTGGGGTTATAAGCTTAGGCCTTACATCGAGCTACTTGCCGGCAAAGATGAGACGCCGTTGGTCAGGCGAGGTGCCTTCCTTGTCCTGTATGGCTTCGACGTTGTGGAAGGTATCGGAAGACTCGACCTTGACGGTGATGGTCTCACCCCATATTGCCAGGTTTTTGCAAAAAGTCCTGGCCGCAGCCACATTTCCTTTGCAAAAACTTCTTACAGCACAGTTTTGTTGCTGTTTTTATTACAAGCTGCCTCCGGCAAGCTCGGCATGAGCCCTGCCGACCTCTCAAGCATTTTGGCCGTATCCAAAATCAATGTACAATGATGCCGAGGTGTTCCGGGGCTCAAATATTGCTCCGTGACGAAAACCCGGTCAAATCGGGAAATCAAATTTGTTAATCTAATCTAATTGAATTGAAACACAACAAGCGCCTAAGGCGCCTAAACAAATATACGGTAAATATTTTACAAATAGGCGGTTAGGGCGGCAGGGCACGCAAATGCGGGCATGGAGGAGGGGCAGGTAGGCGCGGAAGTGCGGAAGTGCGGGAGAGTAGGGGGTACAGAGGGGCGTGCGGAGGTGGGGTCGGGGTATGAATACGGGGGCGGGGTGCGCGGGTGCAAATTGGGTTTGTTGCGCGGTGCGACGATGGGGACGGGTGCGGTGGTGCGATGCGCAGGCGAACGCGGCAGCGGGATGTAGGTGCGGCTGTGGTGGTGGTTGGGGTTGGGATGGGTACGGCAGTGCGGGGGTGGGTATGGCGGGGGATGCAGGTGCGCGATGGTGAGCGCGAACGGCGTCGAGTGTGAGTGGGGGGAGGGGTTTGCGTACGCGAAAGCGGAATAAGGCGGCAGAGAGCGGGTGCGGCGACCGCGTAATGCGCAGGTGCGGATGGTGACACGGGGGCGCAGATGGATGATTACAGGGCGGGGTGCACAAATTTGACATCGCGGCCGAGTACGCAGATGCGGACGCGAGTTTGCACGGCCCCCGTGCGCCGAGCGCGCGGTGATGCGTACATTGCGCTATGCACGCTGTCATGGTTAGCGCCGACGGGTGCGGGTGCGGCGGTGGCGGCGGCGGCGGCGAGCGCGGATGCGGACGCGGGCGTAGGTGTGCGGCGGCGAGATGCGCAGGTGCGCGTGTGTGTTAGATGCGGCATACGCTCGTGCGTGCTGTGCAAACTGTCAGTGATTCGGCGGCGCGGGACAAAGGGAAGGTTTGATTGTGTTCCGCGACTCCAAACGTCGGAGCCACGTACTAACACAGGGGAGAATGGAAGTTGGGGGTAAGAAATAAACGTTAATAAACCTTACCGGCTGCGGAATTCCAATCGTTATTGAGATTCGACGTTGAGCGTGGCCATAGACAAAAAGAAAGAAAAGGCAGAAGAAACTTACTATACAGTATTCCCTCTCGATCTTCTCATTCTCTGAATTTCTCAGCCTCAGATTCCTCAGCCTCCGATCCCTGGAATCCTTCAAAAAACAGCGGAAAATGCGCTTCTTGATGCTGCCTCAGAGCCATGGCAGCGACAGAGACGTGTACATGCCATTGGGATGAGCAGTAGGCGGCGTAGTTGAGTTGCGGGGAGCCAGGAGACACGACGATGTGAGAGAGGTGTGTGTGAGCTGGCATTCGTGACGCTTGACGTCACGCCCTCGGAACGTTTCCGACTGGCTGGAGTGTTTCGGACCGACGAACCGATACTGAACGCCATCGTCTAGATTAGGAAGGTCCTCCATCACAAAAGTAAAACCTGCATATTCTCGTGCTGTTTCGACCTTTTGGGAAACGATTAGGCAGGGATACAATGAGTACTGTCCTGAACTGCATTTTGTGCTCTGAAGTGACGTGGTATCTATATTATTGATGTAGTATTTCTCACTTTTTTTGACAAAACCAATTCGATGTTTCTGTTTAATGATTGATGATCTGTGTTGTAACTACAACTCTAAACAGATCCCCTATACTAGAACCATGCTTCCAAGTTATTTTCATTGCTCAGAATAGCACTATCATAAAGATATACACCAACACATTTCTGAAACCTGGCTGACAATATGCAGAATCCCCAGGATGTTCCACAAACATTTGAGCTTTCAATGACATTCAAATGGTGTCTCCTACATGTTTAGAGTAGAATACATCAAATTTGGAGTGAAACATGCAAGTTGGATTCATGACTTGACGAATTGACCTTTGGAGCCGTATGGTTGTATGGCCGATTTGCGCAATTTTGAGCACCTTGACTTTAGTTACAGAAAATCCGAAAAAAACACAGGAATAATCTAAGAGGTAGATACAAGACTACCTACCATGAATCTGAATTGACACCGACAGATTGCGAGCAATCCTAGACTCGAGCTCGCCGTCCGCGTTGTTCGGCGTCCACGAGTTCGCTATAGATCCGACGAGTTCGCTATACCTACCCGACGAGTTCGCTAGAACACGTAACGAGTTCGCTATATCGGATGTAGTCCGATTCGTCGGCCGACCGTCCTTCCAACGTCGCAATTTTCAGGATTTCCTTCGGTCATCAAGGTTTGGCCTAGATATGTGTTATTGCAATGACACTACACTCATTTACTGTAGAGTATAGAGGGAGTTTGAATAGAAAATGAAAGAAAGAGGAGGGGAAAGACAATAAATTTGAATAATGGGTGGCGAGATAAATTGGACGTATCAAAATGAGGGCGGAGTGTGGCGCGGGGCTAACAAGCGAATGGAAGAACCAACGTGGGCATATAAGTGAGCGGAGCGAGGGGTGGAGGGGGCGAAGGAGTGGGTGTGGGCGAGAACGAGCGAGCGTGAAGTGGAGGGTGGATGGGGCGTCGGAACGGAGGCGTTAGGGTGTGAATCGATGTCGTTTGATGGTAGCGGGCGCGGCGTCGGCGAGCGGGCGGGACAAACGAGCGAGGGGGGTGGAGGGGCGCACGAGCCAGCACCAGCGCAGCATCGCCGACGGAAACAGATGCGTCGGCGTCCGTGTCAGAGACGACCCCGTTTGGTGGTAGGACGGCGAGTGTGGCGTCGGCGAGCGTGGTGTGGTGTGGGCAAACGAGCGAGCGGGAGGATAAAGGCTGACGAGCGGCCGTTCTGAGCGGATGTGTCGGTCTCGTTTGACGGTGGTTGAGATGGTAAGTCGGCTGTCAAGGAGTTGGCGTGGGGGTAGACGAGGCGAGCGAGCGAGTGGGAAAGCGGCAGGAAGCGAGGAGGCCTACAAAGCGGGTAGACGAGCAAGCGGGTGCGATGGGCAACGAGGTGAGTGGCAAGCGGTAGGAAACGAACGGGTGGGGGGGCGGTTGCAGACGAACGTGTGGGTGGCAAACCAGTGAGTGGGTGGCAAACGAGCGAGTGGGGTGGCAAACGAGCGGGTAGCGCGGTGGGAGCGATTGGCTGGTGGGGCTAACGAGCAAGCGCAGAGGTCGAACAAATGAGTGGCAGGCGCGCGAACGAGTGGAGGGGCGGGTAACGGGGCGAACGAGCGAGCGAGGAAGGAGCGGGCGGCCGAACGAGCGGGTACGAAGCTTGGTACCGGCGTCACAGGTGGAGCGGGCAGGCCGTTGGCATGGTGGTAGCGGCCAGGGGCCTCAGAAGGGGTAAGACGCCGCCAAGCGCCACCACCGTAGGCAGCGCAGGCGGCGGGGGGGGGGGGGGGGGGGGGGGGCAGGCGGGAACGAAGGGCGGAGGGGTGGGGAGCAATGAGAAGAGGGTGACAATGTCACGCGTCACGATCGACACGTTTCCCGTCGGACGGACGATTACGCCCGAAGCTGGAAACATATCCGAAAAGACCGCTCTCCCCGAGAAGCCCGAGGCATCCGGAATGCCCGACGCTGCATCCGATCAACGTGATTTGCGGCACGGCGCAAAGAAACCATCAAATCAAAGATTGATGCGTTGATTTTGATTAATTTCAAGCTCCGCTGCCCTTGCCGCTGCCCCCCGCAGCAGGGATGACTAAGCCTGGGTAGACCCAGACTTTTTTGCAATACGTTTCTGGCAACTGCCAGTACTTTTTGTAAAAAGCCAACAATATGGGCTGATGGTCTTGCCCGTGAGGGTGTTCATGAAGAGCTGCATACCACAACGAAGACGAGGACCTGTGGGCAATGAGCATTAACCTGGGAAGACAAGAGCAACGGCGTACCGCACCGAGGTGCAGCGTTGGTTGTTGTAGTTGTAGTCGAAGAGGGGGCAGCCATCCTCGAGCTGCTTGCCAGCAAAGAGGCGGTGTCGAAGATCGGGAGGAATACCCTCCTTGTCCTGAATTTTCCTGAATTTTCGCCTTCACGTTGTCGATTGTGTCGGACGACTCGGTCTCCAAGGTGATGGTCTTTCCAGCGAGGGTCTTGACAAAGATCTGAAGTGCCTTCCTTAGCACCAGAGACGTCGAAAGGTTTGAAGTCGTTGGTGGAGTAAGATGTCGATGTTATAAAGGCAGCGCAGAAGTTCCAACCGATCCGAGCAGTGAGAGAGAGGCCCCAGGCTATAGAAGCAATCCACCGGACAGGAGAGCGAGAGATTTGAGGACGGGAAGAGAGAGAACGGCACAGAGAGATTCGTTGCATGGTAGGCTGCCAGCACACAAGGCGTGAGAAAGGATTTCCGAGTAAAGGCATAAGGTCATGCCCAAATATGGGCATAAGAGCTGCCAGGGCACTGCACTAGCGTCGCGTTGGTGAATGTGGTCACCGTATGTAACAACAACAACAAACAGCTTCGGCAATTCCCGCTACAACTTGGCTACCACATGGCGAATGCCCCCTATGCACGGTTCGAGTTTAAACTGAGAGATCTCAGATGATAGGGTTGTTTAAACCATCCAGTTTAAACCAGCTCATAGAGGCCTCCCTATAGAACACCACTATTAGTTTAAACTATGTGGTTTGAACTGTGGTTCAAACCACGGTTTAAACTGTCAGCTTAAACCACAGATCAAACCACATGGATTCCCACATCAAACTTGCTGATATAAACCTGTGGTTTAAGCCAGTTTAAACTGCAGTTTAAGCTGGTGGTTTAAACCGGTTTAAACTGTGGTTTAAACCATCGGCGGTTTAAACCGCTCAGGTTTAAACCAGTTCTATCTAAGGTGAAGGGGAAAAAATCTGCCTTGAACATTTTTGTCTCAGTGATCGCTTCAGGTGCATCAAAAACACAGTATTGCAATGTGTATATGGTACGGGCCATAACAATATGGCCGTATAATTTTGCGATTTGGGTGGGGGCTTTATCAGACAGCCATGATACAGTGTGTATGCAACTATAATACATCCTTCCAATGACAAAGGACATATTATTGTAGTATCGGTCTATGACAGCCTAAATTAAAGCAGAGTGCACCTTTAGTGCCAGAGTCCACTTGATTGGAAGGCTTGAGTCTTCAATGCACACCTTGGATGAAGAAGATTCAGGGTTGACACACATCTGAGTGGAGTACAGGCGAACTTCAAATACAAACTCAATCAAACCGACAAACAATTCAGTTGGTGTCCAGAAGCAGCCATTCCAACTCCAAGACTTCGACCAGTTAGTTCAGCTTTGCAATTCAATGTCAGCTTGTGCAAGCTTGGGGGGTTCGAACTGCAGGAAACAGTCATTGCGAACCCAAAATAAGACGTAGTCAGTTCCTGTAAATGTGTGCTTGATTTTGTAGATCCACTACAAGCAATGTAATATTCTGTTTCAAATTCGAAGGAGGTCCCTTGTACTCTTCTTGTGTAGTTGTTGCAGTTCCACCGAACTCTTTGCATTGATGGCACTCACACCTGTCACCCATCCCCTTTTACCCTCTCATTTATGACCTACTGTTGACAGAATGTAGTGTGCTGCTGACAGCTGTGAGTTTTACCTAGTACTTACCAAAGGTGGAATACCATCCCATATACCTGCATGATGCATCATAGTATTTCCCAGTATAGGTCTCAATAAATTAACAATCCTGGACTCTGCTCTGGATTAGATTTCACTCAGACTCTAGCTACTCTGTGAACCAACTCAGACTCAATATAAGTGCCAGTGGTGAAGCACTCTGCACCAGTCGCTCTCAGACGGCAAGATGGAGGGAGAAGACAAGACAGAAGATCCCTTTGATTTTCAGATGAAAACGGGTCCAAGAGTAGGTAGAGAATCTGTGAAATGGAAAATCTTGCCTGTACTCAAATTGTGCATTTCTCAATCAACTAGCGGGGACAAGTATAGTTGTTGATGGAAAGAGTAAATGCAAACATGCCAAATGCATTCCCAGGCCATTGGCTCTCAATTCCTGAAGAGAATATTACACGGAGAGAGAGATTAGAGAGAAGTTGATAATTTTCGGGGGGCTCAAAGTCGAGCTCTGTACAAAACAATACTCTAGAATGACTCACAAGATATATTAGTTATGATGCGCAAAGTGACTGTCTAGCAATGTATTCTGGGCAGGTCAACATGGCAGAAAGTGAGCACTCCAAAATGGAATGGTGCCAAGACTGGCAAGTTGCGGGCAAGATGCAAGGCGGAGAAGATAGCGAGAGCAGAGGCGGAGTTGAAGTCAAGAACAAAAGAAGCAAAGACGGAGGCTGTGAGCTTGGGATCGAGTAGGAAGGCTACTGTGAATAAGAGTAGACGAGCTGGAAGGACTCACAGAGAACAGTTGTGGTAAGACCCTAATATGGTCGTCTCTCCTTGCAGAAATCTGATAAGAAGTTGAATCCTCGCTTTCTTAAGTACCAGATTTCTGCCCCTCCCGAATCCTCGAGGAGAGCAGGAGCAACAGACAAGAAAATCGCCTCTGCCCCTCTTGGGGAATCGGAGCTACTCAACAATCTCACAAAGACGCTAAGGCAGTAAAGTTTGAGAAGTAAAGTGATTATATTTCCCCCGCGGTTGCATGTGTCAACCGCATTGGCACTCTACTCTACAGCGCATGTAATACAAGTACATGGGGTAGTAGAGTAAAAGAACTTGTAGGTGGAATACCACTGTAAGTTCATGTCAGATATAACAAAGAAGGAAAATTTTAATTGTCCATAAGGTTATAAGGGCATCCCTTACAGACCAAGCAGCACGGTGATGGTTCTTTGTGTAGGACCCAATTATTCAACAAATATTCAAGGGAGCGTGTAGTGACTTTCTAACGAGCAAGGGAGTGTTTGAGGAGGTGGTTAGCGTCCGAATGGTGTAGCGCGAGCCAGTGAGTACCCACAGAGATCTGAAGGCTCACAGACTGACCCCTTGAGAAATCTGCTAGGGGTGCGCTGGCTAGCTGAGGGAGTTAGTACTCCTGTAGTTTACTTACCTTACCTGGAACTCGGACGCTTTGATGCACCTGAAGCGATCACTGAGACAAAAATGTTCAAGGCAGATTTTTTCCCCTTCACCTTAGATAGAACTGGTTTAAACCTGAGCGGTTTAAACCGCCGATGGTTTAAACCACAGTTTAAACCGGTTTAAACCACCAGCTTAAACTGCAGTTTAAACTGGCTTAAACCACAGGTTTATATCAGCAAGTTTGATGTGGGAATCCATGTGGTTTGATCTGTGGTTTAAGCTGACAGTTTAAACCGTGGTTTGAACCACAGTTCAAACCACATAGTTTAAACTAATAGTGGTGTTCTATAGGGAGGCCTCTATGAGCTGGTTTAAACTGGATGGTTTAAACAACCCTATCATCTGAGATCTCTCAGTTTAAACTTAAACCATGCAGTTGCTGGCGAATATCAGGTGACCCACAATTTTTTTTTTGTATCAGCATTTTTATACCGCAACAAGTAAACTAACTACTAAGGCGCGGTGCTGTACTATAGTAAACTACAATACAGCAAATGAAATGGTTGGTGGCGTGAAAAATTCGACCGGTGTTGGTAGAGTATAGTCATGGAGTTTGTGGGTAGTGTCTAAGTCAGACGTAAAACGGCGGAGGTAAAAGAAGCAAATGGAGGGAGTGTAATGTTAGTATGGTAGTGACCCTCACCGCAAGCCCTTTCTAGGTTCATACACCGACACGCGGCAGTGTGATCCATAAAGGAATACCCCCTCCCGAAGGAACCGATGTGCGTGGTCAGCATTGAGAAGCATGACCATCAAGGAAGTCTCTTGCGCGAACCCTTGCTGCAATCCCTCCCGGCGCCTCTTCAACCCTTCCAGCGAACAGGTGACCCACAAGATTTCTCTTGAAATGCCGCTGTCTGAATGCACCCAAGAGTTATGAAAATTGTAAGGAGAGCTTGAGGAGAGATCTGAGAAGGTTCTGTTGAGGTAAGATTTGTTTCCGGGCAGCTCATCGGTGGTTAAGTGCAAAGCATGACTCAAAATATAGGCAAATATTCTTCGAAAGTATGCTTGGTATATTCCCCTGGCGGTCGAGAGGTGTCTAGAAAGTTAAGAGCAATTCGGGAATCATTTTTCATGCTACAGTCCACACTTTGCAGGCGGTCTCGACGCTGTTGACCCCTGATCAATACCTCTTATTGCCAGTTCACAAGGTTGTCATAAAGCCTGGTTATCGTGGAGTCCTCTTCTCCTCTTCTGGTCTAGTCTCTTATAAACAGACAATAGAAACAAAAGGTCCTCATACTTGCGGTTGTTATATATTAGTCTGTCTCTTCCCACGGTGCATTGACAGGACGGTCCGCTTATTATGTAATCTCAAATTTCTCGGATCCACTTGCACTATTTTCGACGCGTCTGCGCGCGTATATCATAGACCATCTTTGCAGAATCCTCTAATAGAGTGTTTTGCCAACTTAAACTGAGTCGAGAGCCGTAAAAATGAGCAAGTTCTCGTTTGATGTGCTGGCCGCCGGCCAAAGGCGGCCAACTCCACTGTCTCTCGTATTTCAAGCACCTACCAGCATTTTAAAGCATATGACCTCCGGAGAGTATAGAGAGGTATCTTAAAACGCACTTTGCTACCAAAACTGGAGGAAAATGGGCAACGACGCAGCGGAAAGAGCAGGGAGGTGCCGTGGGAAGAATTCATGATTATATAATAAGGCGACCCTCCTAGGGCCGGTGGCGCGGTAAGTTACAGACTACTTCTGGTCTCATCTCGGAACTGCCTTCCCCTCAATTATACAATCGGCCCGTCAACTCCACTTCTCCTTTGCTCCATGGCTTTGTTCCCCATCGGCCATGAATGCTTTCTCTGCATCTTGCCTCTACACCTCTTCTTCCACTACAACGTGCGCCTTGACCGACACTCTGTCAAAATTTCTCTCTAAAACTGAAGTAGTGTCCATGGTGCTGTACCCACCACCTCTTTCGCCGGGAAATGTTCTCGATTTCTAATTCCACACATAAGTTGCTGTCTCGTTACATAGTCGTGTCCATAGCAGACCTCTCCCCTCTTCATCTGTGTCCCACTGCATCATACTGTACCCATACTGTACCGCCATGTCGTACCTCATTTTCATACATACGACTGACACAGGCGGAACACCTCATGGCTTATACCGGAATCAATCCACAGTAGTTTATGCGCGGATTTCAGCTGGCTTACTGATGGCTTACCGCTGGCTTACATCAATCTGTGTGCCTAGAGCATGACATCATGACAGGTGTGTGTTTCTTAACAATGAGTTTGAATTTTGGAAATTTGTTTCAACAGCTGGTAGCAAGACCATATAGGTTGATATAGCAGTTCCCCATCTGTAATTTTTGTTGCAAGGAGGAACCTGGAGAATACAAATTATAAGAGTTGTAGATAGATAAATATAAAGACCAACCTTGAGATACACTTGGACTGGAGCTGACCCTTTGTCGGAGGTAGCCCGCAGGATTTACATGATCCGTCAGCGGGAAAAAAAAAAAAAACTCCAAATCCTGCTAACTTCTTCTAATTTTGGAACAAACAACAAAACAAAGCCAGAGAATAATGTTCACGAGATTTGCTATGTGACTTCAACCTATAGCTCACATTGCACTGAATATTTAATAGAGCAAGCACAATTAGATTCATCCGAGTAACAAAGACACGAAAAGAACTTTGAAGTCTGGATGCCGGCTCATGTCATGATGTCATATGCCGCGGGACTGAAAGCCGGCAGTAAGCCACCAGTAGGCTGCCTATAAGCCATCTATAATCCGTGCATAAGCCACTGCGGAATATTTTGGTATATTCCACGAGGTGTGCCTCCTGCGTAAGCTTTCCTCTCTTCCTCATTTCTCTCTTTCTTGTTGTCGTACTTGACTACCTCACATTGTTCACCTCTCTCTATCCATATCAACTTGACCTTAAGCTTCTTTTCCTCTCTCACGCAGGCGACCATACTTATGCCATAGAAGCTTGGCCTTGTTTTGCACCGGCTGTGTGGGAATCCCATGTTGCCGGCAACGCAACACATGCTCCACAGCACTTGCTCCCAACTCTCACTGACTAAGTAAGCCCACTGCCCAGGCACACTCGAGGAATGGATTTTGAGAGAAACATAACAATTGAAGCTCATGGTATGCATGGTGGCCTTGGTGCTCTTTTTGGTTTACTGAATTCACCATAGGAGGGATTGGTGGCCCAGGTGGCCAAAGTGGGAGTGGTAGCGGAGGGGTTGGAGGTATAGGTCTGGGCCCACAATTCCATGTATCTGGTACAAGTCATTGGAATGTCCACAGCAGTAAGCTTTTTATATGTTGCTTTGAAATGGTCAAGCTGTGATACTTGACATCCATAGCTTCAGAAACTGTTTTCTCAGCTGCATTGGCAGCCAAGCAACGGAAACTGTGTCCTCTTCCAGTGCACTCTTTTACAGGATGTCAAGAGACTCTCCAGGAAATCCATCGGTACTTTGCCGAAACTCAAGGAATTAGGCTTGTTTTTATCTTGCATGGCCTTGGTGGCTCTGGAAAAAGTCAGATGGCATTCAAATTCGTACAAGAAGCACAAGACAAGAAGCGGTATGTTGATCTTTGCATTCCTTTTGGCATTGACATTACCTTACATACTATTCAAAGCTTCTCTGATGTATTTTTCATTGATGCGACCAGTGAACAGACAGTGGAGACAGACTTGAAGTTACTTGCTCCAGCTGCTGATAACACTTCAGAGGCAGCATTATCTTGGCTTGCAAGCAACCACAATGACTGGCTGATTGTATTCGACAATGCTGATGATCTTGAGCTGGACATTGCAAAATTCTTTCCTCCATGCACATTTGGTAGCATCTTGATCACAACTCGCAACCCACAACTCTGCATCCATGGAGTAGACTCTCCGGTATCCAATATGTCACTTGATGATGCCTCGAAGCTGCTTCTGAAACTAGCTGGCCGAAAGGCTGTAGAAGCCAATAAGGAAGAATTGGCCACAGCTATTGTCAAGGTGACTGGTATTCTGACCAATAAGCTATACCCCAAACTGAAAATTAAAATAGGAGCTTCATTGTTTTGCTCTGGCTGTTTCACAAGCAGGTGGATATATCAATGCTCGTGGAGATCTCAAAAGCTACTTGGCGCTTTACAAGAGCTCTTATGACAAACTGTTGCAGCGAAATGATATCCAGGGACAAAGCCAATACAATAAAGCTGTATATGCAACCTGGAACCTAAGTTACAACAAGCTTAGCTCTGCAGGAAAACTACTGTTGCAGATTTTTTCTTGCTTGCATCATCAGGCAATTGGAACGGAAATCTTTGAGAAGGCTTCTCTATCAGAACTACAGATGGATGACAATGATTTTCAGGTTCAAGTCAATCAGGTCTTGGCTCAACTTGGGGGCAGTAATCAAACATGGGATGCATTGATTTTCAATGATATTGTTGGAGAGCTTCAGGCTTACTCCTTGATTGAACATAATTTGCATGATCAGTCTTTCAGTGTTCATCCCCTTATCCAACAATGGAGTAATCATACTACCAAACAGAACATGAACTTCATCCAGACTTGTGTGCTGGCACTGATTGCCAGGTCATGTTATTTCAATACAGAAGACTTTGAATATATAGCTAGACTTTTGCATCATATGACAAGACTGTCACTATTTTTCCAACAGCCTTTGGATATGAAGATCAGTGGGCTCTTGGCATATATTGCTGACTGGCAAGGCAGGTGGAGTGATTGTGAGATACTTCTTACGAAAGAGCTTGAGAAAGGAAAAACACTACTTGGGGAGGAGCATACAAGCACTTTGACCACCATGCTCAATCTTGCAACGATATACAGTAAACAAGGTCGATGGAATTATGCTGAGAGTCTTGAGATCACAGTCCTTAAAAGCCAAACAGGACTGCTGGGTGAGGAGCATCCTGACACTTTGACCAGCATGAACAACCTTGCATCAACATACAGGCACCAGGGTCGATGGAGCGATGCTGAGATTCTTCAGGTGGCAGTGCTTGAGAGGCAGAAAAGGCTGCTGGGTGAGGAGCATCCACGCACTTTGAGCAGCATGAGCAACCTTGCATGGACATACAATAACCAGGGTCGATGGAGCGATGCTGAGGTTCTTCAGGTGGCAGTGCTTGAGAGGCAGAAAAGGCTGCTGGGCGAGGAGCATCCAGACACTTTGAACAGCATGAACAACCTTGCATCGACATACAATAATCAGGGTCGATGGAGCGATGCTGAGATTCTTCAGGTGGCAGTGCTTGAGAGGCAGAAAAGGCTGCTGGGTGAGGAGCATCCAGGCACTTTGAACAGCATGAACAACCTTGCATTGACATACTGGCACCAGGGCCGATGGACTGATGCTGAGAGTCTTGGGACGATAGTGCTTGAGAAAAGAAAAACACTCCTGGGCAACGAGCATCCAGGCACTTTGAACAGCATGAATAACCTTGCATTAACATACAATAAGCAGGGTCGATGGAGCGATGCTGAGGTTCTTCAGGTGGCAGTGCTTAACAGCCAGAAAAGGCTGCTGGGCAAAGAGCATCCAGACACGTTGAGGAGCATGAACAATCTTGCATCGACATACAATAATCAGGGTCGATGGAGCGATGCTGAGGTTCTTCAGGTCACAGTGCTTGAGAGGCAGAAAAGGCTATTGGGCAAGGAGCATCCACGCACTTTGACCACCATGAACAACCTTGCATGGACATACAATAACCAGGGTCGATGGAGCGATGCTGAGGGTCTTCAGGTGGCAGTGCTTGAGAGGCAGAAAAGGCTACTGGGTGAGGAGCATCCAGAAACCTTGAGCAGCATGAGCAACCTTGCTGTAAGATACATGTATCAGGGTAGATGGAGCGATGCTGAGGCTCTTCAAGTGGCAGCTCTAGTGAGCCAGAAAAGGCTGCTGGGCGAGGAGCATCCCCAGACTTTAAGCAGCATGAACAACCTTGCATATCTGTTTGAGCACCAAGCACGTTATTCTGAAGCAGAGGCACTGCGGCAAGCTGTACAAGACATTGAGCAACATAAAGATGCAGCTTCAAACCCAGTCAAAAGTCAGGGGGATGGAATGAAATAGAATGAGATGAAAAGTCAATTGTTTGATTTATTTCACTCAATCTCAAACCATGCGGAAAGTGGCACACCTTTTTGATATGGTTTGAGTTCCATGGTGATAGTTTCAGTGTTTTCACAAACCATCTCGATTTGTCACACAAACTAGCGAGCAGCATTGCAGCATTCAGGATATGCACTGGAATACTCTGAGATGGTTTATATCTTGAAATCAGATGGATTGATTGTATTCAATATACACATTGTCGATACAGGCACAATAGAGCTATTAATCTGTACCTTACTCCCGCTGTTCCCCACCTCCACCCCTGCAGAAGATCCAAAGAACGCAGCAGAGCGTCAGCAAGGGATCACATCTCGGAGAACACGGAGTTGAGGATCTTCTCTGCTCTGCTTTTTCTCTGCATTAATTAATGAGTAATGATAGGTACAAGGACAAAGGAAACACGTAAAACACTTCTTGTCATTCGTCTACAGTTGCACATGTCAACAAAAGGACAAGATTCAACATAAAGAAAATACATACCATCAGGAATAGCTTGTTTGCCTTCTCACTGTCGAACTACGAGACGAAGGAGGCATCTAAAACACGGAGTTCAGCGTGCCAAACGGCGTGGCAGGGGCTCCTTCAGAGATCTATGTGAGAGATTGAAAGAATAGTAATGTATTGCGTATATCGGTAATGGCCACCATCCTAGGCGAAACTTGTTGACACCCAGCTTGGAACGGACAGGTGCAGCCGGGGGACAATAGGCAGAGGCTGTGAGGCAGACTGCAGTTTGTTAGCAGGTGGGACACACAAAAGAGAATGGTAATCCCAGGATACATCTGGCTTGTTCACCCGGAGCCTTGAGACAGTACATGAAAGGCGGCAGCACAAGAGCACAGTTGGGTGGCGGTGGCACGGGAAGAGACACGAGGAGAGATTTTGTGAGGGTGTAGAGGCTGAATTGAGGGGTGGTTCGAGGGCTGGATAAAAGGATGTTGGCACAAGAGGTGGGATTGAGTGGTGCGTCATCATTGTGAGCTCACGTTGCTTGTCATCTTGCGACATTGGACGCTAGCCTGCGCGCAGGTTGGAGAACTTGAGGCGCAGGAATGCTTGGGAGAAGGAGTCCATAGCTTGGGGAGGGGAGAAGATGGTGGGAGGAAGCAAGAGAGGTTGTGGCAATGGAAGTGGCAAATTCATCAACTCCACATGTTGGTCCGGCTTTCGAAAGAATGATATTTTTGTTGCTGGTGGAGCACTGATTGTACATGGTTGACCGTAATAAGACGAGATGGTTTTCTAATCAGCAATGAACAATCTCAAACTATTCCATCTTCGTTACAGCTGTCAGTATCCCATCCCAAAACATCTCAATCGATCCAACTGACTTTTGACTGGGCTTCAAAACCCACCCTTATTGACAAATTAGTTGTCTCTCTAGCTCACTTGGCTTTCCCAGGGGCCATGTCTGAGGACCCTGTTTTGTTATCATTGCCTGAAACACACAGACAAAATGCGACAAAGCCAAGAAAATGGAAAAGAGTATTCAGATTTTTCCTTGCATTTGACAATGAAAGAAAGATAGAACATGTTTAGCCTGGCTACATCTCAGTAATGGTAATGCGGGTAAGTATCGGTTCAATACCACACCTTCTAGATCACTCATCCTCACATCAGAGAATCACCTCGGCATTCAGCAGTTCAACAATTGTTTTGTCAACTTCATGTTGTGTTCCTTGTGTTTATATCCCTATAAAAGAATGCCCATACGTAGCAATAAATGACTTCTACTTTCTCACCACATCGAGCGAAAACATGAAAACACATCATCGGCATGTCCCCTTTGCTTATAATTCAATAAGCGACAGATGTAGACATGCCGCTTATTGGTTGTTTG
Source organism: Favolaschia claudopus (assembly GCA_037176885.1). Taxonomy (NCBI): domain Eukaryota; kingdom Fungi; phylum Basidiomycota; class Agaricomycetes; order Agaricales; family Mycenaceae; genus Favolaschia; species Favolaschia claudopus. The sequence continues at coordinate 179,934 of JAWWNJ010000109.1, forward strand.
CCGCACAATAACCTCATGGTTGGCTGGCGTCTTTTTTACACCAGCGTCACGTTCACCTTTCCATCAGCAATCATCTTCAGTACCTTCGTGTACAAGTGAATATGTAAGTTTACACAATGATACACTCTCCTTGTATTGAAGGCTCATTCCGAGCCTTGCCACTTCAAAATCTAGGCACAAATCTGTCATGTTGATGGATCACAAGTCGAATCAAATGAGTGTCCCTCTGTCCCTTGCCTCCCTCTTCCCTTTCTTCTACCACGTTGCAAAACCAGCCTCTTCATGTCTAAGCAACCCAATGCAACCCCTGGATCATCTGGGGGAGCAAGCAGCTCGCAAACTGCAGCAACACTACACTCTCTGGCTACTGGTCAAAAATGGAGAGCGGAGAAAGGGAATCACCCGTTAACGAGCCTCCGCCAGAGAAGCAGAACACCAAAGCGAAGAGAAACACCAAGAAGCCATACCAGCTCAAGAAGGTTGAGATTCCAAAGGAATTTGAGGGTGCCAAGGTGTGTTTGCCCACTATTTGCTTGTTTTCAATTGGAAAGAACTATTCATTGAGCACAGTACACTGTGCATCTTCACGGGTACATCCTGTATGGGATTACTCAGTCGAATACAGCTCCTCACTCCCCAAGTGATGGGGACATTGCTCATTTCAATCTGCAAATGGCACCTGGATATCTCGAAACTCTGGAGCGGAAACTCTGCACCCACTCCAACCAGCATGCGGGAGCCTCGGTGATGGTGAAAATCCTTCTGACCCAGGCTCAGGTCACTGCTGCTGCAGGAAGCTTGATTGCTGGTCATATTCTTCTTGTCAGCAAGACCTTTCTCCTTGCAACCTACAATGCTGTCTTTGCGACGGGCCTCAAGTACTTCCGGCCCAACGTTTTTAGCCCACCTCACACTCTTTACAACCAAGTTCATCAGCTCGTCTCTCTCTTTGCCCTCGAGGATAAACAGCCCCTGAACATCATTCGTATGCTTCAAGAACAGTGTGCACATTCTGACGATGAGGAGATTATTGATGCCGATGGTAGGGCCATTCACATGATTGACTCTAAAGGTATTCAGCGGGACACTATTATGTAGGACATTCTTCGAGAATCTGGATTGTCAAAGAAAACAGATGAATCGGGGGAAGCATAAGCCAGGGAAGAAAGAAGAGTGGACGCGCCAAGGGAGCTGCGACAGCGACATTGAATCTGATATGTCTTTGGAGCAACCAAAATCCACCACTGTCGACTGTTTCAATCCCGATTACCTCAATAACTTGCCTGCCAAGGTTCGTTATGGATATGGTTGCAACAGTGTGGCTCTTCCACTTACAGAGCACGTCAGCAAGGATGAATACAAGACAATGAACAATAAAACCTTCATGGCAACCTACAGTAGTGATGTTCTTGCTCTGTATAATATTCCAACAAAGGAGGAGATGGAGACCGCACTCTGATTAGAGGCCCTCTTTGTAGTTTGGTCATTATGCAGGCCAGAAACATAGTTTGGTGATACAATGTTCTTGTTCTGCTCCATGCTCTTCATGTACCCATTATGCCTTATGCCAATATGCACCATTGTAAGGGCAACCCTGAGGCCCGAGGTAACTCAAGAGTCCTGACGATGGAGAATCCAAAGATAAATAGAAGTACGCTACAATAGTACATGCACTCACCTGACGAGGGAGAATCCAAAGAGAAGACAGGAATGGATTCTCCCACGTCAGGAGTCTAGCTATATAGTCCCTACAACTATCACAGGGAGCGGGGGTTCCCCTGACAACCATGTTGTATGAACAGTCCGGGTTCTGGGGAGTATTCTTTCTAATGGTCAGAATCTCTCAGTTTATTCCATAAGTTCTCTTACAACATCTGTATGTTGTCAGATGTGTAAGAATGTGCCAAGGTTCAATAATACAGAAGCGGTCAGACTTTGCAGCATCAACACCTGTGCTCTGGAAAAGGGGGAAAGAGGGATACGGAGTCTTTGCAAGTAAGACTGCTGGTAGGACCTTGTGTTTCTGAACCAGTATAAATGTCCGTAAATGCCCTTCAATTGGTATTTGCCATATTTCATCAATGAACCCAGTCTGAATTGTGTTTGTTTCTGGGTCTTGGAATTGAATATGGCTGTTTCCCCCAATCGAATTTCGACGGCTGAAGACTTGTTCTCCAGTTTAAAGTCTTTTGGTTTCAGAGCACATGGGGGAAAAATGAGGGAGCCTGGTGGATGAGGCACATTATGACGGTCAAGCCAAAGCTGCCCTCCAGAGTTCTGATAATCCAAGAGCAGCTCATAGTCATCTTCTTCGAAGTCTTTCGCTATAGCAAGTGGGTGTGCGGTTTCCACCTCGGAAAGAGGCAGGTGAGCTTGCACCTGTGTGGCACTTTCAGGCTGTAGAATTCTTGCCATCTGCCCAATATAACCCTCTTGTGCTTGGTCATCTTTGAGCTTTGCCTCCAGCCTACAACGACAGGCCATTTGTCAAACGACAAGGAGACATACCACGCTCTGCAAGCATCTTCGATGCACGGTATTTCGCTGCACTGGAAGCCTCGCGGCTGTCACGTGCATGAAAATGCTCATGATCAAGTATATATACTCTGCGACCTATGACAAGTTAACCTTGTCATAGTGGCCTTTTGGCTCAGTTGGATATGTGTCAGTCGCAGGCATGATCGTAACAGTATGACAAGGTTCCACCTGGTGTGGGTTCCATCCCCTGAGGTGGCAAGTTTTTGAGGCCTGGAGAACCTCATTTATTTGTCATCATTTGGGCCCGGAAAAGCTAGGCAAGTCATGTGTCCTGTGACTTGGGGTCATGTTATTTGTACTTGTAGTTTCTTGAAGTGGCATCATGGGATTTCATTCCCAATTTGGGACTTTCAGGTCCCAGGCCATTCCGGCCATTCTGGACCCATTCCGGGTCATTCTGGGCCTATTCCAGGTCATTTCCGGTGCACTTCGAGGGCTCAGTGCTTAAAGGGGGGGCACTGTCACGTGCATGAAAATGCTCGTGATCAAGTACTGTATCTCCCTGTATGGGAGCAACGCGCAAGGGACCGTGACAGGTGCGTTGCCTTGTTTTCAAGCAACCAACCCTTTGTGAGCCGTGACCGTTGCCCAACAAGGCAACCATAGATGGTCAAAATGAGTTAAAATGGTGGAGATCAAGCTCACAACGGCTGGGGCGAGCGTGGAGAATGGGAGTGGCAGTCATTGTTGGGCCCTGGGGATTTTTTCGCAGCAAAAATTGGTTTTTTTTCGAGGGCGTCACGATTTTTTCAAGGCAACCACCCTCGCCGTTACCGTGACCAGCCTGAAAAAAGGCAACGCAACCGACCCCACCGTTACCGTGACGGTTGCTCCCATACAGGGAGATACAGTATATATACTCTGCGACCTATGACAAGTTAACCTTGTCATAGTGGCCTTTTGGCTCAGTTGGATATGTGTCAGTCGCAGGCATGATCGTAACAGCGGCCCTTCTCCTTGACCTCCTTCACAGCTCGGTCGTTCCAGTCCACTTTGGTGAAGATTGCGGGGCTGATGGGACACTGAGGACTGCGGCAACGGAGGAGATAATGATTACACATTTGACAGAGATCAGAACCCTGAAAGGAAACTTCGATATGTTTACGCGCTCTTTGGGATATTAATTGGGCCTATGTCACACCGAGAAAAATGAACTTTCAGCTGAGCTGACCTACATCCCGAAACGATATGTGACGATGATAGGGCCGCTCGGCGGCTACGCATGAAACCACAGAAATTTATCGATTTCTGTACCTATCAGCGGGAGGAAGTAAGGCTAGGATCATAGGAGATATACCCTACCTCGCGGGTAGTATCTTATTGCTTAAGATGGCCGATAAGCCAGCGGGACACCATTATTTGGTAGCGGGAGCTTAGCGACGTTTCCCTAAACATGGGTACGGGACTCTGACTTCAACTACTACTACTGTTGGGCCGAGAGTGTAGCGGGAAACTGCTGCCTTGAGGTGCCGGAGGCCACCAAGAGGAATTACCAAAACCCCGATGTTAGGCGTTAACCCGCCGAACCACCATAGACGAGTCAGACTGACGGACGAACGAACTCATTGGTACTGGTGGGAGCATGCCGCCGGGCACACCACCTTCGGCGGGTCGGGCAAGACCTAGCGGGATGGTCTATCAAGGAAGACTTGATTCAACACGTGTAGCGGGCGCGTTGCCGCGGACCCGACTAGGGCCGGCAAGAGATTGGATCAGCCTGGGAGCATCGGCTACCTCGGGTTCGCTAGCGGGAGGGCCTACCAATGATGCTGGTGCTAAATACTATCTTGACTCAAAGAACGTACGAGGAAAGGCATAATGAAATGATGAAAACTATGCAACAATTCATGAGAGACCCTCCTCCGCACTTCAGTCGTGATAGGGACCGCGATCGTGACTACAATCGCTCGAGCTTCGCTTACAACTCCCAAGGGCCTAGCCAAAAGTCCTCTGGTCAAGATAGATCAGAGAAGAGAAGCGAAAGAGATTGCTTCTATTGCGAAGAAACCGGGCACTACTCTCGTGAATGCCCCTACAAAGACGAACATATCCAGAAAGGATATTTGACCGTCGAAGGAGGGAAGCATAAGCTCGGGGATGGTAACTGGATTCCTTCGGGAAGTAGAACTCAGAAAACCAGAGTTGAAAACTACTGGAAGAATAAGTCCGCCAGTCAGAACTGGAATGTAGTTGACAATTATTACAACGGCGAGACGGAAGGGCCTTCTTATGACCCGGAACTTCAAGCCGATGAAATTAAGTCGCTGAAAGTAAAACTCAGAAGAGCTGAGCAATACAATCTAGTTCAACAACAACAACAAGTGGTTCATCCCACCTATATGGCTCAGATGCAACCTATCGCGACTGCTCAACCAGTCATTGGGCAAGCGGAAATCAATAATGCTGTTCAAACCTTAATAATGAGAGGTCTCAGCATGACAGACCCGCAAACTCAAGAACAGTTTGCTGCAACCACCAGGAATAATGCGAGACAGGGCGGTGGCCCTCCGCAAAATCAGGGATGGAGGCGAAGTCGCGGACTAAGAACTTAGAAAAGCCTCCTGAGGACCGTAATACTAGAAACACCGCGGACAACAGTCCTGATTGGAGAGCAAAGCCTAGAGAGGAGGTGGAAAAATCTCAGAGTGCTGAGAAGGTTGAAACGCGCCCTAGGCGAGAAATCGCGATAGGTGTCGAACTACCGTACCGAAAAGTAGTACCGGTGGTTAATCGACAAGCGGACCAGCCAGAAGTTGTAGAAGCTAGGGCTGATTCTCAAGAGGAGAAGGCCTATCAATTAAAAGCACCTGTGCAGAAGGATGGCCTTGGAAGGGCTGTCGCAAATAAAATATTGGACTCGGAAATTACTCTGGGTGTCAAGGAATTGGCTGGTGTGTCGCCTGAAGTGAGAGAGACTCTTCGGAGGGACTTCACCAAGGTCAGACGAACCAAGGCCCCAGGAGCGAAACAAGTAATGTTCGAAGAAGAGATTTCGGACTTACCGTTCCAGGATGACGATGAGAATGAACTGGAGTATGACGCACTCAATCTGGATGACCTTCCAGGGGTGTCTTCAGTCTTCGTTAGCACGATTGACACCGAAGATATGCCTGTAGGGGCAGTCGCGATACCTGATCCTTACCTTCAATATCTAGAGTCTTTAGGACCGGATGAGAGGCCTAGGCAGGTCTATGACCATAGAAGCGCGGCTGTTGGGAGAGACTCAGCTGATCTCAGAACGGTATCTCCATCTATTAATAAACAAGGACACGTTGAATGTGTCTTGGACTCAGGATCCCAAATCGTGTCTATGTCGCTAGAACAAGCGGTAGAGTCGAAATTAACTTGGGACCCGGATGTTCGCGTTTGGATGCAGAGTGCCAATAATTCTGTAGAGAGAGCAGTTGGCTTGGCCAGGAATGTCCCGTTCAAATTTGGAGACATGACTGTGTACTTGCAGGTTCAAAGGACCAGCATACAAAGTACTTTTGGGAAGGCCTTTCGAGGTTCTGACTGAGTGCCAGGTTAATAATCATAAGGATGAGTCCCAGACCATCACCATCAAAGATCCTAATACGGGAAAACGTTGTACAATCACTACGACTAAGAGGAGGCGCGAAAGTGACCAATCACGAAAGCCCTCTGTGACCGTTGAGGAAGAAGATGGAGATCCGGAAAAGACTGCTGACCCAGAAGCAAAGCAGGGTTTTCGCCAAGCTCCGAGGACTTAATGCAGTTGCACGAACGAGGAGAGTTGGCGTTAAAATTCGGCTTTAATGAAAGCAAGGAGTTGGAAATTGAGGGATACTATAAGCCAAAGGGATTGGCTTTCACAGAGACAGAGGTGTTAGAGGCTTATGTGGCAGCCTCGAAGGAATCGCGAAATATCTGGAAGGATAAGAAGGCAAGAGTGCTCTTCAATGAATTTCGCGAAAAGTCTAAGAAGACGCCTGTGAAGAGAAAGAAGTACGGAGTCTTCACTTGGAGTGTGGCAGATGGTCCGATTAAGGAAGGCGAAGAGGAGAAAACGACAGAAGAAAAGAAATTCTGTCCTCCCGAGCCCTTGTACACCAGAAGAGAGGTCCGGACAAATCATGTCCTAACTCAAGGAGTACATTGCCCTTGTTGTGACTCGGCTGAGTTTATCCACCCGACTCTAAGTCAAGAGATTTCAGAGGAGGAACCTATTGCGACAGGTGAAGAGGATCCTGTATCGGTGTTTGCGGGGAAGAAGTATAAACCTGTTGGACTTAAAGTAAGACCCGTATATACGGAGCTTCCAGAGCAGTTGAGAATTAAAAGGGAAATCACTGGTGACCCTCTCGCAGAAATGCCTGAGCTAAATCCTGTTCCCGAGGACTTCAAACCCACTGGCAGATACACCGAAGAGCGAAAGAAAATTATAGACGAACTACACGATGGCGAATTTCTCTGGCCCGAAGAGCGAAAATTAATGCATGACTTCATGATGAAACAGGAAGCTGCATTCGCTTGGGATGACTCTGAGAGAGGGAGCTTCAGACACGATTTCTTCCCACCAGTTGAGTTTCCGGTAGTGGAACACGAAACTTGGGTTGAGCGAAGCATACCTATCCCGAGAGGTCAATTAGAGGAATTTTGCAAGGTCATTAAGAAGAAAATAGACGCAGGAGTCTATGAACCTTCTAATGCTTCTTACCGAAGTAAGTTCTTCGGTGTTGTGAAGAAAGATGGCAAGAGTATACGTCTGGTTCACGCCTTAGAGCCTCTGAACGCAGTCACGATTGCTCATTCTGGAGTTCCTCCGGCCACGGACGAACTCGCAAACCACTTTGCTGGGAGAGCTTGTGGTGGAAGCTTGGATTTGTACTCCGGTTATGATCATAGAGACATAGCGGAAGGGTCAAGAGACTATACTACCTTTCAGACGCCTTACGGCGCTCTAAGATTAGTTAAACTTCCTCAAGGATGGACAAATTCGGTGCCTATCTTTCATGACGATGTCACCTTTATTCTCCGAGACGAGATTCCTCACGTTACTATCCCTTATATTGATGATGTTCCTATAAGAGGACCCGGGACGCGATATCAAAAGGCAGATGGTACTTACGAGACCATTCGCGATAACAAAGGGATCAGGAGATTTATATGGGAACACTTCATGAATTTGAACAGAGTAGTTCAAAGAATTAAGTATTGCGGAGGAACGTTTTCTGGAGCCAAGTCTGTGCTTTGTTGGGACGTATTCCCAGTAGTCGGGCATATCTGCTCGTACGAAGGCCGCCGTCCCAGTACTGACCGCATTGGAGTAATCGTGTGGTGGGGACCCTTGAAGGATGTCTCAGGAGTCAGACAGTTCTTGGGAACCGTTGGTGTGCTTAGAATGTTTATACCAAAATATGGGGACATATGCAGACCAATACAGAAATTGTGTAGAAACGACGAAGAGTTCGTTTGGGGCCCAGAGCAAGAAGAGGCTATGGAAGCGTTAAAGACAGCAATCAAGAATTGTCCTGCCTTAAGGCCGCTCAATTATGATTGGGACACGGACATAGTCCTTGCAGTCGATACTTCTTGGATGGCAGTAGGCATCCAGATATATCAAATAGATATTATCGACAAGTTGAAGAAGCATTACGCGAAGTTCGCGTCGATCACTCTCAATAGAAGAGAGTCCCGCTTCTCTCAACCAAAGCGAGAACTATACGGATTGAAGAGAGCACTGGAGGCCATGCAATATTGGCTTCTAGGATGTCGAAGACTAGTAGTCGAGACTGATGCTCTCTACATCAAGGGAATGTTGAACAACCCAGGAATGGGTCCCAACGCTACTATAAATCGTTGGATCGAACAAATCCTTATGTTCCACTTCAAATTGAAGCATGTCAAGGGAGCTACTTTCCCTCCAGACGGCCTATCGCGAAGAGAACCTCAACCGGGAGACGAAGTCTATCCCAATAATGAGGACGGCCTCGACGAAAACCCTATTCCTGAAAACCACGAGGATTGGGACTATGTCAGCCAACAGCCATTAGATTTTGATGAGTTCAAAGATGAAATAGACGAAAGAGGCGGCTATTTGCAATCTATGGCTGGTACAGCGGGAAACTACAGCGATTTCGAAGAAGATTTAGCTGTCACGATAGGCCAGGAGTCAGTCGTTTCTGCACGGATACTTGAAGTCTACAAGCAAGAAGGGCTTGTAGTGCCTCAGTATGTCCAGATTATGGAACCCACGGAGCCTTTGCTCCCAGGACAAGAGTTCAGGGATGATGTGGATAGACGAGAGCCTTATCCGGAAGACCATCGTACAGGTGCGGGAATAGCGCAAGACGAAAGGATTGAAGTCCTGAAACTTTGGTTCAAGGACCCCTTAGTCAGACCTGCTGGGATGGAGGATAAAGAGTTCAAGAGGTTCTTGAAATTCGCCAGATATTTCTTCTTGACGAAAGAAGGGAAGCTATATCGAAAGGGCGAAGGTTCCATGCACAAGCTAGTTGTCGCGAAAGACCATCGGATGTATATGATGAGAGCTTCGCACAACTCTCTTGGCCATAAAGGCATCTACGCAACCAAGTCTCTTATAGAACTTAGGTTTTGGTGGCCCGAAATGGAGCGAGATATAAAGTGGTTCATTGATACCTGTAAGCTATGCCAGCACAGGCAGACTACTTTGCTACATCCCTCCTAAGTCCACACATACACCAAGTCTCTTCCAAAAGATTCATGCGGATGCCATGGTAATGGGAGCAGTCTCGAATGGTTACCGGAGTGTTGTTGCGGCCAGAGACGCGCTATCGCGATACGTCGAGGGGCAACCTATCAAGTCCGAGAACGCTGAGGGGATTTGGCAAATTCTTGCTAGAAGACATCATCTGTCGATGGGGCTGTCCGGAGACAATTGTCACGGATAATGGACCTGCCTTTGTGGCTGCTTTGAAATGGCTAAGTGCGAAATATGGGATCAGAGGAATTAAAATCTCTCCATATAACTCACAAGCCAACGGTGTAACGACTGGCCATTTTTGCGCGTTATATCTGGCTATTTTAAGTCAAGTGCGGCCCTAAACAACCCAACTACCCGCCACGACTATAGTCTTACTCGACTATCAATAGGAAGTCAGTACCTCTGTTGGTGACACCAAGGAGGGTCAAAGTGAGCTCCGAGCTGTTGACCGTAAAACCCACTACAGGAGAAAGGCATTACATTAATAAAGCCTACTGCAGTACTATGGATCTGTTCCATAACAGAACCCTCAGACAGAGTGACTACTTTGTGTACTATGGACTTAGACGAAGGTCTACCAGGATATAGAAGGCGCCGCGGCGGCTAATCAGTCAACGGACAGATGCCGCGGGCTGCCGACTATAAATAGACGGCTGGAACAGCGGAAAGGGATCTCATACAGGAGATGCCGGTGCTAGGATCAGAAGGCAGAGTCATGGCAAGACATGAGGTCTTTGACAGGAGTGTTGATGATGTGATGCTGAAGCCGAACAAGTGCGGCAACTTCATTAGAGATCTATTTCTATATTGGAGTCAGCGCGGATGACTTGGTGGCTTGATAAATTGGACAACAGACGGGTCCGTGAGATCGCGAGTGAATTGGAATGTACCAAGAATAGTCTTAGGAGTTAGTAGAGGCGTTGATGGCACCACTGGAAGGGTTGCCGCCAGTGACGGACTGACGGGATCACCAATGATGGTGTTCCGCGGGCTTCCGCAATTCAGTGATTCAACCGTGAGAGTCATAATGGCTGACTTTCTACCGTTGGATCGACGAGCCAAGAGGCTGCCGAAGGTCCTCCGGGACACCCAAATACCAATATACCATCTCTCTACTCAATTGGATCGACATTGCTTACTCTGTACTATTTATGTGATGTATTTCTTGGCATTAGTATAAAAGGACCTGTATTTCTCGTTGAGCAGGAGGACATCGCGCTCAGTCTATTGGACAGCGTTGGTGAACTCAGGCAGCAACGTAGAGGCATATATAAAGATATTGTCTACTCGTTTGTCTTAATAGAAATTGTGTTGGAGTTCAAGTCAAGTGTGAATCTTAAGCATTGTTTCGAGAGTGTTCACCCGCGGAGGCTTTGCTTTCGAGTAGCTTTGTCGTGGCCTTAGTGTGTGAGGAACTGCCTGCCTCTACTGCCCGCGGACTGTCTATCTCATTGTGAAGATACGTGTGCTCGAGAGTGAACTAGCATCTCCCTGAGTCTGAAGAGAGTGGAACTGTCCATCTGCTAAAGCATTGCGTTGGGACTGCTGGCGTATAACCTGAAGAGATCTGACTAGTCCTCGTCTAAAGACTTGTGCTATATAAAGGAGTGTCAAAAGTTCCTGGAACTTGGAGGTTCAGGTCTATAGTGCGACTGGCGCTATAAGAATTGTACAGTCTGCCGCGGGAACTGCCTGTGGTCATTGTTTCAATCTCGCCCTGATATTCAACTTTGTTGGTATCTTGTATCCTACTGTTTTATAGTTCCTATTTTTAGGAAAGGTCCGCGGACGGAATCACTTCCATCTACGGTGTGTGAGAGCGTGTTTTGTGCAAAGTTCTGCTTGCAAGTCGACTTATATCCTCGTCACTGAGACATCTGGATTTCGGATCGAACCCCACGAACTCTTCGAGAGACATTTGAGTGTATCTTGTTGAGATATTTGTGTTGTAGTGTTGTGTGTGTTGGTTGATTGTGTTATATATATATTTTGGTGGTAGATTCTCTGCTGCGCTATATTTAGCACTTCTGTCGATATATTCAAGTGTCAGCGATACACCGCGCATGATCAATACAAAACTGATTCAAATAATCACAGGCAAGAACATCTCCTCAGCAGCGTTTCTATTTAAACGGTGCCTCATAGGAACGTTTTCTTCCCATAATATTCTTCTCTCCTGTATGAGCATCCACGGCTTAGACGACGAAGAGAACGACGACTACTACGATTATCTCTACGTCAGCACCGACTCGCTTGCATCCAGCGGAATCGATCCTTCCATTATTGAAGGCTTCGAACGCGACGTTATGGGTCCTGTCAACGCTCTCTTGCCCAAGGTTCAAGCTGCCCTCTACCTTATGGAGGATAATAAGGTGCGTCTTTCTCCTGCTACATCTCAACTTGAACTGATTTTATTTTTAAACCAGCCAATCGCTCAGTGCTCTTGCTGCGCCAAGCACCACAATATCGAGCCTTGCGTTCCTACCACTTGGGGTATGCCTTGCCACAACTGTCTTATTCAGTTCCACCCTTGCGACTTCGCCAACAAAGACAAGATGATTGAAAGTTGGGAGAAGCGCGGAGGTCCTGGTGCGTCTTATTATAGATTTCCAGACTCGTTCCTTGCTAATCCTCCCCTTCAGCTATCATCTTCGGTCGCAGCACCGTCGATCTTGATGTCATCCTTGACCACCTCGACGACGCTTTCACCTACTACCATGATTTTATCATCGTGGCCCGCAAGAACCAGTTCATTAAGGCTCTCAATAAGATCGACGATCTTCATGAACTCGCCTATATGCGCAAGGAACTCATCCTTCACCACTACGACAACTCCGCTCTCGGCTACGTCGAGCTTCGTATGTCCAAGCTCCTTCCTCCTGACACGTCCATTCACTGCGTCGAATCGCCTGACAAGTACGATTTCCCATTTTAATCTTTCCGCGGAGAAGTTCTAAATTAAGATTCCAGAGGCGCATACCACCACAATCTTTAATGCTTCCTGCGTTTGGACCGTCTAGGACCAATCGACTCTTTTGGCTCATCGTCCGAATCTTCCTTATCATCATCGCTCCCAGTCTCCGATTCTGAGGACTCAGCCTTTTCGAAGTCTTCAGGTGTTACCCTTATTTTTACTTTATCGAAGGCTAGATCCTTTATCTTCTTTGAGCTGCGCTCCTTTGTCTTTTCCCCTTCCGCGGGAATATCGTCCACTAGCTTTTCGAGTGTCTCCGTAGATACATCAATGAACTTTTGGATTTTGAGCGGAATTTGAATTCGGCGACGTGCTAAGTATGGAACCACACGCCCCGCGGCTATCCTATCATGGAATAGCGCGCCATTCATTTCAGCTAGGATATACGCTCCTCCCTTGGTACGTCTTATAACAACCATTGGGCCAAGGTATCTCCCCTTCGGATCCATCTTGGAGTTCAGAGATTTCTCTACTTCTGTGTGGCGCACGAGAACCAGATCTCCCGGTTTGAAATCATAGTTTTTAATCGTATGTTCATTGTACCGTTCGAGTTTACGGACTTGAACCATTTTAGCATGATCTACACGCTTCCTCATGTGTTCAACATGGGCTACGTGCTTTGCTAAAGCTCTGGCTCTTAGCCCTATCAGTTCCGCGGTCGTCAACACTCGACCTGGTATTTCAACCAACCAAGTAGCTTCCTCAATATCCAACGGTAGAATCGGATGCGCTCCAGTGACCGCAAAATAAGGTGAACAACCTAATCCTTTTCTAACCGTAACTCTGTCTGACCAAAGCATAACATGGAAGAACCAGAACCATTTGGCTGGGTTATTTCCAGTCGCTTTGAACAATGCCTGACGCATTTGGAAGTGTCCACTTTCAATCTTCCCATTCGCTTGAGAGTTGTATGGTGAAATCTGAATATTTGGTATTCCGTACTTCTGTTTCAACCATTCCACAGCTTTCTTGAACTGCCCTGCATTATCCGTTACGATTTGCTTTGGGCATCCCCAACGGCAAATAATCTCTTCAAATAGGAACATTCCAATTGCGTGCGCTGTGTCTCTTACAAGCGGTCTCGCTTCTAACCAAGAACTCAAAGAGTCCCTCGCATCAACGACCAGTCCACATTTATTGGACACTTGCCCCATTACCATCACATCGGTATGGATGACCTGAAATAGACTTGGAGTATGGGTCAAAACTGGTGGGACTTTCAACAGTGTATGTTGTCGGTTTTGGCAAGCGTCGCAAGACGCAATGTACCAAAATACATCTGCTTCTATTCCTGGCCACCAGAATCGCAGCGTAATCAATTCTCTAGTTGCATAACTTCCGCGGTGACCCAGACTGTCGTGAGCAGCCTTCATCATGTACATGTGGTGTTCCTTGTCAACAACTAATTGATTCGCAGTGCCAAAAGATTTCTTATACATCCTCCCCCCATCTTTGAGTTCCTCGAAGACTTGCAAAAATCCGGTTTGGTCTCCGCGGGAGCTGTCTGGACTGGCTTTCCTGTGTCTCGATCTATTTTGACCCCCCTCTGAGAGGTTGCAAAGGTATTTTTGTTCCCTGTGCGCGGATCCGTAATTGTGATCTCGACTTCGCCGGTTCTCTTGCTCGCAAACACGGCTTCTGACAAAATTTCGAAGGGGCGTCCCAAAAGAACTTCATAAGGCACCTCATCAATAATATGAACTTGAAGATGCATCACTATCCCTTCAAAATTAAACGGCACATTTATAGCCAAGCCCAAAGTGGACTGAATCTGGCTATTCGCAGCAACCATCTCACAGACTATATTTGTATTCCAAGTTAAACCAATTTCCTTGGCCAACTGAGCATTCATAGATACAATCTGCGAGCCGCTATCCGTAATGGCTTCCACATACTTGCCATTCACTGACGGATGAATGCATCTGAGCTTCGCAGAGGAGCCCGCGGCCGGGACTTTAACAGCTTTCGCTTTTTCGCCCTCTGGTAGAGACTCATAGTATTGAAGGACAGGGTCCCCACAAATAACGCTTCCCTCCGGTAAATCATGATCATTGGAGGTAACCAATTCAGGGAACGTGTCAAACATCAACACCGACACAGTCTTTCCATCCTCATCTACAACTTCACAAGTTGTTGTCTCAACTCGAACGTTATCCTCAGCTTCACTTTCATCATCCGCGGGGCTCTCAGAGTCTGAGTCTTCATCCTCAAGCACCCTTTGGACTACAAAGTTGTGCACCTTGGTAGGAACAATATCACCAGAAGTAGTCTTCATAAATTTAGCTTTGTTCTTCCGCGGACCCCCAATCTCAAGAGTTTTCCGGAGCATCTCGTTACTATCCAGCAATGTGCCTATTTTGACTGGTATCACAGTTTCCCGAATAGCGTCTGCAATCTCCGCGGTAGCTTTGTCTCGCCGCTGAGTATCTTTAGGCACTCTTGTTCTTCGTGAACCTGATGACCCTTGGCCATGTTGCTCCTCTGCTGGTTTTCGCGGGAACGCGGGTCGTACGGGAGGGTCAGACAGAGGTTTCACATCCTTGAACGGAAGTTCTTCCTTCTGATTTTTATTTCTGACACCATCCGACTCGTCCTCAGAATCACTGACTTCTTCAACGGTGACTTTCCTCGTAGGTTGAGTAGAACGCTTCGGTAGCAACACTTCAACTCTATTCTCTCTGGCTGGCTTAATGGGCACCTTCCCATTATCTCTCTCGGCTACTGTTTCTTTTTGTTGGTTTTTCTGTTTTTCTGGAACGCGGTCTTTGGCTTTCGGATCCTCAGGAGCTTTCCGCGAGCGAGTCTCCCTCATCGGAATCACTGAAAATCCTTCTGCGCCGCCATAAACTGCGCTATCTTTGCAACAGACTCCTCGATTCTGTCCAGTCTATCCGCGGTGGCAGGAGAGTCTGACTCTTCCCTAGATTCACTCGCAAACGACTCCGCGGCCGGTGCAGTGGGGTCACTAGCATAATAATACTCAAACGCCTCTTGGTTATAATACACCTGAGTACGATTGTTATAGTAATCCCGCACTTTGGTCATGTAGCTCTTATTCTTGGGTTCCCGCGGCAAAGCCTTTCCATCATAGAAGAACATACGCCCATCTTTCAGGATTAGCAGGCCCCCAGTAATATCATCCCTTCTGTGCTTGCAGTCCGCAACATAATGCGAAGGATCCCAACAATAGTAACAGCCCGTAGGCTTGCCTTCTCTAAGAGGCGGCCTATCCGGTGTATACGATGGCCTGTCTGGCCCGTATTCTCTTCTTTCCACAGGACGACTAGGATAATTGGAGGTCCCTTTCGTCAAGGCTTCATGCATCTTAGACATGACCTGTTTTTGGTCCGTCGTAAACTTGTCCAGATGATTGGCAAGGGTCTTTTCCATTTTGTCCTCAATCTCCTTATTCGACTGGAGAATTTTCTCCTCTCTGGCTTTGGAATCAGCCTCAAGCTTCTCCAATCTAGCCTTCAACTTGGCAGCTTCATCTCCACCCTCTGAACTACCCGAAAATAGAACAGCCTTCCTCTTTGTATCCGAGGGAGTTGTGAAGAAAATAGAGTCATTACTTTTGATCAACGACTTCAGTATTTCCTCAAAGTCTGCCCATTCGTACAGGTCATCAGGATGAGTGTAGGCCGGTTTATAGGCCTTTCCTTTGTTCGCAGGCAGCGCTTCATATTCAGATTTTGCTCGCTGATACGAAGTAAGTTCCGTCGGACTTCTGGCCAGCACGATATTGCGAAGAGTCTCCCTGAAGGTAGGGTGAATACCTTTCAAAAAGTCTTGCGCTAACTCGCGCCTTGAGAGCATCTCTCGGTCCTTGTTCATCACTGCAACTCGTCCGCGGAACTTTCGACAATAGTTGGCAAATTCAACTTCCTCATCTATTCTCACCGGACGGTCTGTATACTGTTTCAAGAAAGACGCCCAGCCCGCGCGGGAACCTTTCTCTACTGCACGAACTTCAGGATAAGCATCCATCAATTCCGCCTTCCATTCCTCATACGTTCCATTCGTATAGGTGGGCAAAGCTTGCCATTCTTTCTGCACCTTACTGTTCGCATAGTGGTGTGCTATCCACTTTTTGCTCTGCTCACTAAGCTTTCCTTGCTTCGCGATGATATCCTCAATCCCTTCCAAATACTTGGGCAAATCCCCTGTTTCGTCATCGAATTTCAGGTTATGTCTCCCAAAAATATCCGGGATCTTGCTCTTATCAATCTCGTCGTAGGTAGCCATAGTGTTTGTTTGTGGGGGGTTTATCTTGGCTACGGAGTTCGAAATAGCCTCGATGGTCTGATTCAAATGATCAGATAGCTCGCCGTCCGAGTGGGTTGCGTGTCCCTCAAAGGGTAATGCTGCAGAAGTATTTATAACTTCCGCGGAACGCGCTCTCCTTCTCTTCTTAACTGGTGACGAACTAGACGACCGTCCTGTACTGAAATTTTTGGTCGTACGCGGTTTTCTGCCAGACGTCGAGGGTCCCCAATTTACAGACTCGGGTATAAGACTGTTCCTTGAAGTCGACGTTTGAGCGGGTTCTTGTAGTGCAACCCTGGCTTGCTCTAGCAAACTCCTGGAACCTGCTCCTGTATTTAATGGAGACGGGCTACGCTGGTGTCTGCCTCTCCTCGACGTCTTTCTAGTACGAGGATTTGTTTGGGCTGGAATTCTCGACAACCCAGGAAAGTCCCTTCTCTAGACTCTCCCAACTACAGCAACGCGTTTTGTTTTATCAACAAATTACCACCGAACCCCTCGCGGTGGGCTCCAGATGTAACGCTGACACTTGAATATATCAACTGAAGTGCTAAATATAGCGCAGCAGAGAATCTACCACCAAAATATATATATAACACAATCAACCAACACACACAACACTACAACACAAATATCTCCACAAGATACACTCAAATGTCTCTCGAAGAGTTCGTGGGGTTCGATCCGAAATCCAGATGTCACAGTGACGAGGATATAAGTCGACTTGCAAGTAAGAACCTTGCACAAAACACGCTCTCACACACCGTAGATGGAAGTGATTCCGTCCGCGGACCTTTCCTAAAAATAGGAACTATAAACGGTAGGATACAAGATACCCAACGCAGTTGAATATCAGGGCGAGATTGAAACAGTGGCCACAGACAGTTTCCGCGGCAGAATGCACAATTCTTATAGCGCCAGTTATGCTATAGACCTGAACCTCCAAATTCCAGGAACCTTTGACACTCCTTTATATAGCACAAGCCTTTCAGACGAGGACTAATCAGATCTCTTCCGGTTATGCGCCAGCAGTTCCAACGCAATGCTTCAGCAGATGGACAGTTCCACTCTTCCTCAGACTCAGGGAGATACTAGTTCACTCTCGAGCACACGTATCTTCACAATGAGATAGGCAGTCC
This sequence comes from Favolaschia claudopus, assembly GCA_037176885.1. Classification (NCBI taxonomy): domain Eukaryota; kingdom Fungi; phylum Basidiomycota; class Agaricomycetes; order Agaricales; family Mycenaceae; genus Favolaschia; species Favolaschia claudopus. Next base: position 197,557 of record JAWWNJ010000109.1, read on the forward strand.
GCGGGCAGTAGAGGCAGGCAGTTCCTTACGCACTAAGGCCACGACAAAGCTACTCGAAAGCAAAGCCTCCGCGGGTGAACACTCTCGAAACGATGCTTAGATTCACACTTGAACTGAACTTCAACACAATTTCTATTAAGACAAACGAGTAGACAATATCTTTATATATGCCTCTACGTTGCTGCCTGAGTTCACCAACGCTGTCCAATAGACTGAGCGCGATGTCCTCCAGCTCAACGAGAAATACAGGTCCTTTTATACTAATGCCAAGAAATACATCACATAAATAGTACAGAGTAAGCAATGTCGATCCAATTGAGTAGAGAGATGGTATATTGGTATTTGGGTGTCCCGGCGGACCTTCGGCAGCCTCTTGGCTTGTCGATCCAACGGTAGAAAGTCAGCAATTATGACTCCCACGGTTGAATCACTGAATTGCGGAAGCCCGCGGAACGCCATCATTGGTGATCCCGTCAATCCGTTACTGGCGGCAATCCTTCCGGTGGTGCCATCAACGCCTCTAATAACTCCTAAGACTATTCTTGGGACATTCCAATTGACTCGCAAAATCACAGGCTCGTCTGCTGTCCAATTTATCAAGCCACCAAGTCATCCGCGCTGACTCCAATATAGAAATAGATTTCTAATGAAGTTGCCGCACTTGTTCGGCTTCAGCATCACATCATCAACCCTCCTGTCAAAGACCTCATGTCTTGCCATAACTCTGCCTTCTGATCCTAGCACCGGCATCTCCTGTATGAGATCCCTTTCCGCTGTTCCAGCCGTCTATTTATAGTCGGCAGCCCGCGGCATCTGTCTTTTGACTGATGTTGACTCTGATAGCCCCCGCGGCGCCTCCTACATCCTTGTAGACCTTTGTCTAAGTCTGTAGTGCACAAGTACTTGACTCTTCGTCACTCTTCTGAGGGTTCTGTTAGGGAACAGATCCATAGTACTGCAGTAGGCTATTAATATAATGCCTTTCTCCTGTGATGGGTTTTACGGTCAACAGCTCGGAGCTCACTTTGACCCTCCTTTAGTGTGACCAACAGAGGTACCGACTTCCTATTGATAGTCAAGTAAGACTATAGTCGTGGCGGGTAGTTGGGTTGTTTAGGGCCGCACTTGACTTAAAATAGCCAGATATAACGCGCAAAAATGGCCAGTCGTTACAGCGTTTGCTGATTTTTGCAGATAGAATACTGAGAGCGGCGGCGGCAAAGATTTTTTGTGTGGCCCAACTTGAGCTTTGTGTCGACGGTGAGTTGGGAGAAAGTGATCCGCCGTTGTTCGTAGTTGGTAAGGACGAGATTGGGGATGCAAGCTACGACGTAGAGGTCGCCTGGGCCTTCATGTTTGTATTTCTTTGCGCTGAGAGCAGCAATCTTGGCGTCGTAGTACGAGGGTTTTCGGAGGCTGCGAGAATGTGTAAACAGGTGTCGATTGAAACGTGCTGCAGCATACGCATAGACGAACGAGGGGCGGCGTCGACTGCGGGGCTTGGCGGAGGAATGAGAATAGGCCATAATAGTGTTTCAAAGAACGAGAAATGACGACCCAGATAGAATGCGCTCGATTTTCATGATTCAAAGTCGGGTTTGAAAGTGAATAGTCGGATAGGCGCGCGGGAATTGGGTGGAATAACGGATCGATCTGGGCCCGCGCAACAGTCCCACCTTCCGCTCACACGTCCCATCGCCCTCAAATCGTCCAGATCCCCTCCGCGCCGCACCTTTCACAAAGCAGACACAAAGAGAAAACAGGCAACGCGCAAACCACTCCAGGATCGTCAAATCCCCCCCTTCCCTCCCCCTACCGCCTCACCCTCACCTTCATCGTTCGCGACCTGCTCATTGCTCTACTCATCGCCAACCGATCGTTGCGTCCTTGCTTCCTGTCGCTTCCTCATTGCCAACAGCAGTCAACAGCTCCCGCCGCGTGCGTCTCATTCACCCTTGGCGCCTCTCCACCTTGCTCAACCCCCCGAATCTCACTCTCAACTCTCTCAATTTCACCTCGCCGCCACCGTTGTTAACGCCCGCCGAGCATCGCCTCCAATGCCGACCCTCGCTGTCTACTGCCCTCTCCCCGTTGTTGGGCACGACGTCTGACGGGCACACTTCACTGTTACTGACTCTCACCCAGAGCCCAACCCGTCTTTGCGGCCTCGCTCCCATCAAGCCGACGAAACCCCTCCCCACTTCCGAGAACAATTGTGCCAACGACTCGCGGATGGCAGCTTTCGGTGCGTAACAAACTCTCTTCAGTCCAGCCTCCGCTGACTTGTCTTTGCCTCTCACCCATGACGAACACCGCACGGCGCTTGCCTCCCCCGCCACACTCAAATCGCGCCAACTTTCATACATCATTCCTTCGACACTACCGCGGTACTGATCGTCTTCCCACTACCTCCTCGCCTCCACCATATGTCCCCAACACCGACTCCCCCCTCCGCCTTCGCACCATCCTTGATCGCTTTTTTTTGGTAAGCACAATGTTCTGTCAACGAAAAGAAGCCTCTACTCACCAATCCGACTTCCACCTTCCTGCATCGTATCGTCCCGCTCTTCTACACCATTCCCTACCCTCCCGCCGAACGTACACAAGCGCGTCACGCACAGTTGATCTGCATATGCACAGGGGTGAGTACGCCTAGTTTGTGTAGATTGACATCGTACTGACTCACCTTACTCCAGAATCCATTTGACGCGCCACCAGTCGTCGCCTTCGATGGGCGGCGATCGATTCGAATCGGAATCGCCGCGCGGGAGTTGGGCATTGGCGCGCTCGGAGCGAAACGAAGTCGTCGTAATGCAGTGAGCCTCTCCCCGTGTGCAGACGATGACGAGTGCCCATGCCCGAGAGGATGACCCCGACGGCGACAGAGGAGAATACCGCCGGCCACTCTAATCACGGAAGCGGCGATCCGCAACGCACCAAATGGCGACGCCGCGCGCGAGGACGGCCGGGTCGCCGGGCGTGTTTACCCATCTTCTCGTAGCTGCCGTCGCTGTTGTTGTACGCGGAGGGGCGGGGTACATGCGAATCGGTGCGCGCGGCGAAACGACGTTGTCGGCGTCGTTGAGGTCGAGGGTGTCGGGGAGGGCGGCGGCCGCGGCGTGGCGCAAATCGATACGAGTCGATTGCGCGTTGAACTGTTAAGATAGGTGAGTTATTCCGTCCTTTCCTGGGGGAAATTGAAAGAACTCACCTTATTTTGACTCTAGCGCGGTATTCCGAGCGAGTCGGCGTGCGTAGCGCCTAGACGGCGATGTCGGCGTTGACGGTGACGAGGAGGGCGGCGGCGGCGCGGCGCGGCGCGTTGATCTGCGTATTTAGGTGAGTAATTTTGGTTCGTTCGCCGTGAACCCGTGAAAAACCAAGCTACTTACTTGTATTTGATCTCTAGAGCAATTCCGAGTCAGTCGGCGCGCGCAGCGCCGACGACGTCGTTGAGGGTGTCGAGGGGGACTGCAGCGGAGACTGGCACGCGGGGCCGAGGTTGTGGGTGGTGTTTGGAGTTGACCATTTCCCTCGAAATACCCGAATTTAACTCCGCAACCAGAGTCCCTAGAGTTTTTCCCAACAATCTCTTCCGCCTCCTCGTCTCCTTCTAACCCGATTCCCCCGAGAACAAAGCCATGAGGAGGTCGTTGCCCGGTCTCTCTCCGTGGCTGCGTGTATCTCACTCAAAGATAAAGCCGTTTTGACGACGATCGAGGCGACGAGGCGGATTTCGCGCGTCGCCAGTCGAGTGTGTGGAAGCAGATGACGGTGAGGCAGGGAGGGGCGAGGGATGCTTGCCCGTCATCATCGACACGTTAGTGCTGCTGTTATTGTCGAGAAACATCGTTGATGCCTCGGGTTCTCGTTGCGCGATTCCCCGCGTTTCTAAGCGGAACCGTACCCTGTAATCCACCTACGTACCCAGAGCGGCGCCTTAGTGCCGGCCGATCTCGCAATACAACCTTTCTCTTCGTTTCTGCTACCTTGGGTCCCGCGCTTCGGCTAAAAGTGGGTTGCCAGCCGGATAACTCGTCTTCGGATGCCACGTTGACGGGGGAGGTAGCAATCAAGGCTTCGTCCGCCGGCATGAGAGGAAGCGTGGGTGGAGGAAAACCAAAGTAGAGAGGAATGCACCGGCGGTCGTTTTGAGATGTCGACCTTCGCTAAGATTGACGAAGCGGCGAGCCGGAAGGCAGGCGTGTCATCCGAGTCCGATTTAAAGTCGCGCGACAGCCACGAGCGTCAGCGTCGAGGGCGGCAATGAGGAGAGACGGAGGTTGCTGCAGCCGAAGCAGAGTAACATGTGAAAGGGAGGGGAGATGCGAGAAGACTAATAAGCCCGGGAATATTGGAGAGACGGCGGGGCGGATGCGAGTGCAAGCTAGGAGCTTGTATTGAATTTGGTAGAGAACGGCCGTCCCGAAACGCGTACGCAGGCGCCCATGCCCCCTTGTCCTAATGAAACAACGGAACGTGCAATTGTCGCTCCGTACTCATACCATGAAAGGCAGCCGTAGCCGCTTGGTTCACTGGCGCCGAATCGTCATACGGAAACGGTCCTCGCCCAGCTTGTTGGGTCCGTAAGGCGAATGCCGCCCAGTGCATACGTCGAACCGGGAGAGTAAGCGCCTGCCGGCGGCGGCGGCCGTTGCGGGGGCTGATGATCGCCGACATCGGACGGCGGCTGGTACTGTGCAGAAACGGAGCTCAGCGCCAAACCGATTCCAACACCGCCACCACCGTCGCTATCCACGAACCCACCACCGACACCCACCAATAACACTTTCAGTTCTGCTGGTCTGCGGATCGATCCCATTGTGGTTGTTTTGGTTGTTCTGAAGGCTCCTGCGCATGTCCTCCCATGACAGACGGAGAGGTCGCAGCAGGCGGAGCGGCTTGACCACAATCTTGCTCACGCACCTCCCCGCCTCGATTACGCGCTCCTACGTCATTTGGTGCCCGAGGTCCCGCGCGAGAGCCAGGGGAAGCTCCGAGCTCATTACCATTCGTACCTCCAAGACTCAAGCGACGCGTCACGCATACCATCCTTTGACGAAACAACAGAAACGCACCAGGATCCCGTCCTTGAGCTCAAACGTCCGACTCTCTTCCTCTCGGCCGTTTCCCATTGATGTCGCACCTGTGGTGCCCAATATTATACTATAGTTATAGCTTCCATGTGGTCCCCATGGAAGCTATAGTTATAGGTCGAACTATCTTCCATGACATCCACAGAATGTCATCTCCACGGCTTCCACAGAGGACTTGTCCAGGGCGAAAAATGAGATTTTTCCACTGTTTCCATGCCTTTTCCTGCTACAAAAACCCCCTTTGAAGGGTACTAATGAATTCCATGACTTCCATCACATTTTGTATACACTTCCACGACTTCCATGAGGTAACAAAGTTGTAATAGAGTTAGTATACCCTTCCACCGCTTCCATGAAGGACTTGTACCATATATATAGGTGGTGATTTGATCTTCCACCACTTCCATGAAAATATACAAGTTCAATACGCTCTTATTGACCTTCCATGACTTCCATGAGACCAAGTAACTGCGATCAATCAGTATCTAAATGTTCCACTGCTGCCACAAGTCTATTCCAGTCTACTGTGCCCCTTACCATCCCCTCCCCCCTCTGCCTTCTCTCACTCTCTCTAGTCAACAGATACCCTTCACCACTTCCCCTCCTCCACATCGTCATATTTTTCCCACTCCCTAGTAAACTGACAACCGTTCTACATCAGTATCCTCCTCTCCACCATCCTGCTGTGTGAACTCTCTATATAATCTCAATGAAGTAGCTGTCACACTATCTCAAAAAGACTTTCAAACACGAGTATATACAAGAACAGTGTTCCAAACACTCCATGTGATCACAAAATCCCAGTGCCATTGCATTCTTCTCCACAAAGGCATGCTACCTCACTGAGAGGGAAGTCCTGTTCATCCTTAATATATACCACTATCTCAACATTCAGCTCAATCTTGAAGTCAGGGTGGGCAGCAAGATTAGCCTGATACCAAATGAGTACTAAAGGTCACAGAGAAAGCTGACATAGGAGAGGAGTGTATAAACAATATCCCCTTCTTTTGTGTGAGCGCTTACCAAGGGGGAATCAGGCTTTAGTACATTTGTTATAGCAATATAGAGCTTTGTGAATGGTCTTAAAATGGGATTTCTCAATTTGCAACCTGTAGCAATGTAGCTTTGTCCCATACACATTCATATTATCTGAGATATGCCGAGGCTGAATGTTGTTACTTGTTCACACAGTTCACTCTGGATTTCTATGCCAATTGGTGGGGCGTAGTTTCATATTTCTGCTTCCCAAAGTGCCCTCAGAGGGGTTAGAAGCAGGATGTGAAGACATTGGGCCTGGGAAGAGTCATCTTTATGGAACAGAGGAGGCTGTCTGTTGACAAAGCACATAAATGCTTTGATTTATGGTAAACAATTGTAATTCCAGGACTTCCATGTCCAACTCTAATGAGTTCCACCGCTTCCACGGCAAGTTGTATTCAAATTCCACGGCTTCCATGGTATATTGTATTGAATTTCCACCACCTCCATGAGGATTTGTATTGAATTTTCCACTGCTTCCATGAATTGTGGTCACCTAACTCGTCGTTGTGTGGTCGCCAACTCGTAGCACTGAAATCAATTTTGTTTTCACCATTGCATGAGAACAAGGAGCAATATTGAAAATCTGAGGAGGCAGATATCATTAGCTACCTTGAGAGTATGTCTTGTAATATTTTCAGGTTTATTGTTAAATTCTGTCTGTCTCAATACGTCTGAACACTGTATGAGCTGAAACTTGCTTGAATCCATATATTCACCTCACAACTTCTTCAGCTTTTAAACACAACTTTTCATATTTGAACCCAATATGAAAGAATACTTCAAGTAGGGTCTGAAACAAGATTTTCCAGCCCCTTTAGACACTTGTAGCATCCAATTCAAGGGGGGAACCATCAAAAAGGCCTAAAACACCGAAATTGAAAAATTTAATCTGGATGTCCCCTGCCTTGCTACAAACTCCTGGAAACAAAGCAGGAGTGTTCTAGTGATTACTGAAAGGCATTCTGAGCATATCACTCTCATGAATCACTTCACAATATACAATTTTGGCACTCACCCATGATGTTGTGTCCTACCACTAATCTGAGTCTCAAAAAGGTCTCAAACCATTCTCTTCTGCCCCAGAACCCTGGATATTGATTTATACATGCCTGATACCACACTTTCACCATGTCAGAAGCATGTCAGGGACAGGTTCACAACATTTTTGTATTGTGAATGAAATCTATTACTACACTAGTACAAGACATCTACTCAAGCTGAATGTTGGGTCCCATGTTCTAAGAGGTGTCCTGGTTCAGATAAGGTAACTTTGGTAGCCAGCAAAAATCCTCAGAGAGGTTAAACAGCAATTGATATCAAAATCAAACAATTTTGTTTCGTCTTTCAATTGTTGTTTTTGCTGTGCATTCTCTGTGGCAGAAGTAGCAATCTGGATTCTAGAAATGAGTAGTGTGCAGTCAACTCAAGAAACTGTGCATGGTAAGAAAAAAAAGATTCACACAAATCTCTGAATCTCATTCCACTCAATCTTCGGCTACCTGATGTTCAATATCAGACATTTACATCTACCTATTGTAGATACAACAACCCCCCCATTATTGGTCCTTGATGGTGAGTTATCTCCCTCTATCATCCTTCAATTAGCATGTAGCATATGTCCTTGCACTATATTGTGTAATCTCAATTTCCTAACATTAGAGACGGTCAGCATAGGATGTTTGGGGTGATTGAGGTGATTATGGGTCTCTTTATCAAGTCAACTGTTCAATAGTCCATTGCCTCAAACCTAGCGTTAGTTACCATTCGACATGGTTTTCCCATGGTTTAGAGCTATATCACAGTAACAGTGAGCACATTGGCCTCAGAGTCAAGGTAGAAGTGCCTCCTCTCATGGAGCATTGCTCTCACACTTCCAAAATCGATAATTAAGTGAGGGGATGAAGAAATGATGTAAGGATCGACCCCGATCAACACATCAAACATAGACAAATATGTTATGTGGAAGCAGTGGAACATTCAGATACTGATTGATCGCAGTTACTTGGTCTCATGGAAGTCATGGAAGGTCAATAAGAGCGTATTGAACTTGTATATTTTCATGGAAGTGGTGGAAGATCAAATCACCACCTATATATATGGTACAAGTCCTTCATGGAAGCGGTGGAAGGGTATACTAACTCTATTACAACTTTGTTACCTCATGGAAGTCGTGGAAGTGTATACAAAATGTGATGGAAGTCATGGAATTCATTAGTACCCTTCAAAGGGGGTTTTTGTAGCAGGAAAAGGCATGGAAACAGTGGAAAAATCTCATTTTTCGCCCTGGACAAGTCCTCTGTGGAAGCCGTGGAGATGACATTCTGTGGATGTCATGGAAGATAGTTCGACCTATAACTATAGCTTCCATGGGGACCACATGGAAGCTATAACTATAGTATAATATTGGGCACCACAGGTGGTTTGGAGTGGGAATGAGGGGGGTGAGAGGGCGGAATGGCGGGGAAACGAGGGCGCGGCGGCGTGTCGGCGTTGGCGGGGTGGTGGTGGGTCGGGTCGGCGGAGCGGCGGCGCCGGCGGGTGCGTGTAAAGGGGCAAGGCAGCGCGCTAGAGTGGTGAGGGGCGTCGTTAGTAAGGTGAGGAAAGGCGAGCGCGGGGCGGGACGCACCTCACTCCATATGTACTTCTTTTTGTATGTAGATGTGTGTCGGCATCGCGAACGGCGGCGGCGGGGCGGGGAGTCGGTGGGTGCGGCTTGAGCAGCGAGCAGCGGGCAGACGCGAGAGTGGAGGTGGTGTGAGGGCGGGAACGGCGCCGGATGGGTGAAAAAAAGGCGCTAGAAAGATTTCGTCAGCGCGGAGACTAAGTAAATAAGCGACGACGCACGCTTGTGACGTGGACGTCGCCGCGAACGACTCGGAAGATACGGGTGGTGGTAAAGAGAGGCGGGTAGAGGTGTGTGGTTGAGGGCGTAGTTATCGGTGTAAGCGTAACGGCGCGTTTGATGCGTTTGGAAGTGTGGTGGGCCGGCGGAAGCGAAGGCGAGGACGCGTACCGCCCATGCGCAGACGACTCGGCCTCCCAGGTGTGGCGTCCCGTCTCCTGGCCTGGCCGTGCGAGGCAACGGCGATGCTGCAGGTCGCGTGTGTTGATGTGCGGCAGCTTCGACAAGGGATGGGAGGGTGGAAGTCGGGATCGGGATCGGGATGGGCGGGGTATTTGTGCTGGGCTCGTAGAAGCAAGAAAGCTAGTGTTTGGGCTCGCGGGAGTCGTGCTTGCGTTGGTCAATGGCGAGGATATCGTTGACGAGCTTTTAGCCTTCCCGGATGTAGGAGTAGCAGATGGAGGAGTAGATATAGATTTGAGTGATTTCTTCGGCGTCAAGGCAAACGAGGGTGATGATGCAGGCGGAGCTGGAGGTAAAGGGGAGGAAGAAAGAGAGATGGCCGACGGCACAGATTTCCGCCGTGAAGTTCGTCGTAGATGGGGACTCTGTCGGTGAGGGTTAGTAGGATGTCAACAAACTTTGGAAGAAAATATAAGGAAGGAGAGATTATGTATACTACAGTCAAAAGAAAATGCATGTGTGCGAAAATAGGTGACGACGAGCTTGTAGGTAGCAAAAAAAAAGTCGTAAACGATAACTCGGTGAGTATGAGAAAGAAACCACAGTAGAATAATATCAAGGGGAGATACATGTAAGAATGAAGGCGAAGAAAAAACCATACATACCTCGCCCTGACCTTCTCCTGGTCCTGATCCTTCCCAGCACTTGTACTTCGTAAGCTACTGATCGAGCTAACTTTCCTCGGGCGTGGGGACGAAAAGCCCTTTTGTGTTGGTATTCGTAGTTGTTACTGACTGCTCGTCTTTCTCAGACCGGCGCAGGAGGCAGGAGACCTCGTCGACGTGGAGGTCATACGCGAGATCGATGAGGTCATCAAGGTGGCGCGCATCCTGCCGGACGTAGACGTGGATGTGATATTCTTGAAGTAGCCGACGTAGTCCTCGTCCTCGGCGATGTCGACGCTCCTGGCGTAGCAGACGGCACAGACCTCGTCGAGATCGTCCGTAATTTAGGGACGCTTAGACTCGAGGTGGAAGCGGTGGAGGCGAGACTTCGACGCGTGGGTGAGACTTTTGTTCTTGCAGGACGCCGCACTTTTTTGTGTCCTCTCCTGTGGCTGCATCGAGAGCGCCGCCAGCTTACAGGGGCATCTGAACCGGTGCACGAATGTTGATAAAAAAAATATGAGACGATTTTTGCAACGTGAATGGGGGCTGATAGCGCTGGGGCGAGTCAGACGCGGATAGTGATGTCTCGACGACACGCCTTTGGCGAAACTGATAGATATGCTTGGACCCCATCGTCGTCGCATGATTTCCAATACCGAGGCAGCGTTGTCGAGAACGATGAAGAAGGGGCCGGGGGAGTCGGTATCTTGTACCACATAGCGTAAACCCCCCTCGAAACCAGACCGCTTGGGGCACATCACCCGCTTCACGTCAACAACCCACACTTGATTGATACGAGAGCCTGGATAGTGGAAGTCGAGTAATGCGGAGTCGATGTTACGAAGAGTCGTCCCCGTTTGCGCAAGTACAAGGAAAGACTTCAGGTTGTGAGCCTGAGCATTGCCCGGAAGCGTGATGTCCTTATCGCCCATGATTTTACAGGTCAATTTGTCATGCGGGAGGTTCAGTCCTTCTGGGCGAACCTTGGCTGTAGGCATCATGCAACCGAATCGAAAAGAGGCTACTTCCGCCGCGGTCTGAGTAAATACGATGGGCTGGGGAGCGTTTTTGATAAGAGGGAGGGGATCGTGGATGCGGTCGAGATCAGCCTCGGAAATTTGGGGAGGAAGAGGTTGCTTGTCGTCCTTGACCTCCTCCCATGGTACACCGTAGTCTTCACCGTCGTCGTCGTCATCGCCGCCGCCGACGTGGGTTTCAGAGAAGTTATCGTCGGGATCTGGTTGCCCGAACGCTTCGCACACATCCCATTCGTTACGGAATGCGTCGTAGACGCGTTGCGAGGAAGAATATTCTTCCCAAACATCCTCGTAGTTTTGGCGCCCAGCAGAGCGGCGAATATAATGCTCGTTGACTTTTTCCCAGACGAAAACACAGGCACCCTTCTTCCCTGGAACCCCGCCACGTTGAGAGTGGGTCTCACGTTGCAAACGCTGGCTTCTAGCCTGAGGAGTTTCTTTTGCAAGCGTAGCTTCGTTGGTTCTGGCACGGCGAGCAAAAAATTCGGACATGGTCTCGCCTGCGCGTTGACCGCTGTACCGCTCGACAGGTGGAAAGGAAGATGAAGGTGTGGAAGATGAAGGTGTGGACGAAGCTGGAGGATGGACCGACTCCTGCACATCGGCGGATGTGGTACGCTCGAGAACGAAAGGATGAGTGTCCCGAGAAGACAAGAACTTGGGGATGGAGGCTTGTTGGTTAGCCTGGCTCCATGGGCTGAATTTGACGACACCAGGCAAAGCTTGGAGATAATTCATCTCGTGGTAGTCAAGAATGAAATGCACCTCTTCGAGAGATTTCGGGCGACGGATGTTCAAAGCATCCTCGAACTTGCCCCAGCGAACGTATAACGGAATAGGTAGATTAGTCTTGAGTATCACGCCCACAAGATAATCTAGGTCCGTTCGCTTGCCCCCGGTTGGATTTGCTTCGGTGACAAACGCCCCACGATACTCAGGATCCGTTGGTTTGCGGGCAGCGGAACCCGTGGCTGGCGGAGAACTCAAATCGAGTATGCCACCGATTCGTGGGACGGTGAAATCCGCGACAACCGAATGCTCCAGCTCACGAAACCAGTCCGAGTGTACGCCGGCCATTGCACAGACCTTGTGCGTCCAATTATCGCACCCCGGCTTATCTTCGTTGTATTTGAAGACGAAAAAATACATTGATATGTGTCCCAGCAGGGGAAGAAAGCCATCCCTGGACTTGATGACCGCTCGTCTGGCTTGTCCGAGTGTGTGATACTTGGTGTAGGAATACCCCGCTTGATACGGGATCCCAGCACGCACGCAAATAGGAATGGGGAAGGTGCAAATATCTCGCATTGCAGAACATACACGCCCCAGGATTTGTTCCAGCGCGGACCGGCTCTCCCTGGTATCCTCTCTCAAGCCCCACTTGCCATTCGACCCTTGTATGATAGGAACTGTGTCCGATGTAACGGCAAGACGACCGAAAAGTGGCCCGTGCCAGGGATCATGCACGGGGATGAATACGAAGTAGGGAGCAGAAGAGGAGATGGTACTCGGGGTCTGAAAATTGGGGAAGACTTTCAGCGCCGGTGGGGGTGCTTGTTCTGGGGTTGGCATATGGAGGAGGAATCGCGGGTCCGCATGGTATACAGAGAAAATGTGGCCCTTAATGAGGGCCTTGCCCGTAAGAGGACCTGTATTCTACCGTGCGGAATGAGTCAACTGAACGCATTATGGAACGCGGGGGACACGTACGGGAACAGTCGGCGAATCGGAGGTTGTTCGAAACATTGCACTGATACTGTATTCACGAAAACTGCAAGATGGTGTTTCACCAAGCAGTCAGAGCTCCACGATGGGTCGTAGAGCTGAGCCGAGCGGTTTTTCACGAAAAACGATTACTACGTCGCGATGATGCGCAACACAGCAAGCTCAGCAAGAGGGTCGGGGAGAAAGGCGGGATGTTGATCTTTGTTTGTTGGGAGCGTTGATAATTCAATTCAAATATATTCACACGGGCAAATATTCCAAGAAAACGATGGCTGATATTGTAAAGAACGCGTATGTACAGACATGGGAGGTAGACAGCAACATTCAAACACGAGAGTTAGTAGTAGCTACAACTAGGAAATCAAAAGCTTCCTGGGAAACCTCCAAGACCTCCTCAAAGGCCGGGAAAACCTCCTTCTTCTCGTCGAGCCATTTCGGGTTATACATCTTGAGCGGGAGACCAATCGGCGCATCAGAACGCCCGTACGCGGTGCCGGTCTGCATTCGCTTTACGCTTCTCCGTTTTGTCGATCATTTGGAGGTACTCGGTGATGTTGGGATGCCGCCAGAGACATATACGGACCGTATACACCACCCGCACAATACCACCAACGTCTCGACTATCCGGGTCCTCAGACGACATGCCCGCCACCCCCAGCCATTTAAGAAGAACCTTGAGATACTCCCAAGTTTTGAGATCGGGGTCCCGCTTCATCATCTTGAGCGTAATCTGCTTCTCCACAAGACCTTTACGACGGTCCAGTTTCTATGTTGTTGGTCAATGACAAGTACTATTCACGTTGAGCTATATCACCTGAGCTTTGTTTTCCCGTCTAGCTTTCTCCCCCTTCCGTTTATCGTCGTCTTCATCACAGCGCTCGTCGACTTCCTCCTGCGTCTCATATCTGCCCAACTCCGGGATGTGGCGGGGTTGGCCCTTCTTGTACTGGTCGTACGACTGCTTCAGTGCCACATTGTGAAATATACCCCGTATGTAGCCGTCTGTTACATCGGGAAGTCCCCACCCGTTGGGGCTTTTCGAACGAGCGTGGAAGAAGTAGGCGACCAGCTTGTCGATGATTTTGCAATTCCATAGTGAGCTGAGATAGCCCTTGCTAAAGTCGAGCTGGTAATCGGAGATGGCTGGTCCGGCGCCGCCAGCGTCGCACTTTTTCACGCTTCCAATGTCCGCTGGACTGTAACCACGGAAGTCTTGGTAGCGCATGAGACCCTGCGAGGCCCGCCAAACTTCGCGCAACCCCTGTTTGTAATCCAGATCATCCTCTTTACACAGCAGCTCTCTCTGCGCTTGCACGGCCCGTTCCAACTCCGAGAGGTTGATGCGCTTGCGCTTTGACCCTTTCTTTTTCTTCCCCTGAGAGCCCGTCTCAATGCGGATGACCTGTTGGAGCCCCAGGTTCTCGAGGGTCTCGTTGAAGGCCCGTACAATCGTTTGAACGCTTGCATTGTCAAGGTCCTGTGGGTCCGGATTACCGGAGTTCGATGTCGAGCCGGACGAAGAAGAGGATGGAGTGGCGTTGGTAGTTGGAGAGACTGGGCGAAGAGGAAGAATGGGTATATCGACACCCTTGGTATTGAGGATGCGATCGACTTGACGCTGGTGGCGCTTCTGTCTGGAAGTGAAGGACATGGTGAAGCTGGGCTGACCAGCCTCGGGTTCCGGACGTGTCCAAGACGGTGTGGAAGGCTTATTATTTCGGAGCTTGTTCATGAGCTCCATAATCTGGTCGGTTTTTTCCGCCTGCAAAGATTTTAGCACTGAACAAACAGAACAAAGCTCTCAGCGTACCAATTCTTTTTCGTGCTCTAGTCTCTCCGACTCCAGCTTATCCTGAAGTTCTTGGAAACCTTGGACCGCGGCGGTCTTGGGGCCACAAATTAGCTTGGCAAGTTTTTTCGGCAGCAAGACATACCATTTGGGCATCGAAGGTGGCAGCCCCTTGATCCAACGCGGCTCGAAGTTCTGCCTGAATACAGGTAGGTGAGTATGGTACAAACGAGATATGCACATCGCCTACCGCGTACTGTCGCGCTTGACCGATTTCCTCCGAATTTTGTTGGGCATAATAAACGGTGGCGGCCGCTTCATACTCCTTGATGAGCCGCTCCATTTCTCGTTGAGCAGCGGCATGCGCTTCGTTGTACGCATTTCGTTCCACTTCGCTGAGCTGTTGCTGCGTGGAAGCCTCCTGTGCTTTTCGGCGACGAATTTCCTGCTTCACTTGATCTTGTAGGCAAAGGATTTGTGAGCGGAGCTGATATGCAGGCATATCAGTATTGGACTTGTAAATGAGCTCTGAATTCACTGACCGAGTCTCTTTCGGTCTGGCTAGGTCCGGAAACAGCTTGCCGCTTAGTTCCGGCTGCATCTTGCGTTGAAGTCGAAGGTTCCGGGGGCTGCATAATAAATCTGTGATTAGTTAAAAGAACGACAGTTAAGACAATATAACCGTACCTGCTGAGGACCATCGATCATTGGATTAGGACCGTCGATCATTGGATCGTTAGGACCATCGATCATTGGATCGTCGTAGTCGGTCATGATACGAGCAGCGAGTGGAAGCTGAGGATTTCGGATGTTTTTACGAGATGTCGGGAGCCGATGTTGTCGCCAAAGAAGCAGCCGACGCAGGGACAGAGGAGGAAAGGGGTGCGGAGTAACAAGAACTCCGAATTGAGTGCGGTTCGTCCCCGAGGTGTGACCCCGTCAGACTACAGACAAGAAGACAGACCTGGCATAGCGGAAGAATGAGAGTAAGCGAAAGCCGTGTAAGAGCGAGGAGAAAGTATATCGAAGGGAAAGGATCGACTCACAGGAAGACAGTGAAAAGCAAAGCGGGAGTGAGGCACCGAGAAGAGAGGGAGAGCGCTGAACGTGAGCTAGTAAAAGAGAATCAGCTAAAGCGAGAGAAGAGTAAATTGGAGGGAGACGATGGCTCACAGAAGACGGTAGAAAGGTAAAGCGTTCAAGTCGAGTTGGCGGAGAAAGAGTTTGGAGAAAGAAAGGTAGCGCTGTCGAATTT
Source organism: Favolaschia claudopus (assembly GCA_037176885.1). Classification (NCBI taxonomy): domain Eukaryota; kingdom Fungi; phylum Basidiomycota; class Agaricomycetes; order Agaricales; family Mycenaceae; genus Favolaschia; species Favolaschia claudopus. The sequence continues at coordinate 213,193 of JAWWNJ010000109.1, forward strand.
ATAGTGCAGGCTTTATTGTTGAGATATACGGGTATCGAAATCTTGTTTCTTTTGTCTGGTGCAAGCTTCTTTGCCTGCAGGCAGGAATCGAGATCTGCAACCATTGGAAGGCCGCGCGACAACGGGGGACCACCGAGCGGCGTAGCGTTGAGTGGTCGACGCAGAACCGTCGCACGTTGTGACGCGCGGCGGTGGGGTTGCAAGCAGTAGACCGTCGATGTTGAGGTCAAGCACAAAGCACTGCCACCGCATTACTTGATTAGGTCAAACGACAGTCTTGCAGTTCTCAATTCGGCTCAGTTCTCGCAGGAAAATATGTGTATCGACCAGCGCATATGTCATTGGGGTTCAGGTTCATTTACATAGCATACATAGCTAATAATTTCAAGAAAATGTACAATATTGCATACAGAAGTACCACCAAATAATCAACGACGTCCCCGAGTGAGCTCAATCTCCAATGGGACCGGGAGTTTGCGTTTCTGGAAAGCTTCAATGTGCGAAGCAGTTCTGAACATAGTTTTAGTTGTTGAAGCGGTACCAGAGAGATTAACGATGACTAACTTTTTTAAAACAAACTTGACAAGTGAGTAATCCGACGATCACAGATTCACGAAATGGTCGGGATTGCAGACGGAGACACGCATGATGACGACGTCGGCGTTGATGTTCTGGGCTGTACCGTTGAACGGGAGATATTTGTGCCGTTTATAGAGCACTCGGAATTTGGAATGCTGCGACCCATGCTGAAGGAGGACGAGACAATCGTGTATTTTGGGCTGAAGGGCGGCTCCAGACATGACGGCCTCGACGCACGCATATTGTTGTTTTCGATCGCGGGATTCCAGGGTAGATACCGCGACGGTGCGGGCAGCAAGGGAAGAGTTGTGGTGAGTCTGCGACGGGAACAGGCGAGCACGCAGGTTTCGAGCGGAGTTCTGAGCGGATATTAGGTCAATCGACACCGAGATACGAATGCACAACTAACCTGCGTAGAAGGAGAGACTAGTTTGCGCGTCGAGACCATGGTCCAGGTTGTGAGCGGTACGAGGAGAAGTGCGGATAATTTGGAGGCAGATGTTCGCGAGGCAAAATGGAGAGAAGTTCATTCTGCGTGAGCTGTAATATGTGCAGCGCAGCCATCATGAAGACAATAAACTTGCGGTGGGAACGATGGTGAGGGGGAGCGACCGCCTCGATGCGCTGAGAATGTTTTCGACTGAGAATTCCAGATAGATCGGTTATTGTCTGGTAGTGTGCCCCGCGCCTTCGTATCGACGTATGACGCGCCGCAGGAGCGCGAGGCTGAACGCTATTGTTCCCAGGGAATGTAATGATTGGCCCTCGACGATAAAGCGAATAGTGAGGGCGGGAGAGAGTGCCTCGATGCACTGACAAGATTTTCGACCGAGAATCAATTATTGTTTCACTGTGTGTCCCGCACCAGTCGTATCGACGTCATGACGGGCAGCACGAGCGCGAAGGCGGACATTATTGTTCTGTGCTAATTGGCATTCGACGATAGAGCGGATATTGTTATTGTCTCGTCGAGGGCGAAGAAGTTGTGATCGACCTGGGCGGATCCCTCGGCCAGATGCGCCAAACGTGCGCGCCGTCTTTTTGTCCCGCAATACGGAAATGAAAATGGCGGAGATCGGCGTCTCAAAGCGCCGGTGGTGCAGGCTACCCATGCGATGCTATCGGAGGAGGGTCCGATCTTCCTGAGCGACGCTTATTGTTTCCATTATTAGAGAAATGAGCAGCGCCGTCGTTATGGCGCGTAGAAGGGGAAGGACGGGATACTGGTCGGTGATGTCTGACTCGACAGACGCAGAGCCGACGAGCAGGTAATTTCGAGCAATGTACATTTACGGTGGTAGCGGGAGAGAATATACATGACACGAGTAGAACGACGATGACGGTGAAACAAATTTCAAGAAATATCAGAGCATGATTGACACTGGGCAAATGATTGAGAAAAATAATCGAGACATCGACATTCAAAGGACACACCGTCTGACAATCACCGTTTGCCCTTTGTCCTGAGCCATGCCGTGACGAACACGACGATCGGCCAGGCCTCCTCGTAGTTCTTGAGGTGCGGGTACTCCTTGTACAACTTCGACGATGTTAAGTAGAAGTTGATGCGCAAGAAAAGATGAACGAACCTGATTACGGAGTTTGAGCAAGCTTTCGGGCTGCTGACGGGTATAGGAAACTTTCTGATTGAGCATGGTCGGCGCCAGTTCAGAGATTCGGTCCTGCAAGCACAAGAATGAGAAAGGGTGAGACTGTCAGATAAATCTACGAACCCTAATCTTATTCTTGTCTGGAACGCCGTCGCAGCTGCTGAGGGCGACCTGGGCAGCCTTGGGACGAGGAATAAGATCCGGAGTTACAGTGGTCTCGACGTTGGCGGATGTTGTCGCTTTCGGAACAGAAGGCGGTGGCCCATCGTCGAAAGGGGCGCGGGAATCATCACTGTATGTATCGGAAAGAGGACTGGATGCTGCTCGGTGATAGGACTGAGAGCTGCTGGGTGCTGCACTACCCTCACGTTTGACTGGTCGAGGCAGCAAATCCGTATGCGCAAGCAGAGGTCGAGATGCGAGCGGCGGCGGAGGAAGGTCTGTGAGGTATAAAGGGACAACAGCGGGTAGAGGGGGACCCGTCTGCTCGTTGAAGACAGAGGCGGTGGCAGGACCGACGGCGGGCGGAGGAGGAGCCGTGTCCTCGAAAACAGAGGCGGTGGCGGGAACTGGGGACATGTTACAAGTGCGCAAGTGCGGACTTAGACGCTTCCGAAATATAAGGCGAAGGTGGCGGCCCTACGTAAAACAATAAGGACTGGAATTGCTTGTACTTTGTACTTTAAGGGGCGACCGTCTGTCATCCAGCTCCAATTCTTTCTCGCGTCTCGCCGCCAGGAAGAGCCCTTCGAAATTGTGCTACGCTTTACCACCTCGCTTCATCTCACCCGTCTTCTACAATGCCTTCGCGTCCCAAGTCGGCAAACCACCACTTTGTCCATCATGGGAACCTTGTCGGCCACCATGGATCTGTCATTTGCATCCGCTCCACTGAGGACGGCAGACTTGCCGCTAGTGGGGGTGAGTGTTGCTTGAATATGCCTCGAATAGTGTGCTGAACTCGTTTTAGGCGCAGACGGGACGCGCCTGTGGAACCTCGACATGATGGCGAGCCTTCACCGCCCCGCGAAGAAAGGCTTGCGTGGTTCGACGACCGCCGTGCTCTGGGCCAGGAGAGAAGACGAAGCCGCGGAGATCCTCTTCTATGGAACAGAACACGGATTCATTGTCTGCTGGAAGCAGACCACAACGGCCGTCAGTTCTTCTCTTCCTTCGTTCGTGTTCGTTGAAGCTGATGGGATGTGGTGTAGAGCTTCGAGGAGGTGTATGCCCGACAGCTGAAGGGTAAAGTCGAGGTGTCGGGATTATGCTTCGATGCGGCCACCAATCGTCTTGTGGTCGTCGACCGCAACGGAAAAGTGCTCGCTTTCGCGATCGAACGCGACCTTGGTCTCCGCTTGATGTTCTCGGAGGTCCTCGTCGACGCTGTGCCTAAGGCGGTCGCCTTCGGGGATATCAAGGACGGTGAGAAAGAGATCCTCTTGTTTGGCCTGTACGACGGGCAACTGTAAGTCAAAATTCTGGCAAGATGTATGATTCTGACTCTGACCTTATAGGCGGCGTCTTCATGGTTCGTCCGGGGCAGAACTGAGCAAACGTGAGCTCGGAGGCATGATGTGAGTTGCGTGTAAATGGGTGGCTTGATAGCTGACGCAGTGAAGCGGGGACGCATCCGTCAACATCTCCAAAGGACTGTTCTGCATAGACGACCCACACCAGGGCGTGGCGATCTATCGCATCAATGATCTCCGTCGCCTGAAAACACTTGGGATCAAGACCAAAAAGGCGCTGCCATGAGCCCGGAATGTCTGCTTCGCAGATGACGCGAAGCTCGTCGTCAGTGGAAGCGACCACGGGGTTGGGTACATCTTCGACCGATGGAGCGAACAAGTCGTCGATGAGTTGTATTTTGGAGTCAATGATTGGTTGCAGACGATTGCGGTAGGTCCAAAACCTGCGTTATAGGCTATAGTTGACATTCACCAGGCCGTCGATACTAATGGCACCACAATGATTTTGGGTGCTCGCTCGCGCGATGTGGAAGGGCAAAATGATATTGTTGTATGGCGAAGCGCCAAGGCAAGAATCCCCTTCAAAATTCCCTCATATTTTGTCCATGTCTTCAATTTCCTTCTCGCCGCCGTGGCTTTGTACTATGTCAACCCGTACCTTCCCAAAAACTTCCAAATCTGAAGTAGCTGTAGTCAGTAACTACGAACGATGAATTTCTTGGGACCCACCGATTGCAATTGCGTGTTTGAGTGAGAAAGTGCCCGCGAAAAATAAAATTTGAGAGGCAATTCGCCGCATAAGAAGGGATAAGGCGAAAGCGAGTTCAATGTGATGTTGAGTAGAATTATGGAATGGAGCTAGATGGAGTAGCAGCCAGGCATGCAGCGCGTTGAGGGAACGATAGTTCCACCCTGCGGTGTATCGCTGGGTGAACACGAGAGCCCGCCGAACGGTGTATCGCTCGACGGACTTGGCGGTTGGCGGACTTGCTGCAGCAGGATGAAGGCGGCTTGCGGCCCGCGGGAGTAACAAAGCAAAAGTGATGAGCACCGCCACCGTAGCCGCGTGCTGCCCCACGCTCCTCTTCGCTTCCCAACTTGACAAGTTCGCTGCAGCAAGTCCGTCGAGCGATACACCGTTCGGCGGGCTCTCGTGTTCACCCAGCGATACACCGCAGGGTGGAACTATCGTTCCCTCAACGCGCTGCATGCATGGCTGCTGCTCCGTTCAACAGCAAAGTTGGCCTATGTCTCCGACTTCCTTCGAGCATGTATGCTAAAGCCGCTCTCCCTTCCCTTATTGTTTACTGACGCAGAAACATCCATAGAATTTGACTGTCTTTATTGTCTTTTTTTGCCTGCCCCCAGGTTAAAAGATCGAGCATGTCCTCAACGACGCCAATCCAACTCACCCCACTTCCATCTTCTGCACTATTCGCCCATGGTTCGTGGCTTTTCCCCATTCTTTTTCCAGCCCTCATTCTCTTATTCATAGTCTGCTACTCCCGCTACCGCCAACCTTCCGACCGACTCAAGCTGGCAGTGTCCTGGTGGAACCCCTTGCGTTTTTTGTGAGGGCGGCTTGCCCCACCCCGACGACGAAGAGGAGGATTCCGACTTCGACCTCACCACGACGTACGATGGGTCTAATAGTTCCGACTACACTCCCGACTACACGACGGCCTATGAGGGCGAGGAAGATGAAGACGACGAGGAATATGAAGATGAAGACGACGACGCGGTCGTTTATATCATCCAGCACGTCCATCAACTTTTTATAACGCTCCCCTCCGCGTCCGTACCCGAACCCGCGTCTGCTCCCGTTGTTATCGTCAACGGTTCGTCTTTCCGCTCTTCCAGACCAATATCTGTTCATGTATTTGCAGAACGCGCACGCGTTCCGCTCTATTACGCTGTCTTGCTGTTTTTGATGGAGGCATTCTTCTCCGGTGGCTGGCACCACTTCCTCCTTCCACACCTCCTCGCCTTCCTCTTGATCTATTTCGATTGATTATCTTTTCGACCCACTGCACCAACAACCACCCCTCCCAGCCGTTACCGTAAATTCATACCTCGCATACATACCTATTTACGGAACGCCCTCGTTTTTGTTACAATTGGTGCTGTTGTATAATTCAATCTGTCTGCGCTCGCCCCATTGCTTCGTTGTGACATAAATAATTAGACTCGAGGCGCCTTGTCTTTGAAATACAACACAAGTCTTGTATTCTGGACTAATTGGGTACAAGGGCGTCAATTACTCTATAAAAGCTCCACCTTCATCCTCCCCAGCCTATTCCGCAGATCTATCTTCCCTGCAATCCCAGACATCGCCCCTCGACTCGTCCAAAACCTCGCCGCGCACCCCGCCCCCGAACCCATACATACTCACGCGTTCTCCAATCCCCGTTATTTCTCTGCGAACTCTTGGTGGCGTTACAACCTCATCAAGTGAATTCGCACAACTGCATCTCCTCGTTTGGCGTTACATCCCAATCGAGTGCTACGAACCTCGCTTTTTTCGCCTGAACGATGAGCGCAAAGCACTACGACTGCTCTTGTGCTTTACGCCCCAACCCGCATAGAATCCACGCCAAGGAATGGTCGAAACATCTGAGAGACAAACGAGCATTGGAGAACAGGGTATCAACCCAGCCCACTCCGACACCACCTGCTCGCGAAGTCCAGAACGCCGAAGAGCCAAACGGGGTCAACCTTGAAAGCTCCCTTCAAACAGACTATGCGCGTCAAGCCTCGGAGGATCTTAGCGCCCTCATGAACAAAATGGTCATTGACGACACTGAGCCTTCGGTGTCTGCATCCAAAGATTTAACTATCGGACAAGCAGTAAGAACCCACTCTCCGCTGATATATTCATACATCTAATATTAACAACAGGCCGACCTCACCATCGCCTCTTTCTTGACAGATGATACTCCCACCTCTCTGTCTTCTTCCAATCAACCAGCGGAAATGGACCCGCTTCCTCAGCTAGCACAGGCGACGCGCAGCGTTCACAATCTCATCGCCGATGCTCGCGCCCGCGCGAAGCCCGTTGGTGCTGTCCAGCAGCGCCGCGCGGATGTTCTCCTGGCAATTTTCGAAAAGCTCGGCGCCGCTGAGGCGGATCTGGTTGTAACCGAGACCTTTGACACTGAAGACGAAGAGAAGGTAGCAGAGATGCATCGCAAACTCGACGCCGCTGTCGAAACGTCGTTGCTAGTAGAGAAATCTCTCGCTCGTTTACCGGATTCAGCAGAGAAACAAGAAATCATCGGTCGTCTGAAAGCCTTTGACAGCACAATCAATGTCATTGGCTCTGTCATTCCTCCAAGAACAACACCGTTCCCGTACGACGGCATTGTCTCTCACCAGGTTTTAACTTTTTAATCAACAAGCGCTAGGTCATTTAGCTGAGGATCCTATCAACGATCTCAGTCTCATTGCTCAAGTCATGATTTTACTCGGAGTTGTATGCCATGTTGTCATGCGACTGAGTCGTAACTGCACGACTTTCATTCTCGGCACCGTCAACATTCTCATTGGAATGGCAATGGCGTTGAATCTGGAGAAGAAACCGGACGGAAAAGAAGGGTATGATGCGCAGCAGCAGCATGTACTGAATGAATTGCCATCGAGCTTGTATGTCGCGCTTAAACGGCTCAACATCGATGGCAAGACTGTTCAGTATGCGATTTGTCCATCTTGCCACCATTCTCACGCGCCATTAAAACTCGAGGCGGCTATTCCAAAGTACCCTCCGACCTGTGTGAACTGGGTGGTTGATAAGACAGGCCGCCACATATGCGCAGAACCATTGCTTGTCCACCGTGACGGTCGTCAGCGTCCCATCCAAACTTTTTTGATGCCATCTTTCTGTGACCACCTCGCCCAAGTTCTCTCGGATCCAGAGAACGAACTGGAGTGCGACGCGGCCTGTGATGATGCGTTCGCAGCTTCGAAGCAGCCCCCACCTCCCCATTCTAACAACATATTCGACTCCGAGTTCATGCGGACATTCGAAGGGCCCGTGCCGGGCCAACTCTTCATCGACCGGAAGGGTGGCAAGGGTGGTAAGGGGAGAATGCGGCTTCCCTACGGACTTTTCCTGGACTTTTTCAATCCGAATGGCACGAGAAAGCGCGGCAACCACGACTCGATTGGACTCCTTAGTGCCATCAACATGGGACTTGGCTTGAAAAAACGACAAAAAGATGAAAACAAATTTGTCTGCATCATCACTGGGCCCCGGGAACCAGACGTGGAGCAGATAAATGGGTATCTCATCCCGGCAATTGACGCCGCTGTTATGGCTTGGAATCGAGGCATTCACATATCTCCCACCGGCGCTTCACCAGAAGGGCGCGACGTTGACGTGGCTTTTGTGCTTTCAATCAACGATATGCTTGCTGCTCGCAAACTTGCTGGTGCCGCGAGCCACAAATCTCATTTTTACTGCGCCGTTTGTAGTTGCCACGGCATCCCGACAATGTACCGCACCGATTTCGATCATTCCGATTGGAAACCGCGCGATGTTGATGAGCTAAGGCGGGCTGCAGAGGCATGGCGGGATGCTCAGACTTTGGCTGAGCGGAACACAATATTTCATAAATACGGAGTGCGTTGGTCTGAGATGTGGCGTCTCCCGTACTGGAACCCGTCTCGCATGCTTACGACCGAGCCCGCACATTGCATCCTTGAAGGCTTGGTACACTACCATTGCCGTCATGTTCTCGAGATCGACGCGGAGGCTGCGAAGCGTAAAGAGGACCGAAGTCCTGCTTATGATTATGACTGGAAAATTTATGACCCAGACGATACAACCTTCCTACTAGAATGCGACAAGGACATTAAGCATATGTATGCCCTTCAAGTATTATTGGCTCTACCTCTAGTCGGCCCTGGAGCTGTAGCCAAAGACGAAGCCGCTTTCTTGAAGAAGCTCACGGGCAAGAAAAAAGCTTCACTTCAGTATGTGTGCTGGTCTTTGGGCATTCCTTACGCAGGACAAAGCCGGGTTGGCGAAGAAGCTGCTCACATGGGTCAGTGCTACTTTCGAAATTCTCGTTCTAACAGCTAATCCTTGTTTATCTCCACAGCGGAACACCAAACCCCTTCAATCAGCGACTCGAGTTCGCCCCAAAACAATGACCCTCGAAGGCATCGCGTTCATTCAAATGGTCATTGCCAAAACCAGGACACCGTCATGGATCAACTCTGTCCCCCCAAATTATGGGTACAGCAATGCGGGTACCATCAAGGCGGATGAATGGCGCATGCTCGCGACGATATATATTCCCATTGCTCTTATTCTCATGTGGGGAGACAACATGCCAGGGGAATACGCAGCCCATTTCCTGGCTCTTCTCGACCACAGCATGGCCCTTTTCGAAGCAACGACGCTAGTCTTTCGCTTCGTGTCTACCCAGGATCGCTCTGTCTCATACCGGAAATGCGTCAAGTCCTGGGTGGACGACCTACACCCTCTGTATCCCCACACTCGGCTGCGGGATCGAAAGAAGCGCCCCAATATTCATGCGGCCTTCCACATATACGACTTCTTACTCCTCTTTGGCCCTATCTACTCGTGGTGGGCGCTCCCATTCGAGCATCTCATAGGAATCCTGCAGCGGATAAAGACTAACGATCATGTCGGAGGTATTCATTGTGTTCTATAACGGGGAACCTCTAGCTAACGTCTTGCAGGTGAATTGGAGGAGTCGATTCTCAAATCCTTCATGCGAGGCGCCAACATCCGTCGTTGGCTGAATCGTCCCAATTGCCCCCAGGTCATTCTTGAAGTCAAGACGCTATTCGACAACGCCTTTCCAAGCACAAGCATTGGAGGCAACGATGCCGAGGAGCCTGAATCCGTTGCGACTGGGGAACATGCTCACTACCGTCATGGCGGGGTCAACTTCTCTCGGGCTTCAACTCACCTCGGAAATAGTTTGGTGATATATTATCCGCCAAAGTCCACCTCCCCCACCGCGGGAAGCATTCAGAAGATACAGGGCGCTGGTGATCTGGTCACCTTTACAATTCAGCGGCAAGCTCCCCTTCCTGCCAACAAGCATGACCCCTTCAAACGGTATTATCCTCGCTTTCCCGCTCAAACCTACTCATCGACGATGCTCGATGGGCCAATGGATGTCATTCACCCAGATCGTGTTTTATCTCACTGCGCGAGATATGAGTTCTCGGATGAACGGGCGGTTATTTTGAATCTTTCCAGGGCATGAGCCGTAGTGTCCCTCTCGATTACACTCGACTGTAGAATTTTTCTTGTACGGCCCTCTGCAAGGCCCTCTGACTGTATATACTGATAGCTGTTAGAAATAGTACGAGATAATATATTTTTTGAAAGGTCTATGAACGTTTAAGCTTGATTTTGTGGCCAGCAATGAGTTATTGAGAATATTCGGTGAGCTGCAGCATGCCGTATCCCTAATTAGGCAAGACGGTGGCAGTGCTGTCTGCTTCATCTTGACCTCGACCACAACCATCCCGCGTCGGGATCGCCAAAGCCTGACCACTCACTGTAATTCACAGGGCGTCACAACGCTCGGTGGATACTTACTTCCGTGAGCGCCTTGCACCGACCACCGATCGTCACAACGACCGGTGGTCTTCAAATGACTTGCACCTTTCACGGACATTACTCTCCCCAACTTTTCCAAGCCAAGTGTGAATGTCCTCCCCGACTATCGGCAGAAAGCGGTATGATATCGCTTCCCTTTCATGGTCAGGATTGAGACTGAAACCCAATTCGCCAGTGGTAGATGACTGACTAGTAGTGCTATTGTGCGCCTTGACTTCTTCCCAACGCCTTCTGTTGCGTATGTATGTCTGGCGTTTCAAAGCATACTTATCATCTCTGCTATATCAAGGTATAGCCTTGTTCCCAAATTTTGACATATCGCTGACCGTCTATTGCAGCTGCTCCAAGAATTTCTCTCTTTTGTATTCATCCGCACCCCGAGTGCGGCCTACATCCCTGTTCTTCTCAGTGCAGGGACTCCCCAGCACAGGACGGTGGTAGCAATTTTTGCGCATCGAGGTCGGCGGGCAGCGCAGCTATATGTGGTGGCGTCAGCAGAGGCAATGCCGTCCATTAGTAGAATGCCTCGAGTCCCGTCGATCTGCAGCTTCATCTCTGCCTCTGATCTGCCTGCCTGCCGCCTCCATGTACCAGCAGCGCCCACCCTCACTGGCTCTGACCTTCAGCGGCCAGTGCGATGCGCCATGTCATCGCCGCCTACGTGTCGTCCGTTGAGCACCACCATCGGTCATGCTTCTACTCATCTCCTCCCTTCCTACCGACATGAAGCTACCCCATCCGCCTCGAAATCTTTCTTCTGTCAGCACGCCGCTGCGCTGCGACTAGCGGAGATGATATTAATGACTTGATGAATTCATGTTGGCCGTGCTGCACCTAGACTATATCCTAGACCTTGATTGTTGGACGCTTTGCACAATGCTAAGTAATTGACTTGAAAAATTGTATACCAGTCTGTATAGAAATGATTTTGTGGAGATAGATACTCTTTGTAGCGATATTTGTACATAGTGAACACCAAATAGTCAAAATCTATATGATTTGTTCTCTGAATGGTGCGAGATTGAGAATATTTGGTGTGCTGCAGCACGCTGCAGCACAAGCGTATCCCTAATTAGGCAATGCGGTGGCAGTGCTTGCTGCTCCATCTTACTTACCTCGACCAGAATGAACTTACGCGCAAAGATCGCCAAAGCCTGACAACTCACTGTTATCCACGGGGCGTCACAACGCTTGGTGGATACTTACTTCCGTGAGCGCCTTGCACCGACCACCGATCATCACAACGACCGGTGGTTTTCAAATGGCTTGCGCCTCGACGCTGCGTGCCTGCTGCTTCATTATATCTCCAAGACACGCTTTCTCTTTCACGGAGACTCCTCTCCCCAACTTCCCCAAGCCGAGCGAACGTCCCCGCCGACTATCGGCAGAAAGCGGTATGATACCGCTTCCCTTTCGTGGTCGGAATTGAGACTGAAATCCAATTCGCGTGGTAGATAACCACTAGTTTCGTCCCGCTATCCTCTGTTTCTAATCACTGGTGGATACCGGCGGACCTACGGATTTCCCGAAAAGCGGTTGGTCGTTGCAGTTGTCGCGGCGTACGTTTTTGAATGCCCAGCGTGTGCGGATGGTGTATGAGGATGGTTTAGATGGTTGATAATGTATGCTCTTATGTGCGTTATTGTTTTTCGCCCCGCATATCAAGCATAGAACCAATCCTCAATACGAAGTAGACCGGGCGAACCGTAGGGGTATCTATCTCGATTCTCAACATACCCGGAACGATGAAGGCGGATGCCTTTCCCCATGCAGTGTGTTGACCATTTCCCTCGAAATACCCGAATTTAACTCCGCAACCAGAGTCCCTAGAGTTTTTCCCAACAATCTCTTCCGCCTCCTCGTCTCCTTCTAACCCGATTCCCCCGAGAACAAAGCCATGAGGAGGTCGTTGCCCGGTCTCTCTCCGTGGCTGCGTGTATCTCACTCAAAGATAAAGCCGTTTTGACGACGATCGAGGCGACGAGGCGGATTTCGCGCGTCGCCAGTCGAGTGTGTGGAAGCAGATGACGGTGAGGCAGGGAGGGGCGAGGGATGCTTGCCCGTCATCATCGACACGTTAGTGCTGCTGTTATTGTCGAGAAACATCGTTGATGCCTCGGGTTCTCGTTGCGCGATTCCCCGCGTTTCTAAGCGGAACCGTACCCTGTAATCCACCTACGTACCCAGAGCGGCGCCTTAGTGCCGGCCGATCTCGCAATACAACCTTTCTCTTCGTTTCTGCTACCTTGGGTCCCGCGCTTCGGCTAAAAGTGGGTTGCCAGCCGGATAACTCGTCTTCGGATGCCACGTTGACGGGGGAGGTAGCAATCAAGGCTTCGTCCGCCGGCATGAGAGGAAGCGTGGGTGGAGGAAAACCAAAGTAGAGAGGAATGCACCGGCGGTCGTTTTGAGATGTCGACCTTCGCTAAGATTGACGAAGCGGCGAGCCGGAAGGCAGGCGTGTCATCCGAGTCCGATTTAAAGTCGCGCGACAGCCACGAGCGTCAGCGTCGAGGGCGGCAATGAGGAGAGACGGAGGTTGCTGCAGCCGAAGCAGAGTAACATGTGAAAGGGAGGGGAGATGCGAGAAGACTAATAAGCCCGGGAATATTGGAGAGACGGCGGGGCGGATGCGAGTGCAAGCTAGGAGCTTGTATTGAATTTGGTAGAGAACGGCCGTCCCGAAACGCGTACGCAGGCGCCCATGCCCCCTTGTCCTAATGAAACAACGGAACGTGCAATTGTCGCTCCGTACTCATACCATGAAAGGCAGCCGTAGCCGCTTGGTTCACTGGCGCCGAATCGTCATACGGAAACGGTCCTCGCCCAGCTTGTTGGGTCCGTAAGGCGAATGCCGCCCAGTGCATACGTCGAACCGGGAGAGTAAGCGCCTGCCGGCGGCGGCGGCCGTTGCGGGGGCTGATGATCGCCGACATCGGACGGCGGCTGGTACTGTGCAGAAACGGAGCTCAGCGCCAAACCGATTCCAACACCGCCACCACCGTCGCTATCCACGAACCCACCACCGACACCCACCAATAACACTTTCAGTTCTGCTGGTCTGCGGATCGATCCCATTGTGGTTGTTTTGGTTGTTCTGAAGGCTCCTGCGCATGTCCTCCCATGACAGACGGAGAGGTCGCAGCAGGCGGAGCGGCTTGACCACAATCTTGCTCACGCACCTCCCCGCCTCGATTACGCGCTCCTACGTCATTTGGTGCCCGAGGTCCCGCGCGAGAGCCAGGGGAAGCTCCGAGCTCATTACCATTCGTACCTCCAAGACTCAAGCGACGCGTCACGCATACCATCCTTTGACGAAACAACAGAAACGCACCAGGATCCCGTCCTTGAGCTCAAACGTCCGACTCTCTTCCTCTCGGCCGTTTCCCATTGATGTCGCACCTGTGGTGCCCAATATTATACTATAGTTATAGCTTCCATGTGGTCCCCATGGAAGCTATAGTTATAGGTCGAACTATCTTCCATGACATCCACAGAATGTCATCTCCACGGCTTCCACAGAGGACTTGTCCAGGGCGAAAAATGAGATTTTTCCACTGTTTCCATGCCTTTTCCTGCTACAAAAACCCCCTTTGAAGGGTACTAATGAATTCCATGACTTCCATCACATTTTGTATACACTTCCACGACTTCCATGAGGTAACAAAGTTGTAATAGAGTTAGTATACCCTTCCACCGCTTCCATGAAGGACTTGTACCATATATATAGGTGGTGATTTGATCTTCCACCACTTCCATGAAAATATACAAGTTCAATACGCTCTTATTGACCTTCCATGACTTCCATGAGACCAAGTAACTGCGATCAATCAGTATCTAAATGTTCCACTGCTGCCACAAGTCTATTCCAGTCTACTGTGCCCCTTACCATCCCCTCCCCCCTCTGCCTTCTCTCACTCTCTCTAGTCAACAGATACCCTTCACCACTTCCCCTCCTCCACATCGTCATATTTTTCCCACTCCCTAGTAAACTGACAACCGTTCTACATCAGTATCCTCCTCTCCACCATCCTGCTGTGTGAACTCTCTATATAATCTCAATGAAGTAGCTGTCACACTATCTCAAAAAGACTTTCAAACACGAGTATATACAAGAACAGTGTTCCAAACACTCCATGTGATCACAAAATCCCAGTGCCATTGCATTCTTCTCCACAAAGGCATGCTACCTCACTGAGAGGGAAGTCCTGTTCATCCTTAATATATACCACTATCTCAACATTCAGCTCAATCTTGAAGTCAGGGTGGGCAGCAAGATTAGCCTGATACCAAATGAGTACTAAAGGTCACAGAGAAAGCTGACATAGGAGAGGAGTGTATAAACAATATCCCCTTCTTTTGTGTGAGCGCTTACCAAGGGGGAATCAGGCTTTAGTACATTTGTTATAGCAATATAGAGCTTTGTGAATGGTCTTAAAATGGGATTTCTCAATTTGCAACCTGTAGCAATGTAGCTTTGTCCCATACACATTCATATTATCTGAGATATGCCGAGGCTGAATGTTGTTACTTGTTCACACAGTTCACTCTGGATTTCTATGCCAATTGGTGGGGCGTAGTTTCATATTTCTGCTTCCCAAAGTGCCCTCAGAGGGGTTAGAAGCAGGATGTGAAGACATTGGGCCTGGGAAGAGTCATCTTTATGGAACAGAGGAGGCTGTCTGTTGACAAAGCACATAAATGCTTTGATTTATGGTAAACAATTGTAATTCCAGGACTTCCATGTCCAACTCTAATGAGTTCCACCGCTTCCACGGCAAGTTGTATTCAAATTCCACGGCTTCCATGGTATATTGTATTGAATTTCCACCACCTCCATGAGGATTTGTATTGAATTTTCCACTGCTTCCATGAATTGTGGTCACCTAACTCGTCGTTGTGTGGTCGCCAACTCGTAGCACTGAAATCAATTTTGTTTTCACCATTGCATGAGAACAAGGAGCAATATTGAAAATCTGAGGAGGCAGATATCATTAGCTACCTTGAGAGTATGTCTTGTAATATTTTCAGGTTTATTGTTAAATTCTGTCTGTCTCAATACGTCTGAACACTGTATGAGCTGAAACTTGCTTGAATCCATATATTCACCTCACAACTTCTTCAGCTTTTAAACACAACTTTTCATATTTGAACCCAATATGAAAGAATACTTCAAGTAGGGTCTGAAACAAGATTTTCCAGCCCCTTTAGACACTTGTAGCATCCAATTCAAGGGGGGAACCATCAAAAAGGCCTAAAACACCGAAATTGAAAAATTTAATCTGGATGTCCCCTGCCTTGCTACAAACTCCTGGAAACAAAGCAGGAGTGTTCTAGTGATTACTGAAAGGCATTCTGAGCATATCACTCTCATGAATCACTTCACAATATACAATTTTGGCACTCACCCATGATGTTGTGTCCTACCACTAATCTGAGTCTCAAAAAGGTCTCAAACCATTCTCTTCTGCCCCAGAACCCTGGATATTGATTTATACATGCCTGATACCACACTTTCACCATGTCAGAAGCATGTCAGGGACAGGTTCACAACATTTTTGTATTGTGAATGAAATCTATTACTACACTAGTACAAGACATCTACTCAAGCTGAATGTTGGGTCCCATGTTCTAAGAGGTGTCCTGGTTCAGATAAGGTAACTTTGGTAGCCAGCAAAAATCCTCAGAGAGGTTAAACAGCAATTGATATCAAAATCAAACAATTTTGTTTCGTCTTTCAATTGTTGTTTTTGCTGTGCATTCTCTGTGGCAGAAGTAGCAATCTGGATTCTAGAAATGAGTAGTGTGCAGTCAACTCAAGAAACTGTGCATGGTAAGAAAAAAAAGATTCACACAAATCTCTGAATCTCATTCCACTCAATCTTCGGCTACCTGATGTTCAATATCAGACATTTACATCTACCTATTGTAGATACAACAACCCCCCCATTATTGGTCCTTGATGGTGAGTTATCTCCCTCTATCATCCTTCAATTAGCATGTAGCATATGTCCTTGCACTATATTGTGTAATCTCAATTTCCTAACATTAGAGACGGTCAGCATAGGATGTTTGGGGTGATTGAGGTGATTATGGGTCTCTTTATCAAGTCAACTGTTCAATAGTCCATTGCCTCAAACCTAGCGTTAGTTACCATTCGACATGGTTTTCCCATGGTTTAGAGCTATATCACAGTAACAGTGAGCACATTGGCCTCAGAGTCAAGGTAGAAGTGCCTCCTCTCATGGAGCATTGCTCTCACACTTCCAAAATCGATAATTAAGTGAGGGGATGAAGAAATGATGTAAGGATCGACCCCGATCAACACATCAAACATAGACAAATATGTTATGTGGAAGCAGTGGAACATTCAGATACTGATTGATCGCAGTTACTTGGTCTCATGGAAGTCATGGAAGGTCAATAAGAGCGTATTGAACTTGTATATTTTCATGGAAGTGGTGGAAGATCAAATCACCACCTATATATATGGTACAAGTCCTTCATGGAAGCGGTGGAAGGGTATACTAACTCTATTACAACTTTGTTACCTCATGGAAGTCGTGGAAGTGTATACAAAATGTGATGGAAGTCATGGAATTCATTAGTACCCTTCAAAGGGGGTTTTTGTAGCAGGAAAAGGCATGGAAACAGTGGAAAAATCTCATTTTTCGCCCTGGACAAGTCCTCTGTGGAAGCCGTGGAGATGACATTCTGTGGATGTCATGGAAGATAGTTCGACCTATAACTATAGCTTCCATGGGGACCACATGGAAGCTATAACTATAGTATAATATTGGGCACCACAGGTGTGATGTCGACTACGAACTTTTGAATCAAAGGACTCGCCCCGTTCCGCTTGTCTGGCCGGGTTTTCGTGTTGGGCCGACGAGCAATCGGCCGCCGCCGAGAGCTATCCGTACTACAAAGAAGTAACCGAGGGGATTTCAGGTCGAGAGCTGGGGAGGGCGCGTCTACTGCCTCCTCTACTTGTCGTGTTGCGCTCTTTGGGCAAGTGGTTAGGGGAAAGCATCAGAGAAGCTCGGCGCCGGCTGGGTGAGCAAGCTTGTTGATTAGGCGGAGAGACCGAAGGTGTGTGGAGGAGGTTGGTGTGAGTGGAAGGCGGGATCTGTGACATCGATGCATTCCACTCAATTCCCGCGCCTTCCTGCCTTTGGCGTCTAATTTCGAGAATTGGGTTTATCTCGTCCTCTTCTCAATTCTCTCAATTCTCTGCCTGTTAAGAGATCGTTATGACCTACTCTCATTCCTCCGCCAAGCCCCACAGTCGACGGCGCCCCTCGTTCATCTATGTGTATGCTGGAGCACGTTTCGATCGGCACCTGTTTACACTTTGTCGTAGCCTCCGAAAGCCCTCGTACTACGACGCCAAGATTGCTGCTCTCAGCGCAAAGAAATACAAACGCGAAGGCCCAGGCGACCTCTACGTCGTAGCTTGCGTCCCCAATCCCGTCCTGACCAACTGTAAAAAAAGGCGGATCACTTTCGACCAACTCACCCTCGACACAAAGCTCAAGTTAGGCCATACAAATAATCTTTGCCGCCGCCGCTCTCAGTACGCTATCTGCGACTCTCAACAAACCCACATCTGGCTTTGTGCCTATCGCGTCAAACGGCGTTATTTGGCAGGTATGTCTTTGAAACTCATCATTTTCTATCCTCACTTCTAACGTAGAACGGCTCGTTCATCTCAGTCTCTTACGTTCTGGCTGCAAGCGGGCGGGCGGTCAATGTCCCGGATGCTCGGCATTTCACCGCGAATACTTCGAATATTCTTCAGTTGGCGGTGTAGTGGGTCTCGAAAAACGTGTTTTGACGAGTCTTGGGGAGTGTCTTGTGAGGTATGTATCTTTTCTAGCGTTGATCAGTCGACTGACTTGTTTTTCAGGCGGAATCTCGACGCGTAATTGAATGTTTTCTGTGAAGTTTTGTTGTATCTGTATATTTTTATTGGTATATATACGTATATTCGTTCATGTTGTACATCCTTCTATCCTGTATTAACTTTGTACTCGTTGCTGAATTGAATTCTGGTCGACACTGGTCGACAGTGTGTTTTCTCCCAAAATCCCGCACCGCCACCGCACGACCGCAAGCCCTGCGGCCGTCTTGCTGGAGCAGTGCTGCCGCATGCTGCAGCAGATTTTCTACGTTGTAGAAAATAATAGTTTCTACGTCCATGTCCGCATTCGTCGAAACAATAAGAGTCGACGGCACTTTCCGGCACGTTGACTTTAACGCCGCAACTATTGTTTTCTCATTCATTTTCTACGTTGCTGACTTCACACTTTTCTCCAGGGCAGGAAGTAGTGCTGACTCTTCTCTTTTCAGCTCTATTTTCTTCCGCCTCGACTTTATTGTCGAAAATATTATTTTCAACGGGTGGGAAAGTGATCAAGAACTGTTTGTTTTCAGCAACACTTCCAACAACGGTGAATGTTTTATTTTCTACGGTATTTTCGGGACTGTTTTCTACGACGTTGAAACTTATATTTTCCGCAAGTCATTCCACAGGGGGGAAATTTGTTATTTTCCGGAGTGAAATCCTTCTCCTCCCGCTGTCGCGGACCTCGGCCCGGAAATGCTTCGTTTCAAGGAGATCCAAAAAGGCAAGTGTCTGTCGATATTGGTTGCGTACAGCACTTAATCCAGGAACGACAAAATGGCTGTTAGGTTGACGGTTGATATCCACGATATAGCATACCAAGACTTCAAGTTGCCTCGTTCCCTTTCACCCTCGAGGACGGTACAGCCGTGACGAGCCTCTCCGAATGTAAACGAACTTCCAAACGATCACAATTATGCACAATTGTTCTCTGGGGGCTGGGTCAAACGGGTGAATGACCGCGCCTGGAAGCGGGAACAAGATCCCACCTTCAATCCTTCGTTTACAAAATTCACTCTTCCTATACCGAGAAACGAGAGATCCAGGCGGCTCAAAATTAATTAAACTCAAAATTGAATGCGGGACGGACCAAGAAATTCATTTTGATAAATTGAGCGCCAGAGTCCCGGCTTCGACAGCCAATGAATCAGCGGAGTTTTGGATGGGTTTGAGGAGGCGTTAAACCAGTACGAAGAATCGGTCGATCCAGATTCTAGGTCCGCTATGAAGGGTTTTGGCAACCGAGGTTGCGTCGAAAGACTAAGGCATGGTGGGAGCCCGAAGGTTCTTCTGCGAGAATGAGGTGAGTAAATGCAGGGAGGAGTGACCCGGAGAACAGCGTTTAACCTGCCTTTGGAGTGTGCGGAGTCCTGGAAGAGAATTATGGCGGCAGCATTACAACAAGACACGACACGTTTGTGGCTTGGAAGAGAATGCTGGAGGTGAGTTTGAGTTTTGCGTTGTACAAGTACCGATAGGCTGTATGACAGGGCTAAGCTTGGAGTAGTCGATGAATTTGTCCAAGGAAACATCAATTCTCGGCGGTTCGCTGTACGCGAACGGCTCACCGGAATCCAGCCGTCGCTTACTTAGTCCACTCGGAATCTTCTGGCAGTTGAAGCCAAGGGTTGACCGGGATTGTTGGGCGTAGAGTCCTACCCAGCTCGATACCGAGATGAATGTTGAGAGCAAGAGAGGTGTGATCGGCCGAAGACGGATTGACAAGGCTGAAATCCGATTTACGCCGAATCAACAGATGACGTGGCTATTTCTCCTTTGCTGACCATCCACCATGTCCCCCTCTGACTCTGTCGTCGGAGCGGGCGAACGCTCTATGCTGAACCGCTGTGCATCTGGCTCCACTGTGCCACATCCGACACTTGACAACCTTTTGTGCAGTCATTCTTGACTGTCTTGAAAACAGCGTCGAGTAAATTTCGAGGTTCCGATGGGTTGTTGTGGAGGTCTGAAAGGATCGCAAATTGCTCGATACCGTAGATTCGGGACCTGCGTTGGGAATCGGACGTTTCAGGCTTAAGGTGTGTTTTTGTATCGTTTCTGGTTTTTCGCCATCCGAATCGACTCGCAGATTGTGGACCGGGAACATGGCTCCTTCGTCTTGACATAACATATCCTCCAAGTGGATCTTAGTCTCAGCCAGCCAGCATCGGCAGTAAACACTCGTCCTCAGATTTCCCACTCATTCCCACTCAGTATAAGTAGTAATGCGAGGTACGCCGTTATTCGCTCAAGCAGAATTCCCGTCGACGATTGCACGTCCTTTCAGAATTCTCGTATGTCCGTTGATGACGTGGCACCCTCATCTTGGCTCGTCGACGCTTTTTCTGCGCTCCCAAATACTTAAACGACACTCTCCACAAGGCGACTGGATCACTCTCACTCACCGAATCAGCTGATGAACAAATCGCCGCTCGTCCGCAATCTCTCAAGATTCCATGGGCGGCTCCCCACCGGCGCTTCCACAAGCGCCCTCCGACAGCGCGTCACTACCCCTGACTATGCAGCCCCCACGACTTCCGGCGCGCGTCAACGAACTACATGAAAGTTATTTCGCGTTGCGCTTCATTCACCGTCGTCGCTACCGCCGCTTCTCCCCGGGACGTCCTCGCACTGCGGAGCTTCCATCCCAGTCTATGCCTCCCAATCCCTCGACTCCTCTCTCCGACTCTCACGCTGGCATACCTCGCTCGGCTCACCGCCCCTCTGCCCGCGCTGGCCCCCGCATAGGACGTCTTGCGTCGCACAAGGTCGAGGGCGCGGGAATACATCACCGTAGCGCGGAGGCGCCGCTTTCTCACGGTGCGGATGACGTCGGTCGATATCGGGGAATGGCGGTAGTGGATGTGAAGGTGAAGGAGCGGGGAACCTGAAGAGGGTGAGAGGAAGAGCGAGCCGGCCGTGGTGGTAGAGCTGCAATACAGTGTCAGGAGGGCGGCCGTGCTAAAGCGGATGACCGGGGACAGCTCCACACGCGTTCCCTGTCGCTCGGCTTTGCGCAAGTCCGTGCTTACCGTCATGCACAGGATGGAGCGGGTAAGTACGAAGTCGTCGACTCCATCTTCCCCCTCAATCTCGTCTATGTCTACCCCTTATCGCCCTCGCCTCCGCTCTCATACGCCACGCCTGCGCATCCCACCCTGCGCTCCTCCTTCCTTCCTTCACTCGATACCTGACCCCCGTCCCCCCCGCCTTTGAATTCTACTTTCGCCCGCCCGCTCGTCGGCGCCTTCGATCGGCTTGGAAGGCGCAATTGGCCGCATGATGCCTGCGCTCGATGTGGGGTATGCACCACAGGTGGACGAGGAAGTGACGGGTATGCTGCGGGCGGAAGCGGAGGATGAGGAGAGGAGGTGTCAAGGAGGTGCTGGTGGAAGCGCACAGGCTAGGAGCGAGAGGATGTATGCATCCGTGCATTCGTGCGTTCGTTCCTTCGCCGCCTGGACGCTGGCGCCACACGAGTAGGAGGCGTCGTCGGAGGCGGCGGCGGCGGCGGCGGCGGAAGTGCAGGAGGTGTATTTAGCACGCGGGTGATGTCGATTCCAAAGCTGTGAATGGTCTCCGCCCTCGCCGTCACCTCCTCCCCTCCCTCATCTTGCTCCCGTCACGTCCTATCCTCTTTACCATCCTCCGTTCCTTCCCTTGCTTGACAACACCGACGCTCACGCTGGTACGGAGTCCCGTGTTTGAATTAGACATTATATCGACCCTCCCGGCTCAGGCTTGTGTACCGGATGCAAAAGATCCGAGTGGAAAGAGGGACGAGGCGCGTTGATGTCCTGGGACAGGAGGTCGAAGAGAGGTGGTGGTGGAAAAGAATGGGGGCAGCACCTGGAGAAGGAGGAGGTGATGGAGACGCGCGCGGGATTGAGGATGTGCGGCAGTGCGAGGACACTGATATGCGCAGGGGTCGACGCACCACGAGCTTGCTTTGCACGTTCAGTGCATGGCGTTGGGAGCGGGGGAGGAAAAATAGGGTTGACGGTAACGCTTTGGGGATTGCTGCGAGACGAGGGGGAGAGGGTCGACGTGTGGAGGTGACGCTGGCGGGGACGGCAAGTGGATGAATTAGCCGAGCGGGCTACGACGAGCTAGTGGTAGTGAGTGGTAGCGAGTGCATGGGAAGGGGATCAGCGGCATGCTGTGCAGACGCGGGATTTGTACGAGAACCACGGGAATGAATGCTCGGGCACAATGACCAGCGGCGGGGAGGACTATGCGGGGTATGGCTACGAGTCGGCGTGGATGCGGTGAATGTCCATGGCGTAGGGCTTCTCTCGTTTGGGTCTCGGATGTTTCCGTTGGTGGCGAGGCATTGACATCGATTGGAACGTTATGTAGAAATTCGGGGATAATACGCTCATCAGAGCTTGGGGAACTCTGTATGCCCCCGAGTCCTCGTGAACTACTTAATGTGAGTTGTTTCCTATTCGCTAGCTTGATTTTTCTCAACCTGTCGAAATCGTATACATTTTCTCATACCAGTAATTCTTTTTTCAAATGAAACTGTACCTTGGCATCTCCCAGTCAACACTCCCTGTGGTCATATGAGAGCCGTCGTGTCTCATGCCTGTCCAGGCATCGTCTTCGACTATGCATCCCCTTGACAGCGTGTACGACTTTACCAAGCGCCCGTCAACTGCTGTATGCCTTGTTTCCTCTGAGCGCCAGAAGGCTGTACAGACCTCACAAACTTATAACACCTCGGCGCCCGCCCGATACACAGGGGAAAAGAAAACGATAAATCTCGCACCTGTTCTAAGGTGTCTAGTTTGATCGCCCTTGGATGTCGTCCACGTTGGAAAACGTCAGGTTTTTACCCACATTGCTCATTCCGGGCTGTTATTGACTTTAGTCCAGAACACGGCCACACGAATTAGTCGGTATCCTTCATTCGGGTGGTTACAGCTCAATCCTTTAGCGGAGGGAAATCTGTCTTCGCTGTCGGACCGCCAGAAGCCTCCATCTATCATCGATCCCGACGACGGTCCTGAATTTTCCTTAGCTGCAGGAATGAAGCGATATATCAACCATATTCGCTTCGCTCTAGACATTCTCAATTCCTGTGGTGTGTTCAGCGCACTTGGACCTGCCTGGTCCGCCCAGAATTCGAATATGCTCGTCAAATTTTGGCATCTAGTCCTAGATCCAGACGAAAATCTGTGGCTATTCGAAGAACAGGATGCAACCGAGCTTCAATACCACTCGTCCGATGCTGTAGACCTGTTACGCCCGGCTGACACAAAATTTCCGTATCATCTTGCCGACAAACTTCTCGACAGATGTAACACAGGGAACCATGGCATGAAGCAAGTGGGAAGACTAGCGCACTTAGACGTGCCTACTCGTCTTCGATGCATAACGTGGCTATTTGTTGTCGTCTGTCATTGTATCAATGATTCGCCATGCTTCAATGTCTCGAACGCAATACAATCCTGGGAACGATGCAGTAGTCTCCCCAGCCAGGTTCTCCACACAACGAATGTATGCCGCTCAGGCTGCTCGCCGGCCGTTCTTGATCTGTGGTTGCAGACTGTGATGCATGTATATCCACCAACTTATTTGGCATCGATGCCCTGGGGGTGCCCTTGCAGCTGCCTTAAAACGTGAGTTTCATTAACCTTCGAGATGTTAATGTTCTGAATGGTTGATAGGAGATTGGCCAAATGTTCTCCACCTCCTTCACGCACAATGGGGTTTCCAGGGGTGCTGCACTCCCTTCTTTTTCAGATGTTTGCACCTGCTTGGCCAAGTATTCTCTGGGTCTTGTTCTGCCAGATGAAGCCCAACACATCAAAGTTGGAACGCATCGAGACATTTCTGTCTCTTCTTCATGATAGACATACAAAAGACATCTTGATATGGGACATTACAGATCAAGATCTCCTTTTTTGGTCACGACATCAATTCAAAATTGGAGTTTTCAGGGAATACTGGTACCGATGTGCAAAGGAAATTGATTGTAGCACTTGGGCAAAAATCATGATGATTACAAGCGTAACAGATTGTCCCAGTGTCCATCATGATCCTCTATTGCGTATCTGTGCCTGGTATCTTGCGTGCTCAGCCTCATTGACCATGCCTTCAATAGTATTGGAGACCTTCAAGTTGGAACTCAGTTCTACACCTTGGACTGATATTCTCCAAATTGCTCACCGACCTGCTCCGGTGACACTGTGCATGACAGACTTGGACAATACCCCACACAAAGAATTCTGGAATCCAACGGGATTCGACCAGCGGTTGGACAAATGGTTCGACAGGCAAATGCACGATAAGTGCAACAGGATTTGGCATATACCTGTCGGATTATCCGTTTTAGAGCAGCTGAACTGGATGTCTTATATTTATGATTCTCATGAGGTCAGTATCACTTTGACTCCAGACTTACTTAGCACTGAGTCCCAGCGGCAGGGTATACAGCCGCTGTATGCTTTCTATCCAGCAATGCGGGTCGTGCCCCTCTGCTTGTATGTCTCGAAATCGCTGTGATAGATTTCTCAGTGCTCATGCTGTATTTCAATAGAATATTGCCTGCCAAAGCAGTATCAAAGCTCAAACATAACTCCGTTTTCAAATTACTCTCTGAGTACCGTTCAGACTTTCAAACTTTATTGAATGACATGAGATTTACCCCACTGAAGGTGATTGTGGTTACATGATTTGATATTTACAGAATCTAATACATTCCAAGGCATTGAATTCACTCGCGACAACCCACAGCTTTGCCAGTGATCTCAACTTGCATGTAACCAACAGTCTCTTTTTCATGGTCGTGCAACTTGTCAGGTCATTGCGTGATCATGTCATATACAAAGATTTCTTGCTGTGTCGTGGCCCTGAAGCACAAGAGATTTTAGATTTTCTGCAAGATGTAATGAATGCATCCCTCTCTGACATTGTGGTTTCTGACCTGCCATAGCTTCTAGACCTAGAGCTCCTTTCAGAAATCCGACCCCTCTTATTCAAACTCATGCTACGGCTATCTCGTACCTCGGGCCTATATCCTCGTTGCTTCTCCCTCACTGGGTTGCAGAAAATAGGCAAACAAGTTGCAGGAGGAGGATACGGCGATATCTGGAAAGGTTTACTTCGAGGACAACGTGTCTGCATTAAGATGATGCGGATATTCCAGAAGGACGACATTCAGCTCGCGATTAAGGCAATTCTGACAAACTCCTACAACCAACAGTGTTTACAAGTTCTCTACAGGAGTTCGGATCGGAGGCGCTGATTTGGCGCCAGCTTTGCCACCCAAATCTTTTACCCTTCTTTGGCCTTTATTTTATCGAGGAGAGGTTGTGTCTTATTTCGCCCTGGATGGATGACGGTAACATCATGGAATATCTGAGGGCAAACTCAGTTGACCAGGAGCATAGAATTTCCATGGTATGCTGAATCAAATTTCGTTTCATTGAGCCTGACTGGCCTAGATAATGGATGTTGCTCTGGGGCTAGAATTTTTGCATAAACAAGCAACCGTTCATGGGGATTTGAAAGGAGTGCGAAATTCCCTGTCGTTCAGAATTACCGGAAGTATTGACAATTTCAGATCAATATTTTAGTAACACCTTCTGGACGAGCGTGCATTGCCGATTTTGGGCTGGCCGTTATCATCAACGCCATGACTCTACGATTATCCAGTTCAACAACCATCAATCGGGCGGGTACAGTTCGCTATCAAGCACCTGAACTTGTGGAGCCCGAGTTGAACGGCCGTAAAACATTTTACACGGATATCTATGCCTTTGCGTGGTGTGCTACGAGGTGTGGATGAGCAGTGATTACCTGAAACAACTGACAATGCACACATATGATTAGATTCTGACAGGGAAGATCCCATTCTACGAGTGTCCTAGTGAAATCAAAGTCATGCTGGACGTAATGGCAGGGAAACGTCCCTCGCGAGCGCCATCATGCAGCGGCTCAGCACGTCTTGATTGCCTCTGGGAACTCATGCAGAGATGCTGGAATGGTGACCCGAAAATGCGCCCAAGCGCCCCAGAAATTGTTGGACAACTGATGGAGCCCAAAATTGGAGCCACGACAACGTCTTCCACAATAGATTGGGACCACGAATTCACTGCACAGTTTCGCCGCTCGTTGAACATGGAACCACTGTTACCATCTGTTAATCAGCTTGAGCGCACGATCTTTGGGGCAGGTAAGACGAGAGTTTTTTTCTTGTCCAGACAACCTGACTCGTGTCGACAGAGGAAGCTGAACGTGAGTACAGTAGACTCGAGTTCGGAGTTGATGTTTGATCTTTCGCCGCAGGATGCACAGAATGCTTCCCGGATCGAGTTTCGCCCGTGGAGAGTGCGGACGAAACCGCAACGAATCTACACTCACCTGACAGTGCTTCGGATTTCACACAAGGGGATCACAGCCGAAAGAGACGTCGGGAGATCCAACTGAACCAGCCTGGCTGCGTTGGGACAACGATGATGGAGATGGATCCGAAACGCCGGAGAAAAGAATGAAAGCTTCGCGGGTAGTTGATCATGAGAGCTAAACTCGTGTTTAGATCCGGAAACCGAGCGAAGGGGATGAGAAACCACAGAGAAATCGCTAACAAAATACGAGTCGAGCTTTGATGGTCGATATGTAGGATATTGATTTGGGTGCCAGTCTATTTTCCGAAAGATGTATGGGGTCGAAGTGGCGGAAGATTCTGTTAGTCGCCCCGGCTTGCCGTGTGGGGGTATGGGGATCCAGTCCTTGAGTGTGATTGAGAAGGTTGTCAACGTATTCATACGAATACTAAAGATAAAGATTGCTCAAATTGATTCCGGTCAAAATTCGAGATCTTCGTACCTGAGGAGTGAATTATGCGTTTTACCTGTAGTAACTATACCGTCGCGTGGAGGAAAGGGGAGAAAGGAGAACGCACCTAGCTCGCTGTGACACGATGATAATGCTGCAAAAAAGAAGGAATGGTTCAATTTTATCCTGCTTTCCGTGAATGATTAGCTATAACTGACAGGAGATCCATCTGCAATTGAGAATGTCGGTCAAGGCGAACGCTGGAGCGGATAATGAGGAGTGAGAGGTGACTCACAAATTCGATAACAGCCCGAGAGGAGATGATACCGTATCGCTTCGATAAAAAAGCGGCAGCAACTGTGCACGTCGTAGAAATTGAGATGGCGCTACGGAAGGGAATTTGTTTGAACCGAGTCCGAATACTTAGCATCTGATTTCAAGGGCGAGATGGCCGAGAAGGATGATTTATTATCTATAGACTCGTGCGGGGTGTACACGGTGCATGCTGAGTGCATTGATGCAGAAAGCGTATGCCGGCGATAGAGGAATTTGATCAGTAAATACTGCCAAGGTCGAGCGAGACGAGGTTCATATGCAGAGATAGCGAGCCTGGGGCGAGGAGAGACGCAGAGCGAAGGCTTGAGAAACAGTGTTTAAATAGTCTTCATGAGTTTCGTTGTGCGCAGAGGACCGTAAGAGAATTCAAGTCGTGTATGTGGCGTCAGAATTTTGAGATGACACAAAGAGATTCGGCTTTGCTGCTTTAGAGGGGATCACGCGGTCGGATTTGGGTTGCGCTGCGTGTAATAGTAGAACGTATGAGTGAATTCAGGAGGAATTTGATGTATGTACCAGCAGCGAGGCTCGAAGTGCAGCGGCAAAAGAAAGATTCCCTATACTCGACATGAATGGTTAACCGGAATCCATAGCTTCGCTAACTTAGCTACACCCTCGAAATCGTACTAGGCAACGGAATAATTGGCATTTGCGGCGTAAAGTCCTTGCAGTGGGAAACCGACATGAATCAGGATGAATGTTAAGAGCAAGAGTGCGGTTGGCCGAAATTGGAGTGACGGGATGTAAGCCGATTCGCCGAAAATAACAGACGTCAACATAGTATTCTCCACAATCTCCCGCTCTGGACTACTACTGCTACAAGCTCGCCCTGCGGCCCTGGACACTATCAATCATGAAACTACTGGGACTTGACGCAACTTGAAAACCTCAAGACCGATATGAATTGTCCTTGACTCGGGACGACGATTTCTGGCTTCTTCTCGACTCTCGAACGCCTTTGGAACGCAGGTGACGGGTCCGGGGAGGGGATATAGGGAAAGGCTGAATGGAACGCGCACCGGTGTGGCCTTGATGTAAGTATTCATCCCCCTCTAGGTGAATTTCGCTCGAGCTGACGATTCTTCACATTAGTGGCGACATGAAAGCTAACGACTTCATCCTTCGACTACTGGCACGGATTCTACGGCGTCGCTGACCGTTGATGCGAGCAGTTCTCTCTACGGCAGACCCTTCACGTCTTCAAGATTGGCTTGACCGATGACGTGGCACCATTGCCGTCTGGCAGACCCCGCCCTTCAATCGTTCCCATCCCCGTTTCCAGGCCCTTGAATGCATGTATGTATGGATTCTGACTCGGCGGAGTAGCCCCCCACTAAGAGTTATAGCTCTTGAACCCTACCCGACGACGATTCTCGATCATTTTGGACAGCGGCCATGTTTGTTCCTACTCGTCCGTGAACCCTCTCAACTGCCCTCATTTCCGTATCTGACGAAGTTGCGCTCTAGCTCCCCATGCGTTCCCCATCGCTACCCCCAAGTACCCCTCACCTTTCCAAGACATCGACCTGATCCTTCGGCACTCTCGCACTGGCGCCGACGCCCGCGCTCATCTCATCCTCCTTGCTTTCTCCTTCCCCACCGCTACGAAGTCCACCAGCGTGCAACACGACGCTATGCCGCCAATAAGAAACGGCTTCACCGCTCTGTTCATCTGTTCCCGACCGACCGACCCTTCTCGCCGCAATATTCGACTTCTTCCTCCTTCCCCCGTCCGACGTATGCAAATCACTCGTCTCTCTGCCACATCCCCGCACAGCAGCAAGTATACACGTCTCCGCTACGTGCTATCATCCGCTCGAAACGCTGAAGGCGGTTCCGCTCGTCATCAGTCGGCGTCTACGTCTCTCCCGTCGACACCGCCCCCTTAGAGCGGGTACACCGTGTGGCTACGCGCTCAAGGCGGGTACTACTACACCTTAGATAGTCGACTCAAGGCGTCCTGGTCCTTCGTGTTATGCGCTGGCGTATTTCGGTAAAGCCCAGCATTCCATTCTCATCTCTTGAATCGTCTTCCCGATGCCTTACGGTGGAACCTCATCTCACCACCCCTCTGCCCGCGCTGACCTCGACCTCCAACGTGCTGCATCGCACGTCGCACAAGGCCCGGGGAAGCAAGTCGCTATCGATGTGCTCGAGGACAATGCGATACCAGGGGCGGTCGGGGATGGGGATAAGAAGGAGCGCGGCACGAGGGAAAGGAGGAACCGGGCGTGTAACAGCAAGGATCAAGGGGGCGAGGCCAGCCGTAGTCGGAAAGCAGCGGTAGGACGTCGGGGTCCTGAAGCACGAGCTTGGGAAGCTCCACCTGCGTTCCCGCCCGGCTCTGCGTGCATGCTTTGCGACGCGAGAGGAGAAGGTCCCGGGGATGGGTGTTAGCAGCATGAATATCCAGCGCGCAGCTTCGTTTTGACGAGAATCCCCTGCTTCAATCCTATCTACGGCTACTCCTTCTCGGCTCGCCCTCGCCTCCACCCCCACCCTCGCTCCCTCGCCCTCATACGCCGCGCCCGCGCTTCCTCTCCCACCCTCCGCAACTCCGCTCTTCCTTCCTTCCTCAATCGACGACACCAAAACCGACCCATCTACACACCTCCCTCGCCTCGCCCTCCCGCCCGCGCCTTCCATCGACTCGGAAAGCGCAGCGCAAGTGGGGGCGGGGCGGCGCGTACACGCTTGGTCTGGGGCTACGCCGGCGTCACGCCGTGTTGGTGGGATTGAGGAGAGGGGGCGGAAGGGGCGAATGTGATGGAGGGGGTAGAGAGGGGGAGATGAGATGGAGGAAGAGGTGATGGTGCAGGAGCGAATGGTGGCGGACAAGCCGGGATAAGATGGAGAGGACGTACTTTTGTTCCTTGGCAGCTTCAATACCCAAGCCGGGCGGAAGTCGGGAGAGGAGGTTGAAGAGAGGTGGTGGTGCAGGTGAACAAGAATGGGGAGGCGTATGAGTAGAGGATGAGCAAAGCCTCGAGAAGGAAGGGGGGAGGCGATGGAAGTGCGTCGAGGAGGAGGACGAGAGCGTGGGGCTATGGTGAGGAGAGCTAGACGCGGGCGGCTAAGGGGATGTGCGGCGGCCGACGAGGCTCGACGCTGGCCTGAGGATGGTGAAGGTGGTGACGTACATTTGGAATGGGATGGGCACCGGGACATGCAGCTGCTTCGACTGCATGGATGCGGGCTGAGGCTGGATGCCAAAGAAGGTGCTATCGTCTTCCCGCTGCACCAGCGATGATGCACCGTTTGCGCCTCCGTGGCCTCCGCCTCGTCTCGCTCGAAGCTGTATGCGATTTGTTTCAGAGGTGGAATGTATGACGTCATCTCGGCCTCGCGCGACATATCTTTTTCGTGCTTCGCCGTACTATCATGCGAATCCTCAAGTCAGTCGAAGGGGTACGCGATGCCAGGACTCTCTGTTGGTGAGGGTGAATATCACGAGTCAGGGAGGTTCACGAGTCAGGGAGGTTCAGCGAATTCGAAATGAAATGCCATCCCGATTCTACTGTAACTATTATATTCTAAACCTTCTACCACAGCTGATGAGATACTCTATATATGCGACATCCTGGCTGGATAGTTTCTAGGGTAATTCGTGTGTTTTACTGCGCAGGTTTTGCCCTTTTTGTCCCATGAACACTAAGATTTGATCCCTCCCCGGAGTTTGATATATCGACCCAGGATCTTTTCAAGCCCGATGCCATCAGCGATGAATCCAGATAGGAAGAGGAGCTCGCCGACGTAGTCGCGCCGCTCGAATTGTTCTTGACTGATTGGTTGGAATGCACCTGATCGCGATCCGAGAAACATTCGGTGCACTCTACACATCGCAAAACGATCAGTCTGCGCTTTCAGGTTGCGATTGGTTCGTACGTTTAGCTAATTCTTCAGGGATGGTGAGAACGAGAACAAAGAGTAATGGCTCAGTCTTACCTTCCCCGAACACCATGTGTTCGAGTTCATTCACAGATGGCAGTAGCGGCTGCATGTTGATTGAACGGCGGAATTTGGCGGTAAACTGATCATCCCAATCGGATTGCATCAGAGTCGTAGCAGCTGCGATTGGAACTTGAATGAGGCGCTTGTTTATCTCGTCAGTTTGAGGGCGTTTCTCCTTCTCCGCGTCCCAACACATTTCAACTAACTCCCAGACACTGTCGAGTGCTGGGGTGCCTGTGCAGGAAGGCAGTCGCTCAGGACGTTCGCCTTTCAATACACGAAACATAATCTGCATGTCGTTCGATAGCTCCCGGAATGGAACCGTACCGGTCATGATCTGAGGGAATTCAATTGTTGAGCTTGGAAACTCATCTGAACCTCTCTTACCTCGTAAGCAACACACCCAAAAGCATAGATATCGGACGCAAATGTTTTCACACCGGTGTCAAATAATTCGGGTGCATGGTATCGCGCCGTTCCTCCACGATTGACAATAGTCGAAGTTGTTAGCCGCAAGGTCATCGCATTTACAACGATCGACAGGCCAAAATCGGCGATACACGCCCGCCCAGAAGGCGATACAAGAATGTTGATCTAAAAGTCTAATCAGGAATCACAGTCCTATTCGTGAGATGATTACTGTTATCGCACTCCTTTCAAATCACCGTGAATTGTATTTTGGCTGTGTAGGTATTCTAGACCACTGGCAATGTCAAGGATCTAAGAACATAGTGAAAGTGCGGTTGAGTTTGGGTCGAGTTCGCCATGACATTAACGCACCATTGAGAAGCGTCTCGGTGTATCGGGCGAATTCGCCGTCAGAAACTCCATAATGTTGCCGTTTTGCATCCAGGGGGAAATCAAGCACAATCTCTGGTCGATGTAGTAGAGGCCGAAGAACGGAAGGACATTAGGATGACACAGTTGTCGCCAAATGATCGCCTCCGCCCCGAATTCCTGAATGACGAGTTGAGGACCAGAGAACCGTGATACCAAAATGAGGCCGCACCTTAACTGCCATTGCAATGTCGCTGTCCTGAAAAATTCTCAACATCTTGACACAAACACTTTGTCCGCGAACTAAACCCTTCCAAATATCTCCGTACCCACCTCCCGCCACTTGTGTCCCAACTTTGTGTAATCCAGTAAGAGTGAAGCAGCGCGGGTATAAATTAGATGCACGGGACAGACGGCACATGGCTTTGAAGAGCATCGGTCGAATTACTGAAAAGGCATCCAAGTCCAAGAGCTACCGGTTTTTAGCCAATCCGATATAGACCGACAGAGAAGCTCACATCTTGAAGCAAATCCAACATTTCCTGCGCATTCGTTTCCCTTAGAAAGCCGTCGTAGCCATCCCGGATTTGGAGAGAATCGACGAATCTCGCCGTTAGGTAAATGAGACATTCGACAGCATGCGCGCATAGGTTGGCTGCCCATGTATGTGTGACAACGGTAGGCTGCATGATTCAATGAAGGCCAGAACTGTGTCTATTGGAGCCAGTACTTACTTTACGCTGTTGAATTTCAATTTTGAGCATCTCCAACAGCGCTCTAAAGTCGGAGCGGAACGAAAGCACAGTGACGGAGGAGCTATCCTCGACGTATCCAGTCGAAGTCAACCATTCTCTGCAGTGGATACATCAGCAACGGCTTCCCACAGTATTAATGACGCACAAGGAATGGGACAGCTGACATCGTGTCGCCGGGTAAAACGCGAACAACGGTTGGAGAGTCTTGAGGTGAAGAATCAGTCAAATTCTGCGAAGGGAACGGGATTGATATTGACCTGTTGATTATTCAAGATGAAGGATATAAATTGTACCCGTTCCAACATGGTGTATCGTGGCGTATGGAATATGTCGAAACATCGGTCCCGCGCTGCCATCTTCAACCAACTCTTCAACTGCGACGAGCTCCAGAATTGTTCAGATCGAATGCTGTGCAAAAATAGCTGTGGCTCCCTGGCATAGGTTGGGCTCGTGATATGAGCAAACTGCACCCAGTACTCGGCTGCGCTGTCGATATGGAAGGCCGCAGCGATAGGTTGCGGGATATTCAAGGATCTGGATGCCATGAGAGCAAATGCACAGATACGCATGGGAGGATCATAGCGGACGGACGAACGACGTTCGACTCTGGTTAGAGAGTTGATCATTCCCCAGGTAGTTGGTTCAATTTCTGAGACATATCGATGCCAGTCAAGAGTGAGCGGACCCATTTTGAAATGCTGCAACGACGAAGAAATAAACTCTTGATCTTTGGCATCCCAGACTAAGAGGTCACGATTTTCTTCGCTGCGGAGTATA
Organism: Favolaschia claudopus; assembly: GCA_037176885.1. NCBI lineage: Eukaryota > Fungi > Basidiomycota > Agaricomycetes > Agaricales > Mycenaceae > Favolaschia > Favolaschia claudopus. The sequence continues at coordinate 246,741 of JAWWNJ010000109.1, forward strand.
GACAAAAAAGTGGGCACCAGTTCCGGTTCATCGTCCTCCCTGAGCATTCGAAACAAGACCCAGAGAATGCTCGGCCAAGCCGGTATGAACATCTTGAAAAGGAAGCGATAGAGCGCAGGACATGTCACTGGACCGTTTTTTTCCAGTACGCTTGGGGATCGCAGGCGGAGTTCTCTGAAAAATTTGCGAAATAAGTAAGTTCGAAAGACAGTGGCGAAACTTACGCATTGAGACAGTTGCACGAGGACCCCCAGGGCATCAACCCTAGATCCGCTACTGAGTATACCTGCAACATTATGTTCACCCAATACTTCAAGGCTTGCCCATTACAACCACAATGCGTATCATGTGAAATGGCCGGACCGTAGTGAAAAAAACGGCTCCAGGTCACAATCGTTTCGCAGACCCTGATGGTTATTCCGTCTTTGACGAAACGTGCCATTGCAATAAAGAGCCAGGTTAGAAATTGGATTCGGATGGAGGATTTCAAGTATGCCAGCCGCCCAGCACCGTTAATTTGTTTAGAGCAGTCTTGAAGTCCGCGTGATATAAAATCGTCAAGGTCACTGACCGATACCGGATCGTCAAGATATGCAGTTGACTTTCGAACGAATTGCTCGAGCTCGCGTTCGTCTTCATTCTCCCATAACCAGAAGTGCTCCTCTGAATTGAAAACTGTGTACCAAAAGGCACATTTGTTGGGCAGCCGATTTGGACCAATGGAATGTTTGCCAAGAGCAAAATCAAGCACATTCGTAGTGAAGTGAATGCGATTGGGGCAATTCAGAGCCGCTGTCACTTGACTTGCTAGCGGGAATCGCAAGGGGTAGCTTGAGATGGAACCGATTGGGCGAAGGGCCCGGGGATCCAAGTCGAGCAATTCACAGGCGAATTGTTCCATGCTAAGCAAAACCACGAACACCGATGGCATGAAAAAATTAAAGAGAGTGCGAAAAAAAGTACATTGCGCTATACTCACCGAGCTGAAGGCTGCCTGCTAGGAGTACAAACAACGAGAGAAAGGGCGGCGGGAGAGAGAGCTGTTTTTTTTTTGCCTCACTCCTCGTGGGATATACTAGCAGATATGAATCCTGTCCCAGCTGTTACGGGACATCTAGCGCACGACAGGTGTGGTACTAGAAGTAGGCGGCATGAGTGTACACCACTAAAACTCAAATTAATCACCGATTGCGGGCTAGAAAAAGACGCCCCGCTGTCAGGGACCTGAAAATGCTTCGTTTTAAGGATTTCATTCCGTCGAAAAGGCGAGTGGTTGCTAATATTAGTGTCACACGGAACTTGATTTAGGGGGGGCAGCAAGGTCGATACCCAGGCAAAGCACAGGTTGCCTGGTTCCCCTCGACCGTCGAGAAAAGCAGAACAAGCGCTGTCGAATCTACGATGAGTTCCAAGCCGTCCCAAGGGTCTAACCAGTCATATGATCATTCTATACACTCAGTCAAACGGGGCCTCCGGGAGAAAAATCGCACCTTCAAGCGAAATCCCACCTTCGAGGAAGCCAAGACCCCCCCTTCCCGTACTCCGCCGTCCGCCGACAAATTTGACAGCTAAAACGCCGCTTTCGGTTCCGCCGATTGCTAGTCCTCGAGAACGGCCAAGCAACAATATTAATATATGGGACGGCGGAGAAAGGTGAGACGGATAGATACCAATCATGCTCGATGCAATGCATTTATGGAGCCATTGTCAAAGTACGAACAGTAGCATGGGCGCTCAGGAAGAGGTACCTTCCTGTAATGTGATGATAATTGTGCCGCAAGAGTGGACACATCTAAAGAACTTGCTGTACGCGATCTGGATCTGTATATTCACTCACGAGTCACCCTGGTTGCACCGCCTACTAAGTATTGGGTCATATATTGAGTGCGGGATGAACATTGTATTCTCAGACTCGGAGCTTGTTGGAAGTTTAAGCTGAGCGCCAGAATCCCGGCTTCGGTATCGGGTGAGCGAGAATTTACAAGAAAGATGAAAGGGAGAACACACCCATAAGGCTGTTGCGCGATAATCATGGCCACAAGATTGCGTCCGTGGAAAATCCGTGTCGTCCGCGATCGAATGCGAATCAAAAAGCATGCTCCGCAACAGCGTGTTGAATTTCTTCCCGCTTTCCTGCGCAGTTGACCCCTGTGGCCTCAGACGTAATTAATTGTCGAACTGAGTTATCTATCAAATCGGGATTCAATAGTCAAATTAACCGCTGGAACGAATAATTGGGGAGTGAATTGTGAGGAGATGTGAGAATAGCGTCCATGCAGCAACCATGCTGTGATACAGTGATTTTTGCGAAACGGGTAAAAGGGAGGGTTCTTGAAGTTCAGTGCCGTGATAACGACGCAGCATGCCAAGGAGATATTGTCAGACAGAAAGTCGCTAGGCGATTATAGACTTATACAATGTCGGCTGCAAGTTTGCTGAGGTTGACGGTGACTGTCACTCAATGCGGCGGAAAAGCGAGGGCTTGCTAGGGTTAGGTGAGTTGGGCAGAGGAAACGCAGATAAGACGATCCCACCTTTCCGGCGTAAGTAGTCTTCCGTGGGGTTGGATACGGAGGTCTGACACGGGGGTTGGGAGCAAGAGTGTATGGCTCTGTTATCGGCCGAACACGGAGCCGATGAAAAGCCGATTTACGCCGAATTAACAACGTGCCGATTTTCACTTCTTCCTCAACGTTCTGGTGGAGTCACTGGTTTCTGTAAGTGGTGTGGAAGATGGAGCCGGGAGGTCAGACTCGGATTTGCAAGGTGGATAGAACGGTTCGTTGTAGAGACTGTAGGAATCGGTCGTGTCAGGACTCAGGTGTGTTTTTTGCATCGTTTTGCTTTCGTCGTGGCAATGACTCACAAACTGTCTCGCAGATTCAGACTGCGGATATTGCTCTTTGGTCTGGAGGTACATAGCCAATCCTCTAAGTGGAATCTCGTTCGTGGCAACCACCCAGCACTGGCAGGGAGCACCACCTTCCAATCGAAGCCCTCGGATTTTCCTACTCGGCAGATTCGCACTGTGTACAATGAAGAGCGTAAACCAATACGAGGTACGTCTCTATTCAGTCGAGCAAATCTCGTTGTCGACGATCGTACACCCATCTAGAGCCTTCGTTCCTGCTGCATCCGTCTTCGTGTCTCGCCGCCCTTCGCCCTTCGATCGTCCCACCTCCGTCTGAACTGGTCCATGCTGTTTCGCGATCTTCCCACCAAGGATACTCTCGACTCTGCGTCGCCTCTCTGTGGCGATTGGGCGGCTTTCGCTCACCCGCTCCTCCATCTCCCAACTGTGAAAATCCATGAAACGCTGCTCGTCATCTAGTGCCTCGCATCCCTCTGTCCACCTTCGTCTATCCCTTAACCGACTTGCGTCGCACAACGTCCGAGGCGCGAGCATCCCTCAGGGTAGCACGTATGCGCTTGATCTTCGCCGGCGATGCCGTCGGTCAATATTGACGTGATCGAGGCAATCACGGTGGTGGGCGTAAAGGTGAGGGAGTGGGGGAGGAGGTAGAGGAAAAGGTGGTGGTGGTGCTACTGCGAGGATGAAGAGGTGAGGGAGGCGATGGTCGTGAGCAGCGGTAGGGTGTGCTGGTCGTGGTGAATTGCGAGGAAGAAGGGCCGAAGAAGGAGGTAGAGGAGGAAGTGGTCGCGCTACTCAGATCCTTCAAATCGTACGTCCAATCTGACTGTCGTCCCCGCTCGCTCGATCCAATGCTCATTCTCTCCGCCCAGAAGAGACGCTGAATTCGTCGCTCGTCAGTTTTGGACTGACACACACGAATGTATACGAAGTACGTCTTTATCCCTGTCGAACGAAACTCGCTATTGACCATCGCACGTCCTCGTTTTCAGCGACGCGCCATCGGCGGCAGTACCCCTTTCACCACCCTCACCCTCGCCTGTCCCTCTCCCGGCTAGGCGTCGTCTTGGGGTGGAGCTCACGCGTCTCGACTTTCTACTCCCGATCTCGAGAGCACTTGTCTCTCAAAGCTTGCTCCTTGATTTGAAGGTCCCGTTGGTTTGTACAGTCTCTGATTTCATCGCCCCCGAGCATCTCACGAATCTCTGCTTCAGCTTCCCGACCCCCAAAATGCCAAGCCCTCCCTCCGCGTCTTCCCGCTCGCACGCCACCGTCGCTCGGAGCCTTGACGCACACCGTCATTCAAGTCGTCGCTCGATCCTCCCATTCGCATGAGGGTACTTTGCACCCTTGCCACATACTCGCCGCCCGCCTTCATGCATTCTTCCTCTTGCCCTCCGACGACCTCGGACGCGCTGTCCACAGACCGCGAAGGCGTCAAAGAATGAGCGCTCCAATCCCTTAGTCGACTCGTTCTCGTCGTTCCCACCCTCGATGTCGTGCGCGGTGGGACAATGACGGCCATGACGCTGCTTATGCGCACGTAGACAATGACGCGTCCCTCACTTGGGAATGTATAGCGCTCATCTCTCTCCTTTCCCCCGACTTATCCCCTTCACTTCGTCTTTGATCTTTGACGTCTTCACCTCCATACTGTACTCGCCCGCACGCACCCGCACGTCTTGGACCGGGTCGCAAGGCACAGGGCGGGGCGGGGCGTCTGCGCTTTGGGCGGGGGTGTGCCCGCCGTCGGTCGATATCGGTGGGATTGAGGACCGGGTGCTGGAGCTGGTGGCGGAAGTAGAGAAGGTGGTGGTGGAGGAGGGGACGGAGGAGTGGGTCGTAGAGCGGGAGGTGGAGGTGAAGGAGGCAGAAGAGGAGAGCGAGAGGATGAACGCGGAGATGGTGGTGCGGGAGGTAGAGGAAGGGGAGAGGCGCACTCGTAACGCGTATGTGGGTTCCTTCACTGCCTCGATGCTGGTGTCGGGCGCGAGTAGGAGTTTGAGTCGGAGGCGGGGTAGAGGGTGAGGAGGAATGAGGTGTATTCAGCAGTGCACGCGGAGGGATATCGGTTATAATGCCTGATACCCCTGTTTCCTTCTCGATCCTCGTACGCAGTCCTGGCTCTCGCCTACTCTCGCTCTCATGCTGCTGCCTACACAATTCACCCTCTCGACCATCCTCCGCTCCTTCCCTTGCTCGACGCTGGCGCCGAAGCTGACAGGGAAACCGACGCTAATGCTGACATTGACATCGACGCCGACCCCGGGAGAGTAGTGCGCAGCGTATCGACTCCTTCCTCTACTAGATCGGCTCAGGCGTGTGTACGGAATGTGTGAGATTGGTCGAGCGCTCGTGAAGGATGTGGGGTTGGTGAGAGTGCGGTATGTCGATGTGGCGGAAGGTGAAAAAGAGGAGGGAAGGGGTGGGGGTGAGGAGGACGAGAGCGTGGCGGTACGGTGGGGAGAGCTGGACACGGGCGGGATGTGCAGCGGCCGACGGGGCTCGACGCGAGCGTGAGGATGGTAATGGTGGGGACGCGCCATCGGGATGGGATTGGCTGTAGGTCGGGCGACTGATCCGAGGATCTTGATCGACGAGGACGGCGCCTGGCCGCCGGGGGAGACGGGATGCTAGTGAGGCTGTCGTACTCTTACGCAGGTAGTTTGCAGGTACGTCTCATTTAACCCTATCAACGCTTCGTCCAATTCACGTTGGCTGACTCCTCGCAATCTTTCTTCTAGTTCCGGCACGTTTCCTCTCAATTCCCTCCTTAAGACGGCCTCTGCATGCTGCACTATCGCTGGTGCACCCTCTGCGCCTCTACGGCTTCCGCCTCGTTTCGCTCTCAGCTGTATAACGGCGTGCTTCAAGGGTGTCGAATGTATGACGTCATCGCCTCCGCTTCAGTTTTTCTTTTCCTGCACCCTAGTTTGACGGGAGGATCGGCGCGGGATGGGGCTTAACCGTCCCCCAATCGATTTCTTGTGTCGGAGATGTACGCGACACGCAGATTTTTGTGAGCAGACGTGTCACGAAATTGGACGAGTTCGTTTGGATGTGATGGGAGAAAAACTACGCATTCAGATGTTGTATTACTGTAATTCATAATCGGGGCGAGCGTAGAGGTGATTGTTCAGATTCGGGGAGCGAGCATAGAGGCAGAGGAAAAAAAACACCCGGTACTGGGCCGCTATTGATGCATGTTATGATCAGCATGACTGATGTTCCGGCACAGTTTCGGCCGATGTGTCCTTCTCCTCCACCACCACATCGATTCTGAGATGCAGCGGCGCTAGGGTTATCCTGGAAACGATGTGCTCAAGGGGACATCTTACCGAGCTTTCCCTGTCTGCGCTACCTTGCCCTTCCTTGCTTAGAACTTCATGTTTGTGGATCACCGAATTCGAATCTTGACTAGCTTGACTCTTGAGCTTTTATTGAATTTCCTTCACTTCGGACTCGAATTTGAGTCGTCTGGCATCGCTTTCACCTCTATCTGCATTCCGAGACTGGATGCAATAAGGGTTTGACTGCTTCGGGCCTCTCACCGCTTTCTCTGGCGACGCCGCAACTCGGTCATTCGTGCTGCTATACTTGCCGGCATTTTCTGCGGTCCTCTCCTCTTTACAGTTGAGTCGGCTCCACCACAGCTTTTGGTTCATCTTATGGATGTCTTGAAATCCTCCTGCTTCCATGCAACAATTTGAAATGACTTTGCGAGCTGGTTCTGACGATCGCGTCCTGAACGATTCTCAATCTGAAACTTTGCTCAAAGAAGAGAGGAAGGTCACTGGCCATCTCGAGCAACTCTATGAATAGGGATAATAGGCGCTATCCATGATGCGAAGCACATGCCCATAATTCGTCCGGTCGGTCTATTGAATCTCGCTTCCTCAAGATAAATGTGGGAGCTTGGCACTGGCTGGCTGGCTCTGCTTCACTCCAGTTCTTTCTCTCGTCGACCACCCCCCGTGTGCTGCGCGACGCGATGTCGTCGCCGGACGACTTCGACATCGAGAAGAAAGCAACACACTCGGGAGAAATCGTCACTGAGGATGTTGCCCCCTCGCACAGCGAGGGTGCCGGCCACATGCACCGTATTGGGACTGGCTGTGCGCTCGTGTTTTGCTTCTGTTCTATTTTATTTTTTGAATCCAATGATGTCGATAGTCAACGATGGTCCTGTTGGCGCTCTTTTGGGATACCTACTTGTCGGTGGCATTGTTGGCTTGATGAAAGCTGATGGGATAGTATGTACATTCAAATTGTGAGAGCTCTTTGGTCGTTCATTCTTACGTGCCCGAGCTTTCCAACAGATTGTTGCGCCTCGAACCTCCGGTTAAATCGAACTAGAGCAGAGTAGAGATTGCTGAGCATATTCCGGGCATATGTTCGCTTCGGGCACGAAAAAACTTTCCGAAAAATCATGACGAATTGAATCCGGCGTACTGGCAATCATGACGAATCCTTTATTTGCAGAGACCAGCTCGTTGCAGTGGCGAGCTAACTCCACAGCCGCGCGAGCGCGGTGCGACAAGGAGGAACCCGCGCTCCGCCGCTAGGCAATCACAAAATCTTTTAAAACTGGCAAGGCGTTAATAAGTGTCCGTGTCCAAGTCAATTCGGAGACGCGTTAAGAATCACCGGAAACGATGAAATGAGTCTTATTTGCTGCGGACGATCCGCCAAAAACGAGATGGTAAAAGACTCTGGATTACATAAGCAAGCTTGACATTCGTTACTAAAATCCATCGCATGCGCCCAGCAACTAGCCACCTACGCCACACATGCATTGTAGCCTCCCGACCCCGCACCCGACGCCGATAAGCAGCAGCTTCAGGAATGGTGGAGAAAAGCAACAAGATTGTCGGAGAGAGAGGCGATTACGTCATACTATTGAAGTCCAAAAACGGAAGGACGGTGCGAGGAGATTTGCTCAGCGAGCAGCGGGGTGGGGGTTAGGTCGAGCGCGAGGGATGGGTAGAGCAATGCGCGCGATCGACGGCTACGAGGGGGAGCACTGCCGAATAGAGGTGGATGGCAGGGCAGATGGAGGAGGAAAGCGAGAGCCTGTCAATCTCGTCCATCATACCTGCATCCTCCCCGCTCTATGCCCTTCGTCCTTCGTCTGCCGGGATAGAAGCAGAGAGAAGGACCTTCATCCACCCGCTTCCCTCCCCACTCATCTCATATCTTCAGTCTCGTCTACCCCTCCTCCTCCACCCATTCCCGCGTCCGCCCCATCCAGATACCACCACCTTCCCATTGTCCCCGTGACCCGACCCCAGGCCCTCCCGCGCGCGACTACGAGTCGCATATCCAGGCAAACGAGGCGATGTGCGCGCGGGTATCGTACATCGTTACTCAATTTGGATGAAAGTAATTCAAGTTTGGACTGGCGAAGAGGCAGCGATTCCCGGGGGATGGACGATATAGGAGGAGGAGAGCTACGAGGGCGGAGAGATAGACGAGGGAGGCGAGGAAGCCGTGGACGAGAAGGGACTGAACGAAGCCGCCACCACCTCCAGAGCGTGCGCGTCTGAATGCGACCGCTACCATAGCCCATCACAAATAAGAATCGGGAATCCAAGGGGACGCCAGACGATACCCTCGTCCATCAAGCACACGAAGTCCGTTGACAAGCCCGACGTCGTATCGAGCCCCAATCCATACGCCCGCTCACGGTGTACCCGCCGCCCACCACCAAAGCGTACATGCACCACGCATCCTTCGCTGCCTCGACGAGGAGAACGGGGCGAGCGAGGTGAAGCAGCTCGTGTCAGGGCGGGCAGACAATGCATCCCGCACTACGGCCTCGTCGAGGCATGTGCTGGTCGAGTAGATTGTCGGGATTTGTCGGCGTCTAACCCAAGCGTCAAACGTGGTGGAACCGCTACTCCCCGCCTGCGTATAGGAGGTGTGAAGGGCGGAAGGCGGGAGAAGCGGGGATAGATCCAGCTGGATGAAACGCGCCGCGAGAGATGAGGGTTAAATAGCTGGAACGATCCCGACTCTGCAGTGGCGGGAGCAAGTGTGCGGATGAGGACGACGGCTGGCTGTTATTGAGATGGATGGCGAGAGGTACGTAGATGTGGGCGCAGGATGAGCTTGCGCGCACGAAGAGCAGCAGTGATGCCACGTCACTGTCATCGTTCGCTTTGGTCGCTGACCTTCAGAGAGCTGCCGATGCGAGAGAGGGGGGGGGAACGCTGAGAAAATGCTTCTGAATCAGCGAAGGAATTAAGGTAGACAAGTAGGAAGGTAAGGAGTACCTCGTGCATTCCAGACACCGAGAGAGGCGGCTGTACATTCAATCTCTTCGTGTCGTAAAATTTCTAGAACGATAACAGCGCAAGGTTAGCAAGCGTACTGGAAAACGACAAACGAGCTTACCCGATCAAAAGCTCGCCTCAGAATATCTCGATTCCCTGCAGACAGTCGACCACTTCGCGAACCGCCTCGTCCACGACGACAGGAGCCGCATAAGCGACGGCATCGACGCCTACGTCTTCCAAAAACAAGTGTAACGCTGAACGTTTGCACATACGCGTATACACTCGGGATTTGAGCCAAAACGCGGCAAATTTGGCGCAGCAAACCGATTCGAGAGAGCGAATTCGGTAGAAACAGATGCGGTGCTCTATCGGCGGCGACCAGCCAAGCCAACGAGGCAGATAGCCTCGAAAGCTGCGTCTTCAAAGCTACTGATGCGTTTAGACCGAGTCGACCGACCCCATGAAGGAGAAACCCAATGTGACGCACCTGGCAAAGATCCCCCTCATGACTTCCACAGAACTTTGCCATAGCTTTCTAGCTCGGGGCTCGTAATCCCTTCTCCCGGTCCTGACACCTCCCCACAGAGTCGAGTGTAGCCTTCATCAAGCGCTCAGCGCTCCGCTCTCAATGTTCTCCTAAGCACGGCTTTCAAATCGAGAATGAGTGACTCGTGAGGCATGGAACAAGATGAGGAGAAAGCCGTTGTAGCTTGGTCGGCTGGACGGGTGTGGCTTGGGTGCGGCACGAAAACTAAGTGTTGACGCTTGTTGTCTTCTTCGGCTTCTCGGCTTTCCTTCGGCCGACGCACTCTTTCACCTTGACCACCACGTTGCATCTCGAGGATCCGCCGTTTTTTCGGAACTCAGTTGATTTTTGTGTGTATAGTTTCTACTCTAAGTTCAAGGGTTGCTTACCCCCCTACTTGCGGGTCGTTGCAACCCCCGCCACCTCACATACGGTGACATTTGCGTCAAACTGGAACTTACCGTTCCCGACCCCCGTTTACTTATTATTGGTGTCAGAGTGAGTGAGAGCCCAAAATCCTGTAATAATTTCAATAGCTTCTGTTTGCTTTACTGCTCTAGTGTTTCGCCGGCCCTGGCTTCAAGCGACACCTGGCCAGGTAAGCCATGTTTGAACATTCCGTTTGGAGGATGCAATGAACTCAGACCTACCCGAGGATGGTCAATTTCAAGGGAAATTACCTTGGATTCAAGTGTTGACGCTCTTTTGCGGGAGGTTCAATGACGAGGTGAGTACCACTTCCGGATGAGGAATAGGGTAAAGAGGTTAAGAGTGGAGTCGACAATGTAAGCTTGAAGGAGCCTCAAGAACGGCTTCGGCAATCTCTGTGAGTATTAAAATTGTGATCCTTAGCTCATGCATGGCTGATATTCTCTTCCAAAGAAGTCGAAATCCCAACAGAAAAAATGTCGCGGGGCTTTAAATGAACAACAAAGATGAATACTGACCGCTGCAGTAGTTACCCTGACAGCGACAGCCTGGTCACCGAGACGGGCTGGTCCAACGTGAACTTCACATATAGATCGAATTCCTGCTGACTCGAAGGAGCATCCTTCATAATCGACGCGTATGAACCCATTGTGGTGAGTAATTACGGTAAGCTCGCTCCGGTCCACATATTATATACACCTGTGCGTTTCTCGGACTCGCTCGCTCACAGATCTGGCTCTGAATTTTACGATAAATTCAGTGGTAATTCATCTTTGAATTGGCCAACCCTCGAACCGGAGTTCTGCTCGTCTATCCAACCCTCTTAATCAAACTCTCAAGGACTGGCTCCCAATACACCCCCACGCGGCAAGCCGGGGCCGACTGAGGGAATTTTACGCCACTTTCGACCGCATAAATAAACTGGCACCAAACTAGATATCCTACATATCGACCAACAAAGCTCAACTCGTATCTTGTGAGCCTTTTGTCTCTGATTTTTCGTCCCCTTCACCGGCACTTGGTCTCCGGATCCACACGAGCTTAGCTCTCATGATCAACTACCTGCGAAGCTTTCAGTCTTTTCTCCGGCCGATCGGGTTGATCTCCATCATCGGTATCCCGACGCGGCGTGGTCGGGTTCAGTTGAATCTCCCGACGTCGTTTTCGGCCATGATTCCCCTCAGGGTCTGGTGAGTGTAGATTCTTTGCGCTTTCGTCCACCGTTTCCATGGACGAAACTCGATCCGGGAAGCATTCTTTGCATCCTGCGGTGATAGATCAAATATCAACTCCGAACTCGAGTTTACTGTACTCACGTTGAGCTTCCTCTGTCGACACCAGTCAGCTTGTGTGGACCAAAAAAAACAGATTATCGTCTTACCTGCTCCAAAGATCATGCGCTCAAGCTGATTAACGGATGGCAACAGTGGTTCCATGTTCAACGAGCGCCGGAATTGCGCAGTGAACTCGTGGTCCCAATCTGTTGTGGACGACGTTGTTGTGGCTCCGATTTTGGGTTCCGTCAGTTGTCCAACAATTTCTGTGGCGCTTGGGCGCATTGTTGGGTCACCATTCCAGCATCTCTGTATGAGCTCCCAGAGACAATCTAGAGCTTCTGTGCCGCTAGGTCGCGACGGACGTTTTCCTGCCATTACATTCATCATGACTTTGATTTCATTGGAACACTCGTAGAATGGGATCTTCCCAGTCAGAATCTAATCATCTGTGAGCGTTATCGCTTGTTTCAACTAATCACTGCTCATCCGCACCTCGTAGCATACACACGCCAAGGCATAGATATCCGTGTGAAATGTTTTACGGCCGTTCGACTCCGGCTCCACAAGTTCAGGCGCTTGATAGCGAGCCGTACCCGCCCGATTGATGGTTGTTGAATTGGACAACCGTAAAGTCATGGCGTTGACGATAATGGTCAGCCCAAAATCTGCAATACATGCTCGTCCCGAAGGTGTCACCAGAATATTGATCTGAAAGTTGTCAATGTTTCCCGTAACTCCTCAGCAACATAGAGTTTCGTACTCCTTTTAAATCACCGTGAATAGTTGCTTGTTTATGCAGATGCTCCAGCCCAAGAACAACATCCAAGATCTAGAACAGTGAGGGTGAACAGACAGAGTGAGTTCTGATTGGTCATACCATGGAAATTCGGTGGCTCTGATCAACTGAGTTCCTCTTTAAATATTCCATGATGTTCCCGTCATCCATCCAGGGAGAAATAAGACACAACCTCTCCTCAATGAAATAAAGGCCAAAGAATGGTAAAAGATTCGGGTGGCAAAGCTGGCGCCAGATCAGAGCTTCCGCTCCGAATTCCTATCGAAAAAATCTGTAAACACTATTGATTACTGTAGTTGTGGGAAGTACCTTCATCGCAATTTGAATGTCATCCTTCTGGAATATCCGCATCATCTTAATGCAGACACTTTGTCCTCGAAGCAACCCTTTCCAAATATCGCCGTATCCTCCGCCTGCGACTTGTTTTCCAATTTTTTGCAATCCAGTGAGGGTGAAACAACGTGGATATAGCCTTGAAGCACGCGAAAGCCTTAACATAGCCTTGAATAAGAAAGGTTGAATTCCTGAAAAGAGCTGTATATCTAGAAGCTATTGATAGGTCAGAAACCATACTATCAGAGAGGGATGTCCTCACATCTTGCAGAAAATCCAAAATCTCTTGGGCTTCATGATCTCGATATAGCAAGAACTGGTCGTATAGGACACGATCCTGCAATGCCTTGACAAATTTCATGGTCACGAAATTGAGGCTGTCTATTGCATACGAGTGTAAATCCGTGGCAAAGCTATGAATTGTCGCAAGTGGATTCAAGCCCTTGAAATGGATTAGTAGTGTTACTGTAAATATCAAGTCTAACCATGGCCACCTCGAGCGGTATGAACTTCATTTGATCCAACACATTTTGAAAGTCTGAACGGTGTTGGGAAAACAGGCGCGGGGTGTAACGGGTGTTTGGTTCAGACGCTAGCTGAGGCCAATTTCTGATTAGTCTCTTGTAAACAGACGCTACAACATATGGGCCTCGTACCTGCGGTATGTTGTAATTTCTGATCAGATTTTGACACGCGATCCCAAAGTCAAAGAAAAACGCTTCCGAAATTTTCGGTTCAAACCCCCGCCGAGGCTGATCTCTGTTCAAATTTTGGCATGAGTACCCAAAGTCCATCACAGTGATTTTCAGACACACAGGAAGCGGGGGACTACCTGCATCGCTGGATAGAAATCATACAGTGGCTCTATTGTCTGCCACATAGTCTTAGTACACATTTCGTAGTTGGAGGGAGACTAACCTCAGGATGAAAAAACATGTCAGCCATCAGTTCCACTCGCTTTACAATCGACGATCCACCAGGTGCATGCCAAATTGCGTTGCATTTATAATGCACATGCATGTTCAGCCAATCGTCCAACCGCTTGTCCAAACCCACTTGATTCCAGAATTCTTTGGCTGGGGTAACATTCAAGAGTGGAGTTGGTATCATGGTGGGCTGGTGAATGATATTGAGAATCTTGGTCCAAGACTGGGAATCGGCATGAAAGTCGGATTCATCATCAAGATTAAATGCAGATGCGAAGATTTCAAAAAGTATTGGAGGGATGTCCATTGAGGCAGAGCACACGAGATACCAGGCACGGATTCGCAATGAAAAATCATGACCATATTCCAAACGCAATTCAGAATAATCTGTCACTCTTGTAACCATTGCAATTTTCGCCCAGGTCTTGTGATCGATTTCATTTGCATATCGGTACCAGTCTTCCTTGAAGGCACCCGCTTTAACTCTGTTTGGGTGCCAGAAAAGGACATCTTGAGCTGCATTATCCCATATCAGAATGTCTCTGTTACGTTCATCGTAAACGAGAGACAGAAACGTCTCTCTGCGTTTTGACATCGACATTTCTGTCTTCATCATGCAGAACAATACCCAGAGAAGACTTGGCCAGGCAGGCGTAAACGTCCGCAAGTGGAGCGAGTGCAGCACTTTTGGAGTCAACATTGTAGGCGAAGAAGGAGAACACGCGGCTAGTCTCCTATCAAAAATGCAATCAAGATTCAAGACATGGACACCTTGAAAATAGAAAACCTACCTATGAAGGCAATTGCAGGGAGACCCCCAGGGCAGCAACGCCAAATAGGTTGATGTGTATACTTGCAACATGGTTTGCAACCACAGCTCAAGAGCGACCTCCGAGCAACCTGAGCAGCAAGAGATATCATTTTGATTGGAAGCAGGCCTCGGAAGATTGATGCACTGTTTCCAAGATCGTATTGCTGTCGAGATATTGAATTCTGAGGGATTTTTCATGCAATGACCGACGACGATAAACAGCCATGTTATGAATCGAAGTCGAGTAGGCGTGTCCAAGTGCGCTAGCCTCCCCGCTCGCTGCACGTTGTGGCTGTCCATGTCACTTCTGCGATTGCGAAGTGTTTTGGCGAGGTCATACGGAAATTCATTGCTCCGGAACAGCATCTCGGTGTCCCGGAGCAGCAACTCTGGAGCATTGGGAAACCGGCGTTCAAGCTCAGGGTCATCCTCTTCCTCGAATAACCATAGGTCTTCGTCTGGATCTAAAACCATGGCCCAGAAATTGAAGAGAATATCCGAATCAGTAGGTTCGTCAGATGATGAGCCAGAGGACATAGCAACCGAATTGGTAGATCCGGATAATGACCCAGAGGACATAAGAACGTATATGCCAAAGCGAATGCGATTGGCGTGTGGCATTGTGTACTCAGGACTGAATTTGACATACGGTGCACTGCGCGTTCTTTTTTGGGACCATACGGATGCGTACTCTTCCTTCGATGGAAGGTCGTCAGACAGGGCAACGAAACCTGCCGTTAACGGTGGGTTCAAGACATGTGCCATCTCCGATTGAGAATGCTCTAGCGGCTGTATTCGAGTAGCGGTGTTCTGTAGCGAGGTCAAGAATCTCCCGGAGTAGGAGGGTCACAACTGACATTGTCAACCGTGGACGACATGCAGGGCGCGATGAGCTCGAGGTTTTGCACAGCAATGATGGACGACACAGATCAAGATGTGGTATATACCGTGTCGGCGCAGACTTTATAGTCGTGAGGCCTCCACAGCCTTAAGCGGCTGAGAAGAATTCAGAACGTCGCCCAGAAGCAGTTGACGAACGCTTGTCGCGGGAACCTGGAAGAAGCACAGTCAAAGGCGATTATCTCGGTGCGATGCCCGTCCGGCACGAAAGATCTGCTCGATGTATATATACTTGATTATAACACGATTGTCCATCGCGTATCTAGCTCGGGGATTCATGGCGGTGTTGGCCCAGTTATAGATGCATGTCCGAGCTCTGGAGAGCGTATTATTGCCCCTGCACAGCTTCTGCTGTATGTTCCCATCGATAACAGAGTCTCCGGCATCGCGAAAACCGCTGAGACCCAAGCGAGGCAGCATACTCCCTGAGCTGTAGCAGTGCCCCGTATATCCTCCGCGCCACTGATTCCCTGTCCACTCCCATTGGCCCCTCCAGGACAATGGTCTGCGCGCCTACAACGGCTCGCATACTATCGAAACGAGATGCAAGATCGTGGTGTCGAAACCTGAAACTGTATCCCTATCCTCGCACCGTCGCACATTCCCTATCCCAGCCGCGTCCAGCTCTCCCCACCACCTTCTCCTTCGTGCATGACACCAGCGTTGATGGCCGTGAAACAGGGAGCGGAGCGTCAACACGGGTGTGCCTGCCTCGTCGTCCGCGAAGCTCACATTTCATCACCACCTCCACACCATACTGTTGCTCCACCACCGCCGCCTGCTTCTTCCCCTCACCCTCACAGTAACATCAGTAACACCACAAATCCCTCCTCTACTGCCTGCTTGTTATATCCGTGTCGAACAAAGGGACGGAGGACGGGTGGCCGGAGGCCGGAGGACGGAGATGACGGAAGAGACGGAGGACGGAGGACGGATACGGAGGACGGGTGAAGCGATACCACAGGGGGCTAAGGGTACGCCACTAACTGGACTTCCAAGAAGATAGAGGATTCTGACCACGGAGCAATGCGGAGGCAAAGCACGTTAATTTTCAACTGAAGTTACAAGACGAAGTAGATAGGTATATATACGTATTACAGAGAAAGGCCATATAAGGTAATAGTAAGTAAAGACAATAAGAGTTGTAAGCGAAAGAACAATAAAGACAATAGAGACAATAAGAGAGAAGCATACAGGCATAGATCATGGGATTGATTCGGGAACGCTCAGAAGACCTTCATTGCGAAAACCCGATGGGTGTATGCTTCGACGGATGAACCGGAGCACAGAAGGACGGACAAGTATAAGTAGGCCGGGGGCCGGATGGCCGGAGGCCGGGGGACGGATGGCCGGACGACCGGGTGAAACTGCATGGGCGTAACAGTATCCCCCTCTTAAGGTTCCTTGACCCTAAGGAACCTAAGAGTTCTGTGGAATCAGAATGAGTCGTAGGGATGACGAAAGGAAGGCCGAAGAGTCCGATAGAATAATTGTTGACTGCGCATCAAAAAGTCACGTGAGATCGTGGGAAGTTGAACTTTGCAAAAAACTTCTCTCTTCCTACTACCACCATGTCGTCCGCCCCGTCCAACTCGTCTGCCCCGCCCCGTCTCACCGCAAAGCAGAAGGCCAAGGGCCGCCTGGTGCAACGTCGCCGGGTGGACAGTGATCATGAAGAGGAACACTCCGAGGACGCCGCCGCTGTCGACAACGACCACCACCGCCGACAAATCCCCAAGACTCTCTTGGAGGAGGCCAACAAGCAAGCGGATGGGCTACTTGCTCATCAACTCCACGAACAGGAGTTGGTGTACTTGGAGGACATCAAGGAGCTGAACAAGCTCATCGAGGAGAACAAGGTACTCCGCCGACGACTGGAGGCTGGCAAGGCCGACGACGACGACCGCGTCCAGGCCCACGACGTCGTCCGCGGGGTCACTCCGGACAAGGCGGACGTGCCGGACGAGTCGATGCACTCCAGCGAGCACAGTACGGTGCCGGAGGGAATGGAGGAGGTTGTGGAGGTCGAGGAGAAGGTGAAGAAGGCGGGAGGAAAACGGGGACGGAAGACGGAGGAGACGGAGGAACGTCCTCGCAAGAAGTTGAGGCCGGAAGAGATCGAGTGGGAGGAGAGGAAGCCGGGTGAGTATTCGTCCGGATGTCTTCATTGACAACTAACTCCCATTAGCATGCGCGAAATGCGTGGCGAAGGGCGTCAAATGCCTCTTCGCCAAAAACAAGAAACAAGACGCCTGCAAGCAATGCGCCGCGGCCCACATCAAGTGCCCGGCTTTGCCGGAGAACGCTGCCCGCCCGCCCACTGTCAAGAAACACCGGGTGGAGGAGGCTCTCAAGGCGAAGTCGGAGGGCCGGACGAAGCCGGAGGTCAAGAAGACCAAGGCCAAGGTGGTGACGCGCGCCCCGGCTGCGACGGGTGGGCCGGACGTTACTCCAACGTCCGCTGCCCACGCGTTGGAGCTGAGACGGCTTCGGGTGCGCGTTACCAACCTCGAGGTCTTGTGTGATTTCATGGCGGAGCGGTTTTGCAACCAGTGGGGAGAAGAGCTTGGGGAAATTCCGGACGAAGTGGTGGAGTATTTGCAGGGAAGAGGAAAGATGGAGAAAGAGGAAGAGGTGAAGGACGACGACGAGAAGGAGAAGGACGCGACGAAGAAGAAGGATATGGATGACTGGCGCAAGAACATTTCGCCGGGTCAACCGGAGGAGGGAGAGGAGATGGACGAGGACGAAGAAGAGCGAGCTCCGGCTCCGGCCCCGACCCGTCCGCCTACCCCCGGCCCGTCGCGCCAAACCACCACTCCCCGTACTCCGCGTACGCCTCACACCCGCCGTGGAACGCGCGCGCCTACTTCTGGGCGCTCAAGAAGGTCTGGAATATCGGTGAGCTCCTTTGCCGGTCCCTACCTCATGCTCAACCCCTATACGGCGTTGTGGCAGATGCCGCCGGAGGAGCCGGAGGTCAAGCGGGAGCCGGACGACGAGGAGAAGGCGCAGATCGCGCTGGCGTTGGAGCGTAGTGCGGCGAGGAAGGCGGAGAAGGTGGAGGACAAGAAGAAGAAGGAGGTGTTGAACAAGTTGATGGAAGAGAAGGCGGAAGCGGAGAAGCGGAAAGCGGAGGAACAGGAGAAGGAGAAGGAGCGGGATGAAAGGATCCAGGCGCTCCAGGTCTCGTTGGATGAGGTGAAGTCCGAGCCGGTGGAGCAAGTCGTACCTCCGGCTGAAGTGCCGGAGGGATTCGTGATGACGGTTGAACAGGGGAACGTGATCTACGTTCTCGAGGACTCGGACGACGAGGAGGAGAAGGACGGGAATGCCGGAGAGGCCGGGGGAAATGAAGAAGAGCCGGATGTTGGAGGTGAAGAGTCCCAGGCGGACTTGTAAATAAAAATGAACTTTTTTGTAAATAAAATCGAATAGCGAACCGAATTGTTTTCTTGGTCCTTTTTGGTGTGAAGTAAGCCAAGTCGGATGAGCCGGGTGACGGGTGAGCCGGAGGACGGAGGAGCCGGAAGACGGGTGAACGCGTTCATCCGGCTACCACTCGGGTCCTGGCTTGTCGGGATATTTGACATGGAATTGCGCTAACAACTCGGGCGAATCCAAGTCATCCGCAGCAACCCATTCCGAATTGTCGCCAGTGTGAGTCCAACCCTTCCACTCTACAAGGTAGCGTAGAGGACAACGTCGGAATCGTCTATCGATTTTGGAGTCGAGAATAGCCGACACTTCGTAATGTTCTTCCCCATCGATCACTTCGACCGGACCGGGCGGAATATCATTTCGACCGGGGAATGGATTAGGAACGTGCGGTTCAAGTGAGGAAACATGGAAGACCGGGTGAATGCGCGAAAGAGCTTTGGGAAGTTTGATCCGGTACGACGCGCCGGAGGTCTTCTCGAGGACTTCGTAAGGACCGAAGTGCGTCTCAGAGAACTTCTCCGTAGGACGGGTCGTGGCAATGAACTCCGTAGAGATGAAGACCTGGTCGCCCGGCTTGATGTCCGGGTCGGGAAGACGTTTCCGGTCAGCGATCTCTTTGTAACGCTCCGTAGCAATAGTGAGCTGCGTACGAAGGTATTCATGAACGGATTGAAGTTCATAAACATAGTCGCGAGCCTTGTCGACGTTGTTGCCTTCGACAGAAGTCTCGTGGAATGTAAGAGCCGGATGATAGCCCTTGTTGGCGAAGAATGGCGATATACCGGTGGAAGCGTTCGGAGCGTTGTTGAGAGCGAACTCGCCAAGAGGCAGAAGCTCGTCCCAGTCGTCCTGGTGGAACGCACAGTACATCCGAATATACTGCTCGACAGTCTGGTTCATGCGCTCCGTCTGCCCGTCCGCCTCCGGATGGTGGCCGGACGTGAAGTGCATAGTCATGCCGAGTAGTTCGCCAAGTGCGCGGAAGAAAGCCGATACAAACTCCGTCCCGCGGTCGGAGGTGATGTGGGACGGAACTCCATGTTTCGAGAAGACGTGAATAAGAAAGAGCCGGGCGAGTTGGACGGACGTGATGTGGAAGTCGCAGGGAATGAGGATGACCTGTTTCGACGCCCGATCAACTATAACGCAGATACAGTTGTACTCGCCAGCATAAGGAAGGTTTTCAATGAAGTCGATAGAAATAGAATGCCATGGACGGAGAGGGACGGGAAGAGGCCGGAGGAGTCCATATGGCTTGTGCCTCGGGGCCTTGTTGCGCTTGCATTGAGTACAGGATCGGCAGTAATCCCGGACGAACGTTCGCATGCCGGGCCAGGCGTATTCGCGCCGGACGAGAGCCAAGGTTCGGTTCTGTCCAAAATGGCCGGAGAGAATGTGGTCATGCTTGTTCTGAAGAACACGTACGCGTAGGATATCGGGAGTATCACCAGAAACCTGCGGGACATAGACGCGGTTGTTGAGTAAGAGTAGTCCGGTTGCGTCAAGAGTCCAGCGCGTGGTGCCGGAGGAACCGGACGATGCGATATCGAGTCCGGCTGCTGCAGCGGGGTCGTCGGGATAATGGGATTTGATGTCGCGATGAAGTTGTTCCGTGTCCATTAGAGCTGAAGCACGAAGGCAGACATCTTCTAGGTAGGTTGCATTAAGGGACGCAGTCAACTGATCGGTAGAAAAGATGGGCCGAAAATTCTGAGGATTGACTTTACTGAAGGCCGTATCCCCCTCTTTCGGATAGACGTCCCATCGTCTAGTTAACGCGTCCGGCTTGCCACCTAGTCGTCCCGGACGGAAGCGAATCACCATATTAAAATGGCAAAGGTATTCGGACCAGCGTACTTGGCGACGGGTGAGAGTCTTGGTCGTCGCAAAGTATTCTAGATTCTTGTGGTCCGTGACAACGTCGACAGGATGTGCGGTACCCTCGAGATAATGACGCCAATGAGTAAAGCAATCAAAAATAGCAAGGAGTTCCTTATCGTGCGTGTCGTAGTTTAATTCCGGAGGAGTGAACGTCCGGCTCCGGAATGCCACAGGATGCCATTCGCCGTCCTCTCCCTGAATAGAGAGGATGCCGGCGAGAGCATAGTCGGACGCGTCTGTCTCGACCATGCATTCGCGACCAGGGATCCAGTGGGCTAGTATTGGCGCCGATGTGAAGGCAGCCTTGAGAGTGTCGAACGCGTGCTGACAGGCCGGACTCCAATCCCACCGGACCGCAGCCCGGGTGAGCCGGGTGAGCGGAACAGTGATGCCGGAGTAGCCATAGATGAAGCGACGGTAGAAATTGCAAAAACCAAGGAAGGATTGAACGTCCTTCACTTTCCGGGGGACGGGCCAGTCAGTGATAGCGGAGATCTTCTCCTCCGACATGCGGAAACCGTCCGGCGACAGGATGTAGCCGAGGTATTCGCAAGTCGTAACACCGAATTCGCACTTCGGAAGCTTGCAGTACAAGCCAGCTTTACGAAGGCGACTGAGCACTTCACGAACGTGCTCAGTATGGTTGGACGGGTCGTCGGAGTAGACCAGGATATCGTCGAGGTAAACGACGACGTAAACGTCCAAGAGATCGGCGAAGAGGGAATTAAGGAAGCGCTGAAAGGCGGCCGGAGCATTGGATAGTCCCTCCGGCACGACTCTGAAATTATAAGAGCCATACCGGGTGCGAAAAGCGGTTTTGTACTCATCTCCCGCGGCAATCCGGAGCAAATGGTATGCGTGCCGGAGATCCAGTTTCGTATAAATTCGAGCCTTCCCCGGGGCGTCGAGAAGGTCCGCAATCAGAGGAAGCGGATAGCGGTCCTTCTTAGTGATTCGATTGAGGCCACGGTAGTCAACGCAGAGCCGGAGACTTCCGTCCTTCTTCTTAGCGAAGAGGATTGGTGCGCCATGGGAGGAACGAGCCGGAAAGATGAAATCCGACTTCAAGTTCTTGTCGATGAACTCCCGGAGCGCAGCAAGCTCGGCCGGAGAAAGGGAATAGATGGGACCGACCGGAGGCTCCGCACCATCGATAGTCTCGATCTTCAGATCGTAGTCTCGATGGGGCGGTAGATTGTAAGCCTCGGATTCGGAGAAGACGTCGGCGAAATCGTGGTACTCGGGTGGAATGCCTTCGGTGCTGAAAGGCGGGCCATCCGTAGTAGCACTTCGTCCGGCAACCTCGTCCGGAGGTTCCATACGAATAGTGAACTGGGTAGTGTCTTTGTCGCGGATGATGACGCTGTATGCAGCAGCATTGATGATCGACACAAGGGGTGCGGTGAATCTAGAACTTGTCGCCGGAGGAGACTTGTCCGGACGATCTGGTGCCGGCGGGGAGAAGGCCGGACGAACCTCAGGAGCAGAGCCGGAGGTTGGCGATGATATTATGTTGGATTGCAATTGAGACGGAGGAGCAATTGGGGTTGCCAAGTCGTCCGTCTTCTCCGTAACTGGAGGTATCGCCGGTAGAGTCGGAGCAACGTCCGAGTGTGTCGACACAGCAGAATCACCGTAAACTGGACAGAACTTTAGGGAGGCTGAACGCCAGTCAATCGACGGATTGTAGCGGCGGAGCCAATTTAGTCCAAGAACCGAGTCGCAGGTAGAGTCTAGACGGGTAACATAAAATTCCATAGAATGGACATCGCCGGTTGGAAATCGAACAAGAAGCTGGATTTGCTTGTCGATGACCGAAGAGGAGCCGTCGAGATATCGCAGTTTGACTGGCGGGACCGCATACGGAGAAAACCCATTAGATTCGCATACTCGAGCAGACACAAAACAGTGAGACGAGCCGGAGTCGATGAGTGCCCGTAAGCGGGAGTTGAATCCCGCGGCAACTCTTGTTACAACGTCCGGACGCAGGGTTAAGCCTACGTCCGAAGTGGGAGGAATACCGAGAATGCCGGGCGTAATGCCGGACGAGGATAAATAGTCCGCGGAAAATACAGATACATCAAGATCAACATTAAAAGAGTTCGGGGAAAGAGCGGAAGCGTTGAGTGTCACCTCTGGATACACCTCGGAGTCAACGCGGCTCGGGCCAGGTGCAGAGGGGGCCGAGCCGCTGACTATTTTTTTGGCTCGGAGGTGTTGGCGTTAGCAGAGGCGCCAGGCGGCTGAGAAGCAGTAGCCGCCTTGCCTTGAATCGCACTCTGCCGCTTCCGACAGTCGGCAGCCTTATGTCCGGGGTTCCCGCAGAACATGCACAGATTGTTCTTCATCCGGCGCTCACGTTCCTCCGGCTTGAGACGGCCGGAGGAGTCGAGTTTGGCGGCGTACGGCTTCTGCTTAGGCTGAGCCTGTGCGCCGTTAGCAGCCGGAGAAGCGGGAGGATGGTTTGGAGACGGATTAGGCTTGCCGGACGTAAAGGGCTTTCCCCGGCCCTTACCCTTCTGTTGTCTACCACCACCGCCGCCGCCTGCACCGGGAGAATTGCCGGGCGGATTGCCGGACGCATTCGGGGTGCCGGGCGAGCGATGAGCCGCAGGCGGATTGGTCGCGCGTTCCCAATTCTTCTCCTGCAAGCGCTGGTGATAGCGCTGGTCGATCGAACGCGAAAGGTTCTTGAGACCCTGCAGAGAAGCCGGGATGAGGCCGCGGCACAATTCGTCCTTGATGCGGGACGGAAGACCACGATAGAAGAAGCGGTGAAGGGCCGTGTCGTTGTACCCCGTCAACTTCGCATGCGCATCGAACTCGACTTGATAAGTCGCGATGCGATCCCCCGGCTTCATATTCAACTGCTCCAAATGAGCCCGCGCTTCTCCGGCCATATCGGGCGGACCGAAGTTGGTAACGAGCTCTTGGATGAACAGCTGGATGTTGCCGTCCCAAGCCGGAAGAGGTGCTCCCTGATTGAACACATCCATCTGGAACCATTGTTGGGCGGTTCCACGCAGGTACGAACGGATGTAATTGATTTTATCATCATCCGTCGGGAAATCCTGCGGGCGTTCGTCAATGTGAAGATAGACTTGGCCGATGAACGTAGGAAGCTTGCTCGGGTCCGAACCATCGAAGGTGTCCGGAGCTCTGAGAGCCGAGCGATTCGAACGCGGAGGAGCTGTCGCGTTGTTGGCAAGGATTGCCATGGCTTGGGAGATCTGCTGGACTGCGAGATCAAACTGGGGATTATGCGGAGCAGGATAATAATAAGCCGGACCAGGAGGGCCGGGCGGACCAGGAGGACCACGGGGACCGGGAAATGGCGGAGGACCAAAAGGACCACCGCCGCCCCCGCCACCACCTCCGCCGCCGTGCCCTCCAGCGCCACCTCCACCGGGGCCATAGCCGGGTGGGAAAGGCGCGTTGGGAATGTTGGGAGGCTGACCGCCTGGACCGCGAGGATTGCCACCAGGACCACTAGGCCCACCAGAACCGCCAGGACCGCTCGGACCGCCAGGTCCAGGAGCGGGCGGAGGAGGCGGAGCCGGGGGAGCCGGAGGTGCTGGGTTCGACTGAGAAGGTGCCTGTGCTTGTTGACCAGTAGGTTGAGCCGGAGGAGCTGGTGCGACCGGGGCAACCGGGGGAACTGGAGCAACAGGAGCAGTAGGAGCGACTGTGACAACAGGAGCAGCAGTTACCGTGGTAGAAGCATCCGGAGCCGGAGGGGCGACCGGAGCTGCCGGAGCAACTGGTGCTGTTGGTGCTGCCGGAACCGTAGTGACAACAGGTGCCGGAGCAACAGACGCTTGAACAGACGAAGTCGATTGAACAGGAGGCAATACAGGAAGTTGGGGTCCAGAGGTAAATGCCTGTGGGGCCGGGGGAACAACCGGAGGTTGGACAGCCGGAGCCACAGGTGTGAGAGGATTAGCGGGTTGTTGACTAGGCGGAACGAACGGAAAGCTGGGTGCCGGAAGTACGGGAGGCGCAGTGTCAGGGCGCGCGGTTGGCCGAGGAACACGAGGGCCACCGAACTGTACCGGACCAGAGAAATCAGCCAATGGAAGGAAAGGACCCTTAACAACCGGAACCGGAGGAACAGCCGGAGCAGGTTGCATTGGAGGAGCGACAATCGAAGGCAAAGGAGCGAGTGCCTCAACCGATTCCGAAGGATTCAAGGAACCAGGAAGAGCAACATCTTCCGCCTGGCCGGACCACTCGTGGATAGTGGACGGAAAGGCAGAGGGCCGGATCGGTGTCGGAGAAGGGTAACTTTCTTGACTGCCCCGTCGTTCGCCATAGAAAGAAGGACCAGGGTACTGAGGAGAGTTCGAGATGACGGGGGAGACCGGACGAGCACGAAGAGCCGAGCCCTGATTCGCTCGGGAAAGTGGAGAATGAGTCCACATTACCGGAGCATTAGGGCGAGGAATTCGAGACTCATCGAAGTGCGCGGTCCGAGAGTGAGGGTCATCTTGGTAATAAGAACCTGGAAGATCGATTTGGATGGAGCGGGAGAATCGGCGCGAATCGCGACGATTGTGGACCTGGGAGGTATTAACGAGGTGCGAGAAGTCGGACATGGAAACGAAGCCAGTTAGGGTGAGTTGAAAATACTGTTATATCCGTGTCGAACAAAGGGACGGAGGACGGGTGGCCGGAGGCCGGAGGACGGAGATGACGGAAGAGACGGAGGACGGAGGACGGATACGGAGGACGGGTGAAGCGATACCACAGGGGGCTAAGGGTACGCCACTAACTGGACTTCCAAGAAGATAGAGGATTCTGACCACGGAGCAATGCGGAGGCAAAGCACGTTAATTTTCAACTGAAGTTACAAGACGAAGTAGATAGGTATATATACGTATTACGGAGAAAGGCCATATAAGGTAATAGTAAGTAAAGACAATAAGAGTTGTAAGCGAAAGAACAATAAAGACAATAGAGACAATAAGAGAGAAGCATACAGGCATAGATCATGGGATTGATTCGGGAACGCTCAGAAGACCTTCATTGCGAAAACCCGATGGGTGTATGCTTCGACGGATGAACCGGAGCACAGAAGGACGGACAAGTATAAGTAGGCCGGGGGCCGGATGGCCGGAGGCCGGGGGCGGATGGCCGGACGACCGGGTGAAACTGCATGGGCGTAACAGAAGCTTTGAACGAGACTAGACTTGATATCTGAGAGAGATTCGAGTGATACGGAAAGACTTGTGGCATACCGAGCCGCCAGAACTTTGAGAGCCCCGCCAGCCTTTGAGCCCGAGCCCTCCTGAAATACGAAGCCCCGTTTCTCGCCGTTCCGCGGTATAACCAAGACCCCCGTTCGTGCTTGATTCCGCGCCGTCGACGCCCCGTGTGCCAGCCGTTCCGCGGTATAACCAAGACCCCCCGTTCGAGCTCGCCGCCGCGTAGTGGTGTAACTGCCCGGGTCACTGTTAGTGTCCGCGCCATCGACATAAGAGCCCCGCTTCTCGCCAGAGCCGCGCCGGTCGTATAAGAACCCCGTCCCGCTGAGCCGCGCCTTCTGCCCGCCGGTTGTCATCCAGAAAGCTTCTTGCCGGTTGACGATCCACTACCGGGCGACGCTTTTCTATTGGCACGGAGACCCTCCCCGCTAGACTCAGAATTTCTCATTTCGAAGTCTCAGAAAGAGTGACTCTTCGCTTCTCCCGCTGCGAATTGTTTTGCCCGCTACGTTCTCGCTAGACAATCTAATAGTTCGTCCCGCTCAAACGTAGCGACCT
The DNA here is from genome assembly GCA_037176885.1 of Favolaschia claudopus. Taxonomy (NCBI): domain Eukaryota; kingdom Fungi; phylum Basidiomycota; class Agaricomycetes; order Agaricales; family Mycenaceae; genus Favolaschia; species Favolaschia claudopus. The sequence goes on from JAWWNJ010000109.1 coordinate 272,973, forward strand.
TGATTGATTGAAGCTTGCACAAGTATTCTGAGGGACGATACGTGCTCCCGCCACCCCGAACACACACACACACACACGTCGTATTGGATTAGATTTTGTGATTTTATATTTCGGTATATTTCACGCCTACACCTACACGCACCGTTTCATCGGCTCGAGATTTCTACTTTGAAGTATAGAGATAGATGAATGAACCCCTCGCCGTAGGCTCCAGATGAAACATAGGGCAACTGTGGAAAACACCCAAGAAATGAACGGAATAAATCCTGATCAAATCCCAAATATAATCCTAACCACTATGAGATCGACGTGCGAGGTTCGGGGTTCCAGTCCAGTATAGACTGTGGGTATCCAACTATCTTAATACTCAAAATATACTAAACTTAAGCTTTCGCGATTGCTGACTTTGTACAGAGAATGTCTATACGAATCCTATGTTGACACAGGAAGTGTGGGTTTCAACAAAGGTTGAGATGTAACTCTTCTCAGAGGTTTAGGTGTTTTAGTTGCTTGTAGGGCCGCGGATATATCTATCGTGAAAGATGTCTATAACTGTTTCACGTGTCCGAATGCCAAAGTCTTATAATTCCACGCGTAATGTTCTCAAAATCTGATATTCACGCGTACAATTCAAGATATGATCCAACAGACAATATATATTGACAAACAAACCAAAGAAAACAAATAAGCTGCTGAGTTTATCTCGAATGGAGTCCAACGTCTAGTTATTCACAAAGCCAATACTGGCTTGACGCTCACAACCAGAGGAGGGAATCCACTGGAGCCCCAGTACATGAAACGATGCCTTTTATACCTTTCACTGATAAATAATAAGAGACCGAACAATTGACAAACAGGTATATGGTGAGAGAAACCTAGGGCCCCGCCTTGCCCTTGCCCTATCCTTGGTTGCCAGAAACAGGAAATGGATCAAAAGTGCATTGAGTCCCACTCCCTTATCCCAATCATTATGTTATGACAGTGGCCCGCTGCGGCCCAATCAATATTGCCCAAATTGGCATTAATGGGTGTCCCTCCTCGGACCGTGCTCCTTGATCGTAATACGGCGGCAGCCACCTCGGCATGACGTGTAGTTCCTTGTAGGAATATTCTACGTTCCGCAAATCCCTCGCAATTGATTTATAGAATTATTTGTGAAAGCCTCTTGCCTCCAGGAAACACTCCTTCTGGCCTTTCGGCAGGTTCTTATAAGTCTCAAGTTATATCCCACTCATTCTGCCTTGGTCGGAACACAGGGAGACTCCCAATCCTATTCCGGATGGTTAGAGACCTATCGTGATAGGTCTGTTCTGGAATATTATAACTTCCACGCTATTCCAGCGCAGTCGTAGACAGTGCCAGACCTCCACTTAGTGTATAATCCTTTAACTGGCCGCTCAGGCAAACACCAGTCCTCATACGAGCGTAATTCCCTTGATATTTAATGTATTACTCTTTTAATACATTAACACTTGCACTGAAAAAGAATAAATTCAGCCCTGGCCCAATACCGGGTCCATCAATGTCACATGTCACACTTTCCAGTGATCACATGGCTCCACCCCCTATCACCACATCTCTGACTAATGTCCTCACTGTCATACTATTGGGCCAAGTTTGTGAGAATTTCAAGGTCTTCCTTCTCTCGAAGCTCTCTGCAGGTCCTGGTACTGAAGCCGACCATCTCTCCCTTGATCGCATGATCATCCCCCACCTCTACTCCCAGCTCCATAAGGACTATCAGTATCTTGTTGAGAATCCGGTCTCGGCTACTGCGGCTTTTAAATCTCTCAAGAGTCACTTCGAGAAATCGAATATGACCAATTGTATTGTAGGTCGCGCGGAGCTTAATGCTGTCTGCCACGATCCTTCCAAGGATATCTCCGTCTACACCTGTGCTATGGCTGATGCTGTCAAGAAGCTCACTGTCATGGGGGTCACCATTGACAATGCATATTATAAGGATCTTCTCCTATCAACCTCCATCCCTCCTATAGCTCTGTCCGCACTGTCCTTCTCACCCGCGCTGCGGAGGCCACGCTCAAAGACGTCACCGACCTCCTCACGGTGTCTGCTGCTGATCCTGGGATCAAGCAGGAGGATGATGGCCTCAGTTCCCCTTGCTCGTAGGCTCCTGTTCCCCGTCGCTCTGGCCCTTGCTGCCACCTCTTCTTCCTCTTTGACCGGCAGCATTTCTTTGGACGGTTTTCCTCAGGAGTCCCAGGGCTTTCAGTGGTGCGATCCCACTAACTCCAACTGTCATCGTTGTGGTCGTGTTGGCCATATCGGTCATAAATGCATGCATACCATGCCTGCCTTCGTCAAGGATTGGATCAATTCCAATCTTTGCTCCTTCAGTCACACAAAGCTGCCGCTCCTCGATGCTGGCCTCGATCCTGAGGTGTTTCTTGAGCTCTGGGGCATCCACGTTACAGTGATGTCTCTGACCTGGCCCCTCATCGGACTTAGCCGGATCAGTGGGAGATGGAGTGTTGGATCGGTGGGAGTATTTGTTCTTTGTTCGCTTTCGTCTGTCCCAGGTGGGAGTGTTTGAATGTGGTGTTTGGTGTGGTTTGGTACAGACGGTGTTGCTTTCCTTTTTCGTACATTGTCACGTATTTAGGCAATGTGACGAGGCTTTCCACCTCCAGGGAGGTTTTGGGGGGTCACAGGGTCAGGTTCTTCTGAGACCTTGGTATCCGCTCATGGAGCACCACAGTAGAGCTCCTGTTATAGCGAGAATGCTGGGAGGAGAACATGAGAATCTGAGCTCTAGCAGCATGAGAACATCTTACAAAATCAAGTTGAGACAAAGTTGCAATTGTTGTGCCACAGAAGTATGCTGGCTACATGTTACCAGGCCAACTTGAGCCTCTTGCTTCGCAAACACAGAAAACAGCATCATCTTCCTCATGGGGGCAGCATCCATGTAAAGTCTTGAGGCATGGATAAGCAGAGAGATATATACGGTGAATGGGTGTACAACACCCTTGTGGAGATTAAGGGGCTGGGTTTCATGAGGTATTTAGGTGCATCATTCTTGCCATATTTATTCTGAACTGTGCTGATTTTTTCTTTCTCCACACCGAACACTGGGCACATTGTAATGTCTAATGAGTTTTTCCCCCCTCTTCCCCCCTCCCTCTCTCGGAACAACAGCGCGATGGTGCCGAACTTGCACTGTTTCCGCTTGTTGTGGCACCGAAGCAGTGCTTTGTTTGCTTTTGTCACTTGCTTGCGCTGTCTCTCTCCTCTCGTTGTGACACGCACTGCAGCGAGATGACCCCTGCCCATGTCATTTGCCTGTCACTGAACTTGGCCAGGAGTCCCTTCTATTTTTTATTGGCTTACTGACCATTGCAGGTAAAACGCGCAGTGGCGCATCTTACACAGCACTTCCGCCGGACCCCCTCTTAGTTGGATGTTGACCTCGAAGCGCTCTTCCAGTGCAGCGAGGAAATGCGGCAAACCGAAGCCCTTGACGACCATCGTGCTCGTGCCCCCCATATTGACCAGCCAACGGCGCTCATCTTTCCCACCCCTCACCGCCGCCGCCAAGGTGCAGTTGTATGCCGCTGTAGAAGGTGTGCATGTAGCTCGGATGGCAGAGGCGAGGGCAAGAGGTGCGCAATCACTCTAGCCTTCATCTCTCTCAGGTAACTCTGTGCTCAGAAAATATCCATTTCCTGCATTGACGACACCTCTGTTGAGCGCGGTGCAGATGCCGACCTCGCGCAGCTCACCTCCGGCTCTCACCCTCCTCACCAAAAGCTGAACAAGGCAGCCTATCATAAGGCTCGGTGCCAGCAACACCAAGTCTGCATGGACCGGCATTCACCCTACCAAGGGCACAGATATCCGCCCTTATTCGTTGGAGAAGCTGCAAAAGACACACAAATTTAGGGAATATGATTGCTAACATGTAACATCATAGGACATGTCATCCACTCGTTGACAAGGGGAATCAGGTTGCCTTGCTGGACGCCTACGCGAGGAGTCCTACAATGAAGTTGTCGCAGAGGCTACCAACTTGTTCTACAAGGACTCTGAGCAGGCCACAGGTGACAGCCGGCGTGGTGACTTCATCGCTGTTTCTGCGGGTGTCTCTTTTGGTGGAGGCCAGAAGGTACGTGTTGAACCTACTACATATACCTCTCATACTGAATGCCTCTAGAGCGGCCCAGGTGCATTGTTGAACAACAAGCGTAACTGTACCATCTGCTCTCAGATGGTGCTGAGCTGGGCCATCATGGGCATCGTTGGGTTTGCTACAGGTATTAGCCTCTACCTTATATTTTTTCCTCCATCAATCCTGCATGCAAAGGCATTTTCAAGGCCTACTCACCGAAACTATTCAAATACTATTCGGAGACACCTCACACCAAGCACTCCTATCTCTGCTACTGGAGTCACCGCCTTTTCTGCCTGCACTTTCAATTTTGGCCCGCACACCATTACAGTTCCACATGTCAATGCTGCCAACCTCGTTTGGGGGTTGGTGCTGCATTAATGCACTCGGTCACTTCAATCCAGACTTGGGGGGTCATCTGGTGTTGTGGGATCTGAAATTGATCATTTGATTCCCCCCTGGTTCGACAATCTTGATTCCCTCTGCCCTGCTTCGCCATTCGAATACAACTATACAGCCTGGTGAGAGACACAGATTGGATCTGGCTTCTGATTTGAAGTGAGTTTCGCACCAGTAACCAGATTCTTATTCAAGATCTCCTGGCTGTCATTGTGATGCCCAAGTCGACGATGCAACAGTTCCAGATCAAGAGGCAAAGTCCCAACTGCAGCCAAAGCTGAAACAGAATCAGAAGGCACTTCTCTCACAAATGCTTGGTTCCTCTCGTCAATATCTTCAAAGAATGTTTCACCATCCTTAACAAAACAAATAGTGTTCTGCTCCATGAGAATAGAGTAGCCATGAACACGAGATAGATAGGTGGTAGAGACGATGTTGGAATGTGGGTTTTGCCTCTGACATCTCTCACTCTCATGAGTGAGGAACACTGTATGAGATAAAACTTAGGGCTTGAAATCTTCCTCTGCCAAAATGCGGCTGAACTGACGACGTGAATTTTGAACAAGCAGTTCAAGTTAGCATGGTTTTGGAAACACAAGCTGCTAGAATGTTGATCTTGAAGTCTGCCCTCCGTTCCTGAGCTGCCGAGTCGATGTAGTTTGCTGAATTAGTGAAGCCTACTCGCTTTGCCAGTGTTGCTTGGAACAGACTTGTCGACAATTTCCTCGATCTGGTGAGAGAATCTGCCACCACACAACCTTCCATCCAGGTCACACCTCTCCCGACCTATCTGTCATAACCTGCTGCCTTGCCGATTGCTGACTTCCATGCACCGCAAGCTCTGTCTCCTGAGAGGGTTGGTACTCAATATATGTACATACCTGCACCAGCATGCTGCTGTTTGCGGGGAGGAGCAGAATAGACAACATGAACTGTTCTGGAAACAGGAGAATGCACTCAAACTTCAGCACGATGAGGGTAACAGGGCAATTGATCAGCAGATTACCCAGGAGTTTATTGCCTGGGCATAGGACACTACACATGTGGATCCAGGACATCAGTCAAGAGATAGGATCCGTCCGTGAAAAGCAAGCCGCCAGTGAAAAGGCTGTGTGCCATATTGAGAAATGCTGACACGCTGTCAACTGTTCAATTCAATTTGTTCACACGTGTGTGGCCACATTTTTTGGGTTAACCCCACTGAAGAAGCAGCGTACCAAAACCCCAGCAGATCCCGGCAATCACAAGTAACCAGATTGTTGCTCAAGATCATTGTGATGCTCAAGTCGACGGGCAAGTGGGGACTTACATCAGTTAGTATTGGTATTCAAAGGTGCAGGGGCAATGAAGAGAAGAAAAAGGTGTTTTGTCACATATGTCACATCAATGCAATCAAAGTTAGGTTGATCCTGACCCTAATGAGCTTTTGTGTGAATCATCCTTCCATATCAAATAAATTCGTACAACCTGCAAGTGCTGTTCACAATAGCATTGTTAGTTGTATTCACTTTGACTGCTATTCAGCCAACCCACCGAATATCTACTCGGTTCTATTCCCTGCTGTTTGCTACCAACACAGCAGTGCGGCTTCCAGCCACAGGCATAAGAAAGTGCTATTGCTAATTTTTTTAATTGTCCTAGCTTAGTTAAGGAGTTTGGGCAGAATCTTGCTGCATATGTAGGTGAGTTCAAATAAAAGACCTCATTTGCAAACAGGAAGGTTTGGCCAGATGATCGTATTTACTACTCTAAAGGCAATGAAATTCGATTTTGCAATTCGAACCACATGAGTGTTGAACAGGCAAACACAGAGGTCTGAAGTCAACAGTGAGAACTCTAGTAGATTGCAATGTGAAGTAGATACTTGCCTGAAGTCAACAGTGAGAACTGAGGACTCAAGGCACTAGCTAGGCTGTATATATAGGTACAGGAACAAAGGGAATGCTACATATGGTAGATAAAGGGAAGACCTAATTGGGCACAAAGGAACTACCTAATTGGGAACAAGGGGATACCATAAAGAGAACAAAGGACATAGGATCAGTAGGATCAGGTATCAATGATAGGGGATCATAAAGGATCAGAGGGTGCATAGGATCAGTAGGATCAGATATTGATGATAGGATCATAAAGGATCAAAGGGGTGACGCTCATGAGAGTGAGAGATGTCAGAGGCAAAACCCATTCCAACAATGAGGTGATGCGTAGGGCATTATCAGAAAATATACAAATAGCACCAAAGCAGCAGTCTTTCTGGCCTTGGCCCACCCCCCGCAGATACCAATCTCCCCTCTACCCTACCCAAATTCTTTGATTCTGTTGTTCCAGCTCAATGCCTCCACTGCCATATACCAAATTATGCAAAAGGGGCTTTGATACCTCTTGTCAAATCAACATCTTCCGGCACCTAGGTCTCCTTCCAAGCACCCCCGACCCTTCAAATATAAGGCAGCTCAAATCCGAACTGGACTAGGCTATATGCCACTCTGCTCACTGATTGCTTCTTGCCGATCCCTCCTCGCTTCCCACTCCTAGACCCTATGACCCCAATTCTGCAACCTTCAAAAGATCTTTTACACCTTACTGTTGAACATGGTGTTTGGTGTGGTTTGGTACAGACAGTGTCACTTTCCTTATTCGTACATTGTCACATATTTAGGCACTTTGTGACAATGGCTTTTCGCCTCCCATCTGGTGCTCTATTTGCCTTTTCGGCTTCCATCTGGTGTACACCCTCCAACATCTTACGTGCATCCACAAATTTCCCCCTCGCCATGTTAAGATGGGCTTCACATGTCTCCAGTCTGACTGCTTTTGCTGTTATGTACCTGTGCTTGACATTCTGTATTTAGCTACTGGGCTTATTTTTCTTCTCCACTTCCTGTTCTGATGATGGTGTGACATTAATTGCTGGGTTAAACTTTTGATGCGTCTGTGTGTGGCACTTGAAGCGCGAGCTGAGGGATGCATGAACATAAGCCGCAACTGCAAGTGCTTTAAAAGAAGGTATATTAGCTTCATGTAGCATAGCCATAGTGTGCTCATCAATTGTGCGATAATAACCGGCGAAGTAGCTTTTGAGGTGCTACCTACCGCGACCTGTGCGATTCAATTGGAATACGCGTGGAGTCTGGGTCCTTGGATTTGTCTTTCATATGGCGTGGACAGCTCTCTTACATCTGTTGGAGAAACACATCCATCTTGCTTTAAGGACCAGTGATTTCTATTCTATAGCCGACAACGCCAGCCTTGTCCGTAGCGTGTTTCAAGTTCAGAATCCAATACCAAACATAGACGCTCTCGCAACGTCTCTCACTTTGATGTGGACATTGACACCCGAAACGTGGTTTGATTTGCCCTGGGCCCAGCTCGAAAGCTACACGGTTGAATAGTTTTCATCACGATCTGGAAGCCTTTTTGGTCCGCTGCCCCAGTTTGAGCATCCTTTCTCTGGCGCTTCAGATTGTGCATACCGGAGCCACGATCATACAACACATGCGCGCCCTCCTGCTTTGCAGTCCCTCTTCGTTCCCACTGCAAACTGAGACTTGTTATTTTGATTCGTTTATATCCAGCTTGCTGCGTGGTTTTTTCCTCGCTAAGAAACAAATCAAATGGGTCCGTCCGTGTTTGTGGCTGCTACCGGGGCACCACTATTGTTGAATGGGACACCTGTGGCTGGGCCAATTTCGAGCACGACTACATTACAAGAGGTGCCGTCTGAAATACCTTATGTTGGATGTCTCGCGTGAGCACAGATTAAGGACATCATTGCTGAGCTCAAAAAAGCGGAGCAACTCCCTGCTGGTGTGTTGCAATCTCTCTGACGCTCGATCTCCTTGACACGTTCTCAGCACCATGGGAGGCATTTTGGGCTCTTCCTGGTTTCCCTGGGGTCGTGGGTCCATGCGCGCGTTGCCACAATGATGAGGATGACATGCTCGCAGTTGGAACACAAACACATTCCCGTGATGGGTTGAGACGAAGCCCTCCGTATCATGGTGGTCTTCAAGCATCCTCAGATAAGTTCGTTTTCCCAGCGGACCAGCTCGGGATAGGCTCGGTCTTTACTGGGTAAAGGTACGCTCCATGTCATATCCGTGCATTCGTCCACCAATTCCATTGAATAGTAATTATAACGCGTCGACATGACTGCCTCCGGTCCGGTCAAATCTACGTATACCACCCCCAGCTTCCTCTTCGACCTCTTGTGCGCCCTCACTTTCGGTACGGGTTTACGAGTCTGTTTTCCGAGACAGTAATGTTTACATGCGGGGGGTAGTTCCGATGGATCGACGGGCATACCTTTCGCTAGCCCACGTTCGGCCATTTTGCGAATCGTGGACACACCAATGTGGCCCAAACGGCGATGCCAGGTATCGAGGTTTGCGGGGGCTCTCTTGGTGATGGCCGTTAGCGCAAGAGCGGGGTCCGGGCAATGAATGATGGTGCCGTCTAGTGAGTAGAGTTTCTTGTCGCGGCGATATCCTGTCGCTATGATGCTGTTACTAGCATTGTCGAAGATTGTGAGCTTGCTGTTGGTGAACTCGGCGCGATGGTTAGCGTTGGCGATGCGGCCAATGGAGAGTAGCCGCATTGCTGCTTTGGGAACATACAGCGCGTCTTTGAGGACGAACACGGCTCCGGTAGTGTGGCGTATGTGGATATCACCCTTCCCTATGGCTTCAATGTATGTCCCGCCGACACCCCAGATTTTCTGCGCAGGGATGGCGCGGATGGAATAGAAGTCGTCTCGGACAGGAGAAAGATGAACGGTGGCACCCGAGTCGGCGGCAAATGAGGGCTAGCTGCTCCACTTCCGCAAACATGGAATAATCAGATGCCGAGTCGTCCCATTCTTCAACGTCCTCGCTCTCCGAGTTCACAACGGCTCCAGCAACAGCTGTTGTGGCAGTTTCTGCTTTGTCGTCAACCATGGTGAAGTATACTGTCTTCCCGTTGGCGTCTTTCCTGGTGAATTTGGGCTTGGAGGCCGATTTGGTGTCTGTGGTGTTCGCGGGTCTCCGTCTGTTTGGAATCTTTGTCCTTTCGGCGTGCCGCCCTCCGCTCGATCACTTCGTCACGACGGCCTTCCATAGCGCCGCCCTCAGCCCAGCAATCATCCGTGCGGTGTTTGCCGCTGCACGTCCCACAGAGCCGGCCCTTTGTGTTCGCAGTCTGCGGCTTTGTCGAGGTGCGTGCGGCATTCGCTCTTTCAACCCCTTTCATCTCCTCCTCCCAGCGCAGCTTCACCTTCTCCAAAGACGCCACGATATCAGCGGGTGTGGACGTCTCGCTATCCTCGTGCTTGTCGCGGGTGTTGCTGAGTTCTGGGGAGAGTGCATGGAGGAGGATGACTCTGGCAAGTTTGTGCTCGTCCAGAGTGCCGATTTCGAAGATTTGTGTGCATATTTCGCGGATGCGAGCTGCATTCTTCACCATGTCAGCATCACGGTCTATGCGAATGGAAAGGACGTCGTCGAGGAGCGAGGTCTGAGTTGCCGTCTTCTGACGGTGTCGGGTCTTCAACTCGGTCCAGATATCGGAGGCGGATGCGATGGTGCAGGAGCGGAGGTAAGCCTTCTCGCCCTCAGAAATGTGCATACGAATGCCCGCGCGGGCGAGATTGTCGTTCTTCTTCCAAATTGGGAAGTCGGAGTGGCTTTCTGCGGGTTTCGAGATTTCTCCGAGCACGTATTCTTGGATTCCGGTGTATAGAAAAGCGTCTGTAGCGTTCTCGGCCCATCGAACATAATTTTTCTTGTCGATGTCGAGAGAGTCTCGAGACCAGTGATTGCTTTGGCTTTGATGAGCTCAAGCGGCATGGTGGTAATTTGTGTTTGAGACAAAGAAGATGTGAGGCGTCCGAGGCCGTGAAGTATGTTTGTGTGTTGTCAGGATATGTAGGAAGGTCTAATTGCAATTTGGGTCCAGTCTTCAGCAGCAATGGCCCATAACCTGTTAGAAACTAGACACCAAAGTAAGTATAATATTCTCAGTACGTCGTAACAGTACTCGGGGAGACTGTACCTAGACACCAAAGTAAGTATAATATTCTACATATCTATCAGTCCATGTACAGTCTATAACGGAAATTAGTGGCTACGTCGTGTCAGTACTGAGGAAAGCCTTAATGAGGTGGTCTCTTTCAATATGTCAAAGCCGCGCCAATCATTCCGGTGGCGATACACCGGCGATCATTGCGATTGCTGCTCTCGCTGGCGACAAGCGACAACATACAAATTTACTCTGCGGGTAGGTCAGAAAAAAGACTGTGGTTAATAAATGGTGTCTGCTCACCTAATAATCGGCTGTGTTTCGAATATCCGCCTTCGTTCTAATGCAGTCCTCCTAAAAAAACTCCCAGTGGTTGTGCGTGCATGCGCACGGGAACACCTTGATGACACAGCCAGGCGTGTATTGTGTTGGAATGTGGGTTTTGCCTCTACATGAGACCACTTTGATCCTTCATGATCCTATCATTGATATTTGATCCTTCATCCCTCTGATCCTTTATGACCCTATCATTGATACCTGATCCTATGTCCTGTGTTCTCTTTATGGTAATCCCCTTGTTCCCAAGTGTAGTTCCTTTGTGCCCAATTAGGTCTTCCCTTTATCTGCCATATGTAGCATTCCCTTTGTTCCTGTACCTATATATACAGCCTAGCTAGTGCCTTGAGTCCTGACTTCAGACAAATATTTACTTCACATTGCAATCTACTAGAGTTCTCACTGTTGACTTCAGACCTCTGTGCTTGCCTGTTCAACATATTGTTGCTTCTGGCAACAAGTAAACGTCGTCCAGAAGGAAGAGTGGGACTCACCAGTGAGTTTCACGCAGTCAGTTCTCCAGTGATACAGCTATTCTATCGTCCCACATTTTTTGTACTCCCGTTGTCGAGCGAAATTCTTCGTCAGCTCGTATTTGACGATCGACCTCCATTGGCCGTAACGACGTTGAAGTAGTCCTGCCTCAACGCGTAGATGTAGCCTCTGTAGTCTTTATATCAATTGAGTGTCACCAGGAACTTGAGGTGTTGTAAGGACAGAGCTAGCTGCCCCATGCTTCTCTATATATTGATCATACATCTGATGATCCGAAGCCAGGAACTGTTTGGAACAAATCCACTGTACCCGTTAGGATCATCGAAGACACTGAACTCAGTAAATTCAAGATCTACTTCATCTTCATGGTTTTGGGCCCACTGAAGAACCAATTGCAAATACTGCATATGTAGCCAGTCAAAGGTTAGCCTGTGCAACACTTGAAGAGTGTTTGAAAACTGTTTTGACCCATATCCATACTGAAAGCATGTCCACATCAAGTCAAAAACAGGCTTTGATATTGCCCCTCTATGGCTGAGATGAGCTGGGAATTCTGCTGCCAGAGATTGTGGAAGCAGGGCGATGATTTTTGGATCCCAACTATTAAAAGTCACTGTAGCTTTATTTGACTCCTTGTTTCTGCATTTCTTGCATCTGTGTCTCTGGCCAACCAGATGAAAGCAATTATTTAGATCAACAACTCGTCGAGGTCTTGTAAGACCATGTCTCTCTAGCTTGACGCTGCAGTGGGGGCAACAGAGTCTACGGCTGACCAAGTAATCTGGATCCCACAAAACAGTCTTGCGGTGTACATCTGTTGAGCACTAGGCTTGGCTCTTGAGAAAACAGGATCCCAGAGGCCTCAGTATCAGGATCATCATCTTCTTTTTCCTCTCTTTTTCTGTACCTAAAAGGCTTAAGAGACTGTTGTCAAATGATTGGGTGATCAGGCTCTTCTAGAGGAATAACATATTCAACTCTTGGAGCGCATTCTCGTGTCGACGTGTTCCGCTCCTCTCAAAACCTTCTCTATCGCTCAGACTGCATGCGTTTAAGAAATCCGAATTCCCTGGGAATTCGGCTTCTCACTCTCAATCTCCAACTACCAACATGGCCTGTACCCGCGTCCCAAAGCCTGTTCCATAGCCTGCATCGCAAACAAAGACGGGTATGCGTAGATTGTGAGTGGGTCTTGTTATTTTCGCGATATATACAACGATTAGCTATGGATCAACAAGCTGCAATGAAGAGTGCCAGACTTGCTGCTGGGGACCACAGTTATAAAACAACAAAGCAGATCATGAAACTCAATGGTGAATCTATCTCACTCTGAATTCGAGGCTGCTCTGTTTAAAATGCAGACAAACCTCGCTTTGTATGGGTTGGAGCAACCAGAAGTCATCTTCACAGACAATCTGGCTGCAGACAAGCAATTTCTGGAGAGGATTTTTCCTTCCCTCAGCAAAAATGTTGTGCCAGTGAAAAATATTCTCATCTGGATCCAGTTGCTCTCCCTGACAATTTTGATGTGCGGACTATGAGCACGGCTGCTGCAATTGAAGAAGCACTTGAAACTATCTATCAAGATATAGATCTTAATGATGAATCATTCAAGCTTGTTGTTGGCTTTGATACTGAGTGGAATGTCGACCAAGGCAGAGCTGGTGGCTCACGCCCTACAGCAATCATTCAGATAGCATACAAAACAAGTGTATTCATTTTTCAAGTGCGACACTTCAATGGCAACCTGCCTGCAGCCTTGACAGCATTTCTTTCCAATCCTCAGATTTTGAAAGCAGGTCGTTCTGTTACGTGATTTGACACGACTGGCTACAGAGAGTAAACGGCCCCTTTCAAGAAGGGGTTGAGTTAGCAAAACATTAAAGATGCTCGTCTGGGACTCGCAGAATTATGTGCTCAGGTCTTGAAACTCAGACTTGAGAAACCCGCAGATCTTCGGCTAAATAATGAATGGGATCTTTCGAACCTCTCTCAGCGTTATATAGAATATGCTGCACTTGATGCTTTTGTGTTGCTTCGGATCTAGGAGCACTTATCTGCAAAAACAGTCCCAGGGAAGATATTTGAAAATACTAGGACAGGTGCTTCAGTTGAAGTCCATCAGACTGATCATCGAGACATTGCCTATGGCATCATATCTCCTGATACAACCCCTCTCCCTGGATGCCTGAATTGCACCCCAACACGAGTTTGAATCAAAGTGACAGATGTACTGGTACCTGACACAACAATCGAAATGGTCTCAGCTCAAGCTGGCGCCAAGGCATTGTCAGCCTTTGGTTCACCACCATTTGATATAGTTGTTCAACAAAGCACAGTCTATACACAGAATGTTGATCAGATATCTGAAGATGTAGCGAATGAAGATCAGACAGAAATGAATGAAGCTCTAGCTGCTTTAGAAAAGGTGATGGATTCCTCATTCCAGGAATTTTTAGCTCGCTCAGAAGATGATACCGAAGGCCTAGATTGGATTGATGATACCCATGATTCTCATAATTCTGAAAATGACATCCCTCTGGATGATGTTGATGAGGCTGCTCTAGCTGAAGGATTCAAACTGCTCAATGATCCTGAATTCTGAACACATGGTCAACAGTCATCCGAAGCCGTGTTATTATGGATATTTGGCATGCTATGGCCCGAGTCAAAGTTCCAAAAGAGCATGACTTGAGACGAGCTTTTGGTTTCGCTCTCAGAGACGCTATTCTGATCCCAAATGCTGAAGACAAGCAGAGAATTGAAAAATTCTTGTTACAGAAAGGCACATCTTTGGATGAGAGACTTCACTTCAATCCAAGGTGGTTGTGGCAGCGTTGCCGGAGAATTGTCCTGAGCAACTCTATGAAGCTGTCAGTGAGGTATTCTATGTGTATGCTATTTAATCCTACCGCATGGAAGGATGCACGCAATGTTTTGAAGGCTATTCATTTGGGGCTTATGTCTGATCCCTCTGGAGTTCAGACTGGTATTGACAGTAAAAATGGAAATTGCTACAGACACACTGGGAGAATCAATATCGGAAGTAAGGGTAAACAAAGGACTTGAATTCTGTCAATACCTCTGCATGCAAATCACTGGACTAATTTTGCTCCACTGAATTTCACCTAACTTTTGTTCACGCAATTCCGTCAACACCAAATCCTCCAGGGAATCTCCTCCACAACGCAGCAGTTTCCCTTCTGTGCAGTATGGAAGCCAAGAGAATGGAAATCTGTGAAGAGATTCCCGTAGATGAAGTTTGCTGGCAGTGAAAAGTTTGCCCGCGTAGGCAGATTTCCGTGTAGAGTAGGAAGTGAGAGAAGAGAGGTTTGGACCCATTGTACCAGTGGAAAGAAGAATGGAGTGTATATTGCTCTCCGAGTCGTAAGCTGTCAAGAGCGCAGATCTACACAGGCTGCCCAAAAGCACAGCCTCTTGGCAACCTCTTGAACGCTGGCGACAGCTGTCTAAATTATATACAAACCTTTGTGCTCAGGTCAGGAGTTATTGCTGTAACAAAGGGTTGCGTGAATTTGGGGGAACACTAAGCTACAATGAAGAGAGTGCAGATTTCTTATAAACCAAATAGATTTGTATAGCTTTTGACAGCACAAAAGGTTTCGTTAAACAAGTACAGAATATTGTACACTACGTTCCAACTCCCTGGGCCAACAGGGATAAATTCGAGGAAGGGAGATGCTCAAGGCAATCGGTTCGCCACCGTGTACACCTTGGTCCGGGTTAAACAGATGAAAATTGAGTGAGGAATGTAATGTTTACCCTTTTTATGCAGTACGGCCGGGACAGCGAGCACGATGTTCCCGTGGCAGCGCTGACTAATCCAAGCACAGGAGAGGCTTGAGGGAGTCGAATCGTTGCTGGAGAGGTTTTGGCTTGAGGGAAACAAGTGAGGAATGCGTGACAAACATGTAAATGAATTTTTTTTATCTTTTGAGGCCCAGACTTCGAGTTCAATATTCCCGGGCCAGCATGACGACTGCAGGGGAGGTCTGGAGAAGTCGATTCGTCGCTAAAGCCACTTTGGTTTGGGCAAAAAGAGTGGGGAACGGTTGAGAAATGTTGTGTTTAGGTTTCTGGTGCTGAGATGAGTTTGGTAGAAGGAGACGTCAAAATTCTGAGACATCAAGTAGGGAAAACAGGCTTGTAGAGTGTAAAATCAATTGAAGCTATTGGGAGGGGAGCACTGGACGCCGGGAGTAAGTAATCAGGTAAGGCAAAGTATTTGCGGAGGAGCAGTCAGTGTTTGGCTCTGTGTGGCAGCCACCTCTCCCAACACAGCTTACCTCCAACCAAATGCCTGAACGTCATGAAGGTCAACCACACTGCCGACACACTGTTGAACACCCTTCCTCAGCCTCCAAGCAAACCTCCGGAATGCTGGTGGAATTATTGATGATCTGCATCATCAGCTTGGAGACAAGTGAGTTCTGACCATCCTTTGAAGCGATAGGTTGTGTCAATGGCATCCTGCGTCTTTTCAGCGGACTGGCAAATGTGCATTTTGACAACAATGACTCTGGATCCCGTTTTTTTGTACTCTCCATGAATACCTCTCCGCAAACAGGGAGTACAGCTGACAATGTTCAAGTTAATTCTAGTGCATACAAACTCTCGCTGTTTTCCTCGTAGTACTAGATGACAACAGTTTTCAGGAGAGGCTTGATAAATTGATACAGCTGCTTAATGAGGCTTATGTGCACCAGGAAATCAGCGTATGAATGAATGCCAGCTGTAGTGTTCTCCGTTGTCTCCATGCACAAAATAAATCCCAATGAAATATGCTTTTGATTAAGTCGTGCGGTTACAAGGCAGATACCTGAGATCTAGCTACTTGGAGAGGGGTAACCTTTGTCCACATTTTGCCATTGACTGCAGCCTTCAAGGTCCCAACACCCAAGCAATGCGGCTATTCTCCATTGGCCGCATCGCCAACGCTAAACAAAGCTCCAGACCTCCGCTCTGCACACGTCCGCACACATTGGTATGGTCGAACGTCGTCACCGAACCGTCTTTGAACTCGCACGGTCAATGCGGTCTGCATGTGATGCTCCCGCTAACCTATGGGATTATTTTGTTGAGACAGCGGCATACATCGCTCAAAGACGACCTACCACATACCAAAGGAAGATCACTCCATACGAGGCGTGGCACGACGAGAAACCAGACCTCTCAAATCTCCGTGAAATTGGCTGTCAAGCGTGTATTAATCCAGGACAAGCATAACCCAAAAATTTTCAACCGCTCCAGGGAATGCCAACTCATCGGCTACTCACCAAACTCACCTGCGTACATTTGCTATGACAGGGTCGAGCGCAAAGTCCGCACCTCCTACCACGTAGAATTCATTGAATCGCACCAAGCAATCCCCCGCCCCTTGCATCCCGGCCGCGTGATCAACACAGAGGAGGAAGAGTCTACACACCTCCCATTTGTCATCGAGGAGGATGACGACGAGGATAGCTCGCCCCCCCCCCGGAGACACCAGTAGCCGATGCTGCAGACCCAGCTGATGCTCAGCCAGCCCATCGACATAGCAGCCGTGTAGCAGGAGAATCAACGGAAGAGAGAATCCACCGTACAGTGCAAGAGGCTCAAGAGGCTGGGGATCGTGTCAGATCTAATCGAGAAGCGAAACAAAAGGAACGCGATAATTCTGCTCACCTTGCTGATCACATCGTCCTCAACGCGCTCCACGTGGACGAGGGACATATCAACCTCGAGTATCCCGACGATCCAAAGTCCCCCAAAGAAGCTCTCAATACTCCCCGGGCCGCCAAATGGCTCGCCGCAATGAAAGACGAGCTGAAATCCTTTAAAGAGATGGGTGTCTGGAAGCTAGTGCCGCGCTCTTCAGTCCCAAAAGGCAGAAAAATAATGAAGGGTAAATTCGTCTTCAAGACAAAACGCGATGCGACAGGGATGGTTTCGCAGTACAAGGCGCGCTTCGTTCTCATGGGCCACCAGATGATCTATGGGAAAGATTACACGAAAACCACATCCCCTACCGCTTGATCTGAATCTCTCCGAACCCTATTCCACATTGCGGCTGCGTTAGACTATGAACTGACGCAGATTGACGTCAAAACCGCTTACCTGTACGGAGATATCGACGAGACGATGTGGATGGAACAGCCGAAAGGTTTTGAAGAGCCCGGTATGGAGGACTATGTCGCAGAGCTGCAAAAAGGCATATACGGCATGAAGCAGGGCAGACGGCGGTGGAACCACGAAATGGATGGGCACATGAAGTCAATAGGCTTCACGCAGCTGAGCGTCGAGCACTGCCTTTATTACCGCAAGCGTGACTCTGGGACCGTATTTGCAGCAGTACATGTTGACGACTTCACTGCCGCAGCAAGTAGCGCGGAAGAGGAGGATCGATTTGAGGAGGAGTTGTCGCAGAGGTGGAAGATATCGCGAGGAGACGCTAAATTCATTATTGGATGGGAGGTGCGCAGAGACAGGGATAAACGCACCGTTCACCTATCACAGAAAGCGCTGATAGACCGAGTCCTTTCCGAGTTTAACTGCAAGGACGCGAATCCCGTCAGAACCCCGCTTCCCCCCAGCACGAAACTCACCAAACAGCATCTCCCACATTCTGAGGAGGAGGGAAGAAGAGCCGCAAAGCAACCCTATCGACAGCTTGTGGGAGTCCTCATGTACCTTGCCATCTCAACACGCCCAGATATCATGCACGCCGTCAGCACACTCAGCCGATTCAACAGTGGACATGGCCAGACTCACTGGAAAGCAGCACTCCATGTGGTCAGATACCTTAAAGGAACTCGAGACTACGAGCTGGAGCTCGGGGGAAGCAAAGCGGCACAACTTGTTGGCCACACCGACTCTGATTGGGCAAATTGTCCCGATACTCGCCGCTCCGTGTCTGGCTACTGCTATTCTTTGGGATCTGGAGTCGTTTCCTGGATGTCGAAGAAACAGGCAACCACTGCGACCTCTTCTACGGAAGCCGAGTATATGGCTGCAGCATCCGCCATGAAAGAGGCCGTCTGGATCCGAAACGTTCTCCTCGGCCTAGAACATGGACAGGTCAACCCACTCCAATTTTCATCGACAATAGAGGAGCGAGGATGCTCACCGAAGACCCCTCCTTCCACCAACGCGTCAAACACATTGAGACACAACATCACTACTGTCGCGAATGTAGTCAGCGCGGAATAGTCCACTTCGTCGACATACCCACCAAAGACAACGTAGCTGACGCATTCACCAAAGCCTTACCGCCGCCGGCGTTCGAGAGGTTTCGGGAGATGATGGGTGTAAAGCGTTCATTGGATTGAGGAGGAGTGTTGTCGCTTGTCGCCAGCGAGAGCAGCAATCGCAATGATCGCCGGTGTATCGCCACCGGAATGATTGGCGCGGCTTTGACATATTGAAAGAGACCACCTCATTAAGGCTTTCCTCAGTACTGTTACGACGTAGCCACTAATTTCCGTTATAGACTGTACATGGACTGATAGATATGTAGAATATTATACTTACTTTGGTGTCTAGGTACAGTCTCCCCGAGTACTGTTACGACGTACTGAGAATATTATACTTACTTTGGTGTCTAGTTTCTAACAGGTTATGGGCCATTGCTGCTGAAGACTGGACCCAAATTGCAATTAGACCTTCCTACATATCCTGACAACACACAAACATACTTCACGGCCTCGGACGCCTCACATCTTCTTTGTCTCAAACACAAATTACCACCATGCCGCTCGAGCTCATCAAAGCCAAAGCAATCACTGGTCTCGAGACTCTCTCGACATCGACAAGAAAAATTATGTTCGATGGGCCGAGAACGCTACAGACGCTTTTCTATACACCGGAATCCAAGAATACGTGCTCGGAGAAATCTCGAAACCCGCAGAAAGCCACTCCGACTTCCCAATTTGGAAGAAGAACGACAATCTCGCCCGCGCGGGCATTCGTATGCACATTTCTGAGGGCGAGAAGGCTTACCTCCGCTCCTGCACCATCGCATCCGCCTCCGATATCTGGACCGAGTTGAAGACCCGACACCGTCAGAAGACGGCAACTCAGACCTCGCTCCTCGACGACGTCCTTTCCATTCGCATAGACCGTGATGCTGACATGGTGAAGAATGCAGCTCGCATCCGCGAAATATGCACACAAATCTTCGAAATCGGCACTCTGGACGAGCACAAACTTGCCAGAGTCATCCTCCTCCATGCACTCTCCCCAGAACTCAGCAACACCCGCGACAAGCACGAGGATAGCGAGACGTCCACACCCGCTGATATCGTGGCGTCTTTGGAGAAGGTGAAGCTGCGCTGGGAGGAGGAGATGAAAGGGGTTGAAAGAGCGAATGCCGCACGCACCTCGACAAAGCCGCAGACTGCGAACACAAAGGGCCGGCTCTGTGGGACGTGCAGCGGCAAACACCGCACGGATGATTGCTGGGCTGAGGGCGGCGCTATGGAAGGCCGTCGTGACGAAGTGATCGAGCGGAGGGCGGCACGCCGAAAGGACAAAGATTCCAAACAGACGGAGAAACCCGCGAACACCACAGACACCAAATCGGCCTCCAAGCCCAAATTCACCATGAAAGACGCCCTAAGTCTTTCAGACGTAGATAGGTAATACGCTAGTAAACTAGTAGTAAAGTGCTCGACTTGTTGTCGGATCATGTCACGTGCTTTGGGTGATGTGACTCCCTTTTCTTCTCAGCACCGTTTCACCAGGCTCACACCAGGTGCTCCATCTCAGTATTGTCAATGCGGACCAAGATGTCCGAATAGTCATGTCATCTAGCTCTGAAGCGCCTTTAGGTTAGGCCGCCCACGCTGTGTAGCAGTCCACAACTCATTTGTTCAGTTTGAGATCCTGATCATGGGGACAGCGGCAATTTGCAGTTAGAAGAGCTATGTCTAGCGCAAAAACGCAGCTCCCTGCATGTCACTGTTTTAGACTTACGGATTGCCGAACTGAAGTACGAGTCGCACAAAAAAACTGGTGTTGCCCTTGAAAAAAGCGGTGTTGCCCTTCAGAAAGGGATAAACACCATCCGCCAGAAGGTAGAGCAGATGCAGTTGTGGCCGCCGCTGCTCGTGGAGTTGGTGGTCAGGATCTTGTGGCTGGCTATGGTTGAACGAGGGAAAATAGGACCTGACCTGCAGGAACTTGCCAAATTAACGAGGGATCCTGTGGAACGAAGACACGCTATCCAGGGTGGACACACCCTTTCATTGGCCACGCGGGAGAGTCCGACCCGACCAACAGCTTGAGCTATTTGTTTGGTGGAAGCTTCCAGCTCTCTGATTGCGACTTAGTCTTTTGTGATTGGGAAAGCAAAGACACGCGGACGGAGGACGTTTACACAGCCACCAACTTGACGAAATTTGCTCTCACACCTTAGATTGCCAAGCCTTGAGACGCTTACCCTCAGCGAGGAGGCTCTCCATACCCAGCTCTTGACCGCAGCTTTTTGTATTAACGAGAGTTTTGGACCGCTTGGGAAGGGTTCCTCCATTCGCAGCGGCGATAATTTTCTGTGGAGGACTGAGGATGAAAATTGACGCAAGTGCAAAAACAAGCCCTTGCCTGCCAGTCCTCATTATGAAGATTCTCTTGTGCATGCCTTAGATGAGCTCAGTCTTTTTTGTTTGAGAGAGTGTAAATGAAAGCGCACAAGTAGGTTGACGTCAAAGGTTGGGACATGGTAGAAGAGAACAGTGAGAAGGAGGACATCAGGCATGGGTTTTTGAGTTCTATGCAGTAGATTGACCCGAATCACTAGAGTATGACATTTCTGCTGAACAACTATTTCCTAGGTACACGGGAACATTTGCGATAACTGGTAACAATGGGACCCACTCTCTGCCTGGCCGATGCTCACACGCCACAGCACTTGTGGGGACATCATCAGGACACCGCTTCCAAGCATTCCAGCTATCAGAGTACGTGCTAGAATTGAAATCGACATTGAGGTGACCGAAAACGTTGTCAAATTTTTGTTTAGCTGTCCACGCTGCAGGCAGCGCCTCAACCTTTTGAAACTGTGCATGTATGTCACATGCATAGGGCAGCGGGAATGGAGTGTGCTTCCCAGAAGGGGAGACTAGGGAAGCTGGGTGCGAAGCATTTCTGCAAGATCAAAGTTACGGAACAGTAGTGTACGGAATGAGGGAGCTCATACATTTTGGGTTTAGTGGGGGTCAATATTTGAGGCGAGAGTAGGACAACATCATTATCATCATCCTCTCCTGAGAACACCTCTCGATGCCTGTGCATATTCATAAGTGAGGTGGGAAAACAAGTAGTAGCAGATGTGTTACCGCAAGGAGAAACCAGGACGAGTGTGTTTGGCTGGAGATGGGGTTCCAGGGTCTGGCTCTCGGCTTGCACTGCGCTTTGCCGATGATGAAGGACTGAAAAATAGTCAGTCAATGTAGTGATAAGGAATTTCATCAGAGAGATATAACGAAACCTGGGATTAGGTGTTATCAGTGGCTCAGCAGCATCCGGACGAGCCCAAGACAAACAGTCACCTCGGGGCTACGAATGCTTGTGATCAGCCACTCATCCTGCTCCTCCGAGTGTTGGAATGTGGGTTTTGCCTCTGACATCTCTCACTCTCATGAGTGTCACCACTTTGATCTTTCATGATTCTATCATCAATATCTGATCCTACTGATCCTATGCACCCCTATGGTCCTTTATGATCCTATCATTGATACCTGATCCTACTGATCCTATGTCCCTTGTTCCCAATTAGGTAGTTCCTTTGTGCCCAATTAGGTCTTCCCTTTATCTACCATATGTAGCATTCCCTTTGTTCCTGTACCTATATATACAGCCTAGCTAGTGCCTTGAGTCCTCAGTTCTCACTGTTGACTTCAGGCAAGTATTTACTTCACATTGCAATCTACTAGAGTTCTCACTGTTGACTTCAGACCTCTGTGCTTCCCTGTTCAACACCGAGGTAGTTTCGAGTGGAGCATCCAGCTTGAGAATGGCATATGTTGCAAGAGCAAGGTGGAGTGTAGAGGTCATAAGTTCCACCTGTGGTGCCCAATATTTCCCTATAGTTATAGCTCCCAGTTGGTACCCATGAAAGCTATAGTTATAGGTCGAACAATCTTCCATGACATCCACGGAATGTCATCTCCACGGCTTCCACAGAGGACTTGTCCAGAGCGAAAAATGAGATTTTTCCACCGTTTCCATGCCTTTTCCCGCTACAAAAACCCCCTTTAAAGGGTACTAATGAATTCCATGACTTCCATCAGATTTTGTATACACTTCCATGACTTCCATGAAGTAACAAAGTTGTAGTAGGGCTAGTATACCCTTCCACCGCTTCCATGCGGGACTTGTGCCATATATATAGGTGGTGATTTGATCTTCCACAACTTCCATGAAGATATTTGACTTTGGTACACTCTTATTGACCTTCCACGACTTCCATGAGACCAAGTAACTGTGATCAATCAGTATTTGAATCTTTCACTGCTTACACATAACATATTTGTCTATGTTTGATGTGTTGATCAGGGTCCATTCTTACATCATTTCTTCATCCCCTCAGTTAATTATGGATTTTGGAGGTGTGAGAGCCATTGAATGCTCCGTGAGAGGAGGCACTTCTACCTTGACTCTAAGGCCAATTGTGCTCACTGTATACCTCTAAACCATGGGAAAACCATGTCTAATGGTAACTAACGCTAGGTTTGAGGCAATGGACTATTCAACAGTTGACTTGATAAAGGGACCCATAATCACCTCAATCACCCCAAACATCGGTATACTGAACCAGGCAATCAGATAATGCCAACACACGACACCCACATTGATTCCCATTGTACAGTCACAGAAATATCGACCGTCTGGGAGGAGGGCGATAATATGAACTGCGTTGGATTCGGTGTGTGTGATTCTCAAGAGATGTGAGGGAACCACCCCCTGTTGCCAAACGAGACGCAGAAGAAACCATGATCCGATATAAGCACGATCATTGCTGAAATCATCGAGTTGATTCTAGAACAACAGTTAGTACGAGTTGTTGGTAGAGTACAATAGAATTAGATCTAATCAACCCACCGCTTCTTCTCCTCCCTCCCAGCTATATCCAGGCTCCACCGTGTTCGATGCAAGCACATATTCTGACTAGCAAATGTCCTATCATCAAAACAGATTATAAATTTGCAACAGACAGACTTACCCAATTGCGCACACTGTCATCTGCCCTGTAAAAGCCAGAAAGCTCCATCTGTTTGTAGATCGTTTGTAGCGCAAACAGCCCTGCATGCTTTCTCATCACCAAAAGTTGTAGTGATATTCTAATATACACAGTAATACCTGGAAGACATGTTGCAATACGCGCAGTAATTAGTGGGCAGCAAATAGGAGCGACAATACAATGTCACCGTGGATCAGGCCTCAATTTAGCATCAAGCTGCCAACACACCTTTGCCGTCGGCGGTATTATGGCATAGTCCACAAAAGGAATGCCATCTGATCTTACCTTCCTTAAAGAGAACATCCAACAATGATGTCCCCTTTCGGTCCTCAACAAATTTGCCATCTTGTTCAACAGCATCGGCATCAGCTTCTACCTGTGATTCACCTCGGCAATATCCGACCTATACCCAAAACGGCAAATTTCGTCTGGCAATTGCCGACCATACCCCAAAACGGTCTATTTCCCTGGCAATTCTCTGTGGTGTAAGCATTATCGTGTGAGCTCTTTTCATAATATACCGCCGCCGTCGCCAGCACCGCGCTCAATACAGCAACTCTTGTCCCTCGTCGTTGTCTGCACCGTCTTCGTCCACCAGCTCATCCCCAGCGACGTCTCCCTCCTCATCTTCCCCATCATCGCCCTCCAGGTCCAGCACAATATCCGGCATCTCCTCGGGTACTATTCCTTCCAAATATATCCGTGCCCTCTCCCGCAACCCACCCCACCGCTTCGCCAGCATCGTGCAGGTTCTTTTCTCTCTATCAACGTGTTCGGCGGCATAGGCATGCAAGCCCTCCTCTAATGCCGCACTCGAAACACCGGTTCTCGCGGTCGCACGAAGCTCCCACTGTGCCGACATCCACGCACCATACTTGATGGTCCTACGCATTTCTTCCTCTACCAAAACTATGTCTTCGTGCCAACACCACATTATTGCATAAGCCTTGCACCACTCCACACAGAGCGCTAAGTTTCTTCTCAGTAGGATTCCAGCACATAGACATCAATTTACTCACATTCGACGAGGTCGTCGTCGCTTTTGCCAACACTGGTGCCATACCAGATTCAGGACATGGTGTGAGATCCTTCTCCTGCCGCGATCACTCCCGCCGCTACGATTCCACCCTCAACAATCTCACCCAACTGCCGCAAGCGCTCCCTCTCTGCCGCCTCCTCCTTGGTAACCGCCCGCTCATTCACCCCACGAACATCGGCTTCTTCGAGGACTCAGTAAGTTTTCTCCCAGTCTCCATGCCCCTGCAGCCTCAGCAGCGCATTCCTCGCGTATCAATAACGTAGTTTTGCCTTTAGGACCTGAATCGCAATCTGGCGGAGAATCGCCTGCCCCCTCGTCAACGCTTTCTGACCCGTGGTATTCCAATGACGGAAACGGTTCGTCATTGTTCGCGTGCGTTGATAGACCCGGTATTGGGCTAGGGCTGAATTTATTCATTTTCAGTTCAAGTGCTATTGTATTAAAAGAGTAATACATTAAATATCAAGGGAATACACTCGTATGAGGACTGGTGTTTGCCTGAGCGGCCAGTTAAAGGATTATACACTAAGTGGAGGTCTGGCACTGTCTACGACTGCGCTGGAATAGCGTGGAAGTTATAATATTCCAGAACGGACCTATCACGATAGGTCTCTAACCATCCGGAATAAGATTGGGAGTCGCCCTGTGTTCCGACCAAAGGCAGAATGAGTGGGATATTACTTGGGACTTATAAGAACCTGCCGAAAGGCCAGAAGGAGTGTTTCCTGGAGGCAAGAGGCTTTCACAAATAATTCTATAAATCAATTGCGAGGGATTTGCGGACGTAGAATATTCCTACAAGGAACTACACGTCATGCCGAGGTGGCTGCCGCCGTATTACGATCAAGGAGCACGGTCCGAGGAGGGACACCCATTAATGCCAATTTGGGCAATATTGATTGGGCCGCAGCGGGCCACTGTCATAACATAATGATTGGGATAAGGGAGTGGGACTCAATGCACTTTTGATCCATTTCCTGTTCTGGCAACCAAGGATAGGGCAAGGGCAAGGCGGGCCCTAGGTTTCTCTCACCATATACCTGTTTGTCAATTGTTCGGTCTCTTATTATTTATCAGTGAAAGGTATAAAAGGCATCGTTTCATGTACTGGGGCTCCAGTGGATTCCCTCCTCTGGTTGTGAGCGTCAAGCCAGTATTGGCTTTGTGAATAACTAGACGTTGGACTCCATTCGAGATAAACTCCAGAAGCTTATTTGTTTTCTTTGGTTTGTTTCGTCGATATATACTGTCTGTTGGATCATCTCTTGAATTGTACGCGTGAATATTGGAATTTTGGGAACTTACGCGTGGAATTATAAGAACTTTTGGCATACGGACGCGTGAAACAGTTATAAGGCATCTTTCGCGAGTGATATATTGGCGGCTTTACAAGCAATTAAAACACCTAAACCTCTTGAGAAGAGTTACATTTCAAACCTTTGTTGAAACCCACACTTCCTGTATCAACATAGGATTCGTATAGACATTCTCTGTACAAAGTCAGCAATCGCGAAAGCTTAAGTTTAGTATATTTTGAGTATTAGGATAGTTGGATTGCCACAGTCTATACTGGACTGGAACCCCGAACCTCGCACGTCGATCTCATAGTGGTTAGGATTATATTTGGGATTTGATCAGGATTTATTCCGTTCATTTCTTGGGTGTTTTCCACAGTTGCCCTATAGTCAGTGTTTCAGCGGAAAGACTGTTACTGCACAAACGGAGCAGAACCACCTAAATGGTAAAACCACACCAATGGTCGTCAAAGCACACCAGGCAGCCAATGCTGCACGTTGTCTCAGGGTCCTCGGACTCAGCCCAGGGCGTCGCCAAGTTCACGCAGCGAGATCCTCTGTTCTATCTCCCCACAATCATTGTCCACGCTCCATTCGAGCACCTGGACCGAACTCAATAACTGGGCCTGCGAATGCGGCCGCCAACGCCTCTGATCCTGACGCTCTTCCTCTGTTTCACCTCCCCGTGGGTCCCTCTGAGTCCAGTAACGACCCTGATCAACGAGACACTCCCCACAATCCCGTTGATGTCAACATCGATATGCCGGACATACCTATGAATCAAGTGGCACATTCCGAGCCTGAGACCGAGTTATTCGAGGCAGACACTGCCTCAGAGCTTCACCAGGCTACTCAGAGTCCGTGAAGGGGTCTGGTCCAATGGGCATCGAGTGACGATTGAAGAAGTTTATATGGACACAGATCTGCCTTTTGAGGCCAAACGAGCTGGTCCTGAAGGCGACGATGATTTCTGGGGTGATGAAGATCAGGACTACATGAGTACGAATGGCTGTATGGGTTGCCAGCTGGCGACATCGTCGACGAAGAGATGGAAAGACAGCTTGCCGAATTTGGTAAGTGTATTTGCGCCTCATGTCCGCCATCTTGCTCACGCTCTTGCAGCTGAAGAACTTACCGAAGACGACCTTGCAATTCTTCGTGCTTTCTCCCTCAAAACAGACGACCATCTCACCAACACTACATTCGACAAACTACCCTATGCCTTTCCCTCTGCCAACATTTCGACCCTTAAAGTTACGAAGGCGCGGCGGATTCAGTTTCTCGCTGAATTTAAGCCGGTGCCCTACAATTGCTGTCCCAACTCTTGTTGCTGTTACGTCGGCCCTCATGCCAATGAAACTATATGTCCATATTGCAAGGAACCATGCTATAAATCAGACGGCCGCCCTCGCAAAACATGTCGTACCGCAGCACATACAAGCCGAGCACAGATATCAACGATATGTCTTTGACGGCGCTAACTATCGGATTCTTCGCGAGCGGTTTGTCACAGTCAACGGAAAGAAGATGCCATGGAAATTTTTCTCCGACCTTCGAGATATTGCTCTCTGTCTTTCCACGGATGGGTTTGCTCCCTTTCGGCGGTGCAAAAAGACTTGCTGGCTGCTGATCTTGTTTAACTACAACCTGCCCCCGGAGATTCATTTCCATTTGAAGCTTATTCTCTGTGTTGGCGTTATCCCGGGGCCGAAAAAGCCCCACGACGCTGATCTATGGCGAGGTTTTCTGGACAATAATCGAATGCAATGTAATGCACACAATGCAATGGAATGCACGCAGTGCAATTGAAGTGCACTTGAATGCAATGTTAGTTAAGCCCGAAATGCAAGCAAATGCACTTGAATGCGCCGAAATTCTTGAAATGCACCGAAATGCACATGCCGAAATATACAGGACCATACATGTACAATGCATGGCACCGCATTGATGCACCCCGATGCGCTTCTCATTTCACAACGACCTACCTGTTGCCGCCATAGCAATGCATTTTTTATTTCCTACAAATTTATTCTCTTTTGTCCGCACCATTTGTTGGCTCTTTAGTGGCTGTCCGCGTCTTCGGCCTTCAACGATTTTCTCTCAAGTCCGTTCACGCCGTTTAGTCTTGTCTCTTGAAAACTCCACTCCCGCCCTACACAATGAGTGATCTACCTGCCCGCGGCCACTGTCTTATGTGCAACTGTGCTGCACCTGTGTTCTTTACCCCTGACAGACAGTTCTCTTACCATGTACGTCAAATTTCTTTGCTGTACCTTGATAGCGGACTGAGCGAATGTAGCCGCAATCGTTGGAGGATCAATGCGAGGGCTGCCCGCATCCGTACTTTGGGCACACCTTGATGCTTCGAGACAATCCCAGTGATCCCAACAACCTAGCGCGTAAAGGTATCAATCTTCAACACGGTTGCGGAGGTTTTGTATTCGTAAGAGACCAGTCCTTGTTTTTCTTCTGTTTTGTCAACGTCCTTTAATTTCTCAGCCGCGCAACGAAGCATGGGCACCAACTCAGCTATGCCTCGCTTGTAAGCAGCCTTGGTCCACCCATGCCCTACCGGGTGTTACGCCCGTGGTGCCTGCAGCGCCTGCTCCTCAGTGCGTACTGTCAAGTCCAGACCAAACAAACTAATTGACTCCTTTCTCTTCAGGCCCCGGGCAAATCCAGCAACTGGAACAGCGCATACCCGCTTCACGTTTGCCCGGCCTCCTCCTCCCGCTGCTATATATACCGCTGTGCTCCCCCGAGAACATACCATACCAATCCTCGTCCCATCAGCAACTTTGAAGAGGATGAACCGCGTGGCACGTATCTGGAAGAGCGCGAGCGCAGCCGTATTGCGAACCTCCCGCAACATAGCAGCACAAGCCGTACCCGAATCGCCGCCGTTGCTTCCCGCAGCACATCTTCACGCGGCTGCGGCCTGGCGGTGTGAAGCGCAAGGCGTCAAATACGCGACAAAATGTTTTCGCGCCAATCGACATATCTTCTTCCGAGGAACAAGATGTGAAGCCGAAGAAAGGTAAAACCAAGATGACGAAGAAAACGGTTGGGCTCAAGCGCAGGTACTTGGTTTGTGTGCTTCCTTTTTGTGTACGTCATGCTGGTTCTCTATGTTTTTCGTGCTCTTGACCTTAGTTTAGCATGGGGCGAACGAGGAACCTGGCAACCCTTCTCCAAAGTATCAGTTCAAGACTATGGAGGACACCCGACCTCTCATGCGTGCTCTCCAAACGTACAGCCTCAGCTTCGAAACCGAGTTCACCATCTACCCCAACAGCCACCCTCAGCCACCGGAGATCTGGCTTGAGCTCGACGGCCAAGTCGAAGCACATCTAGCTGCCCATGACATCCAAATGGTAGACCCGCCCAAGCTTGGGGGCGCCAAAATTTTCGATCAGCTTTCATGGGCTGTCTTGGAGGCTAAAAGCAGCAGCATGGAGAAAAACCGCAACCTGACTCAGCTGCCGGTGTACGGGTACCACTTCACGGAAGCCCGACTGTATGAAGCCTGCAAGAACGTTCTTCACCCAGACAACCCCAACATAGCCATGTTGTTCATTGGTAAGCGCTTGTTCTGTTCCCTCCATTGTAGCTGCTCAATTCCTTCAGCGCCCAAACACAAGAACCTACGGGGACCTATCTCCTTCTCAACCCCTTCTTCCCCCCTCTCTGAATGGCCACAGCCAGACCTCCATCGTTGTTTCCCCTGGCACGTTTGGGATCAGTACAACGGAGACGCCGAAGAAGTGGCGTGTTTCAATGACAGCTGTGTAGTGTCGCCAGCAGTGGCGGCAAGTTCTCATAACCCGCGGAAGCGGCTTGAGCATCCCACTTCGGTGTGTTTTTGGTTTCCGTTCATCTCTTTAAACTAAAAGAACCTTTAGGACAGTGATGGAGAGGACCAAGCTCGCCATAATCGGCGTCGTGTCAGGGATGATCAATCCCGCCCGGTAATTGTGAGATCATTCTTTCGTGTTCTCTTACACCGTCTGAGCGCCATTGCTATTCAGGATCTCTCCCATGATTCGGACATGGAGAAAGCGAAGCTGCGGTCACCCTCACCGCACTTCCCCTTTGCATTGATGGCCGGCAACCATGCAGAGCGTGCACCGTCCCCTACGCCCTCCGTGGAGGTTGTTGCAGCACGTCTGCCTCCTCTTCCTTCAGCAAAACAGTGGGAACGGCCCACAGGCAACGAGCTTTTTGAGTGGCAGAATAACATTTTCAATGTCATCAATGATGGTCCAGAAAAGCCGGTCGATATCACCGGTCCCTCGTTGGAGGCTATCTCGCGCACTTTGTTCAGTGCTGTGCGCACCAACCGTTATCCGGAGATTCCGTTTGTTGTTGAAGCTGGAGTGACCTGCCTTGTCCGTCCCTCTGACCTTGGATTCCTCAGTCCGTATCGCAGCTACACAGTGTATGTCGTTCTTGTGCTGTGACTACTGTTTCCTGACCGTCATTTTTTTTAAGTAGCAACACTCATAATTCAGGACAGCCTGCGGTGGGCGAAGGAATTGAGCGCGGGCATTTTACTGTCGCTCTATCTCTTCGTGTCTGTGATCCCACTCGCGTCAAAGAGCAGAGTCGCTGGGCTAGCAGTGGTGAATTTTACCGACCCACCTTCCACGAAAAGGCTTACATGGTTGGCTCTCCGCGCTGCCAAGAGTATTATGTTGACGGACGTTACTCTGCGCTTTGCCTTGTCCAACTCGTCTCCGGTCCGCTACCTATCTGCCCAATCTTCCTCTATATCGCCACTCAGCAGAACCGGCAATGTCTTGATGACTTGTCACTAGCCTATATTGCCACCCTGGATCCCCCGACCGCCAGAGTCCTGCAGCCATGGTTTGAAATTGAACCTCATACGGTCTTCAGTGTTACTGGAGACCCCGCAAATCCGGGCCCCGATGAGTCGCATTTGGGACTCATGCTAGCCACTACCTTAATCGGTGTCTCCGTATGTTTCACTTTCTCCGATGCTTCTCTTCTAACTCAAACCTTGTCAGATCAACGAGTTCGCGGTTGCACGCACTCCAGAGTTTCATAAAGAACTCAATCGCAGAGTTCTCGCTGTGTATTTCACGGGTTTCGAGAACCCATGGGAGCATGCGGAAGTTTTGGCCTTCCAGACCGGTCTCAATTTAGGTCTGTCAGAGCATGTGAAGCTGAGCGACGTAAGTTTCTTTGGCTGTATCTGTCTCGCAACGTTCACCCGTTTGCAGTTTTGGGGAACTGAGATGAAAGTTCGGCGCCTGTTAATCGGATTCTATGACCGCACGGTAAAGACCCCCAACGACATCACCAGTGTTCTTTTGTATACAACTGTGGATGAAGACCAAGAGCACATCAATCTGTTTTTCAAGTTGTTCCAGTGGCGATTCCAGAAATGGCTCATGGGTGTTGGTATTCCGGACGCGCTCAAGAGCAGACTGGTCACCAATAGTGATGGATCCACACGCATCGAGCAGGGCATCGTGGCTGACGAAATCTATCGCGCCCACAAAGGCAGCCGTACAATCCGTAGCACGAGCTTTCTCGCGTCCCTCACTGAAACCCTACTCCTGCCGGTGTCCACCGCTGACAAACTAATGGTGAGACGACTCTATTCATGACTTGATCTCGTTAAACGGAGTTGTGCAGATTCGGTTACATTTCACGGACTTTGAAGGTCACCCAACCCACGGAGAAACGAAAATCGTTTGGCACACCTGCCATCGCACCATGGACGTTCACTTCAATCCGTGGCTCAAAAACCTTCTGCTGGAGCCGTGCCAGCTTGACGAATACACGAATGACACCAGATTTGACAATTGGATGTCGGAAATCACGTCTCTCAAGGGTGGAGACTATAATCGCGCTTAATTAGAACATATTTTGTTTCCTCTTGAATACAATCATGTTCCATTGTCCCAAACGACTGAAGGAACCCGATGAATGATTGGCCTATGGGGGCCGTCGATGTAGGGAGCTCGCCGAGAGAACGTCACTTCGCAAAATTAACTGCGAACTGACTGCACGTCACGAAATCGTGTGTGCAATGAAGTGCGCAGTTATGTTTTGGAAACGCGCGCGCGCTCAAACGGCGGCGATTTTCATGTTCAGGAACACATGAAGGGCATGTAGGACTGCTGGACACATGCTTGAACCAGGGGATAGAGGAAGATTTGAGAAGTAGACAAACCTTTTACTGTAAACCCCGAGATTTTGTTTGCTGTCATGAAAACAAAAGGCGCGGGACTTTCAGCAAGCCGGTGGCGTCGAAAGTGATAGAAGCTGAAGGCCAGCCTGTCTACCCTGTGAAACGAACATTAAATTAGGGAAGAAGACGGGTATTTGAATGGGTCACGGACCGGCGTTTAATTGAGAGACACCCATTTTGGCTGGTGGGGGAAAGAGAGTGGTGTGCGTGCAGGAACAGCGGCGACGAAGACGATTCTTGTATTCTTGAACGCAGGAGGGGTCCACAGCGCAGCCAGGGGCGGGTGGGAACAAGGGAAAAGACGAAGATTTGATAGAGAAACTTGCCTTTTTACTCCAACACCCCGGGATTTCCTTTTTGACATAGAACGAAGTGCCCTGGGCTTTTGCTGAGACCGAACGCGTCAAGAGCAATACCAGACGAAAAAGAACCCGTAAAACGTTCCACATGAATGTTAGATGAAGGGAAAACACGAAGATTTGAGGTAGATACTCACCAGATTTGTGTGACATGTATTTTGATGGGAGGTGAAGAGGGAATGCAGCGGACATAGAGTCGGTGCTGCTGGTGGTCATTTTGATGTTCCGAACCTCAGGGGGGACTTCAAACGCTGCTAGGGACGCGTTAAAACAAGCAGAAAGACGCAAAACTGATGGACATATTCACCTTTCACCCGGCACCCCAAAGTCACTGCCAGACTCCAACCAAACCTCCAACCTGTTTATTCCTGGGTACAGAGAGCCCATATAGATGTTCGAAGCTCAAAAGAGAGTCGATTCGTTGCTGGGGAGGGCCAGAAAGTCGACAAAATGGACAGAATAAGGCCAGGAAAACTGGTTGGTGGTGATTGCTGTATTTTGAAGTTTATAGCTGTTTGGGCATATTGTAGGGCCTGTGTAGCTTCATAGTACAAGAGCTGAGGCCATTCGAGACTCTTTTCGATGTAGATGGCTGCCAGGAAGGTCCAGAGTGGGTATGAGGTCGACATTGTGGGTGGAGGAAGAGAACAAGGCTGTGACTTCCTTTTTGGGAACATCAAACAAACTCCGTCTCACTCACCAACACAAATACGTCGCGTTGACGCGTTCCTCCTCAACATAACGGCGTGAGACTTGTGACCTGACGCGTCTAAAATTCACGGATGTCCGTGACTTTTCTCCAACCACCTCACCAGCCCAACCTCTCAAAGCTTGTCGATGCCGCCCTTTTTGCTACTTTTGTAGCTATTCTCCGACCTCGGTCAACAATGCAAGAGGTGTCTGCTCATTCCTTGAACCCAGCGGGGTGCATGCAGTAGTTGTTCGCCGTTTGCAGCCGTCCAACCTCTAGGTTAGGATGATGCGGGTTCACAGTATGAGCAGAATCATCTTGCGCTGTGGAGATATGCACACCTTGTGCTTGTTTATGAAGCATCCACTTGCTGGTACTCTAGCAAATTCTACCTGCAG
The DNA here is from genome assembly GCA_037176885.1 of Favolaschia claudopus. Lineage (NCBI taxonomy): Eukaryota > Fungi > Basidiomycota > Agaricomycetes > Agaricales > Mycenaceae > Favolaschia > Favolaschia claudopus. Next base: position 306,569 of record JAWWNJ010000109.1, read on the forward strand.
GTCAGGACCTCTGGCACGAGTCTAAGTACAGGGTGGTGGTATGCTTGCGGCGTCTCCTCGCCGTGTTCAGCCTGGTTCAATTCATTTCTTTATTTCTTTCTTTCTTCCTCCGCGTTGTACTCAAGAAATGCAAATAACACAAGTTGTATGAACAGAAGGCACAATAGTCCCAGTTCTGTGAGTATTCACCATTTCGTCAAAAACTGTCCACCGTGGACAGTTTTCGACGCGTGTTGTCACAGTCACGTGACACGTTACACAGGACTCTTTTTTCCTGCTCTCGGCTTTCTCCGGTCACCAATATTTAACAAGGGCAAATACATGCCCCTCTTCTTCCCCTTCTATGTCTGATATCCTCTCGAATTTCCGAACGGGCTACGAGCGACTTGAAAAGCGTGTTCAGATTGCTTTGCGTACTCAAATTGGGGATCGCCAGCAACTCGAGAAACACATTCGAGAATGTGCAAGATTTTTAATGGCTGCAGAAGAAGTGTGTTCGCCTGTCTTGACTGCGCTGATGATACATTGACCTCCGAAATTCATTAGCACAATGCTAGTTTTCCTGCGGCTGAACTTGCACAGCTACGTAAAAGTATCCATGCTATGACCCGCAGCTTGGAGGATGCGGTGAACCGATCTTCGGATCCTCTCACTGATCCCATGCTTTCTGTTGTCGGTGTCGATTCTCCTCCTCAAGGACGCCGGCGCCGTGGACGGCCACGCAAAGACATTGATAAGACCTTTCTTGAAGGTGCTCTCAAGCTGTGGGGTTGTGCGGGCATTGCCAGAGCCCTCCAATGCCATCCTCGCACTGTGAGACGCAATGCCCTGCATCATGGCTTGGTCGGTGCTGGTCCACCCGTGTATCAGGACACGTACGACAACAATGGTGAGCCGCAGAGACTATGGCAGTCAACTGGACCTGCGATTGCCACCATCAGCAATGTCCCGGATGAGCTTGACGCTCAGGTAGCTGATATCCTCAATCTATTCCCCAATTTCGGGCGGGGTATGATTGCAGGTGCCCTGCTTGCACGGGGATTCCGTGTTCCAGAAGCACGGATTCAAGAGGCGTATTCGCGGGTACATGGAGTGCCTCGATACTTTGGTGACAGAGCTGTTGAGCGGCGAATATATTCTGTTCCCGGTGTCAATTCTCTGTGGCACCACGACGGACAGCATGGTGAGCTCATACACAACACCGAACCAGTATATTATTTAACTGCTCGCTTGTCAGGTTTGATTCGGTGGAAGTTCTTGACACACGCATTCATTGACGGCAAATCACGATTTGTGACTTCAATACGAGTCAGTGACAACAACCGGGCTACAACCGTGCTGTATGTCTTCGAGGATGGAGTCACACTGCACGGTTGTCCTAGCCGTGTGCGCGGGGATCATGGCACAGAGAACTATCGAGTCGCACAAAGGATGGAGGAGTTGCGGGGAGTTGGAAGAGGGTCATATATATGGGGTCGGTGAGTGTCTCTGTCTCTATTCGTTATATATGTTCTCACTTTGATTCTCAGGTCCGTCCACAACATCCGCATTGAGCGTTTGTGGGTCGACTTTACCAGTGGCATCGGAGACAAGTGGGCAACTTTCTTCTTTGACCTAGAGTTATATTACGGTCTGTCTCATGACAATCCTGCTCACATCTGGTTGTTGCACCACCTTATCTTGGAGCAACTGAATCAGGAAGTTCAAGAATGGGCAGATGCGTGGAACTCCCACAAAATTCGTCTCGAAGGGGAGCGCCGCCAGAGTCCACGTGAGATGTTCACGTTTGGGTTACTCCTGCAGGGTCCTCGCGGCTTATCTCACGCTGAACTCGAGGCTCCGGTGGATATCGACAATTTTGGCATCGACTGGGAGGCGCAGACCAACACACGTCTGGTTCAGCATTTTGCTGAGCACAACGACCAGTCGTGGTCAGAGGCGGACCCTTTTGCACCTTTTACTGCCCCGGAGTCGCTGAACGAGGTTGTAGTTGACCCGCCTGAGGGGCCTTTGTCTGAAGAAGAGGTGGCGGAACTTGATTTCCAGCTGGCCGAACTTGTTGATGTTTCGTCAACAAACATGAATGTTCGCAAAATGGTTTGGCGGGAGGCTCTTAGAATCTGTAACTCGTTCTTCAATGAATAATTTCAATGTGTATCCTATTTGTTGTACAAGCCGTCAATTTCAAATGATCGTCATCTCTTGATTCAAACGACCATGACCAGTCGTCGTTCTTCCCGACGTGGCAGCGCTCACCCCGCCAACGCAGCAGCACCAGAACCAAGTGCACGGGCAATGACACTTCGCCCAAGGCTACCCCATGTCAGCCGCCTGGTCACCCAACCCCTTCCCCTGAGGGCAGATACGGAGCAAGCCCCAAGCTCCACAGAACCTCAAGAGGCAAACCTCCAGCAACCGCGCCTGACTCTGCGACTACCCCCACTGAGCACCCTCACTAGCGACGATGGACAGGAGCATGCAGCCAGCAGCGATCAGCTCCCGAGCACATCAAGCGCAACAGCAGCGCAACCTGTGTCTGAGGGAAATGGTGGTGACAGCCCGCCTGCATTGGAAATCAGGTCTTCGCCGTTGACAGATATGCCCGACGACTTGCCTTCCTTACTACCGCCCGTGCGAGGTAAGCATGTCGCTTTACGATTGATTGAATTCCAGGTCTAAACGACCCTCAAGTGCTGCGAGATCTTGGCGGCGCAATAGAGATGGACAACAACCTATTTCAAGAGGTTCTCTTACGTCTGCAAAACAAACACAACATCTCGTACCAGAATCCAGAGGCTGCGCTCCCAGCCACTGAGCATGTTGAGGGACCCAGCGCAGAACCTGTTGGCGCTATCGTGCCCCCGGCGCCAGAAGAGATGAAAGAAAGCTGTATCTTTGCCGGACTGATGTTGCGTGAGCGAGGAATTGTCTATGTGGCTCGCGGTCAGCTTCCCGTCTCACCCACAATCGATATTCTGGTATGCACCCTGCGTACCTTGGCTCCAATGTTCAGCCGTGCGCTTGGGAAGCTTCCTGTTGCACACAAAATGGAGATAGCAGTCTCGAAGATCCCGCTCTCTCCTGACGATGATTCGTTGGCAGATTACAGAACGGGATACAAAACGATAGAAACATACCAGATCAATCACATTCTCACAGGCTCAGAATTCAGTTCTGTCGTCGCACCGCCTGCGGGGCCATTGAAGGAGCGAGATGAGTTGTTCGAAAAACAAGAGCTGCCGGACGACACTATTTGCTACGTAATTTATTTCCTGGACATTGTGAGTTTCATCTCATTTGCGAGATGCGAGGGAACCCACCTGAAACCTTTTGTAGGGACTGGCTGCAGCCAACACCACTGCGGTTGACACCCCCACAACGCAACAAGCTCTGCAGACGCTTGAACAATACCTGAGTTCCCGGTGGAACAATATGTATGAGGTTCAGGCGATGGTGCAAGCCGGGGGATATGGCGCAGCCTACAAGGGACTTCAGTATACTCGTGCAGTCAAAGAGATCACGGAGAAACTGGGGATGGAGTGGTCAACCACGGGGCTTCCTTCCCCTAACACGGTGGAAGTCAATGGCTTGATTATTTCATGGGAAAGTGTTGCGCGCTGGATGGTCGGGCACCCCGAGATGAGCACGTTTCGGAACTGGCGCATGCAATTGGTCCGTTTAGAAGCAGCTCTGGCCGAGCTCGACGACATGCAGGAAACATACGGCTCGGTGCCCGAGGTCCTAACCCAGCCGGCAATCCTCATCGATACCCTACTACGCAATACACCGCGAAAGGATGCTCGAGTGCCCAAAGAATATCAGACACTAGCAAGCCACACATGGAAGGACTGGGAAGACGAGGCCAAAACTGTGTTGGAGTACCGTTCTAGTAAGTAGTGTACTTTGAAACGATGCGAGTGTCTGCGCAAGTCAAGCGCAAGTAGCGATTCGTCGAAAAACCAAGTGTTGCCAGAGTATTGTTGTTGCGAAGCTGTCAAGGCACTTGCTTCTGGTTGCGAGGTATATTCAGCTATGGAAATGGAGAGATTCGCCTCTAGCAGCCCACAAAAACAGTCGAACAGACTTGCAGAATTGGGTGGTTCGTAAGGCTGCTTGGGTTAGGCTTCTGATCCAAACAAACGGCATTCCCAAATTGGGACAGATTCGGCGCAAATGTCTGCAACGACGAAGTGCGACGAAATGCACAAGTCAATGCATGCTACATGCAGCTGAATGCACAATAAATGCATTGCATTACTGTGCATTTCTCACTGACTTTGTTTCGATGCATCCTCGTGCAGTGCATTGAGATGCAATGCACCAGTTTCTCAATCTTAGTGTGATGCACCAAAAATGCACTGTCTGTTCGGCCGCTCGTGCGTGTGCATTGACTTGCATTTGAGTGAAATACAGGTATGCATTGCGGTGCATTCGATTGCATCTGATTGCATTGCCTGCATTAGTGTACATTGCGCTGCATTCGATTATTGTCCAGTAAAACCAGTCATACTGATTCATTTCTGTGGCCGTTGGTGGAGGAGCTTCTGAGGCTCGAGTTCAGAGAGTGGCAGCTTTTGATGTCACTGAGGGGGAAAAATTTGCCCTTCATGCATACCTGACGACTATTTTCGGTGACATCCCCGTCGTCTCGATGTGTCTCGATGCTCATGCGTATGAAAGGCCACAATGGTCGGGTCCCATGTCGGATGTGCACCATTACAGGGCTCCGCGCGCCTGGTCCAGGGACCACACATCATGTTCTTCTTGACCGCTCACATTGTGCTCTTGCTGTTGATGATGTTCCCACTTACGATCCACTCAAACTTCCGATGCTCACCCATGACAAAATGCTCAGGCAGGCTAAAGAAGTCCAGTTTGCAGAGTCCTCAGCAGCTCATGAACGGCTGTCAAAGGCTTACGGAATCAAAGGTGTCTCCATCCTCGCTTCTCTCTCATCCGTATTCTTTCCCCTCTCTTTCCCCTACGACTTCATGCACTTAATTTTTGAAAACATCATCAAGAATCTTATCTTACTGTGGACCGGCAAGTACAAGGGTCTCGGCACTGGAACAGGCTCATACGAGCTGCATCCAAAGGTCTGGGAAGCTATTGGCGCAGCAACGGCTGTGTCGTGTTCGACAATCCCGACTGCGTTCGGTGCGCGGCCACCGGACGTGTCCCAGGATTGCACCGCCTGTACCGCAGACACGTGGTCATTTTGGCTCTTGTATCTCGGCCCCGTTCTTCTTCACCGCAAATTTGAGAAGCAGGTTTATTACGACCATTTCATTAAACTCGTCAAACTTGTTGACCTGTGCTTGCAGTTCAAATATACCCCAGCTATGATAACTACGATCCGAACAGGCTTCGCTGACTGGGTTCTGGAATATGAGAAGTATGTGTGCCTCTGCCGATTAATTTGCGAGCAGCAACTCACGAACGTAGGCTTTACTATCAATATTCCCCGACTCGTCTCTCGGCATGCCCTCTCATCATACACGCCGTGCTACACATTGCAGATGGTATCGAAGCTGCCGGGCCTGTCTGCGCTTATTGGGCCTTTCCGATGAAACACTTCTGTGGCCGGCTCCAGCCTTGCATCAAGAGCCGGCGGTACCCTTTTGCGAGCATTGATGGCCACGTAGTGGCCTCAGCGCAGCTGTCCTTGATCAAGGTCAAGTATGCTTGCGAAGACAAAATTCGGCTGAGTCCTGCGCCACGTGGTTTTGTGTCTGGTGCTTTCTCTCATCCTGATTGTATGTCTTCTCATCCCTCGAGTTGCATGATCAGATCCAACTTGTATCCTTCTTCCCCCCACAAAATCGCACTCCCAATCTCGAAAGAGCTGCTCAACCGAATTGCTGTCTCACTAGCAACAAGATTCGATGTCTATGTCTCTGTGATTAAAACTCACCTGGATTCCGTGAGGATAGACCAGTGGGCCAAGGTCGAGAGACTCGATGCTGGTGACCGTATGTTAGCCTCCTCTATGATTACCTCTCTAGAGGACCATCGGGACGCAACATACGTCAGAGTAAGTTAGTTTCCTTTGCTTGTTTTGATCAAATCTTTCTCACAATCTTACAGTACACACTCCTCGTTGATAAGAACGCACGGAATTGACGGCTCAAACCACGGGTTCAAGCTGGAGGAGTTCTACGGTCAATTGCAAAACATTTTTGTTGTCCGGCTGCAGCCCGCTCGTGACCTTGGACTGACCAAAGAGACCACCCTTGTGCTGGCTGCTGTGACGCGGTGCAAGGTGACCGCTACTAATGATCTAGACATGCATTATTATCAGCAAGAAGGCTCTCTTCAAGTGATGACGGGCATTGCCCTTGCCAGAGCTTTTGAGTTTTCGCCCCGGTCACGTGCTCCCAAAAAGGGAATTTGCGTGTCTTATTTGCTCCTTTCCCTAATTTAGAAGGACATGTTCACAAAAACTGAGCCGCCCGGTTCGTTTGCATGGGTGGCTCGGCTACCTATCTCCTTCATTATTCTCTACCAATCTATCCTCTGCTATGACCAACCTGCTGCCCTTTCGTTTCACAACCTCCAAGTTTGATGCCTCCGCGCCGCGATCAGATGTGTTCCCAGCCACCCAATTCACGTTCTCAATCCCTGATTACGATCCTGATGCCACCGTTGATGCCGATCCGCCGTCTTCTCCCCTTGATCCGACTCGGGGCAGCTTCCAATGGGACCTCGATCACAACTACAACCTGCGCTGGGCGGATTTCGAAGCAATGACAGCTTGGATGCAAGCAGAATGTCTTGCTAAATCCATTGAATTTGTCAAGAAACAGAATCCACCCCCACTTCCCAGCAATACAGCGTGGTTGGAGACCCACATCTTTGTCTGTTCTCGGCAAGGGAGTGGTGGCCGCTCAGCGTATCAACGAAAACACGACTGGGATCGCGAAATTGATTCGAAACGGATTGGCTGTCCCTGCCGTCTCACTGTCAAATCATACCTTGGCACTTCTGAAGTCCTAGGCTTTTACAAGGACAAGCATTCACATGCCACCGGTGATGTCAACCTGAAATACATGCGCCTCGACGTTGGCACCCGCCGGGAGATAGAAAGATATTTACGGATGGGTATGGAGCCAAAGAAAATAGTACGGGCTGATCTATTACCTTCTCTTATTTCATACTGACCAAAATTTGGTTCTTACAGCTTGATCTCGTTACTAGCAACATGTACCGTGAAGATAATCTCACCAATTTGCGCGGCAATCAATCTCATTGACGCCACTTCGTTACTCGGGCTGACATTCGACGCATCCAGAAAGCCATTGAAGAAGAAACAATTCGTCTCGCTGCCGGCGACGGGGAGTCAGTCCTCCAATGGGTGGAGAACCTTCGCCGAGCCGGGCACTTCGTGTTCCTCAAGCGAACAGATAGCCCCGCACCACCGGATTCAAGGCTTGATCTGCAGTGCTTTGTTCTGATTATTCAGACGAAGTATCAACTCGAGTGCTGGGAAGAATTTGGTTCTCATTTTGCGGGTATTGACCGCACTCACAACATGACTCACTATGAGAACATGACACTGTTTACTCTTCTGGTGCGTGATAGATGGGGACATGGTAAGATCAATATTTCTGCTGGCCACCGTGAATAAACCTGATATGTTCGCAGGTATGCCGGCTGCCTGGATGGTTTCATTCAATGGGAAAGAAATGACGATTGACTTCCTTCTCGTACAAATTCTTTCACAGAGCCCGTCAATATCTCCGTTCATTTTTATGAGTGATTTTGATTGGGCTCAAATAAACTCCATCCGACGTCGATTTCCCTGTTCTCTTCTGCTACTTTGTTGGTGGCATGTACTACATGCTTGGCAGCAACACTTTGTCACTCAACACCACGAACTTCTTTGGGAGAAGATGAAGACCTGGATTCGCATCACAGACCAGGCCGAGTTTGATGTTTGGTGGGCCGAAATCAAGAGGTGTAGCTGTACCTTTAATATAATAGACCCAGCCGTGGTAGGGGGGGACATTGTATTATGGGTACACACTGGCTGCCCAGCCATGGCCGACCCATAATACATTATCACCCGGATCTACTCAATTAGGATTTATCACCGAGAATTGACGGGCAAATCACTCCGCGTGCCCGGGAAACGGTTGTTTCCGGAGGTGATGTGATGCCGAACAAGCCGGGTCCAGCTCAGTTATCCGATCAGCCGCACTTTGCTTGGTTTTGTTTATTTCAGGCTTCCTTTCCCCACCACCCGCTCCCTTCCTGCTTTCCCGCTTCCCCGCGCCCCAGGATGGCCGCCTCCCCTTCCGATAGCGACGCCGCCGACCTTCCTACTCCTCTAGAGCGTATGGCTGCCTCGCCACCGATTCACAGCGAGCCCATATGCCGTGCATGGGCAGAGCTCAATTTTCCCCCCGAAACTCGCCGCGAAATGGGCGCTGGGGGTCGGCGCCACTCCCTTCTCGACGACGAGATCTATGCCTACCATCTCTACCGCCAATACCGTCTCCACCACCGCCTCAAATATGCCTCCGGACACGTAATGGTCCGCGGTCTGCGTCTCAAGGCCGACAAGTTCCTCGAACGCATTCAGCGTCTTCGATCATCATTACCCCCCGTGTTCGCACCTTCTGCACCACGCAAACGTTCTCAAGAAGAGGCTGAGGTCGTAGATGAGCATGGGTCCTATATCCGCCCCCAGACGAAAAAGGTACTTCCTTGATCACGTCTTCGTACTGTCCCATTCTCACCCTGTCCTCAGTTGAAACTTGAGTAGTATCTACTGAATATGTACCTTCCTCCCCACACCCAACTCTCGTGAATCGCTACTCAATACTTTCATGTATGCACATACGAGCACTCAGTATTTTCTCACTCAAAATAAAATTCGCGGATTTGTACAAGTCATTCAGCGTTAAGTCATAAATAAAAACAACTTGAGTGGGGAGATTGAAAGCGGGGGACTGCTTGCGCGGACTTGAGGGTTTTCACGCCTTCGTGCGTTGACGTCTGACGATCATCGATCTTAGCCACAATGAAATCTCCTTTTTTGGCCGATTACTCACTTTGGTCTCGCGTTCTCTTTGTCCCTTTCAGACGACGCGTCTCTGACCACCCGCTTCCTCGAACGCGTTTGTGGAGCTCCAGTCTTCAAGCCTCCCGACTCCTGCGCGTTTGGCTCCGCGCTGCTTTAGAAGGCATCAATTACCGTAACACGCGTCTTCCTCAAGGCTCTTCACGTACCTTTCACCCACGATATTGACAACTTGACCGAGGACGTCGCATACGTCCTGAACTGCTACCTCCCACTCTCTCAACAGCTCCTCTCTCTCTTCCTCCTCTTTCGCCGCCGCCTCTCCCCACCATAGAAGTCCCCCAACATACAACAGAAGACCATTACGGCCGTATCGCTGTCTCATCTCAGCCCAGTCCTCTTCTCTCACGTCCCGCGCGCTCGCCCATGCTCCTCCGCTAAGTCGCGCTGCGGGCTGTCCTGCCTCCCACCAAACCCACCACCTATTGGCAAAACTTCCTTCGACGTCCCTCCCGCCAATTTCCGTGTTAAGCGCGTATGGTGACCCCCATTCTCTCCTTAGCTGCATCCATTTAGCGACCTCTGCAGGTCGCTCTTCCTTCCCCGATGGCGCCTTCGCACCTCCTTTGTCCTGAAAACCATTCTTTCTCTCAAACTCAAGCAGGAGGCTTATGCATCGTTGCCATCCCTCCCCACCCCAGGTACGTCCGCGACTGAAGCCTTGGAATGCGCTCACTAGCTCCGTAGTCCATGACCCCATCTCCTGCACCTCCCACCAGGTCGTCTCGAGGGTCGGCGGGATCGGGAGGGTCAGCGGGATCGGCGGGGTCGGCTGCCTCTCATCTCTTTCTTCCATGTCCTTCCCCGCACCCCCCTCGTCTCCCGATACCGCGTTCGTTTCCGGCGTCGTCCCCGCGGCGGCTCCGTCGCCATCCTCGTCCTCCCCGTCATCCTCTGGATCAGATGACATGTCCAAGGCGACGCTTGCGGGGACCCCTCGGCTCAGTCTAGCGAGGAGCAGTCGATCTCGGGCCATCCCGTTCGCCTCTTTCAGCTCGCTCGCCGACATCCCATACAGCAAGCCCATTTGCTCCATATACTCTTCTTCACTCAGCGCAGCTAGTTCGGCCTTAAGTGCGCGTCCGATATCCAGGCCGTCGCCCATCCCGACGTCGCCCATTCCGAAATCCGAAGGCATCATCTGGTCCGACGGCACTCCCAGGCCCTCTCTCTCAGCCCAATATCTATTCAGCGCGTCAAGGGCCTCTTGGCTGAATAGGTCGCTGTTTGCCCACTCCATGTCCGCGCTAGACGACGATTCCGCCGTGGCGTGTGGTGCGATAGCGGAAGGTGGAGGTGGGAGCGCGGGAGGTGAGGTTGGTGGCTCCGTAGTGGGAAGTGGCGGTGCGTCGGGTGCGTGCGCGTCTCCCGACGACGCAGCGGCGCTCGACTCTTGGGCGGGGCCAGCAGATGGAGCTACTCCTTGAGTGCCTTCAGCGCTCGTTCCCGCGGACGGCTCGCTCTCCGCGTCGTTCCCCACGTTGCCCAAGCTTCGTGCTCGACATTCCTCGTCGGCTAGATAAATCCGAATCAGAATTACCTTTCCCTATACAATTAGGATGATCACTTACTGAAGCACTCGTGCGTGAAGGCTACGAAACTCCTCTGCGCCGCGTCAAACCCACCCCGGTCATAATCACTCCAGATGCGGGGTACAAGTCCCTTCGTTGTCCCTGAGTGAATGCTGATAACGGGGAGTTAGCGACGCTTTCGTCGTTGTCTATCAAATCCTTACCTTCTGACCTCGATGCTACCCCCACGGTCGGCAATGGGGCCGCAAAGCAAGATTGCCACATTCATCCCAAACCGCTCGTGGACGGCATCGGCGAAGGGCTGAAGATAATAACCGGCATTATTTAGCGCCCTAGTCCCTCGTCAGTTTGCTGATACTTTCAATCATTCCACCGACCTACACGTTATATTCCTCAGCAGTCTTGGGGGCCTCCGCTGCCGTCGCAATCGCGTGTGCTGCCTTTGCCGCCTCGTATTCTTTTTCCAATGCCTCCCGCACCTCGGCTTTGAAGGACTCGCTCTCCCTCTCCCAGCACTCTTTAGTCACGGCGTTTCGCACTGTTATTTCCTTCGGTGCATCCGGAAGTCGCGACACCGCAGCCCAACGAGCCGTTACATGGTCCTTCACACGCTCGTTATAGAAGCGGTGCGAGTAAAACCACAATATCCGCGGTTTGACGGGGGCTGGCGGCGCAAGCTCAGGTTTGTCGAAGACCGTCTTGAAGGAAGTCGTCGCCTTTTTCTTGCCCCCTACGGAGCCGCCATATTTCCCGTTGTAGTGAGCACCAATTTTCTACAGAAGTGTGAGCAAGGTAACCACGCCCACGACGTCAACACACATACCCCCTTCAAAGTCCTGAAATATTTCGCGCGGGTTTTAGCTTCCTCGGTGGGCAGTGCCTCCTCATCCTCGTCCTCGTCGACGTCGTCAGCAATAGTTTGCCCCTCCTCAAGATCACCCAGCCACGGCGTATTATAACCGTACTTGGCGAGATATCGGTGCGCGACTTTTTCGTAGAAAGGGCCTGGTCTTTTGATTTCCGCAGCCGCGCGGTATTCATCCGCGTATTGCGCGAAGAACCCGACCTTGGAGCCTTGCACCCAGCCGGGAGGGCCGGGCTTGACGGGCCCAAGACCCTCTCGTTCTCTTTTCCGTGCGGCGGCCCCTGCGCGTGTCATGGCGGTTTGTTAGAGGTTTGTGACAATGTTTAGTGTGCGTACGATCTCACGTGAATCTTCCGCTCACAAGTAAACAAACACACAATACACAGAATAAATGTCCAACAGCCGCAATTGTACAATGTTAATCGTATCTACTAACAGCCCCACGAATAACGCCCGCCCTCCAACTCAGAATACATCCCGCCGCCCACCAGCCGCCGCACCCTCCTCAATGTTACCATTCTCAGACTCGTCCACCGCAAACCAAGATGCCTCTGCTAGGCTTCTGGTAATCAGCAGGTCCGGCTGCTCGCCGCGACGCTGCGACTGCTTGTACCGTTCTGCCGTGCGGGCACTACCCAATTTGAGAACGAAAAGAATTTTAAGACCTAAAAACTGTACTCACGGGCTGCTGGACACTATGTGTGCTCCACGAATGGCGTAATTCATATCCGTCGCTCGTTCCAATCTCTCTCCAATTTCGGCCTGCTGACGCGCTTTCGATGAACTTGGGGTCGACCTGTAGGAAAAAGTAGGCGGAGCCCTTTTTTTCCTAGGGCATTGAATTAGCAGCCCTGCTTGCAAGAAAACACGAAGCACGTACTCGACATACTCATCCTCAAACTGCGGCACCGATGCTCCTTTGCGCGGCGAAACACTCTCTTCTTGTTTCACGGTCGTGCGAGGGGGTGTACTGGGCAATGGTGCTGGAGGTGCTGGAGAGCGAGAGACGGCGGGGTCGACGGGGTGCGGATGGATGCCCAATACGCACATTCGTTGCCATAAATCGGTAGCCTCGTCCTCCGTGTAACAGCCTTGGTGACTGTTATCGGGATAGCCCGACACACTCGCCTTGGCCTCAGGCCTACCCACAATCAGCCAGCGTGCCCTCGGGGACGAGCAATCAAGGAACGACGTACCAGTTATTGAAAAGGCCGACCCTGTGCCCCTGCAACACCAGATGGAACGGATATTTCCCCCCTCCACGACCGCGGGGGCGAGAGGCGTCGAAATGGCGAGGTGGGAGGCAGTAGAAGTGAGGATCCCTCTCACCGCGGTCGTCCATCTGCATCTCTTGAGCGGTGAGATTCGTCCGCGGGAGAGAGGGGAGAGGAGAAGCCATGAGCCACAAAAACGGACGATGGGGGAGAGGTCAAAAAGAGGGTGATCGATCGTCACACGTGAGACGATGGCTCTTCCTCCTTTCCGCTGGCGCTCCTACAGCTCCCAGCGCCCTCACCTCACCTTCTGCGACTCCGTCGACTCTCGCGGTACGTCTCGACACACCCTCCTTCCTCAATTTATCTCTCAATATCATCACAGTGATGGACGCCAAGGCCGAGCAGGCGCAAATCCACCGCCTTTGGCCCTCTCGCGATCGCAGTAACGTCCGCAGTTACTCGGACGCCGTCTGCCAGCGGAACTTCTGGCGCGGGCATCTCGCCGCTGCCGCCGCCGTCGCCTCAATCCGCTGCGCCGTTTCCGACCAGCCGCACTTTGAAGGGTGGATTCATCGCCACGCCCTCGCCGTTCAGCCCTCGGGGACGCAGCTCGAGTGGGGAAGCGGAGCGGGGTGGGGACATAGTCGAGGGAATGTTGCCGTTCGTGGTTGGGGGGAAGCTGACAGCGATGGTGGCTGGGGAACCACGACTGACTGGGACTCGACGCCCTTCAGTCCCGAGCTTGCGACCCACGTGTGGTCGACGACATCGTACAGCAATCCGGGCTCGACAACATTGGCTTGGGGTGCTCCACAAGCTGGTTGGGGTGCTCCTCCCCGTGTCCCCAAAACCCCCGGCAAAGCGAAGCGGCGACGTCTCAGGAAGATGCGGATTCGCGAGATGGAAGAACGCTACGCGGCTGCGAGGCAGCGGCGAGAGGACGAGCTGAGACGATTTGAAAGCTTCCATTGGACTTTACAAGAGTGTAGCTAGATATTCTGAATTCACGCATCCTCATTCGTCCCTCCATCCTCTTCGTCCTCCGACTCGACTTCTGTTTCGTCGTCTTCCGTCTGCTCTGCCGGTACACCCCGCAACCTCGCTTTCTTTCTCAACCGATATTGTACCTGGGCCTGACGATGACGAGCACGCTGCTCTTCCGTGAGGTTACGGCGCACACGGGCCATGCGTTCTCGCCCCTTCTGAAGGCATTCCTCCCGATGACTGCGATAGAATTGAGCTTGGGGGTCGCTGCTAGCGAAATTCACCTACGCAGCGCGATATTTCCGGTATGTGATTAGACGGCGCAGATAGCGCAAACGGGCACGGCGACTCTCCAAAGTCATGGACGCCGATTCTCTTTTTTTTTGGTGAAAATGTAGAGCCAACCCTAACCCCAAGATGACCGGAATCCAGCGGTCCGAGCGGCGGCCGACCAAATCCGGTCTAATGAGGTTATGGAGGTGAAGTTGAGACGACGATTTTGGATTGTTGTGCGTGGTGGGAGGGCTTGTGATGTTCGAGATAGTCTTAGACATAACTTGAGAAGACTTCCCAATATTTGAGAGCCGTTTCAAAAAAAAAAAATTCAAAGATAGATTTCTGACCTTGAGCAAAGCTGGGTTCACCTTGGTATCCCTGCATCGTTCTGTAGTCGCGAATGCAATTTTCTTCTCCCATGATGTTGATATGGTTATACTCCATGAAAAGAAGCAACTTACAACGCAAATCGTTGATAATCGCGAGCCTGAGACGGAGTTCCTAGAGAGAATCTTTCGATTTCATTTCCGCGCGTGAGTGCGCCACATTGGTGGAAGTGAATACATGCGAGGCAACGACAACAGTCGTCTCTGGAGACTAGTTAATCTATGAGTATCTGAGAAGAAGGAGCGTACCTAACCAACCGCAGAGTGTAGTCGTACGACAGACGCTCGTTCCCCAACCAATCCTTACCAATGCGTGAGTGCGCCACACCCCGACCGAGTAAGACTGAGCGGCTTGTGGACGCCCGCTTGGCGTGATCGCCGGAGAACTTGAAAGTTTGAAAACAGATAACCTATTCCAAACACTTGCGGCCGGATAGATTGCAAGGATAGAGGTGCAAGAGCGAGACTGAGGTGTGGAAACGATCATAGGGGCATGACCTCAATAGGAATGTCACGTCTGTGATGTCACGTCTCCTCGCTTTTTCCTGACTAGATATATCCCTTCCTCCTCAATGGCAGACGCGCGCAGGCGTCGGGTGAGTCTCAGGTATACGCGACGTGTTAACAAACAACTGATTTATGTGTCTAATGTGTAGAATCTGCCCGCATCTAGTATTCCTTGACCAGTCACCGAGAACGACGCGCCGCCTGCGCAATCCCGACTTTACATCGACGACCGCGGTGTCTTGAGGGCTCGGTGGCCTCGCGAGTCTGCTGCCCCTCACTCTGCCCCTCCCTCGGACTTGGTCGGCGACCTCCATCCGTTCTGCTCGCAAACGTGCCAATGTCTTGTTCGACCCCCCCGACGCACCGCAGGACGCGCAACCCGCTCCTGCGCCCGTCCTCGCAGCGCCCGTCCCCGCACCTCGCTCGCTGGGTTATCGAAGTCCGCGCCGCCATCCGCTCACCGACATCTCCCTGTACAATGACGAGGCTCGTCCGCCGATTCTGGCCATACCGAAGCCCCACCACGTCTGCAGCATATGTCTGGCTGTGAAATCTCATCCAGTATCGTAAGTGCAGTCTATTTCTGTTCCTTGAGGATCTCTATCTGACGTTTCGCTTTATTTTCTTCGTAGCTACGCGTGTGGCCACAGCCACTGTTATGTCTGCGTTCGCCTTTGGCTGGAGAAGGGATGGGGATGTCCAGATTGCACGCAGGAAATGTATATGCCCCCCTTCCGCCACTACGGCGAGGAGAAGAGCATTCTGTATGACTACCCTTTTTGGATTGATGATAGCCGCGTGTCGTATTCTTTCGACGGACTCGATTTCCCTTCTCCTCCCCCCCGCCGCGTAGTCTTGGACCTCACTGATGCACCGTAATTTGTTTACCTTATTTTGTATGCCATGTATTATGCTCGCCATGTTTTGATTTTTTATGATATATGTTATGCGACATGAATTGGATGGACAGATTGAGAATTGAGTACAGCGACATATTGCATAGATTGAGAAAATTGAGTACAGCGAGGCACCGCAAAATGGACATATAATGTAAATATAAATTCTCCAGTTTGTCCAGCCACTATGGCATCCACACACCGTCGCTGGACCTATACCAATTTTTGATGATCTAGCGACTAGTGAGGCTTGGTATGCGTCGATGAAAACGAACAACTTACATGGGAAACATAAGCTATGAGGCGGCAGCGCTCATCGAGTTCGTCGACGTTGGTAATCCAGGGCTCGCGCCGAATTCCGTCCCAAGGAACTCGGAGGGGGTAGTAGCCAAAACAATCGAAGTACTTCGCGACCACCAATCGATAGAATCCTGCGGTGGTGCCGTGGTCGAGAGCATCGAGATATTAGGTCCAATGATGCCGCAGAAAGCGGAGCTTCGCGGGGTCGATAGAAGTCTAGCGACGAGCGGAGCGAGGCATGATGATAGGAGGGAGGAGAAGGGAGAGGATGAAACGGGAGAAAATCAGAAAAGGAAAGGACTGAGGTCCGACATCTCCGATAAAGCCGACATAGCGCCTCGTGAGCGCGTTTGAGGTCTGATTGACGCTCGCATCACTTCACCACCACCCGCCTTCGTCCACCGCCGCCCGCCTTCGTCCACCGTCCACCCCGTCCCGTCGCCGTCCGAATCGCCGCCGACATCACTCATGTCCTCTCAGCCGGCTCGCTCAAGTCACAAGCGACAGATCGGTGGGCCTCGGCTCGTCGTCAGCCACACAGCAACCCAGGAATCCTTTCGCAGTGCTGATGACCGACGGCAACGGACGCGTATTGGGACAGTGGCGGACACGGCGGGCCCCTCTCGCATGAACGACGACGGCGCTTGGCACCAAGAAGACCTCGCCACCAGCTCCGCACGCGAGGATCCCGACTTCACTTATCAGCTTGGGGCTTTTCTCGCGTCTGAGCCCGATATGGCGCCAGCGGATGGGATCTTCGTGGTGGCGGCGGCGACTAGATCTACCGGGGTGAGTTTGACCTACAATATCTCAGGGAAGGATTCATTCTGATACCCAATAATACAGCAGGAGCGACCTCTCCATGCTTGGTATCCGCTCCGCGACGAGTACGTCGCAGAACTGTTGCGGCGGGAGGGTCGGGGCTCGCGTAAGGTTTACGAGCGGTGCAGCGGAGCAAACTCAGCGTGTGAGGGGTCGGCGGAATTTCGCTGCGCGAATGGACAGTGTTTTGGAGAGGCAATGTACTGCCAAGAGTGCATTGTGGCCACGCATGCTCGCCTTCCGACGCACTTTATCGAAGTACGTCTTTTTCTTTACCTTCTTCTCCCCGAACTCGTCTGCATTTCATCTGTGGACCCTTGTCTTCTCTCTGTATCATCAAAGAGAAGATTTCTTTCGTTCTGCAAGGCGACGATCCTTTTCGACGATCGTATTTCTCCCCTTTGTTTCTCTGGTTGTAGTCAGATTCTCATCCGACTGCTGCTGACTTTTTTTCTCTTAGCATTGGTCAGGAACCCACTTTCAGCGGACAACTCTCAAGGCTCTAGGGCTGCGCATGCAGCTGAATCACCGGGTGGGCGTCGTTTGCCCTTACAAGAGACCGGCATTCAAGGACTTCGTGCTCTACGATTTGTCTGGCGTGCACGAGGTGTCCGTCGACTATTGTGGATGTCGCACAGACGATGGGTCGGCTGAGGGAGGCGAGCCGCTACCCGCTCGTACGCAGTTGCTGCGGGCCTGCTGGTGGCCGGCGACGATTGCGGAGCCTCGCAGCTGCGCGACTTTTTCCCTTTTACGGTTATTCCAAGTCCTGAATTGTCTGGGGAAGTTGTCAGCGTACGACTTTCTACGGGGTTTGGAGAAATGTACGGCTCATAACGGACTGGACAAACCGCCCGTAAGTGCGTTTTTTACGGGTATATTTGAAGTTTCTGACCAGACAGTCCTAGGATCGACGGCACCCCATATTGTTGCGTTTTTGTGAAATGTACTGGCCGTAGCCAGGAACGTTTTGCAAAATAATGTTAGGGCATGCCTTTGCAGCTGTTTTGATTGATAGCTGACTCCGGCAAGCTCGGCAGCCACCCCGCCGACCCATCAAGCATCTCGGCGGCATATATGATCGACGTACGATCATGCCGAGGCGTTCCGACCCCGGAAAGCTGGTCCGCAATCAAAAACTGGTTGAAAACGGGATCACATCAATCAATCAAATCAATTATGAGCAAGCGCCTAAGGCGCCTAATGAAATGGAGAATAATATTACATAAATAGGCGGAAAAAAGTCGGTACCGCCCCGCCCACGTTGCCGCCGCCCCGCCTACGATGCCGCCGCCCGTCCGCACTATTCCCCCTCGTCCTCACCGCCCAAAAAAAACTCTTCATCGCTGTTTATAGCGTTTGCCTCGCCGCCCTCCTCTTCACTGTCCCCCTCTTCCTCGTCCGTACCCTCTTCGTCGCCCCCATTGCCTGGCGCGGCGGGTACCCGCTTGCGCCCACGGCCGCGGTGCAGCTCCGTCATCGAGACCGTCACACGGCTCGCAAGCGCACGGTACGTTGCCGCCTGCTTTAAGGCATAGGCAATCGCACCCTGCGCATACCCGACCTCAACGGTGCCGACCGGAACCTCCGTCGCGCGGGTTTCCCACCGCTGCGCCTCATGCTCGAAGGATATCAGTACCCAACGATATTCCTCTTCCAGAAGCTCAACTTCCTCCGTCCAGCGACGAGCGCGTGCCCGAGCCTTGGTCCACTCGATGCGGAGGGCATCCTCCAGTTCAGCGTCGGTGCCGGTCGTCCCGGCAGACTGCCAAATCCAGGACACCACCCGACGATTCTCCGTGGGGTTCGTAACCATCTCCACGTCGACGTCGTCTGCGGAGCGCCCCACGTCGCCGTTGCCGCCGTTGCCGCTGTTGCCCTCCCCCTCCTCCTCCTCGTCATCCGTGACGTACTCCCCCTCCCGCCTCAGCTGCTCCAGTTTCTCCCGCCGTCGAGAGGCTTGCCTTCGGCGTGTCGCCTGCTGTTTGGTGAGTTCCTCCGGGTCTTCCATCGTCCGAACATCCTCTCGTCGCAGTTTTCGCCATCCCACCGTGCCCCCGTTTAGTGCGCGCAACGCTTCCCAAGCCGCTTGATACTTTTCGGAATGTAAAAGAATCTTGCTTTCGTTTCGGGCAACGAGGTTGCGCGCGCGTGTGTTGGCTCCCTGGTTGCGGACATGGAGTTCCTTGTAGGTGAAAAACCTGCTTTTGATATGCAGCTGATTACGGAGACGCATTAGCGCCTCCGAGCACTGCGCGTCCCGCGCCATGTTCTCCACGATCTGCACGCCGCCAATACAGCCCGCATCCCGCTCGGCTGCAGAAAGAGCGGAAGGGAGCATCAGAGGCGTCTTCTCCGGCACTTCCTCCGGGCTGGCGTCACGCCGTGCCAGTGCTTGAAGGGCGCCGGGGGTGTAGGTAGCCTGCAGCTTGCGGAAGCGAGCTATCCCGCAGCTGAGCTTCCTTCGCATGGCGATAATGTCGATTTGTTGCGCCGTCGTTCCCGCCTTCTTCAATTGCACTTGCGCCCGGATCCTCCGCCTAAACGACACCCCCTGAGATTAGTAGGCAGCATACGAAACGGTGATCCACGCACTGCTGATCCTCCAGATCCAGACCCTCAAAGATAAAGGAACTGGGGCTTACGTCGTGCAGCGCCAGCACGCCCCTTTGAAGTGACGCAGATTCTTCCCCCGCCAATCGAAGGCGTACGTCCGCCTCTTTCAGCGCTGGCGGCGACATGAGGCACAACAAGGAATGGCAAAACAATCAGAACTCACTAGCAGTGGTAATCTCGTATGGATTCTTTTTCCTCGGGTCCTTCTCGTAGTCGCTAACCAACTTCTCCCAAGCTGGCACGCGCGCAGCTTGCTCCGTCGAGAACACATTGAAAGATTCGCACTGTACGTCGCGCTCAAGTTTTGCTTTGTCGAGGCGTTTACGTAGCAGGGCACCTGGATTTCGCATAACGGTGAGCGAAGGCACAGAAACAAAGCAATGATAACATACCGATGTGGATCAACTTACTCCAGTTCCAGAAAGCAAAATGGTCGTCTAAAACATCCGCCCGTGAACCAGGACCCATCTCGCGCGTACTGGAGGCGACGCCGCCGAGATTGGCCCACGGGCGCTCAATGCCTTCACCGTCCGTTTGACCTGCGCCTGGGACAAAATTCAGGGAGAAGATGAGCTGGCAAGCCAGGGTGTGGGCATGGATATGTAGCTTGGGGATGACGAAGACGTATAACGCCAAAACGACATGGAGGCGGACGAGGGGCGGGAGTTCGCGGAGGCGTTCACGGAGATTTTTGAACCATTGGCACACTATATCGTACGATACGACCTTGCGCAGACGTTCGTGTATCCACCGCAGTATCGCTGCAGCGATATAATCCATATTTGAATACCTAACCGTAACCGTTAATCAGAAGTAAGAGAGAGAAGTCCGAGAATGAAACGCACCGCTCGCCCTTCTGCAAATCGCCCACACCCGTCGGTTGGACGAACTCATGCCTGGCGCAGACCCCCATCCCAACCCCCGTCACACTATACCCCCGCGAAAACTTGGTGTTCGCGTAATCTAAAGCCGCCAACCCACTGCAAGTGCTCATCTACGGGCAGCGGTGAGATCATTCCAACGATGATAGTGTATTTCTTACCTCATCCTGCTTGGTGACGGAGAGCAGGTACTTGCGATACGGTTCTGGTTCCACGAAATACGACCACCCCGTTCCAAGGCCGGGATCTCGTAGGGCGCTGGAAATAAGGCGCCGCTTGAGACGAAAACACGCGTCAAGCGCGAGGAAGAAGAGGTAGAGAAATCTACTCGAGAAGTCAGCTAAGTTTGGTGCGGATGAAACGGTGGAGACTGACCTCTTCTCCGGGGGAGCGGACTCCCAGTCATCGGGGAGGTTGATGCCGGGGCGGGGGCAGGCGGGGCATCGAATCGCCAGCTCTCCCGCTGTCGTCGCGTCAACTCCGTCAACCGCATGCCCCCGACCACCTCGTTTGAGCATCATGAGATGGCGGAACGCGCGCGTCATCCTCAGAAACTCGACGTATCGCTTTAGCAGCAAATCCCCCGCACCATCCGTCAGCCGCTCCAACGCGGAGTAAAAGTCGTACATGGTCGTCTTTGCTTGAAGCGTCAACGTTTGAAAGTGGTCGAGAAGCCGGAAAGTAGCGGCGGAACGGGGGTGATCGTGGGTCGCGGGGAACCAGCGCCGCCGAAGTAGCTGTACGCGAGGGTGGCCCATGTCCGCCTCGAGCTCGCAGGCACAGAAGTCGACGGCAACTTCGTGGATCCCGCTGACGTCCAAAACAACAAAGCTTTGGTGCCCCGGGCGAGGGCGTGTACAACCCGCGTGCCCAAATTGGATCCGAAGGCCTAAGGCTTTGAGCGACGTTCGTTGGAAGAAACGACCATCCCAGCTCTGCAGACAGGCGGTGTTACTAGACGGTCAGGCAGCCCATTAGAAACACATACCTGGACGCGGTGAAGGGGATTGCGAGCGTGGGCCGCTTTGCAGCACTCAGCACAGTACAGTGCGTCATCGTGGCAATCAAGACATCGTATGGTGGGGGTGGGTGTTCCGCAACCTGGGCAAATATCCTCTGAAGCGTCACCGCAACCGTCCAGGCGAAGCAGTTCGTGTAAATATTCATCCCGTAGAGGGCGAAAGTCGAATAGTGATCGGTCCTAATCAAACCAATCAATCAATGCACATAGAGCAACAAATATTTCCAACGCACCGACGGTTTGAACGTTTTCTTCTTCTTTTTTGGAGGGGAAGGAGGAGAAAAGTAGGCCTGTAAATCCATGTCGTAAAGCTCGGCAGCTTCAGGTGCGGCTGCCGGAGGGTTGTCGCCAATAGGATGTGGAGCCGAGGCTTGGGTTCGTGCACGTTTAACCGGGGAAGGGGGAGGCACGGCGAGAACCTCCGTGTGTACGCGACGCCCATCGGCTGATGGTCGCTCGACTGCTGTATCGACCGGATGGTTGATGGGAACTGTGGCGAAGTCGGAGACGTCCTGATTGAAAATATATTCGTTTGTTGTTCGCGCCTCGCCGCGCAGGGGCAAAGTTTTGAATCGTCGCATGAGGTGGGAAGAGAAAAATACGCGTAAATAACGCGTCTAAAAGATTTTCACCAAGTCAGCTAAGTGGAAAGTCCGAAGAAGCCGAAAAAGGCCGACTGAGTCATTCTCGCCAAGTCAGCCAAGTGAGAGATCCGAAGAAGCCGCCCGAGTCATAGTGATTCATTCGGCGGAACGGATGCCACAGCCACAACCGTCCTATTTTGTAAAATGTGACCACCACCCACTCGACCTTCATTAAAACTTGCCCTTCAACCCTCGCTCCTCCCCCAGCACCTCGTTCAATGGAACCGACGACTACACATTACCCACTCGTTCCGAATTCACGCGTCCCAAGACCTCGAACCACCGTTTGAAGAAATCGCTCGGCTATGTCGGTTTCGCTTGCCCGCCTGCTGACCGTGCGCCATGTGCACCGAGAATTGCACCTGAAAATCATGGAGCTAGCAGCCGGGCCGAGCAATGGCACAAATACCTACGCTGAAGTCGAAAACACGACGAAAACTTGCCCCTGCAGAATATGCCCCCCTCAGGTACGTCGAAACCCCTTCGTTCCCCCGCCAGTACGCGGCTCCGACGCTTGGAGTTGCGGAAAACACCCCACCCCCCCTATCTTTATCCGTCTACCTCGTCGCTGACGCCGCTACATGCTTAGGCCGCCGCACGCGATCAGGGGCGGAGTTCAGCCCCTTTTCATTCGCCAACGCCGTCGCCCTCTCGCTACCCGAAATCCGCATACGCGACTTGCTCGCACGCCGCGAAGATGGACCGGACTCCGACGCCGAAACCGACGCGTCATCCGACGACGACGACGACGACGACGAAGACCTGGAACCAGCCCCAGCAGCCGAGATATCGCCCCCCAACCCACCCCCCAAGCCCGACGGCCCCGTCAAAGGTTCCATCATCCGCATTCCACGCCCTGGTAGTCAACCGACGCGCGCCCAAACGCCCGGGGCTGCTATGCCCGGCTCAATCATCCGCTGCGCCCCGCGTCCAAAACCCCCCACCAAAATTGCTGTGGCCGCTGCCAAGATTGCCGCCGCATGCACCAAATCTGCCGCCAGCAAATCTGCCGCCACCAAGTCCTTCCCCACCACCCCCGCCCCTGGCAGAAAAGCCCGCTCCGCGCCCCGACATCAAGGCGAACAAGGTCGCGAAGAAGCGGGTGCGCGAGCGCCGCGTCCGTCGGGATGTCCGCGAAGAGCAGCGCATCAAGGGGGATACCCGCCTCAAAGCCGCCGCCCTTCGCCACCTTCGCCGCACCATCCCGCTCGCCCTCAGTAGCCGGATCGGCGGATCGTTTCACGCCCCTATTGCCTCGTCTGGGTGGCAGGCCGTGCGGCAGGACGAGAAGGATCCCCGCTCGTTCTACCTCAACGAGTTGCTCGCCCATGACCCGAAGATGCGGGTCTACGAGTGGGATGGTGTGCCGACCCCCATCGTCGACGCCGACAACTACATCCTCATCGGCCTCGGCGGGTTCCCCGACAACGGCACTGGCGATTGGCAGCAAGAGGTCGCCGTTCCCGCCGCGGACGCCATGCAGGCCGCCGCCATCACCATGTATAGCGAGCCGAAATGGCGTCGCAAGATGTTGGGCAAGTCGGGGAAGCCAACGCCGCGCCGTGGGGCTCACGCGTCGAAAAGTGCGGGGGCATCGATGGGCGGAGGACAGACACACCCACAAAACCTATCGCTCACCGTGCGCAACGCCGCGGTTCTGGCCTCCCTCTTCGCCCTCGAGCCCTTCCGCCGCATTGCCGGCTTCACTAACAGTACGTTTTGATTCCCTGCGCCGCAATCAACGCTGACGCCGCCTCCAGTGGTCTTCTACGCGTTCGCTCAACAACTCCACGGCTTCTACGCAGCCGAGTTCGACAAGATTTGCGCCCACGACCCCAGCATCCTTCGCAACCTCCCCCGCCGCCTCTCCGTCTTCTCAACCGCCACTTTTAACTTCGGCCCCGCCACCGTTACGCTCCCCCACATCGACTTCCGCAACTTGGCGTGGGGATGGTGCGCCATCACTGCGCTGGGGAACTTCGCTCCCGACCGCGGCGGTCACCTCGTCCTCTGGGACCTCAAGCTCATTATTAGATTTCCCCCCGGCGCCACCATCCTCATCCCCTCAGCAATCCTCCGGCATTCCAATATCAACATTGCTAAGCACGAAACGCGTTTCTCATTCACCCAATACACGCCGGCGGGACTCTTTCGATGGGTATATAACAAATTCCGTACCGACAAAGATATCGACAAGTCTAAAACCACCACCCCTCAAGAGCACGAGCAACGCCGCAAGGACCGCGCGCGGCGGTGGGCGGAGGGCATCAAAATGTATAGTAAATGGGAAGGTCGTACCCGGACGCTTTGATTTCTTTGATTTTATCCACGAAGTTATCGCCCTACCTACTCACTACTCGGTACTAAGATTGTATTCCACGTTATTCGCTTGTACCGTACCACCGTTGTACCGCACCACCGTGATATATTGAAAAAGGCTTGACTTGGAATTTATTGAAGATATAGCGAACTTGTTACGGCCATATAGCGAACTTGTTACGATTATAGCGAACTCGGCTTCGCTAATCCGCGGATGTATAGCGAACTCGGCTTGCTATAGCGAACTCGACAACGCCGGACTTCTCGGACGACGAGCTCACCCCTCATACCGGCCCCCACTCATCCCAAAAACCAGCTCAGCCTAGGTAATAGCAGCCTCTGGAGCATCCTGATTTTTTTCAGATTTTTCCGATGTCCTTGAAAAATTGAGGTCGATGGACGAAAGTCCAAGATTCAGTTAAGGATCACCTTTGGATCACTTCACCTCACACTTGACTTTCACTTCACCGGCCACCCACAACTCACAAAATTCGCTCGCTCACGGCTCATACCTCACCAATACTCCTCATCCTTCTTGCCAACTCAAGAATATTCCTCACCCCTTCCTGCAACGCTATGCGCCGAACGGAGGGTGGCGACCCCAAAAAAACCTCCAACCCCCCAAATCGCCGTTCTCTCACCAAATCTGACGGGGACAAATCTCAGAAAGCTCAGAATGGTTGCACACCTGCGCAGCTAGCAGCTATGGCGCGGTATCGGGACCGGTAATGTACCGCTGCATCCTCTAAAATTTCAGCGTACTGACTCTGCTCTAGACATCAATCCACGTTGCGAGAGAAGGCGCGCGAGCGTATGGCCCGGTAAGCCCCTTTGCTTCACTTTGAAAATTTGCCCGTTTTCATGCGCGTTGAAGCCGTCGCGCCCTTCTTGCCGACGATCCCCAGGATCAAGTCCAATACCGGGAGAGGGCGCGAGCGGCAGATGCGCGCTATCGAGATGCGCAGGCTGGACGGTTGAGCAGTCGACAGGTGGACCGTAGGGCGATGTGCGTATCCATACGTCGCGTCGATTTATATTTGCTGATCACAGTGTCTAGGTCATACATTCAAAAGTACGGTACGGAGGCCTGGTTAGGGCGTGAGGAGCGACGGAGGAAGTTTGTAGAGAGGTGCAGCGTTGATTCCGGAGGCTCGCCGTCGAAGGGTTCAGCGTCGAAGGGTTTAGCTTGATGTTTTTGTCTTTTTTGTCTTGTTTTGAATATATCTTGTCTTGATGCTTTTTTCTGGTCTTAAATAAATCTCGTCCTTCTCAGCATAGAGACCGGCAGTATTTACATTTTGCTACGAAGATTACGGTTTACATTTCCAAGAAATAGCTACGACGGGCGGTACGTATACACTAATAGAATGTGCCGCGCATGGATTGGCTAAATGAGTGAAGGGGTAAGTATGCAAAAAGAGACGGGGTGGAGCACTTACAGCTCAACCAGGACTTCTTTCAGTTGCTCGCGCGTGTCGGGCTGCCCTTTGAGGGTCTCGATTCTACGCAGGGCGGCCATCAGGCGCATCCAAGCGCGCTCTGCGGCGTCGATCGCCTCCAAGTCTTCCTGGAATTGACGTTCGAGATCGGCGTACGGGGTCTGAGTGGTAGCAGGGATGCTGGGGCTGTCGCTGTTGTCGCAGTCGCCGTGGTCGCGACCTTCCTCGCTGCCATCATTGGAGACCACACTGGCGTGATCGTCAACCGCGACGGAGGAGGCGTCGTCGTCGCCATCGTGGTAGCTGTCGACTTTGTCGGCGCGTATCGCTGAAAAGAGTTGGCGCATGCTGGCTTCCATGCCGTCGACGCGAGGCCCGTCCTCAGTGCTGAGATTTTGAAGTTGGACGCGGATGCCGCTGAGAGTGGTTTCAAAGGAGTCGGTGGGCTGGCGCATCCAGAGGTTGGGTTCGAGAGCGTCATGGCGAGTGCCGGCTGGCATCTCGAGGTGAGGACCGGTGAGAAAGTCATTGCTGGCGGCCCAGGCGTCTTCGGCATAATGGCTGCAACATTTGTTAGCCGGTGGAGATTTCCGTGACATATCAAAATGGTGAGAATCTCACCCATCATTCATCCTCACATACTCCTCGTTAACGCTCTGGTCACCGTTCAAGGACATGGTTTGCGGTGGAAAGTTGGGGGTTTTTTGGAAAGGAAGTGGGCCGTACCTACCGCGGGAATGTGGCGCAAGAAGCTATATAGCTGCGTCCGTGACTCGTGAGCCCTCCATCGCCTTTTTACCTCCCTCCACAATCTTTCGCAAATTTTCCCTCCCTCCACTTTTTTTCACAAAACATCCCCTTCAAAAAATGAAAATGGAATTGGATCGACAGGCCGTCAACGACATTCTATCATACAGACCGTCCAATCCTCGACAGGTTGGGGGCCGTTGCCGGCCCTACTTCTATCCAGAGAAGGGGCACGAAAACACAAACGACGTCGACCACGACCCCAATGTGCGCTACTACGTCGTTGGGCTCGCCCACTGTGGCGGTGGGGTCTTCACCTGCCCGTGCGTTTCCTTTTGCTGCCTGGCGTTCCACGCTAATTTTTTTTCAGGGTTAGAGCGAATCGCGAAGTCCATAACTATGCCGGGCACGTCAAAAAAGCGGTCAATACTTGGAGGGAAGTCGAATCGGCGTGGGGAGAAATGCATGACACGCACCACGCTGGCGGGTGTCCCGAGTTCACGCTGCCCCCCGACATCAGCGCCCCCACACCCGTCTATTTCAACAATTCGATTCGCACCGCCGCCGCATCCTACCTTCCCCTCGTCTCCCCCACCGTTTGCTCGCCTCCACCTTGCCCCTCGACCTTCACTCCGTGGCCCAGCGACGACGCCCCGCCTCCTCAAAGCGCTCCCCGCGACGGTTTCGGCGGGTTGATCCCTGGCGCTGCTCGCGCGCCGCCTAGCCCGTCAATGCCTCGTGCCCGCCCGCCCGTCACACCGCAGCCGGGAACGCAGGTTGCTCTCGGCTCCCCATTCTCCCCGTGTGTACCCTCCAGCGTCTCTCCTTCCCCGCTACGACCACCGCGTGCCCCTGCCTCTTTCCCCATCCTCTCGCCACTCGCTCCGCAAGCGCCCACCCCTCCGCCGCCCACTGCGTTATACAGCTCCCCGCGCACCTCTTCTCCTCTTAGCCGCGTGTCGGACGTCCTGTCCGACATGTCGTCGGGTTTTTTTGTCGGACATGGAGTTGCCCGCAAGCACCGCTTCCCCGACCTCGTCGCCCCGCACTCTGAGCGCTATCGACCTCGACGAGGACGACGAGTACGCGGCGGAGTTTGCGGTGGATGATGGGGCGTACGCACCGCGTGTTATGTGGGCCGTCAAGGGAATAAGGCATAGCTCGTGGGACGACCCTCGCAATGCCATCGCCGCTGCGCAGGCGAACGGGATGGGCCAGATGTTTACTCTCATGTCCTCGATGGACGAGCTGGAGTTGGAGAACATGCACAGCTGGGGTGCGGTGGCTCGGCGTGCACTGGGTTCGCGTTAGCGGTCTGAATCTGGGGACGTTTTCTTGGGTTTTCTTTCCTTTTTTCTTGCTACACATCGTCCCCCATTGCTATTGCCTTCGGGCCGTCTCTCCTCTCCCCTCTCGCCGCCTCGCTGTTCGTTGTCGCTGTCGTATCGCTGTCGCTGTTGTATCGCTGTTGCCGTCCTTCATCTAGTTTGATATCTTGCTCTACTGTACTCTCTCGGACTCCACGCTGCTATTTTCTCCTGCTCCTTCCCTGCCCCCTCCCTGACGATTGTCTACGTATGATGTATTTCTTGGACTTCTTTTTTCCTTTCATTGTACATAGCTTGTTTGTTGTAAATGAATAAATTCCGATTCGTGTACATGAAAACAGAGGACTGAATTAAGAGTAGAGAAATATTTACACTGAGTATTTGCCTAAGTAATGACGAGGCGAGGTGCGGCGTTTGATATGCCTTTGGGTGGTGGGAAAAGTTGTCAACAACGCGTCCTTTGCGTCCCGTCCTTTACATCCCTCCCTAGCATCTCCCATGGGTCGAAGGAGGAAAGAGAAACCGATCGACGAGGCCCCCAAGAAACGCGGCAACCCGGGCGACATTCACGGGTCGCGCGAGGTATTCTTGATGGGAAAGGTGGATGAATACTGCGCGCACTCAAAAGCGAAAACGACGCGTACTTTTTTCCCTAAACTCTGGAAGGAATATTGGGAGCTCTACCCCTGGGATGTGTCGGTCAACGAGGAGCCACCCAAAGACCTTGAAGCTCACAGAAATGCCAGGGGTGTACTGAGCGCCGAGGACGTCAAGCGCAAAAACGATATCCAGAAAAAGACGCAGACCGTGAGTGTTGACTGTGAATGACGCGCTGAATAGATGCTAAATGTTAGATCGCGTCTGCAGAAAATCAAACGCTGGCTGACTTACGTGCGGCGCAACAAGAAGGGCGGCAAAAACCCATTCAGCAAATGGCTCCATCAACTGAGCCACATAGAGGAGCGTCCCCCGAAGCGAATGCCCCTATATCAGTTGTACATGCAGGACGAGAAGGTCAACGACAACGTGAACAAAATCTTTCAAGAGCGCCATCCGGATTTAGTTGGCGGTGGAAATACAATACAGCAACGCTCGGCGATCGCGCGCGAGTTGTTGGCGTCGGAGTCAGACGAGAAGAAGGATGCGTTAAAGGAGGCGGGGGATGTGGAGTTTGACGCGGCGATGGCGGAATTCAAAGCAGGCAGCGGGGTCGAGGCAGCGACGGTGACCGATCCTGCGGTACAACATGAGTAAGTGGATCGTTGTTAGAAAGATTTGACGCCTGAAACTGACCGGTTGGGTAGAGCGCGCACGCGGCTTTCCGTGACGGTGCAGCCGCTTCTTGACTCCATCCGCGCCATTACCGGTAGCCAAGTGCTGTTGATGACAGGGGCCATCGTCGACGGCAAGTTCGACATCCGCTGTATGCACGCGAAGGGTGAGGGGAAACAGGGCCTCGACTTCACATCTTGGGACAATCTGGGCTTCAAAACCGCGGTTTTGGATCAGTGGATGAGGTACTTGGTGGCGGCAGGTAATCACATACCTTGTACAAAACCTATCAAATCGCTAACCGTGGTTCAGCGTCTAGCCCAGACGCGACGGGCCCCCTGGAACCCCTGGAACCCCTTCAGGGCGCTGAAGAAAGCAATGCGTCGGGCACCACCGCTCCGACGGTAACGGCGCCAGCTCTGATTGCGACCAGCAGCGCGGCTGCCTCCGCCGCACCCTCGACACAAGTTGTTTCCGCTAACCCGCCGGTGGAACCCATAGCCGCGCGCACGACGCGCAAGCGGGGGTCGAAAGCTACGTCGAAAGCTACGTCGAAAGCTACGTCGAAGCGTGGCGGGCAGAGTCGCGGCAAACAGGGCAAACGGGGTAAAGCAGCCGCAAGCGAGGAGAGCGAGGCCGAGGATGGCGATAGCGACGAAGACGAGGACGAGGACGATGACGACGACGGGGATGAAGACGATGAGGACGACGATGAAAGCGGGGGTGAAGAAGATGGGGAGGGCGATGGTGCCGGTTGGGAGGATGACGGGGACGAATGGGCTGGGTGGGCCGACGAGCTGGACGAGCGTCTCAACGCGATGCCTTTGGTCAACTCTCCACTGAAACGGGCGGTCAAGCTCCTGCCGCCGGCTGACCAAGACACCCGTCTGCGCGAGCTCGAAAGGGGGAACGAGCTGTTTGTGACGCGGGAGAGTAATATGGCGCGGACGGCGGAGATGCTTGACGGGCTGGGGATTAGGGAGGATTTGGCGAATTTGATGAGTGAGATCAAGGCCGCAAACAAAAAGAGACCCAGCGAGGGCGATGGGCCGCCGGCGAAACGTAGGAAAGCCAGCGAGGAGGAGCCTGGCGATGATGACGGTGATGACGACGGCGGGCCTAGCGACGGCCATGGAACCGCTGGGGAGAAAAAAGCGCGGGGGGGGGAAGAATGCCCGAGCTCTTCCCGGTGTCGACGCGAACGGCATCGCTCACTGGGCGCGAGACGCCCAAAGCCAGCTCCTTGCCGGCGACTGCGACGAAGAGTGGAAGAAGGTGGTAGCGTTGTGGTGGAAGCTGGAGGAGCAAGCTGGTTTCAATGGCCCCGTAAGTTATTTATTCGTGGCGTCAAATTGAATTCTACTGACCAAAATGTAGGCCAAGGCAATAGGGACAACGTTCAGGCCGAAGGAAGTGGCGGGCTGGATCAATCGCGCCCGTGTTGGCGGTCCCCAGCCTGCGCTCGTTGACATATACGCGTTTGCAGCGATATGGTGGAAATACTGGGTGAAAATCAATCCGGAGTGGCGCGCGCGAGTGCAGGACGGAAGGAGGCTGGCGAAGGAGGGGCAGGGTGACTGGAGTACGTTGAAGAAACAGACGGGGAAAAACGGTTTGTTGAACGCGCTGATTTGCTTGCGTTGGTGGAGGGATGCGTTGAAGATTACATCGGACGCTGGGTGGAAGGAACCGGTGGCGAGCGACTGGAAAGAAGCGGTGGGGGAGGTGCGCTGGGTCCTGGAACAATTTGAGTAAGTGGTCGCTCCCAAGCTTTGTTCGAAATCATACCAAACTCTGAGCGCTCGATGGTAGTGCAAGCGGTACTGATCGGACGGATGTGGAAGTGGTACAAGCGGTGGCACAGTAAACGCGCGAACGAGGGAGGAGAAACGTGTCGGGAGGGTGGGGGAGGTGGGGGGGGAAGAGGCTTGATGTATCTTGGGCCCACGAAGGGCGTATCTTGCACGGCGGTGGTGGGAGGAAGGTAGCTGGGTTGATATGTTTTCCATGATTGATTTCAATCATTTGTGTCATGATCGGCGGTGATCGGCGGTGATCTGGGCCAAAAACCCCACAATCAACTCCGATTCCGCATTCCCGAATCAATCGGGCTCTGGAAAGTCCCGCGGGAACTTCCGAGGCCCACCCGAACTTCTGAGACATAGTCCGAGCCGATCAGGTACCACCAAGCCGAAGAACAAACGAAACGGCGCACGGCAAGTGCTCGCCGAGCCATCAAAAAGTGTTTGATGTACATCAGATCAGTAAATTTCGAGCTCCGATGATCCCTGTGATGGTCCCAGGAGCAGTGTTATGTAATACTGGCAGTGGCCACAAAGTTTTGCAAATACGTTCTGGCCACGGCCAGTATATTTTGTATTCCAACAACAATATGGGTTGTCGACGGAAGCCCTTTATGCACATCGTGCGGCAATGGCGGGAGGTGAAACGGATGAAACGGTTTGGTCGGGGTCATGACGCAGCGGGGGTGCGCGGGACGAAGCAGGGTGAATTGGCGCTCAAATGCAGGGCGTGTCCGCAGACAGGGTGGAATTTGCCCGACAACTGGGAGACTATAGATCCGTTCTTTCGGTCAGTGTAACGTTTGCGATGAAAAGAAAATGTCTGATCGATGCTTTGCAGATATCTCTACTGTCTGTTTCTATCTCAAGACGCCAACTTTCGACTGTCGAATCGCGCCGTGTCCTCCGAAGCGTTGGATCCGATCTGGGGGGATGGATATGGTTATTTTTGCAAGCGAGAGGGCGACGATGGGTACAAAGCGCACATCGCCAAGAACGTGAACGAGCAGGAAGTATCGAACTGCTCGGGGTTTCAGGCCATGTTCATGGCAAATACAAGGAAGGTCAAGGGTTTGCGGACGACGGGCGTCGGGGGGCGTTACGTGTGCACGCCACAATATGTGGCAAGGGAATGGCATCGGAGATTTGCAGGTCGGAGAACGGTAAGTTTGGATTCTGACTAGACAATCGCAATTCTAACGCCGCTTTTTAGCTACAGTAATATGGACTTTTTGGTCGTCTCGGTCCTCCTCGTCTACCATGTGCTGTGCATGATCATATCTTACGATATAGCATGCCAATACTCCATCCATTTCTGGGATCGGATGGTGCAATTTCCTCGGCATCTCTGGCTGAAAGTCCCGCCGCGCGAGGTACGATGGAAGGTTCCTAACTTCCATCTGCCCGCTCACAAGAAGAGATGTCATGCGGCCTACTCCTTCCATTACACTCGGGGGGCGGGGATGACTCATGGGGAGGGCGTGGAGCAAAATTGGTCTTTTTCGAACGGCGCTGCCGCGTCGACGAAGCTTATGGGTCCGGGGGCAAGACAGGCAACTCTCGAAGATGTTTTTGGATTTCACAATTATGACAGGCAGTTGGCGATGCGTGAGTGGGTTTTGTTAATGCGATTGTCGTGGCTGAATCAGGGCTTAGATAACGTATTGCCAAAACGCCTAGCGGTTAGCATCAAGGAAGGCCTGAAGCACAAGGCTGCCTTCGACGCGTTCACGAAGGGTCTTGAGGCGTCACAGCCGGAGGAGGTGGCGGCTTGGAGAAAGCGGGTGATTGAGTGGGAGGCGCAGCCGCACCCCGAGTTGGGGGAGTCGCCGTTTGAGCTGGCTGAAGAAGGTAGGGTCTCGGATGATCCGTCTGCGAGAGTGGTTGCTGATTATGCGATAGTGACGAAACTTCGCGACATACAGCTGCAGGTCGCAACGGAAGAGTTTTTGTGTACCGAGGGCAGGCGTCGAGATCGAGCGGGACCACACGCAGGGGAGTTTCGTGACCCTGGGATTGCAAGTGGAGGAGACGCAGTACGCGCTTTATCTCTTGCTTTCAGTAAACGCTGATACGAATGTGCGTTGCAGGCGCAGGCTAGAGGTCGACGTTCGTGCCCTTAAAGACCCCTCGACGTCACAACGGCTGGAATTCACGAAACGGCGAACCACCCTGCTTCGCCGCATTCATAAATTCCGGCAGATACAGGCTGTTTACATGCCCTCGGTCCGCGCGCTTCTGTCGGAGGCGCAGCAGGGGATCTACGACGGAAATGGGGACCAGCTTCCGGAGGCAACGCGGCTGTTCATGCCGTCGGAGCTGGGGAACAGGGAGGTGCGCGGACGGGCTTGTGCGACGGGATTGGCGGAGATTGAAGCTCGGATGAGACACGGCGAGGCGTGCGATGCGCTAGAGGCCGTTCGTCACGGGTTGCGTGCCAGAACGATGACGAACCGTTTCAAGCTTCGGAATTGGACGGGCCAGGGAGCCATGACAAGAGGGCAAGCAATCCTGCGGCAAATCAATATCAAGATTCATGCCGCGAAGCTACGGTATCGTTACGCGCGGGCGGCGTTGTTGGTGCTACGAGGTCACGGCAGCTGGGAGGAGGAGCTGAGGATTCTTGCCGACGATGACGTGCGAGCGCTGAACGAGCGTGCGTTGACAGCGGAGGAGAAGGCTCAAAATGAGCACTGGACTGAGCTGGGCGGGGCAGTCCTGGAAGGAGGGGTGGAACGCGCGGCCGGTGTAGCAGCCGGGGAAGGCTCCCACACTTTGTCTTGGATCTGGTACACAGCGGGGCGCCTCTCGGACGAAAGCGACGGCAAATTGCTCGATGGTGAGTGATTTATTGATGCTATATGTGTTTACAGGTCGAGATAGCTAACGTATGATCTACTAGCTCTGCGGGTGGAGTGGAGTAAAGCCTATTCGAGGGCGAAACGGTATTCGGAGGACGTGCGGCTACTGCGGGAGGAAATGCGGCGGACCGTCGCATTCGGGCAAACGGCGGCTGTGATGTGGGACGAGCTCGCGGCGAACGCGCAGCTGCCTGGCTCCGAGCCGGAGGTGGTCGAGGGGCGGCGCGCATATGCATGCGAGCGCGCGGCGCATGAGCGCCGTACCTGTACCGTATTGGAAAAGCAATGGGCGGGAATCCTAGTGAAGGCGGATGCTTACCTTGAGGGGACAGCTTCCCTGGATGCCGAAGCGGTGGTTACGATTGAGATAGAGGCTGGGGAGGATCTGGATCCAGAGGAGGAGGAGGCGCGATTGGAGGCGGAGGCGGATTGATTCGTGAGGGGGCAATGTATTGTGGATTAAATATGAATAAACAGCGGCTGGGCTCGGCATGCTGAACTTCTGATGCCACAAACAGCACTGAACGGCAACGTACCAAATCAACGGCAGGAGTGGGGCGGCGGAAGATGGCGACCTAAATGGGGAGGGCAGGGGACAATGTATTATGGGCCTGCCATGGCTGCCCGGCCAAGATGTACCCATAATACAATGTCCCCCCCTGTCATGGCTGGGTCTATTGTATTATAGGGCCAGCCAACACTGAAAGGATTATACACTAGTGGGAGGTCTGGCACTGTCTACGACTGCGCTGGTATAGCGTGGAAGTTATAATATTCCAGAACAGACCTATCACGATAGGTCTCTAACCATCCGGAATAGGATTGGGAGTCACCCTGTGTTCCGACCAAAGGCAGAATGAGTGGGATATAACTTGGGACTTATAAGAACCTGCCGAAAGGCCAGAAGGAGTGTTTCCTGGAGGCAAGAGGCTTTCACGAATAATTCTATAAATCAATTGCGAGGGATTTGCGGACGTAGAATATTCCTACAAGGAACTACACGTCATGCCGAGGTGGCTGCCGCCGTATTACGATCAAGGAGCACGGTCCGAGGAGGGACACCCATTAATGCCAATTTGGGCAATATTGATTGGGCCGCAGCGGGCCACTGTCATAACATAATGATCGGGATAAGGGAGTGGAACTCAATGCACTTTTGATCCATTTCCTGTTCTGGCCACCAAGGATAGGGCGAGGGCATAGCGGGCCCTAGGTTTCTCTCACAATATACCCGTTTGTCAATTGTTCGGTCTCTTATTATTTATTAGTGAAAGGTATCAAAGGCATCGTTTCCTGTACTGGTACTCCAGTGGATTCCCTCCTCTCGTTGTGAGCGTCAAGCCAGTGTCGGCTTCGTGAACAACTAGACGTTGGACTCCATTCGAGATAAACTCCAGAAGCTTATTTGTTTCTTTGGTTTGTTTCGTCAATATATACTGTCTGTTGGATCATCTCTTGAATTGTACGCGTGGAATATTGGAAATTTTGGGAACTTACGCGTGGAATTATAAGAACTTTTGACCTACGGGACGCGTGAAACGGATATCGGACATCTTTCGCGAGTGATATATTGGCTTAACAAGCAACTTAAACACCTAAACCTCTTGAGAAGAGTTACATCTCAATCCCTTGTTGAAACCCACACTTCCTGTGTCAACATAGGACTCGTATAGACGTTCTCTGTACAAAGTCAGCAACCGCGAAAGCTTAAGTTAGAATATTTTGAGTGTTAGAATAGTTGGATTGCCACAGTCTATACTGGACTGGAACCCCGAACCTCGCACGTCGATCTCATAGTGGTTAGGATTATATTTAAGATTTAATTAGGGATTTAATTCCTTTCATTTCTTGGGTGTTTTCCATAGTTGCCCTATAGTCAGTGTTTCACCGGCAGGCAATTTCCGACACCACGAACATGCTCGATGACCTGGCGACAGATTTGCAGCCATCAGCAGCTATCCTCCCTCTCAAGAAGGCCAGCATTGCTCCCAACCAACACTCTTGGTCTGAAACAGCAGCGGTGATGCAGATTGGGGTGGTGAAGAGCAAGAAGCGGTCAAAGAACACGGATCCCTACGGTGGCAAGGAAAGATCGGGTAAAAAGGCCAAGCCTGATGCGCAGGAGCCTCTTACAGCAACCCTCTCCATCCCCACACCCGTGGCCTCTTCATCAAACACCAATGCAGAACCATCCACAAGCTCATATTACCGCCCCCGCCCCAATATCCCTCCTGCCACTCCTCCCGAGACTACCGTTGTCCTTACATCCTCGAAAAAACAGAATGTTCCCGTGGCTTTTGATGCGGAAACCTTCGACTTGACGGATACAGTGACTCTCAAACACCTCAATAACCCTCAATTGCGCTCACTCTGCCTCAAGTACGACATTGATACGGCTCGGAGGAATGATGAAATGGTCAAAAATATCGAAGATTACCTCCGAACAAGGCAGTGGCAGCAAAATATTGTCCCGAGCTCGTTATCCTACCCTACATACCCAGCTTTTTATCATCCATATATGTATCATCTACAAACTCGCTCATAGCAATTATAGAATCTTGTGGAGGGCTTAATTTGTTTCTACCGCACATTCAGCGAGTCGGAATTTAGAAGATTAAATTTAATTTTTTGATTCGGCGGCAAAGCAAAAGACCGTGGGTGAATGAACAATGACCTACAATGGCTCAGCTCCCCGAGTCGAACCAGTGCGCTAAAGGCAACTGGTTCGCCTCCGAAAACAGTTGAAAACCAAACACGACACGCAAATTTCCTTTTTCGGTGCACGTGACCGGGGCAAAAAGTCGGCAACTCCTTGCCGGAAACGGCATGTTTGCACTTGTTTATTCCCTTTGGTGTCTTGCGGTTTCATGTTCCCTCGTTTTCGGTGTTCTACACGAATTAGATGATCATTGTATCAAGGTAGAAATTGCTCTATCTTAACATGTTTCCGTAAAAATATCTGGCTTTCCCGTGGTACATGCGCTTCTGCGTACAGTTCAAGTTGGGACCCGCATATTTGCGAACTCCATGTGTCTGAGAAAATTTACCAAGAATGCCCTAGCACATGTCTATCAGTATCTAATTATCTTAGGCATGTTGATTCTCTTCCAAATCTTGACAATACAGCCGGAATGAACTCAAATTCCTGGTGGTGTAACACATGTCACAGGCATCACATGGTTGAACTTTGGGAGTTACGCCTCCCGTGTGTCTCACAACATGGCCGGAACCCTTTGTCTTCGCAGTAGAGGATCTTTCTATCGCCTCCAGAAGTCTTGAAGTTACCTCAGAACCAGAATAATCCCCGTTGATGCGAGATTAACTGTGTATTTCAGTTAAATGCAACCTCCTGCAGACCCCATGAGCAGAAATCCCAGAATCCCGCATGATAGTGCTGAAGAGAGACTACCAAAATCATCGAAGCGGCGCTAGAATTAGGGAATTTCTGACATTGTAATCAATTGAAGCATGTTTTACACTAATAGTAACACAAACACTGATATGGTGGTCGCCCTTGACTCCGTTGCAAGAGTCGAGTGAGCTAAATAGCAAAATCTAACTCTATGTCAACTACTCTGTATGATATTGGACCCAAAGTAACCTTGCGAGCCTCGCTAGTAACTGATTTTACTCATCTTCCGTAGAAATCCTTCACGCCCTTCAAATCTTGGTCAATCCTCCGGTTACCCTGAACAAAACTGTTGATAATTAGCAGCTTAACAAAAGTACTATGCCGGATTTTTTGTTTTAAGGCAGTGTCCTGAGAAAGACCCGTAAGTTTGGTTCAAATGGCACTAATTTTCCGTATTTTGAATAAATCGAAATTCTGGCATGATACTTCTATTTTCCTGCCTAGTGACTACAATTTTTGCCAGGTAGTCGAAGGGATAGCATGAGGTTAGAAGCCGCTGAAGCTTTTGCGAAGTTGGAACCAAGCTCCCCTGCCAATCAAACAGAGACAAAGCTGCCGTTTCCGGCAAGGGCAATGCCCGTCATCACTTCAAGTGGTGGACATTACAACAATTCAGTGTCTGAGTGGGAGGATGCAAACAACGGCCAAAAAAAAATTGGGTGGTCATAGATCGGAGCGGGACTGTAGCGCGAGCCTACTGGGACCCAGATTCATAGTATTCTTACTTCTTCATTGCTTCGTTTGTAATTTCTCGTTACTAGCACATGTTCGTTATTTCTTCGTATTTGGCATTTCCGGGTTTGTAAAAACTCTAAGTTATAATCAGAACTCTTATTGTTCCAACATTCACAATCTTCAATCTTGGAAAATTCTACGAGACACCCCGTCCGTCGTACAAAATTCAGAGAAATCGGGAATTTTTTGTTTCTCTTGGTCATTGCTGGGGCTGATCAACACAGCCTCCATCTCCCTTGCTTGCGTCAACCACCTCATCGAGCTCAATGGATACCTCCTCCGGCCTAAGCACCCAGGCACAAGCTGAAGCATTCCTCAAAGAGTTGAAGGATGGCAAAGATGAGAGCCAAAAGTGCGTAGAACTGTGCTGGTACAAGCCTGCCTGATCTGATAACAAACCGTGCTATTCTCTAGTTATATCTGGCCGAAAATCGACTTCAGCAAGGTGTCTGACCGCACGATCGACAATCTCTATAACTACTAGTACAGCAGGAAGGAAATTAGGCGAGGTGAAGTATTCTCTTGCCAAGCCACCACATTCTTCAAGAGCCTCAACTCTTCAATACTCAAAATTGTTGCTAGGAGCAACCGCAGAGCAGTGTTGAATACCAATTAAATGTTCAGCACCAATTGAAATTGTGCATCGGTGATGCAGGATAATTTGAGACAAGGGCCATACTGCTGCAGAGCATTCTCTCCATCTTCAATCCGGGCCTCAGATAGTACACTGCATTTTATACACTCCGCTCAGACGCAGAATTCAACCCCCAGAACGAACAGAGAAGTAAATCAAGAAGCTTCGGCATTTGCCGGATTGCCCAATTTGGTGTATCTTGTGATGTTATCACCTCCATACACCCTTTTCGGACACATCATCAAAGCATACCTTTTTGGGACACGATCAAAAGCATACTTTTCGGACAGCATACACCATATAGGGTGTATGCCATCACCACAAACACCATTAACGAGCCCTGGTGGCGGGTGGGAAACGTCGCGCGGAACTCGCTGTCAACTCGAGTCGCAACTCGATCCCACTCAGCACGATCGAGTTGACACCGAGTTCCGACTCGAACTCGACTTCACTCGACTCGGTGGCAACACTACAAGTTCTGGGTGAGCTCGGCACGGTGTGTCGCATCTCATGCTATCTCATGGAGATGTATCGCACTTGCGGGGTGCCGCAGATGTCGCATCTGGTCTATCCGGGCTAGTGATGTCAAGGTTCGGTCCAGAAATCGGTTCGAACCTGAACCGAACTGGACCAAACGCTGCGTTCAGGTTCAGGGTTCAGAATTTCCCCGAACCGAACGCAAAATTGAGGTTCAGGTTCGGGGCGATGAGCACTGCGTTCAGAACGCGTTCGAACGCCGAACGCGAAAGCCCATCAATATTGCATCAAATCCTCAATTTGACCCGAAATTCTCACCTCACAGCGTTGATCCGAAGGAGACATACCTTGCTACGGAGATGTTGGCAACTGTTGGCAATCAGTTTCACCTTCGACGGCGTTGTGGGTCAAATGCAAGTCCATTGATGGCGCATCAGTGAGGTCTCAGTATTCGGCCGATGTTTCCCTCGCACATACTTGGGCTGTTTGTTGTCATGAAAGGGCAGGCAGTGAAGAACTAAGCTTCGGGACATACCAGGAGTGAGAGGGAAGCCCCAGATATGTTTCTGGGGCATAATTTTTCGACCCCGGAAGTTGCCGACTTGGGAAAGGTTCGAACGCGTTCGAACGCCGAACCGAACCTGAACGCGCGTTCAGGTTCAGAGTTTGGTGAATTACTGAACCGAACGCGACGTTCAGGTTCGGGGTTCACAGAAAAGAGCTCCGAACCTGAACTGAACCGAACCTTGACATCACTATATCCCGCTCTACCTAGGCCCTTTGGATTTCGTGAGGTTTGAAAATTTATTGAATGCAAGGAATGTGCCGAGCGTAAGCTAATGAGAGTGTACGTACAATACTTATACCGGGAAGAGAGAGCGATAGTATACAGACCATGTGAATCCAATATTAAAAATACAAATCAGCGTCGCCCCCACGGAATATCACCCAGTTTTTGCCGTACTGGTTTCGTTTTGCCATTTGCTGTGCTACCAAGCGGCTCGCGTTCGCCTAGTCTGCTCGTCGACCCGTACGTAGGCCCGACTGTCTCTGAGGCGGTTCGCCGTAGCTTCTTGGGGGCCAGAGCAGCGACCCGCGGTGAGTCAATCGGCGAACCGTTGTCGTTGGATGTGCTACGTGCTGCCTGCGGCGCCGCGCCACTGCGTGCAGCTTTGTCCCCAGCGGGCTTGAGGCCGGGTTTCAAAACTGGGACTATCTCGCGCGCAAGCTCGCGCACAAGAACCGCGCCATCACCACCTCCACGACTCAACCCTTCTACGACTCCCAGCAGCCCGTAACGCTCTACGAGCATTGCCCTATTGGGGTGCAGCTCACAGACAGTGCGTAGCACACGCAGCAAGTTCAACCGGACGACAGCTTTCTCCTTCGAGTGTCCACCCCCTGCGGGGGCAAGTTTTTCGACGATTCGCTTGAAGAACGGAGGTGAACGCGATATCGCGATCGTCAATGAAGATGACAACCGGGTAATCTTGAGGAAAGGGTCGAGCAGATTCTCGAAAGAGATGGCCTTGGCTGAGACGAAGCATTTGACCAGGGCAGCAACCGAAGACGGCTTCGTCAGCTCATCCTCGATGCGAGATGTCTCGTCTTGCAGCCATGAAAGAACCGACTCGAGCGCGCTGACTTGGAAGTAAGGGTCCTCGAGGAGTTTCACATACATGGCTAGCCCATCATGCTGCCATAGAAGCGTCCGACAACTCTTGCCTGCACTAGCGAGATCGCACAGAATTGGTAGTGCGAACTGTTTGAGCGGTGAACGGGTTTCTATCACCCGCTTCAGGCAAGGAATGATGCCAGCTTGAGCTGCCTCCTCTTGTCGTGACTTATTCAACCTGCATAAATTATAGCAAGTTTGGAATATGTGGTTTGCCATTTCCTACAACATTCATTAAGACGACATCAAGAGAACCTACTGGGCACTTACTGTCGCATGAGGACCGGAGGATTGTTCTTCCAAAATCCGAACGAGGATCTCGATGGCGTTGGCATTCTGAAGTACCTCAAGCAATGTGGCATTCATAGAGAGGTGCTTGACCGCCTTGAGCATTTGCACCAGACACTCCGGCTCGAGCAACTCGCAAGATCGAAGCAGACCTACAACACTTGAGTTTCAGCTGCAAATCGGAATAAGAGAACAGATACTGACGCCTAACGACTTTGCGAGTGCCGAGTGCATTTCGAACATGAATGTCTGATTGTGACACCTGCGAAAAGACGAGAAGAATCTGAATGATCTTCATCTTCGTCTCCTTCGCAGCCTCGCCGCCCGTCGTGATTACATTCAGGAGCGCAGCCGACAGAGGATCAAGAAGACCCTCCCTTATGAACATGCGACAAAAGTCGTTCTTCGTTGTGGGGCTTTGCAACTCGAAGACACTACCGATACCGTTGAGAGCGTGTACGATGAGCTGTGTTTGCTCGGTGTAGTCTTCGTCAATGAGATCAACCAAAACCTTGAGGCCACGACATCTAGTAGGAGTGTTCAATGTAGTGATTTTGCAGCGCGTAAATCAACATACGAGATGAACATCTGCAGTGTCATCGCTGAGGTGTGACAAAGTAACCGTATGAAATTGGAAGCCTCAAGCCGGCACTCCGAAGGAAACTTTTTGGACGTGAAACCTGGGCGATATGTCAGGTCGGAATGGGGGTTTGAGATAAGAACGGCATACTCATCATGACCGGGATCCCGCTAGATGGTGTCAATGCCAGAGCGAAGCGAAGGGAGACAAGAACTCACCCAATCAAACAGAAACTCTCCAGGAACCCAAGATTGGCAGTCACCAACTGTTAAAAAAAGGTGTAAGCTTATAGTCCCAAAAACACGCAGGTGCATTTACCAGGTTTATGATCTGCAAGAGCCGCATACTGACATCCCGCGAGCACTTCCCCCTCCAGTACCTCCAAGATCGCCAACATGCCATGCGAAGACACAAGCTGTAACTGCATCTCCGGCGTATCTGCCATGATCCCGAGCTGATCTCTAATCAAAATGAATTGTATAGAACCGACAGGGTACTTACCAATTGGTCGCAAGCGTCCCGGAGCTGAAAATCCGGCGCCGATGGCGTAAGTTGGTCGATGAGCCCATTAACCATATTACACAGTCGAGCATATTTATCCCGCTGCAAATTGGCTTCCAGATCGTCCTCCGCAAACCCTTCGTCGATCTGCACGTCTTTAGCTTTCGCTGTAAATGACTCGAGATTGCATTGCATACCTCGGCAAACGGATCCTCCTCATCCGAATTATCATCACCCAACTGTCGACGGACATCAGCCTTCACATCATACCAAATCAAAAGACACTCTGACCCACGACCTGTTAGACAACCTCGTCGTTAACTGCAGCGCAGGCGGCTGCTCAGAAGCTACGCCAAATAAATCAGATTCAAAGAGTGGTCAAACCAAAACTAATCCCTCACTCGTGCCATTAGGCTTCCCAAAAATATCATCGTAATCCTCATCATCCTCCTCCGCATACTTCCCAAACTCAGATTCATTCAGCAACCTGCGCGCCTCCGCCCTCCCAACGGACCCGCCAATGCCCACGCTCGCCCCGGCAAACGAGGACGACCGCGAATGCGCCAGCCGTATCGAAGCAGGTGAGGGCGATATCGAACGGGAGTTGGCGTGGCCGCGCGGATTGGTCGCAGAGGCTGGGCCGGCTATTGGTGAGACGGTAACGAGTGGACTCAACGGCGGCCTTGACGCCTTCGAATCCGACGTCGAGCGGCTGAACAGTCCTGAAAGTGGTGCCGACTTGGGGGCTGGCGGCGAGCGGCCCAGTCCCAGGGTCTTGATATCGTCAGGATGAAACAGCCCTGGGCGGAAGGAGTTCTTTTTCTGGCGGGGATGGTGCATGGGGGGTCAGACAGCTGAACAACCCATTTATAGGTTGGTTTCGGGAAGGACAGCACTAACCTTGAAATCCGCAACCTTGCTCTCCAGAAGCCCTTCATCCTCGCCGATGAGGTCGGAATAGTCTTCCTCTATACCGTTCAATTCTTCGGAAGGCGGCTTCGCGAGCGGTATCGGCGGCTTCGCAGCAGGACTCTTATTCGGTCGGATCGTCTTCGCGTTCTCCTCTGACGATGTGGTGGCATTCTCATCCGCAGACGGTTTCTCCAGCGCTGTATGTATGCAAGTTTATCACAAGAATTGGGGGTAGGCAATGAAAAAAAGCACAAACCCTGCAACTTTGTCAGCGAAATCCCCTCCTCAAAGTCGTCGTCCCAGTTGTCCGTCTGCTCTTCTGGCGGCTGTAGGGAAAACGACAGGGGCGGTATTTGCATCTTCTCCACGAGATGAGGCTGCTTGGGGATGACCGCCGCAGCAGCTTTCCATGCGTTTGATGATGAGCTAGACGGCGATGCTGTGATTTCCCGTACCGGCGACGGCGGGCGTCCGTTGACAGTACGCGTCGGATGCTTGGACGGCCTCGAAGGCGACTTGAGCGCCTCGTTCCACTCCTGCACCTTCAACACGGCCTCATCATAATTGTAGTTGCTCAACGGTCGCCGTTGCTGCTGGCCCTCCTGCGCACCAGGACGCGCCGTACTCGGCTTGAGCTCCGCAGCTTGCCTCCCGTCCGCCATCTGGCGCCGCGCCGAAGACATCCACGGATGCCGGAGGAGCTTCTTCGCTGAGATGCGCAGGTTGCAGTCCTTCTG
Source organism: Favolaschia claudopus (assembly GCA_037176885.1). NCBI lineage: Eukaryota > Fungi > Basidiomycota > Agaricomycetes > Agaricales > Mycenaceae > Favolaschia > Favolaschia claudopus. Next base: position 350,320 of record JAWWNJ010000109.1, read on the forward strand.
AAAACAATGGTACAGAAAGTCTTTGACGATCGGCGAGGCGCCCTCGGGGATGGGGGGACAGTCGTCCTGCACGATTCGGAAGAGCGCGGGCATGGGATCGAGGGTATGATACGGCGGGTGGCCCTCGAGAAGCTCGATCACGACGCAGCCTACGCTCCAGATGTCGGACGCAGTGGTCGCGCCTGATTGCTCGATGACCTCCGGAGCCATCCAATACGGACTGCCAACAACAGCCCCGTCATTGACGCTAGTGGTATTGCTCGCTACACCGAAATCAGCAAGCTTCACCGTGCCGTCTTTGTTGGTGAGAATATTGGCGCCTTTGATATCTCGATGGATGACACCCTGCTCGTGGAGATACATGAGTCCCTCGAGAACCTGGGAGATGTAGACTGCGACAAGGCTTTCGGGGAACTTGCCGAACCGCTTGGAAATGTTGTGTAAGGAGCCATTCTCACAAAATCTAAACGCAGGTAAGGCACGCGACCATGTGGCATGAAGTGAGGATTCGATGGACACCAGACGCACTCTAATATAATATATAAATATTCGCGCGTTTTGACGAATCCCTTGTACTTGACAATGTTCTCGTGCTGTAAAGCGGGTGTCAATGACTTCGTTCATGAGAAGAGGAGGGCAGAAAGAGTACGTTGAGATTCTTTAGCAAGTCGATTTCGGACTACAGTGCGTTAACGCATAATGAGCAAAAAAAGCAGGGATACAAGACGCGTAAGTACCATGATCTCTCCAAGCTCCCCCTTTGGGATATTGGTCAGTTGAATTTCCTTGACTGCCACTGTCTCTCCCGTCGCCCAATTCAAAGCGCCTGCGCATCGATGAGAATAATTCAACGTCAAGTGCATTCCGACGCACGGTAGACTTGGCCGAAAGCACCCTTGCCAAGCGAATCGCCGAGTTGCTGAAGTACTTGCTAATTAAGGATATGCGAGAGAAAGATAGAATAAGGCACCGACATAGTCATTGAGCGACTTGGGGTTAGTCGCTGGGCTCGAAGCGGACCCCGTCCTTGACGGTGGTCGCAGGGGTGTCGACATGAACGTTAGAGATTGAGTCAGAAAAAGTTATAGTTCCGTCGTTTCAAGGGATATGGATGAGGGGTCGTGGAGGATGGTGCCAACGAGTGGCTTGATTTGTAGTCGTGTCGGGTATCGATTGTGGCCTTTTACGCGTTCTGTACAAAGTCGTCGCGCCAGCGCCAGGAAGGAAGAAAGTCAGTGCATGTCACACGAGTCACGCTCTCTCTTTGCAGCCGACTATCATCTACTATCATGTCCATGAGATGAAGGCGACCATTCGAAAGCTAGCTTCGAGTCACAAAAATCAGACCGAGAACTCCTCATGATCAAGGTTCAAAGGATGCTTTGAAACACCGCCAACAAGCCTTTCCGTCTGTCCATTGTGACCTCAATTTCAAAAGGCCATCCCGACTCGACCGGTAAATCAAAGCCTTTAAAGGTCTACATAGTCTTGCTCCAAACCATGTGCGATGTCCTCCCCGACCAAGCCCACCATCATCATCATCCCTGGCTCCTTCGCTCCTCTATGGTCCTACGACCCCGTCATCACTGAACTCAAAGCCAACGGATATCCCGTCGAAGGTGTCGAATTGGAGACTGTCGGCAAGCGCGACAAGGCACCCGGCTTATATGACGATGCAGCGAAAGTAGCAGCTCTTGCTCGACGTCTTGCGGACGAAGGAAAAGATGTTGTTCTCGCCCCACATTCATATGGTGGACTCGTCGCTTGTGAGGCTTCCAAGGGACTCGGTAAGAGCATACGCGAGAAGGAGGGTAAGAAAGGTGGTATTGCACGGATTGTCTTCGTGACTGCTGTGGTTGGTCGAGAGGGTCAATCGCTCAAGGATATTTTTGAAGGGGTTCAACAGGATTACCTTATCATTGAGGTATTACCAATCGTTCTTCACCAGGCACTTCAGCTCAACCATTTCAAGGGCGAATACATGTCGATGGAACCCATTGGGTGTGCTGCGGTCACATTCTCGTCCCTCAGCCAGGAGGAAGGACTGGCTTGGGCAAAGCGCATGCCCAACCATTCGGCCATAAGTTTCGTGCAGACTCTGACTTATCCTGCGTACAAGGACATCCCGGCGTCCTATCTTCTTTGCGAAGACGACAAGTGTATCTCTCCTGAGCTACAGAACCAGATCATCGCGTTCATGGAGAGCCAGATGGATGGAGAGAAAGTGGATCGGCTTCCGGTGAAAGCAGACCATGGCATCAACGTGACCCAGCCCAAGCTCATGGCTGAAGGAATTATGAAGGCTGTTGGAGTGGCGTAGTACAGAGTTCAGGATAGGATGTAATCATTTCTAGCAATTGGACGGACTTGTACAAAACCGGATATGATTAGAGAAAGTGGCCCTGTTTGGCACGGCCTTCTCACTGGTAGACGCGAGCCTCGATGTCGAGGCCGTACTACGCGATGCCGGGCTCGTCCTACGCGCCAGAACACAACCAGGATCCTGTTCAGGACGCGCACGGTCTTCTCGCATTATACCCCCTCGCATCTGCCAACCCTTCTACGCATGGTCAGTCGCAAATCGCGCCCATTCCACGCGAATTCTAACCCATCTCGCAGTCACTCGTCATCTCAGCAGTCTCAGTCTCAGCGGAGCTCCTCCTTCTTCCATGAACCCCCAATATTACGCGCCGTATCCACAGGGAAATCCCCCTCCATACACAGAATATCCTCCAGACGCACAGTATCTTGCATCAGACACTGGCGCCAATGACTCTGGATATTGGGAGAGTACCCGCAACGAGGCTTCCACTTTGATTTCGCAGCAGGCTGATTCGTAGGTCTAATTCCACAACTGTGGACGCTCTCTCAATCTTTTCTTCAGCTCCTATTCCTATCCCGAACCCTGGAACCCGACTAACGCTCAACTTTCTACCTATCGGACCAACCCGTTTGCCCACGCCGTACTGCAAAGGTCCAATCCTGCCACCGCCTATCCCACCCCTCCGCCGCCCTCCTCTTCCTCTTCCTCCTCCCTTGCAAATGCTCTCGGCACCTCCCCAGTTCAATCTCAGCCTCCCTACGTCCCACAACAGTCGGCTGCATTCTTTGATCAGTTTCTGGAACAAAAGTCTAGAGAAATAACCCGTTCTCATATTCCTCTCCCGCCCCCTGCTAAGCCACCTAAGGTTGAAGTCGCACCACCTCCCCCTCCCACATCCATCAAAAGCGCCCGACCCAAGACGCCGCCGCAGACACAAACTAGAAACCCTCCCCCAGTTGAGGAGAGCCCGGATCCCCTCGCAATGATCACCCCCGCTATCACACCTCGCAAGCGCAAATCCATGACCCAGCTAGACTCACCCAACATAAAGCGCATGCACTCCCCCCACCCAACCCCCGTACCCATCACACCCAGCACCACGTCCACCTCCCGCGCGAGCATGCTATTATCGACACCAAGCTCCAGCTTCTCCACGCCCTCCCGACCTCGAGTGACGATGTCCTACGTCGAGATTCCCTCGAAACCATGGGCCACCACCCCGCAGTCTCAAATGCGTCCCATGCGCCCCCCAGATTCGCCGAACGATCTCGGCGGATACGGCTCCTCGGACTCAAGCCCCCGAAAAAAACTCTCCAATTCAGGCGGCAGAGTCACCTCCGCCCGGCGCACAGGCGACCGCGACGAACGGCTCCCCTTGGAGAAACTCACCGCCCTCCTCGAAGACATATTCGACGCCGAGGACGCCCTCCCACCTGACGGGGAGCTCTCCTCGCTCCCAGCCGAATACTTCTCCCTCTCAACCACAACCGACCCCTCCCGCCCCCTCCTCCAGCCCAAGCTCATCCGCAAGCTCACGAAATACATCCTCCAGACGATCTCGCCGGGAAAACGCGCTGCGCGGCAGCAAGGCAGCTCGCCGCGCAAGGAGAAGACCAAGACTTTGAGTGATGTCGAGACGCCTGTGTTGCAGCGCATTCTCAAGATCCTCGAGCGCAGCGTCAAGTCGGGCGAGGATATCGATCCTTTTCCTGGCCCTCCCGCTGCTGCCCCCGGGTCAGCTGCGAGTTCTCCGAAAAAGAGTTCGAAAAAGGCAAAAGGTAAACGGCGTTCGAAGTCGCACAGCGGGGACGAGGCGGAGCGGGAGGAGATAGAGGTCGATGCTGCTGCTCCTGTTTCGGGACCCGCAGCACTAACCGACTTGGATTATGCGAAGTTAGCCAGGGCCCTCGAAACAGCTGCGGATAGTGTCCTTGCAGCTGATTGCTGTCTTGCATTGCTTGGAGCTGGGCGGCTCACCAAGCAGGTATATGCTCTTTCTACCATCCATCTCACTTAAGCTAACGATAGGGCTTGCAGCTGTACTCGGAAGAACTCATAACAGCGTGTATGAGCACGATCAAAAATCAGCTCACAAAGGTCATTTATCCGTTCGTCGAGGCCTCCGCGACGCCGGCAGGTGCCAGTGAACTGCTTCTGCATACAATACGCACCGGCTCGCACAAGCACGCCCTGAGTGATACATTCCAAGCTTTGTCGTCGGTGTTGCCGCGCCTCAGCACGCTCGTCAACGCAGAAGCCGTCGCGATGTCTGATTCAATCATCATCCAGGCGGTGTACATCGCGATTGGGCCTTTTTTCGTTGTCGATGCTGCGGAAGAAGGTGGTAAGAAGGAGAAGGAGAGCGCGGTCATTCGGACTTTTGGTAAGAGCGCTATGCGCGGCTTGCGACTTGACGCATTGTCCTTGATTCGATCAGTAAGTATTCTGAAGCGTGAAGATTGACTCATGTTTTCTAATCCTCACCAATGTTTAGATCTTTGCGAATCACGATGAACAGAGGGACTGGATTATCGAGGAAATTCTGTCCTCCCTCATCAAGCTCTCTGACACTAAGCAAAAGGCTGGTCAGTTTCGGTGCGTGTTTTATCTGCGGTTCAGATTCAAACTGCTGACGTGTTCGTTCTAGGCTCCGCGATGGGCGGTCAATCCGCACGGTCTCAGCCCTCCTTTTGCAGCTCGTGCAAACCTCTGCGCATGATGTCCGGCTCACAGCGGAGACCATCGCCACAGAACGCGCCAACAAGGCACTCCTTCGGCGTAACGAGAGTTTCAGTGAGAGTCAGAGCCAGCCTCAAGCTGTCGTCGAAGACTTTTTGGATGAGCAGGACAAAACCGTGAGTTGTACTCACTCTCCCGATCGTTTTTCGCTCGTTTCGAAACATCCTTGAATTGAATCAGGAAATACGGTTGTACAAGTCTGGTCTTGACTCTGCTGCGAAAGCCGCAGTGAAGATTATTGTCTTCCTTAACCAACGGTGCGGCGATTTGCCCGATGTTTGAATGAAATATATCTCATGTCATTCATTCGATAATCGTTAGGTCCGGCAAAAGTAAGGCGACGAAGAACTCAAATGAAGCAGAATACCGGGCGATATTCGATAACCTGATCTCTGACCTCCTTGCCGTTCTTTACTGGCCTGAGTACCCCGCTGCCAATCTCCTGCTTACCATCGCTACCAAGTACATGGTAAATCATCATTATTTGCATGTCCGATGCTTGTCTTACACATTTATTTACGTAGATATCTTGGCTTGAGGATGTGAAGACATCCCAGGCTGATACCAACGCTGCAAAGACGATAGCCTTGGACCATCTTGGCGTCATCGCTGCACGTATCCGTTCTAGCCAGTTGAAGTTCAAAGCCGCCGCCGAAGACGGTGCGCCGAAGTCGAGGCCACTGAAGTCGATGGAAGAGGTCAGTGCGCTGCCCTTCGACAATTCCGGATGTTGATTGAATTCGTCAACGACAGATTGTCTCGAGTCTCGACGTCAAGCGGCTCGACCGGCTTCTGAATGCTCATCAGAGCGTTGCTTTGCACCTTTCGAAACGGTCTTCTGAGGAGCAGGCGTACGATGTGAGTTGCTTTGTGGGTTTTTGTTTTTGCTAAGTACGTGGATCTGACAGGGTTACAGAGCGCCCGAGAGTTGACTGCAGCGATGCTCGGTGAAGAACTTGCTCGTGCTCTGGATCGGGTGGATCCCTGGATCTCTAACCCGGACGACGAAGACGACGAGCTCACTCTGCGAGATCAGGCTAAACGAGATGAGACTAAACTTCATCCATTTGGCCAGAAAATCAAAACCGCGCTGCAAAACGTGTGGAAAGATCAGGCTCGGGACGTTTTCGACGTTGGGTCAGTTGTCATGTTATTTACATTTCCATGCCCACTCACGAGTTTCTAGCTCGCAAGAAGAAGCGGAACGTATTGACAGGGTCGCTGAGGAGATTGGCACAATACAGACCCGCAAAATATCGTTCCCGTCGATACTCAAAGTCATCCTCGCCGCTCTGGATGCCCAGGCTATCTTCATGCGCACTAAAGCCTTACGTGCTCTTGGGCAGATTGTTACCAGCGACCCTTCAGTTCTTGCGGAGGTTTGTGTTCTCTTCGTTGTTCGCAGTGCTCAATCTAAGCACACTTCTTTTTTCTTTTCAAAAAGCCTACTGTACGGCGAGGTATTGAAACCCATCTTCTTGACAGCTCTCCTGCCGTACGCGACGCGGCCGTAGAGCTCATTGGCAAGTACATGATCGAGTCGCCTGAGGTCGCGGGTGATTACTACAGCAAAATCGCCGACCGCATGGCAGTAAGTGAAGTTGAGATATGTTAGCCGTCGTTTCTCATTCTCTCTCCAGGATACCGGTCTTAGCGTCCGGAAACGCGTCATCAAGCTTTTGAAAGCCTTTTATAATGTCGTCGATGATAACACCCGCAAAGTCGATATTTGTACGCGTCTTGTCATGAGGATGGTGGACGAAGACGACACCGTCAAGGAGCTCGCCATCAAGACCATCGAGGAGCTTTGGTTCCCGGTGGTTTTACAATCGGCCTTGAAGTCCCAGAAGGGTGTTACCGCGATCCAAGACAAAAGTTCTCTGCTTTCCAAAGTTGCTGTGATCATGGGTACCTCTGCCAATTTCAGTGACCGCCAATCTCCGCTCGAGGACATTCTGCATCAAATCATCGCAGAAAAGTCGGGCAATGAGGCGCTCAATCTGCATGCTCGTTACACCGAAATTTGCGAGGCCCTCATTGATGGCCTGGTGGATGCAACCGATCTCCCCGGCTTCGTGAGTGAAACCATTCCTCGCCTTTGTTCTTCTTCTTTCGACTGAGCGCCGATGTAGACCGTCAACAACTGTGTTAAAACCATCTATCTTTTCACAGCCTCATACCCTGCCATCCTATCTGGTTCTAACGCGTCCACTCTCTTACCGTACTTGAAAAATGCTACCACCGTGCGTTATCTGCAGATGTCTATGGCGAATGGCTGACATGGGTCACAGGCGGAGGAACAAGCGACAAGCGACTACCTGCTGAAGATCTTCAGAGCGTCAATTCCTCATATGCCCAGGACCGCTATCAAATTTGCTCAAGAGTTGCAAAAAGCTCTGCAGCCCATGGTCATTAAGCCCTCTTCCGTTGCTGGTCTTCAGGTTAGCACCGTCCTCATTCTGCTCCTCGTCACGATTCGAGCATTTGCTGTGAATAAAGGGTCTTCAAGAAACGGTTGCATGCATGTGTACTGTGGTACAATGCCTTACTCATGACTTTCAACGCTTAGTTGCATTATTGAAATCGTGCAACGGTGTGTAATCATCGCTCTCACTCTCGAATGTACTCAGCAGCCTCCAGCTCGTGTCCAACAAACTATCAAACGGGCCGCCGCTGGTTCATTAAGTCCCGGCGATATAAGGATGATAGGTGTTCTCGTCGTCATCATGGCACTTCTGGGCGAGCATTGTGATTTCGAGCAAATACGGAAAGATACCCCTGGTACGTGTGAGCATCCGAGCTTCGACAATCCTACACTGACTCTACGATAGCGCTTACGCCCGAGTTCGACTCGATTAGTCCGTCGGTATGCTCAAGCACCTGTTAGCTGCGTTCTCAAGCTCACATGCACCAACAGACTCCAGTCATTGAGCACATATACGGCACTCTTTTGGAGCTTTATGACAAGTGCGATAGCCCTGACCTTCGGGGACGCATCCTCCAGTGTCTCGGGTTTCTGTTCAGGGCACAGCCATCTCTCATGACAATGGAACGATCATCGGTCATAATGGACGAAATTTTCTCTTCTCCCGACGAGGAACGGCGTGGCCGTCTACTCAAGATTATTCAAGAATTTTTAATTTCGGAAGCAGTCAAACATTCTGCCAAACAGAAAGGTATTGCACCCACCAAATCTGGGTCCAGGATGCCGATTTCTTTTACTACTGTAGATACTATCGCTGTCAAGGGCAAGATCAAAACTGGAGACGTCAATATGGATGAACTAGTTGGCAATACTGATGGGTTTGCGGACTCGGGGTATGATATATGTTCCAGCCCCACCCGCTGTAAGTTCGCTCATTGTGCTTTAGCGTCAGCTCGGCCGTAGTACAGCGGTACATGGAGCATATCCTCCATGCAGCTCTATCGCAGCATCCGCAAATCCAAGCTCCAGCTATCGATGTGCTGACGTTCACAATCAAGCAAGGCTTGGCGCATCCTCTACAGGTACCCCTCCTAATAAAATCCCATGTGGGGGTGGCTCATGATTTGGTTTTCAGTCTTTCCCTGTCATCGTTGCTCTCGGGACTAGCCCGAATGCCAGTCTCTCCGGTAGGGCTAGCGCTTTACACTCGATATTGCATCAGAAGCACGGATCACTTCTCAATACTCGATATATCCAAAGCGCTCGAGCGTCATTCGACTACCAACGGAAGGTGGTCCAAGATGTGCAAGGCTACCGCATGCAGCCGACCCCTATCGCATTGCTCCAGCGTTGGTACTCACTCGTTCGAGAAAAACGCACAACGCGACAGGATTTCTTAAAAGCCCTCATCAAAGTATTCAATCTTCCTCGTCAAGATGAGGCGAGTCAGGTAATCGCCCTTTGCGCTGTGGCCTCACTTGGGACTGATGACGACTAGGACGAGGTCGACTTCACACGATACATGGCGGAGAACTTTGCGTCGTTCGAGTTCAAGACGCAAGAAGAAGTCGTGACGGTGATCAAAGATTTGACAGTCATACTGTCTGTCGACGGTGCACGACTTCTGGAAGCGATATCACCGTCGCATCTCCTCTCCCATCTGCGAGCTGCGGCGGAGGCTCCACAGGCCATGGAAGTGGATGGGCAGCCACAAGGGCAAGAGCGGGACAATCGTCCTCGTATGAGAGCTAGCGTCATCATTGGCATGGTAATGCTGTTGAAAGCGCATCTCAAAACTCTGTATTCTTTGTCGGAAGAGTGAGTTGCGGTTACATCGAGACAGCGATCGTATGACTGATTCTTTTCAGCAAATGCGCGAAGTTTGTCCTCGGCAAGAAGTCCGCCGCTGGCGATAAAGCCGTGAACAAACGCAATGAAAAGCCCATTTCGTGGACACGGCTACACTACGCCACAGCACCCATACTGACCACGAGCGACGCCGATGCACAAAAGGATCGAGTGAGTTGTCTGTCGTTTGCTCACAAGCAATACCAACTCCCTCCTCTAGTTCATCGAAGTCTGGAACGAAGATGGTGTTTCTGCTGAACCGGAAGACGACTTATCATGAAACTGGCTTTAAGCACTTGTTGCTGTCCCTTGCTGTCTTGGACCACATAACTTATTCATCCGTCCTTGTTGTCGTATACTTGTTGTAGACATTAGCAATAATCGTAGAGTAGCATTTGCATTTGTACACGTATTAGCATTTTCCGACTATTGTCGGCCAAATAGGAATGGATCTTGGTCTCATTTCAACAACGCGGCGGTAGTCCAGTCTATCGATGCTCCTTCGAGGCTTAACCATCCAAGACTGATCGGACACCGCGTCTTAGTATATAGTGTACTTGTTGGCGAGTTCTTGCGGTACAAAAACGCTGATACAAAAAAAAATCGAACTCCACGTGTCTTCTCGACTTGCGAGTCGATCACCACATCTTCCTCACCGCACTGCCTCCATCATGGCAAACCCTACGCTGTCTATGTCTATTCGTGATATCCTCCTTGAGCAGACTGAGCGGACGCGACTCAGTTCAAGGGTGGAAATTGCGCAGTACGTTGAAGACTGTGTTTCGAAAATTGCATCCTTGGAATCTCAAATCGACGCATTTATCGCTTTACGCGATCATGAACGCGCCACAATTCAGGTGCTCAAGCATATCACCGCACCCATCCGTGCTCTTCCGGTCGAATTGCTCTCCGAGATATTCGACCTCGCCATTCGAGAACAAACCCATATCAAGGACACATTTAGAATCTCACAGGTCTGCTCGGACTGGAGACATGTTGCCCACAACACCGCACGACTGTGGACGCGCCCCCTCCAAGTCAGCCCTTGGAAAAGAAGCCGTAAATTGGAGCGCGCCTACATCGCGGGTTTGAACACATGGCTCGCTCGCTCCGGTACACTCCCGATTTCCTTCAAATTGCATGTTGACCTGAGAACGCCTTCGGATTATCAGTCTTCAACCAGGACTATTCGTGACTGTGCTCCTTCTGCAGATTCTCCAGTTTGGGAAGAGGTTTTCAAGACTTCTTGTCGATGGCATTCACTTGATTTTTACGTGGAATCTTTCTACGGCTGGGGCTTTCCTGCCCAATCATGTCCGTGTTATCGAGGACTAGCTCAGTACAGCCTGGACAGGCTGGAAGTGCTAAAATTCGCACCAGGTGACGACGATACAGTCATAATACACTTTGGCCCTGCCCCTCGCCTTCAAACGCTATCCCTTGTGATAGAACAGCAACCTCATTTACCCGAAATAATTCTACCTTGGCTCCAAATCACCACGCTTTCCCTCAACTTTCTCTTCACCACTGAATACATTCTTCCCATCATGATGAAAATCTTTGGCCAATGTCCAAACCTCACCCAGGCATCCGTTTGCTGTACTCCGTCCATAGACCTTCCCGAGGTCGAACCCATAGTGACCCTTCACCACCTTCGGACCCTCTCTCTCCACTCAATCGAAGGCGTTGAGGAAGATCTTCATCTCGAGCCATTTTTCGACCGCTTATGTCTTCCTGCGTTGGAAGAGCTGGTGTGGGACAATGATGACAATAGGATTGAGTGGGACGAGGAGCGCTTTTCTGCGTTCCAACTACGCTCACCAAATATTTCCCGACTCGAGTTTGTGAACCCCGACCCCATCAGCTCGGACGATTTGAGGGCCATTCTACGGCATGCGACGAACCTTACGCATCTGAAAATCGGGTTCATCAATAATTCTTGGAATAGAGCTACATGCCGCGCTTTGACATACAAGGAAGGTGTTCCACCTCTCGTCCCCCTCCTGCACCATCTCGTTATCCTTAGCACTGAAGACGGGGATGCGGAGGATCTCTTTGTCAAGCAGAACGTCTTGTGGAAACCTCTAGCTACGTTTCTCGAATCGCGGCATTGGACGGATGCACAACTTAACTCTCGCGCAGTCCCTCCGGCAGTTGCTCGTTGGACACATGTGGAAATCGCGGACAAGGTCCTTGATCTGTCGGGAGATGAAATCACTTGGGATTGGATGTAGAAGGCACCTGCGCTAGGTTGGGGTATCTTCAGTGAAGACACAGCCAGCCATCCGTAGTTGACATCTTTTGGCCAAATTCAAATTCGTTTCATCGAGTACAACTACAATTTACTGATATATTCAAGCTACTTAACTTTTCGTACATCCCCCCTCCACAGTATACTGCACTTACGCCTTCAGTCTATCGTCACGGTCAACCCTCACCTCGTTGGTAGCATACTGCACTTCAATAGCATACTGTCCAGAGCCAACCTCCCCCTCCGTGCTATTTGTGAACTTGTCTATCGCTTGTCCATCTTTCCTCCAGGTAACAGTATAGCTTTCGCCCAAGTCCGCCACCGCTGCAGCGTAGGGTCAGCTTGGTCAGATCCTCGTTGGCCGCAGACCCGGCACACGACGCGTCAATGTCATCGATGAGACTCACGTTGCGCAGAAGCGCAAGCCACAGCCCCTCGATGCAAGCCTTGCAGAAATTGGGCGTGGTCACTTGTCGCATAAGGCAGTCCTCGTTCGTGGGGCGGTATGGGGTTTGATTGTCCAGCGAAAACCTAAATCGAGGCATCAGCATTGCAAGTTATATCGTCATGGAGTCCGAGTTGACGAACGTCGGGTACAACGAATAATGTCCGGGCGTCGCCACAAATCTTCAACTCAATCAGCAGACAAAAAATATGAAGGGGGCATCGATACGCACTCGCTCTCATCGCCAAACTCCAATACTTCCGCACTGCACATCTGGGCTGCCGGCTCCCGCGCTCCATTCAGCAACGTGAAGCTCAGCGTGTGCTCTCCGGCACTGAGCCCGCCATCCCGATGCACATCGTAGTGGTACCGGTCCAGCCCGATATCTGCTCTCGGCGTCCATCCTAGATCCTCTCCATCCAGCTCGACGCGCAGATCCGCCGCCTCAGGGAGCCCCGATACGGAGAAGCGCACGAGATGCCGCGCGTAGGCGCCGGAGGAGTCGAACTTCACGGACCAAGGTGTGGAGGTGTTGAGCAGCGTCCATGCGTACGCCTGCATAGGCATCACGGCGCGCTCGACGCGGGCATGGGTCGGATCGGGGTCGGTGAGCCACTGCGCCCATGGTACGGCCTTGGAAAGGTTGTTGTAAGAATTAGGTCCGAAGTATGCGTAGCCACCGTCGTATCTAGTTAAGAAGAGAGGTAGGTTAGCGAGACGAGGATGGTCGGAAACTGGATGAGAAACACACTCCTGAGGGCTGAAGATGAAGAGGATGCTGACGTCATTGGTCGACTGGTCGATGGCGGCAACGTTGATCACAGCGAACTGAGCGAAGACCCTTCAACCAACACCTTTCTCATCGTTTCGAAATGAACAAGCCCGAACAAGCGGGCCGAAGAACTCAGGACAAGAGAAAGTGTTTTACTTCAAGGTCATTAATATTTACTTTGAGGACACAACTTGAGATCCAGGACTCGGACGCCATGGCGCTTGCCTCCGCACGTCGGTACTTGCCTTTGTCTCTGGGCTTCCCGCGCTCCCCTCTGCGCTTGCTCCTTGTCTTTATCTTTTGCTTTTCTGCACTTCTGTGCCACCTCGCCGCATCCACTCTATCTTTGGGAATGAACTCACGACAATTGATCTCTCGTTCAATGGTCCCACACCGGTGACACTTGGGTGACACCCTGTCTTTCGAATTTTCTGCGTATTCCGGCTTGCACCCTTCTTGTGCCACACACATTCTCATTGGCATTCTCTTTCGAATTCTACACATATTCTGTATTTTATACCTCTATCCTCTTCCGCTCTGTTTACTGCCACTCATCCAACTTCTGGTAATCCATTGCGCCATTCACCCTCCGTAAACTTCTGCTTTCCCGAAATCCTCCGTTTCATCCTTCTTCGAGTTCTGCTTAGCCCTCTTTTGACGCAGTACTGGCTAATTCCGATATTCCTGACTTTCTCTTCTTATCTGTGCTTTGTATTCAGGCTTCGCGTTCTCCCACTTGACCTCTTTCCAACTTGATTTGCCCACAGCTTGTCTAATTCTTTCTACTTGGCTCACCTTCTGCTCCGCAAACAATTCTTTGTCCTCCTATCAGTGCTTCGTATCTAACGGGATTTTGAATTCGTGTTTCACTTTCTGTCTTGTTCTATCCCTCGTAAATCTTTTTTTCTTCCCTTGCTAATCCCACCATGAAGTACACATCCGCCAACGCAACGACGAGAATCTTCGACCGTCCGTTCAGATCCCGTCGACCCTCACGTTGGGTGACGGTGCTCAAGCCGCCTATCCTTTCCTACTTCCAACCGTGCTGCGGCTGCGCTAGCATAATCAGTACGAAGGCTCTTCTCTGCTGACTGCCTAAAGCACACATTCTCCTAGTTGTCTTCGATTTATAATAACCTGCCGACAGCTCGGCCCACTCCTTTTGACTGATCTCCAACTTCTGCTCCTCGAACAAATTTTATCCTCTAGCAGCTTCGTGTCATAACACCCTACTCCATCATTCACTCATCTTCTCTCCTCATTCCCCCCTAGATTCTTTTGATCTAAACACATCTGCCTCAACAGCCTCAACAGTTACTCATTTCCTTTCCTCTTCCAGCGGTTCTCTCACTTCATAGCTTGGTTAACACGCATCATTCCCTAGCGTATTCTTCAAGACTATTTCCTTTTCCTTCTTGCTCTACCTTGGCTCTACCGCCACTTCAACAATTTCCCGCATATCATTCTGCTTTCCACGGCGGCCTTCGCTCTCTATTTATATTCGTTTTCATGATCGAGTTTACCTGCACGGCCTTTCAGTTTCTTGAACCCCCCACCACCTCTCTCTCTCTCTCTCTCATTCCAAGGTCTACCTCCGCCGCGGCCGACGAGTCCGTGGGAGGTCGGCTGTTCGGTTGCTCGGTAGTGCGACCATATAAAGCCGACAAAGCCGAAGACGCGGTCATCATTCGACTTTCGTGTCGATTTTCCCCCAAAAAATGTCGTCCTCTTCAGTGCGGGAGACGTCGCTTCCGTCCATTAAGAATGCGCCTGTGGTCGGTCTCGCAGAGGGCAACGGCTCATTCTCCAACTACCACCTCGCCGCCCTCGTCCTCATCGTCCCATACGTTGTCAAATCCTTCCTACCCCTCATAAATCGCGGAGGATGGTACACGTATTGGTTCATCGCCCTCCTCACTGGCGTCCCTACTACTATCGCCTACTGGGCGCTCATGTCGAACTACGGTCCACGAAAGAACGAAAAAGTCATCCTTCCCGGCAAGGACATTGAAGAGTATATCACCATAAACGACCCCGAACTCAAGAAGACTTACTCTGGCAAGAACAAAATCCCTATGCAGGTCTTCCACGACGCGTATTTCGAGGGCAAAATTGACGTGAAAGGTTTGTTTCTCTTCTCAATATTGCGTGACGAATGTTTGCTGACGCGACATATTCAAGGCGACATGCTCGAAATCCTCGAACAGCGCCACGACTGGGCAAAGTTCTCCTTCACCCCGGAACTCTTCAGATATGTCTTCATGAACTTCATCCCCGAGGTCATCGTCCACTCCCAAAGTCAAGACGAAGAGCAGGTTCGCGACCACTATGACAGAGGAGACGACTTTTATTCCTGGTGTGTATTGTATATCCCATATTCTGCAAACGCTGAGTGCACTCAGGTTCCTCGGTCCTCGCATGATCTACACCTCTGGCGTCGTATGCTCCCCGGATACATTCGAGTCTCTAGAAACCATTCAGGACAACAAACTCGCCATTGTCTGCAACAAACTCGACTTGAAGCCCACAGACAAGTCGGTCTTCTTTCTATGCAATCCTCCTCTCATCCTGATCATTTAATCCAGGCTATTGGATGTCGGCTGTGGTTGGGGCACCCTCGTCGCCTACGCCGCCAAAAACTTCGGCTGCGATGTTACTGGTGTCACCCTAGGGAAGAACCAAGCCAAGTTCGGCACGGAGAGGATAGCTAGCAATGGGGTCAGTTCTCGATGCCGGCCTTCATGCATGCAACTAACAATCACCAGGTCCCCGCAGACAAAGCACGCATCTTATGCTGTGACTACCGCGAAATCCCCCACGGCCAGGGCATCTACGACAAGATAGTCAGCTTGGAAATGGCTGAGGTATGCTTACTGTTGTCTCTCAATGTCTTCGCTAAGTCTGCGTCTCTAGCACGTCGGCATACGCCGCTACGGCGCCTTCCTTTCACAGATGTACGAACTCCTCCACGATGATGGTATTTTCGTTCTCCAGGTAGCTGGATTCAGACCGGGCTGGCAATTCGAGGACTTGATTTGGTATGAACACTCCTCACCCCCTTTGCGTTCGCATCTCACAGATTCCCCAGGGGCCTCTTCATGAACAAATACGTCTTCCCCGGCGCCGACGCGTCTGCCTCCTTGGGATGGGTCGTTGGCAAGGTTTGTTTCCTCTCGGTCTACTATTCCCGTCCTCAACGCGCACGATAATAGCTCGAACAAGCCAACTTTGAAATCAAATCCATCGACGTCCTCGGCGTGCACTACTCCGCTACTTTGTGGCGATGGTACCTCAACTGGCTCTCGAACAAGGACGCTATCCTCGCGAAGTATGGTGATAGGTGGTTCAGGATTTGGTCGTATTTCTTGGCGTCGGCGACGATTGCTAGTCGGTGCGTGATGTCTCGAATTTGCTTCTCCGTGACACTGACGCGTTCGTTCATAGACAAGGCTCAGCATCCGTCTTCCAAATCACCATGCACAAGAACTTGAACGCGTACCACCGGATGCTGGGCGCGTACAACCATGGTGGGATTCTTGTCAAGCCTGCAAAAGAGCCAGAGTGCGTTGCATGTTTTCTTTCATTGGTCGAATTCCTTGCTGAGGGTTGTGCATTTACGCAGGCTGATTCTCTGAACTTGTTCGATGAGAGACGAGAGCTAGGGGAGGGGGTGAGGCAGAGAAGGAGGGAGGGATTACACTAGAATAGATTTGACCAGACACACTACAGTTTTTGTTGGGTGGTCAACAATTAAAAGGCGACTGGCTAGTCCCATAACGAACACGATATGAGCCACAACGTGCCAATAAACGCGCAACTTCGGGTTGCATTATCTGAGTACTTGCAACTCGTCCAACTGGCTTGCAACTGGCCCAGCTGGGAGCCTGGGAAATTGATTTCATTCTCAACTGTTGACGATCTACTACGAGCTCGCCGTCGAGCTCGACGTTGACGAGACTCTAGATGGCGTCTGGCAGCGCAGACAACTCTGGACTTTCCTTTGGCACCCATCCTGACCTTTCACTGGGCTCCTTCGACCAAGATCTCAGCCAGAAAACCCCTGCAAAGCTCCGTGTGCCCTCATCTTCCTCCGGCACCTCTGCGCAATCCTCTCAACCTATCGCAACTCCCTCACCTCCAGTATTCTCCCGACGCACAACTGTCACTGCCGGCGACAAACCCAGCTACTTCGACACCACCGCCAATGCCGAAGAGGATGGAGCCGATTATGGTGTTGGTACCCCTGTTGCGACGCGTCCCAAGCGTGCTGCACGCGCCTCTGCGTCCGGCGCCAAGGGGGCACTCACTCTACGTGATCAGGAGAAGGTCCGTCTGCATTTTAATACCATATCTATCTATTTTTGATTCAAATGAACTAAAGCACATCGACAATCTCAAGAAAGAAAACTTCAACATCAAGTTACGCGTGCACTTCCTCGAGGAGCGCCTTGCCCAGCTCGCCCCGGACCAGATCGATGCCGCACTCAAACAGAATATCAGTCTCAAGATTGAGGTGCAGCAGCGCGGAATGGAGCTCAAGAAGCTGAAAAAGCTTGTCCTTGAACTCGAGCGCGAACTCGACCGGCTGCAACGAGCAGGTGCCGGCTCACATCGTTCTTCGAATCGCGACCGCGAACGCGAGCTGGAGGAAAAGCTCGAAGAGCGTGACCGTGAACTACGCGAACTTCGACGACGCGCCACCAGCGACTCCGCCGATGCTTTGCTCGCAGACCGCAACGCCGAGCTCGAGGACGAACTAGACAACATGCGGGGGCTGCTGGAGGATAATATGGAGGAGCTCGAACGCCTCAGAGACATTGTCGAGCGGCGCAGGGACAGCGACGAACAGGACGGCGGACGAGTGGCTGCTCTAGAGGCCGCCAATACAGAGTTGTTGGCGCGAGCGGAGGAGCAGGCTGATCTGGCCACTCAACGAGAAGAGGAGAAGGAGGATTTGGCGGATCTTGTTGAGCAGCTGCGTTTGGAGAACGAGGATCTTCAGCAGCAGTTGCAACGCGCCGAGGCGTTCGAGCGCTCCGAGAGTCGGCAGATGATTCTGGAGGAACGAGAAGAGCGCGAGGCTGTGGAGGACGATTTGAACGCTGCGCGGGACAAGCTAGCTGCGGCCTTGATCGAGTTACAGCAGAAAGAGGATGACCTGGAACTCAAAAGTCAGGAGATTGAGGATATGGTGGCTGAGCATGACCGTCTCATAGCTGTCGTGGAGGAAGAATGGCGAGGGGAAGTCGAGGAAACCCGTCAACAGGTCGAAGAGTTGCGTGATGTGTGTCTCCGTCGATTGTCTTTGCCTTTCCATTCTGACTGTTTTTAGGTTCTGGCAGAACGCGAGTCCGAGTCCAAGGAACTCCGTCTCAATATCTCCGAGCTCGAGGCTAACACAGAAGACCTGCACTCCAAGTTCGAAGCCGCCCTCGCACACCTCGAAGAGGAAACCGAGGCCAAAGACAACGAACTTGAGGCAATGCAGGCAACCGTCGACAAACTGGGCGAGCAAATCTACATACTGGAGGACGACAACGACCGGCTCAAGGAGGAATCTGACCGCATGCGGGATGACGAAGCCGCCGAACGCGACCGCCTCGAAGCACTCTCTGCAGCCCTCAAAGATAAAATCGCGGCCCTCAAGATCGAGCTGGAAGAGATGACGCAGTTGTATGAGACCTGCAGCGCCGACATCCACGCACACCGCGATCGACAAGAAGAGCTCGCCTCACACGTCGAAGATCTGGTCGGGCAACTCCAAGATGTGCGCGCATCCCTCGCGCAAGTCACGGCCGAGGCCGATGCTGCAGCGAAAGAACACGCTGCTGCTGTGCGTGCCGAGCGGCGGACACTTGACGCCAAGGAATCGGCGCTGCAAAGCGCACTGGCGGACCTCGCACGAACACAGGGCCTCCTCGGCCAGCGGGACACCGATCTAGCCGCCGTGCAAGCTGCATTACAAACGCTCGAGGGCGAGTCGCGGCGAGCAGGGGAAACACATTCCTCGGCGCGTTTCTCGCTCGAGCTCGAGGTCGACCGGCTCAAGCGCGATTTAGAACGCATCGAGGCGGAGTTGTCTCGTGCTCGTGCGGAGCTGGCAGATCGGGAAAGTCGAGGCCGGGGAAGGGACGAGGCGATCGACGCTATGCATGCGGAGATACTGGCGCTCAAGGGTGAAGTGAGCGCTCAGACGCAGGCAAGGCTTAATGTGAGTGAGCGGTTGGATGCAGCGCAAGCGAGCTTGAAGGCGGCGGAGACGGAGGTTGCTGGGTACAAGAAGCGCGTCGTGGACCTTGAAGCTCGGCTGAACAAGGATCAAAGGGCGCTGCTTGCGGCGGAGAGTCAGTATCGCGACCAGCTGACAGAGCGGAATACTCTGTTACTTACCATCTACCAATATCTGGATAAGATTCTCGGCGTCGACAAGACTCCCGTGAGTTCTCCTCTTCATTCTCTCTTTTTTCATCGTTTGTTGATCAGTTGATACGCTCCAGAAAAAGGCAGGACAAGCCGAAACCAAACCCTTCACCAACTTTAGCGTGTTCCACGATAATCTCATCACGCGGCTCAAAGCGCTCAGTCAGATTCAGCTCGACTTTGAGAAGCGCGCAAAGGAGGTGGAGGGGCGGTTTGTGGAGAAGTTGACGGACATGCGCAAACAGCTCGATATGCGGTGGAAACAGATTGACAAGTTCGAAGTGGGCGTGAAGGGCTATGCGGATGCCAAGGCTGGATGGAGACGCAAGCTGAGCTCGAAGGAGGGCGAGCTTGAGGCGCTGAAGGTACGGTAAATCCCTGATTATCCTTTCGGTAGAGTTAATCATAGACGTAGACGACGAACGCGGAACTCACGGCGCAATTATCCGCGACGCGCAAACCAGGCGGACCCGACCCGATGGAAATCCGCTCTCTCGCTACGCGCGCAGCCAACGCCGAGCGACGGCTCAACAACGCGCAGAATCAGCTGCTTGCCACGGAGGAGAAGGTCGCTGCCATGAATCAGAAGAGCGTTGTAGCGGACACGAAATGGGAGGCGCGCGTCAAGGAGTACGAGGCGCGCCTGAGGGCTGCGGAGGAGCGCGTCAAGCGCGAGCGGCAAGGTGGTAAAGAGCGTATTGCGGAGCTCGAGAATAATATGAAGTCGGTGTTTTCTTCTTGACTTGTAATGACTTTGTCTGATCTTGAGTTAGGAGCTTGCAACGGCAGCTGGAGTTGGCGCAGAAGCGGAGCCAGCAGCTGACCGAGGTTGTGGAGTCGACCAAGGTACCACCCGGAACGCCTGCAACATCGCCTCGATGATCGATACATTCATGACTCTAATGACTTGCTTTTCTCTACCCTGTTTCTTGCTTTCCATGTGTTGTCTCCTCGCATTTTCATCGCACTGCACGTCGTTTAATGTAACATTCACATGTACCCATACATACCTGCACACACACTTTTTCACACCTGATCCCGGGTCGGCATAGTTTACTGGTAAGACTTGAAAGTTGACAACAGCTGGAGACCGTCAACTCTGCGTGAATAATGTGAGAGGAGGTATGTTTGCTGGATGAAAACAAAGGTAGTACGATAGTTATAATGGAATTGTAGTAAATGTACAAGCCAAGAGAAAGCAAGCAGGTAAATGGGAATCAGGCTAGGTGATTCTGGAATAATGTTATCCGACACAGCGACTGCTCTTTGGCGCAGCGGTGGATCCTCCATCCTTGTTGAATTTAGGCACTCTTGGGGAGATGTTTTGCGCGTTCCTCGAGTTTGAGCTTGTGCTCTTTGGTGAGCTCCAAACACCGTTCGCGGTAAACCTTTGCAACAACATTTAGGGAGCAGCTAAGGGAGAGTCTGAAGGGCTACAAACCTCTTTCTCGGATTCAGGCAAGGCCTTCCACGCTGCGCCGGCACTCTTAGCATTTTCGACGGCTGACAGAGATGGATCACGAATTTCTGAGAGGTAACTGTGGACGACAATGTGTTAGGCAGGGACGCGGAGGGAGAAGCGACACGTACAGGAAGAATGAAGAGGGGGGCTTTCTGAGAATCCGAGGGACGGGGATGCGATTTTTCTTGCTGGCTATGCGCTGTTTATTTAGGCGGCGGAGAAGGTCGGGGTCGACCGAGGCGAAGTATCTGGTCCTTTCTTCCTGTGCGACGGTGCTGCGGGCGGCAGATAGCGTGACATAAGGCTGAAGTTGTGGATGAGCGGAGAGTAGTAAGGTGCTTGAACGAAGGCCAATACCTGTTTCTCTTCCTCAGACAAGGCTCTCCAGGCGGCGCCGGACAGTTTGGCGCGTTCGACGATGGAGACGTCTTTGTGGTTCTTTCCGTACTCGTTGGAGAAGAGGATGAAGGGTGAAGGACCACGGGGTGGGGGAGCTTGAGCTTTGGTCACACGCGTTGCTGTAACGGATAAGGGAATGAGCACGAGAGTTCGACACGATAGCCAATGCAAGTGAAGAGCAAACTGACACTTTTTGACAACGGGCTTTTTGGCGGCGACGCGTCGCTTCGGTTTCGCTGCTTTCTTGGGGGCGGCCTTCTTCTTGGTCGCGACCTTCTTGGCCGCAGGTTTCTTCTTGGGGGCGACTTTCTTCTTAGTCGCGGGCTTCTTCTTGACTGCGGTCTTCTTGGCGGTGGTCGCGGTCTTCCTGCCTGCGGTTGACTTGGCTGGGGCGCGGACGGCGGGGAAGGCAAGGGGGATGGAGGTGATGAAGGAACGACGGGCGACGAGGGTTGGAAGACGCGACGCGCGGGCCAAGAGGACTGGCTGACGCGCGACGGCGATAGACAGACGGCTGAGCAGTCGGGCGTTGAGTATCGACAACATACGCGCCAACTGCGAAAGGTTAAAAACGGGTTCAAGTTGGATGGTTACAGCTGTCACCAAAGTGTCACGCTTTCTTACGGCATATCTGTCGTAATATGTGCGTGCGAAGGGTTTTTGCCGATTTTTGACCATTTCTGTGCGCATCGGATGGTGAGCAAAGCTTCGCTGGCGCACGCACGACTGAACGAGGATTTTGGCGGCACAGATCAGCTTTCAATGTTCATGAGCACCCCGACCCTAACCTTCAAATAGACGGCAAATCTCAGCATTTTTCCTGGCACACTGCGAAATGTGCCTAAATTTCGTACGCATCATGATTGGAAATCAAATCGTACGCATTTTGGGCCCAAATCCGTGTGCATCAGGATCGGAGATTGGCGCATATTCTGTGGTCCTCTTATGAGCCCCTGCTCTAATCCTTGAGATGGACTTGAAGGCTTCGTCGTTCGTCAAGTTATTCTTTGAGCCCGACGATGGCGACGACGGCGGTGACGGAGGCGGCCTTCCTCCTGGCTCTCCGCCCACCAGTGCGTCTCCTTGCAGTGGCTTGCACACGATACACCACCATTATACTGAATTCTGCGCATAGTGAAGTTCGAGGGTCCATGGTTCACCACTCAGCTCGTTATGTCCGCCACTATCGGCCTTTTCTCATTTTTTGTGTTCTCATACTGTCGCACTCGTTGGCCGTTATTGTTCGCGCCCCGAACCAAGCTGAAGGGTGCGATCCAAAATTACTGGTGCTTTTGAATACTTTGTTCATTTCTTGCTCAGGGTTCTCTCCTCATGAAGCCCATGCGCACCAAGCATTCTTTGGCTGGATATTGCCTACCATCAGAACCTCTGAATTTACCATACTGCAAATAGTAGGACTCGACGCGGCTGTTCTTCTCAACTTTTACAAAATGTCCTTCAAATTATTCTCTGTCTGCTCTTTCTTTGCTGTGACCATCCTCATGCCGATCAACTGGAATGTGTGTTGCATGCCTTCGTCTTCAGCTCTAACTCACACATTCTACAGCATAATAAAGAAACAGGCGACGATTCTGACTGGCCCGGATCGGACGACTCTGACTGGCCTGACATCCTCGGTAGCAAGCCTTCTATGTTCCGCCTGCGAGCCTCCGCGACCAATGGCACCACAAATTCCACCTACCCTGGCCTGGACTGGCTCGACCTCATCAGCGAAGCCAACTCCTACCTATCCTTATACCTCATCTTCACCTACCTCTTCACCCTCCTCGCCCTATACTTCATATACAAGAACTACCGCCGGTTCATCCGCTCTCGGCAGCTCTTTTCCTTGGAGCTCGTGCACTCAATCCCCGCACGCACCGTCATGGTCACCAACCTCCCGCGTAAACTCCAGGGCGAGCGGCCATTAGCCGAATACTTTGAGAACATCGGACTTGCCGTGGAGAGCGTCACCGTTTGCAGAGATGTTGGCTCTCTGAAGACCCTCATTGACATGCGTACCGAGGCGCTCCTAAAGCTCGAGGCTGCATGGGTCAGCTATGTCGGCAACCCAAGCACGGTAGAAGAATACGACCCCGAAGCTGGCGTTCTACCGCTTATAGACGTCGAAGGGGGCATGCAGCAACAGCGCCTCGTCGTTCCCCATCGCCAGCGTCCAACGTTGCGCCCCAATTGGTTCGGACAAAAGGTCGACGCACTCGAGTACCTCGAAGCACGTTTCAAAGAAATCGACGAAAAAGTGCGCAAACGCCGTCTCGCCAAGTTCAAAGCCACGCAGGTGGCATTCGTCACATTCGAGAAAATGTCATCGGCTCAGGTCGCCATCCAAGTCGTGCATTCCCCTCAGGTATTGCAGTGCCGAACCTACCCCGCCCCCGAGCCGCGCGACATCGTGTGGAGCAATATGACGCCGTCGCAGCTCTCCATCCAGACTCGCGACATATTTGTGCTCGCCATGATCGCGTTGCTGTTCTTTACTTGGATTTTCCCCATCACGGCGCTTGCGGGTCTGCTCAGTTATGAAGAGATTAAGAAGACGATGCCGTGGCTTGGAAGACTCATTGATAGCAACGACCAAGTGCGCGCCATTGTGCAGAATTCGTTGCCGTCGGTCGCGATGATTACTCTCAATGCTTGTTTGCCTTTCCTGCTCGAAGGCACGCCGTTCTCGTTCCAGACGGTTTCAATTTCATACTGATTACTGCTTAAATAGGTCTCACCTACCAGCAAGGATATAGGGCTAGAAGTTGGGTCGAGTACTCGCTGCTCAAGAAGTACGATTCGCGTTGTATGACCTGTAACATCTTGCCAATGTCCCGACAGATACTTCCTGTTCCTACTGGTCAACGTCGTCTTCATATTCCTCTTGGCCTCAACCTACCTCCAGCTCTTGTACGATTTAGCGAACTTCCCCGCTCAGATCCCTGAGAAGATCGCGAGGGCGCTCCAAGCAGGTAAAGCGCGCAACTTCTTCCTGTCCTATGTCATACTCCAGGGTACGTCTACGATCGATACTCTCCTACGCAGGCGTCTCAAGTAGTCTCTAGCACTCGGTATCGTACCCTTGCAACTGCTGAATCTGGGTGTAACCGTTCCGCGTTTCTTCCGTCTCTTCGTCACCCGGACACCGCGCGGTAGGTGTCTAGCTTTGACTCTCAATCCCTAGTTTTCTCAAATTTTGGAAGATTTCGCGGAATTGAACGCCCCTCCGATGATCAACTATGGTATCGTGTACCCCCAAGCCATTCTCATGTTCGTCATCACGATGCTGTATAGCGTCACTCAGCCTCTCATCCTCATCTTCGGCGCTATCTACTTCGGCAACTCGTACGTCGTGTACAAGTACAAATTGCTTTTCGGTCCGTTTGGCTCCTGCATCGCACCACTACGCACTTGCTGACCTTCCCTCCAGTGTTCTACAAGCCGTACGAGTCGCAGGGCCAGGCTTGGCCAATCACTTTCGTTCGCCTCATCTGGGGTGTAATGATCTTCCTCACCTTCATGTCGGGGTTCTTCCTCCTACAAAATACGTACGCGACCTCGAAACTTTCGTACTTTATCACCATCTTGCTGGTTCCCCTTATCGTTGGCACGCTATTGTGGTCTTGGTATGTCGAGAAGGCTTTGAAGCCCCTCAGCGACTTTGTCAGCCTCAGCTCGGTGTTTGAAGTTGAGCGCGGTGAGGAGACGGCCGATGTTACGAGGCTGCGCGCGGGGCATCCTGTAACCTGGTCACAAAGGTTTGTGTATTACTTTGAGTGGTGGAGCGCAAAACTGAACGATGCATATGAACAGCAATTTGAACCGTAGGAGATACGCTCAGAATGACGATACTCTCTACGTTGCACCGGAAGATGAGAGGACTGATTATGTACGTTGTTCAATGATGTCGCGAAACTAAAGCTAATCATTGGGATAGTCCCAGCCACCAATGGCCGGCTGGTATGATGGCGTGCTCAAGTAAGTGCATCGAATTCACTCTGGCAGAATACTCACTATGATGATCAGCACCGGGAAACGACGATACATGCACCCGGCGCTAAACGGTGTGCTTCCACACCCATGGTTGCCTTTGAAGAAGGGCCAGACGCTATCCAACGACCATCGATCTTCACCGCGCGGGGCGTCAAAGGATTCAAATGGCCAAGCCGTGGTCCTCACCCTTCGCAAGAGACCCAGCGTTCGCCGACGGACGCAGAGCGAGATGATACTCACAGATCTTCCATCCTCTCCCGCGGCTGCAGATGCGGGTCTTCCAGAAGCAGGGAGTAGGAGTCAGACCTGGGACGAATCGCGACGGTCGACGAACCTCAGTCACAGACTCAGCTTCGACCCCGCGTCGGGCGTCATCAACCTGCCCGACACCGACGACTGGCTGGACGAAGACGAGGAGGATGACAGTGACCAGGATTACGGGACGCAGACGGGCGGGTTGGAGAATTCTGTTCCATCCCTGAATGACTTAGAGCGTCCGACTTCGAATGGGCCCGACGAGCATACGATGCTGGATGTTCCTGTTAGCGGGAGTCCGAGTACGCCGTCGAGGTTGTCGAGATATGGGACGTACTTCCATCATCCGGAGCGGAGGAGGCAGGTGGT
Organism: Favolaschia claudopus; assembly: GCA_037176885.1. Taxonomy (NCBI): domain Eukaryota; kingdom Fungi; phylum Basidiomycota; class Agaricomycetes; order Agaricales; family Mycenaceae; genus Favolaschia; species Favolaschia claudopus. The sequence goes on from JAWWNJ010000109.1 coordinate 376,024, forward strand.
TCCGGGTGCCTTTCCTGGGCCACGGTGATGATGTTGTTGTACATATATAATGCGGATATACATACCATACCCAATCTATACGTAGACGGTCGATAATTTGGGAGCTTCTTCATGCGTACTCTACAAGCGCAAGCGAATGAGTACCCACGTTGACACCCCCTAATTTCTTAGCCACCGCTTCCACGAATTCACGACAGAATTTTCTAAGACTATACTACACCTGTGTATGATGAAGAATCCCCAGATTCTACGCAAATACGCCGAGAGAATTTTTCCCACTCGAATTGAGTCGGAATGCGGACTTTGATCGCCGACGCAACTTGTACTTGACCACGACTATGCCTCTATGCTTCAAATCATCTGTCATTCGATGCTACCGCAACAGCGGCCAGCTGGACCTTTGAGCTCCTCTCGAACCCCGGCCAAACGAATTCAACAGCATGTATCGTGCTGAACCTCCGAATCAAAACAAAACCACCTCGAGTTAGAAATGTACCTCTTTCGACCTAACCTATGGCGTTAAGCTAGCAACGTGAAATTTAATGGTTTCGCAGCACAATGGAGGGTATCCTTGAGATCTTCGATTATTTTTGGTCTGCTCTTCGATATCATTCCACTACTCACACGCCGCACCGTGCTATGCTTGACAACTTCGCCGAAGAATCGTCGCATGAGATCATGAGAGGCAAGGCGCGGTCACATGGATCTAATTTTTCCCTCCCGCCGGCACCACCCACCGCCCTCAGGACCGTCCCCGGTCCGTATGCGACGATATAAACCGCCGATATTGTTTCGAAAATATAACATGCATTCCACCATCTTAACAGCGTCCTTGTTGGCGCTCTCGTCTCTGCATGCAGTCACGGTGCTGGCGACGCCGTCCCGCACAGTACAGAACGTCGAGCGAGCTAGCTGCACGCTTGCTGCGCTAGGCAGCGGAAAGGATGACTCCCCGCAGTTGCTGACTGCAATGCAGTCGTGCAGCACGGTTGTGATTCCTGCTAGCACAACGCTCAATATCTCCACGCGTCTCAATATGACTGGCCTCTCCAACAAGCATCTGGTAGGTTTTTTGTTAGACTACTTGCGTGGTGAATGACGTCTCGATAGAATCTGCAAGGAACGATGCGGTTTAATCCTAACATCACCTATTGGACTGCGGTGGGTATTTTGCATGCGAAAAGCCAGCTCTTTTTATATATTTCCCACAGAACGCTTTCCCTTTTGCATTCCAAACGTCGATCACTTTTTGGATTCTGGGCGGCACCAACCTCCTCGTTGACGGCGGTGGAACGTTGGATGGCGCTGGACAGGTACGTATCATCCGTTGCAATTGATATCCCGGAGATAAACCATGAAGTAACATCGAATTTCCAGGCCTGGTGGGACGCCTTCGCGTCCAACTCCGGTTTACTGCGTCCTATTACCATGACGCTCTTCCAGGCCACAAATGTGGTGGTGCAGAACATAAAGATGATCAACAGTCCCATGTGGTTCAACTTTGTTAACGAGGGGAAGAACGTTACTTTCAGCAATGTTTCACTCAACGCAAAGTCCACGTCTTCACATGGCGCAGCCAATACTGATGGCTGGGGTCTGTTTGCTTGATTTTTCATATTCTCGCTGCCGTTGACAGACCTCCAGATACATACCGAAGCGACAACGTTGTGATCAAGGACTCCGTCATCAACAACGGCGACGACTGTGTCTCGTTCAAGGTGAGTGACTGGCAGGTGCTGCTCTTTTCAAAATCTAGGAATTGAACTTTGTGGTTATGACAGCCGAGTGAGTTGATCTGTACCTTGAAGCCTTCTCCTACTCATGCAAACTTCATGGCAAGATTCGACGAATATTATTGTCTCAAACTTGAACTGTACCGGTTCCCAGTGCGTATATTATTATCTATACAATGTCCCCGTTAATTTTCTCCGTCTAATAGTGGCATCTCTGTCGGGTGATCATAATCTGTCTAATGCGTTGGACCAACTCATTCTCGTCTCACACTAAATTGCAGCTCACTCGGACAATTCGCTGGGATGTTCGATATTGTGGAGAATGTCACCGCTACGTAAAGACGATTCCTCTTCCTTGCAGAGACTCGTAGACCGATCATTCCATTTAGCAACATTCACATGAGCAACGCGCAGAACGGTGCTCGTATCAAAGCGTGGGCGGGATCTGGTGTTGGCAGCGGAATCGTCAAGAACATTACTTTCGCGAACTTTGTTGAAAGCAAGGTTGATAACCCAGTTGTGATTGACCAATGTTATATGACGAGGTGCGCTTTGAATCTGGCTTTAATATCTGAGGCTGACATGCTTGCCCAGTGCATCGGCTGTAAGTCTCTATTAATGATCCTTGGCTGATCTATGTTGAGTTTGATTCCAGTGCGCACAATTCCCGTCGAACACGTTCATACAAGACGTGTTCTTCACGACGTGCGTCCGCCCTTCTGGCCAGAATTCTTCCTCCGAATTTACTCTGGACTAGCATATCTGGTACCTCGTCCGGATCCACTGTAGCCAGCCTCGCATGCTCTCCGGGTGCGCGTTGCTCCGACATCAACGTGAACAACTTCTCGTTGTCGTACGTTCTCTTTCTCCCCTGATATTTTTTCTTACATGCGGAGAACTAACTAATACATGCAGGCCGCCCTCAGGCACGGCGAAATACACTTGCCAAAACGTGAAATTGGCCGGAAATGCTGCGAGCTTGTTCGGTACATGCGCGACAACGTGAACTGCAGTTGTATCTATCAGGCTTGCCACCTTTGATGTAAGAAAAAAAATATTACTGCCAAGAAATTCGTTAGCCAGCAGCCTTGAAAGCTCGGGCGTCTGAGACGGTGGTGCAGCTCGTGCAGGAGTTGGTGGGGGAATTGAATGCATTGTTTGGGTCGTGCCAGGCCTGTGGAGCGTGTGGGCAGAGCGCGGATGTATACGGAGAGCTCCAGCCCCTTATCAACGGACTGCCAGTGCTCGTGGGTCTCTAAAATGCGCGATGTGGTTGGTTTTCTTGTCCTGAATCTTGCGTACGAAATCTGACCCAACGACTTATTTCAATCCTGGACTTTTGATGCTTTCTTGCCTCGTCTGACTCCTCGCTTTCTCCTTCCTAACTTGACGCTTCACAGCCATCGACTCGTTCTACCTCGACTAACTTACTCACATTTTTATCGTTTGCTCAACATTCAGCCCTACTTGACCCGTTCTCATTTATGTTGGACTGTTTACTGCCTAATTACTTGAACCTTCTCTTGATTCTCTAAACATTCTCTTTCTGAACTTTCGTTGTCTGAGATTTGAGTGGTCTTCCCAACTTAAAGTTCTGAAGCTGGGAGTTGTGGTTCTACTGTACATGGCACCGACCACAATAGGGTCGTTCACAGCAGCCTTTTTGGCTTCCTTTTTGCTTCCTTTTTGCTCTCCTTTTTCGCGGTTTTTTGGATTCTCTTGGTTTTTCTTCGGATTTTTTTTCCCTTTTTCATTCAGAAGGGTAAAAAGGGTATATTGCAAAAAAGAACGAAGTGAACTGTACAGTTTCGGCAAAAAAGGTAGAAAAAATGGTGCGAAAAAGGGACGTCAAAAAGGCTGCTGTGAACGACCCTATTAGGGTCGTTCACAGCAGCCTTTTTGGCTTCCTTTTTGCTTCCTTTTTGCTCTCCTTTTTCGCGGTTTTTTGGATTCTCTTGGTTTTTCTTCGGATTTTTTTTCCCTTTTTCATTCAGAAGGGTAAAAAGGGTATATTGCAAAAAAGAACGAAGTGAACTGTACAGTTTCGGCAAAAAAGGTAGAAAAAATGGTGCGAAAAAGGGACGTCAAAAAGGCTGCTGTGAACGCTCCGCACAGATCTTCCCTTTTTGCTCCCTTTTTGAACCCAACTTTCTTCCTTTTTTGTATTCCTTTCACTCTTGTGCTTATGCATGTCAACTTTTCCATTGAGAAGTATTAAAAGGGAGAGTTGACAAAAAGAATGAAGTTCTACAGAGCTTTTTTGCCAAAACTGCAAAATGGGCAAAAAGGAAGAGAAAAAGGAGAACAAAAAGGGAGCAAAAAGGAAGCAAAAAAGGCTGCTGTGAACGACCCTAATGATTGAGCACCCCTAGTGAACACGGATCTTGTTTTTCGGTTTACGTTGTGTGTTGTCTTGGTGTTGTCGGTAACTTTCACGCGTTTATTGGACTCGCCCTCTCCCGCCATCCAACTCACTCTGAACTTTGAAGAGAGACGGACGCGACTGTGGCGGTCCTCTCTTCCACAACGACCAAACAACCAAACAAGGTCGCCCTTCTGCGCTCATCTCACCGCCCGGCGCCGGCGTTTCACATCTACACTCCCGCCTGACTGCCACCCCGTGGGGCATCCGGCTACATCGCCTGTTTCATTCCAACACCGCGTCTACGTTATGGGTGCCTGTAGACACCCATCGCTTGTCTCCCTCCATATACCGGCAGATACCGGCCTTGCCTCGCCATTTCCTCGCTCCCGACACGTTGTGTTTCACGCCTTTTGACGCGTGCCCTCAAGCTCAACCCGCCTGCAAACCATCCCGACGCGACCCCTCCCCTACCCCACACTCGCAAACGCCACCGATTAAACGGCGGGAGTAACTATGACTCAATCTTTTGCCCCTCATACCACCGTCTATCGTACTCTGCTTCCACGAACTGTCCACACCCTCCCTCTTCCAACCCCACACCTCCCACCTCAGCTCTCCCCTCCCAATCCATCTGTCCCCTCAATATGAACTCGTCCAACCTTCATTCAGATCATTCTCCCTCCTTTTCAGTAACTGATTCTCATTACACCAAGATGAACAAATAACTCCACTGTACCAACTTCTGTGTCTCTGCTTCTCACTACCCAACCACTCCACCCTCCCTCTCCTGTCCTCCTCGCTGTCTATGTCAACAATAGGACTGCCCTTCTGCTGCCCTCTACAATCTGTGCTTGCCCGTGATCATCCTCCATCTAGCCCCTCCCGCGCTTCCTCTCCTCCCCTCTCATCCCTTGTCTTTCCACCCACCAGGTTCCTGACGTCTAGTGTTGGCGTTTCGTCATCAATCCGTCCTCCGTGCTCCCTCTCCTGTCGACTACCTCTTCGTCAACATCACCACCGTCGCCGTCACACGCTTGGCACATCGTCCGTGACCCCTGGCTGACTGTGTCCTACCTCCCTCTATCTCATTTTTGCACAAACCCGTTCCCTGTCTGTCCGTGTCTTTACCCTCTCCTCCCGCCCATCTTGTGCTCGTTCGTGCCCTACTACCTCGCTTGACACTTCCACAATATTTGCCGTCAAAGCTCTCTTCCAGCAAACTGTTGACCTGACTCCTAGAGTCTGCATGGAAGCTCACCATCTTCACTTTTCCGTATTCACCTTGGAGCTTTTGACGCGGCATGATACACTTGCATCCTCTATACTTGGCGTCACCCTTTGGCAACCTCATATTCACTCTGGCAACTCACTCAAGCCAAAGTGATACACTCCGTCGTTGATCGCACTCCCGTAGAACCTCCAAACTTTGCCATCGCACGCTCCTAACCCCTCCACCATACCTCACTCGTTACAATATCTACATTCTACATCCCGAACACTCATCCCACCGTCGACTATACATATTGACTTTTGCATCCCGCCTTCCTATCTTCGCACCGCTATGAGCCATAGGATATACGACACACTCATTATCTATTTACCTTGCCTTTTCTCCCTGAAGCTCATAGCTTGAACACCACTCCTGCCCTAGTACCACTCCCAACTTACCTTACCTCTGCCTCTGCGCATGCACCTCGCGTACTGGGATTGGTCCCCCGCCGCGGTTCTCGATTTCCTAATTCACAGCCCAGCTCGTTTTATTGGTGCTTGGGGCTCGGCGAATCGGCGCGGCGCGGCGCGGCCCAATATTAATCCCGCCCACACACCCCCAACGACTCAAACCCAGTTTTCTGAACGTAACGACTCTTCCTCTCTCTCTTGAATCTTCTTGAGTGGATCATCATATCTCTTTAAGTGAGAGCGCAGTACCAAGTCTACCTTATTTAGCGACTCTTTTCTGTTGAGCGGGTTACTAGATGGCGGGAGGCAGTCCCAAGTAAAACGCGTAAATATTGCCGACAACACACAACGTAAAAGTTAATAAAACCGAAAACAAGATCCGTGTTCTCTTCAAGCTCCGAGTTAAACTTATAAAAATGGGGTCTGTTTTCATTCTCTCTCTACCACCACCATGCCCAACACCCTCCAAGTCCCCGGCCAACGCCCTCCTCTCTCCTCCGCCTCCAGCGACAACCTCATAAAGGACTTGCCTGGTTATACTACCCCCGTCTTCCAAGGCAAATCAGAGCAGCAACAACTTGTCCAAGCCGAGGTCGCCGCAAAGGGCTTCGTCCCCGCGCCTCTCGTTCCTGCGGAGGTCGCGTGGTTCTACACCAACCTCGGTATCGACGACACGTACTTTGCCAACGAGTCCGTGTCTGTTATATCTGATCACATTATTGCGTTGTACGCCGCCAAGATCCAAGCCTACACCAAACACGACGTCAACTCTCTTGTCATCGATCTCGAAAAGATTACTGAAGATGGCGCGACTTTCATTCATACCAGCCCGCCGGGTGTCACTAGCACAGACGGTCCAGGTGCGAGTGTAGAAACTCGGATCGATGATCTCTTCTTGGACACGACTACGCCGTATCGTTTGGAAACTTTCCGCTCGATCGGCGCAGTGAGCGCCACCGCCTCCCAACAACTCCGCTGCTACTTTGTCTCCAAATGCTCCTTCCCCCCTCTGCCTGCTGTCGAAACCGACGACATCCGCGCGTACTCCGACCCCACCTTCCTCTCCAAGGCTTCGGAGAATACTTTGCAGATCTACAGCCAAGCCATGGCCGACGTCCGCGCCCGCCGCTACGGCCCTGTGCTTTCGCATTTCCAAGTCGAGGGCACGCGTCAGCACCGCTTGGTCATCGCGTACGACTCCAACGCGTCCCCGACGAAGCATTTCTTCTCTGCTTTGTCTAATCTGTATCATTTCTACGCGCTCTACAGTCTGCGCAAGTACGTGGAGAGGTTTTCTAACGGCGTCACTATTATCTCGCTATACCTCAACCCGCTGCCCGGTGCAGAGGTCAGCGGCGCGCCGCCCATCGAGCACGCCATTTATCAGGTTTGTGTTTTCTTTTCTTGTCATTCACTGCTAAGATGATACAAAGGTCAAAAAAGAAGCCTCCCTCCTCTTCTGTCTCCCCGACAACCCCTTCTTCCTCCCGAAAGCACCCGGAAGCCACGCCGTGCAAGAGGCGACGTATGCCTGTGCGTCCCATCTCTTCTCTTTTTATCTTATATTGACTTCGCAAAGACTGCGGCTGGATCTTCGCGCAACACTTCACCAACCGCCTCGGGCCCGCCTACCTCTCCCTCCGCAACGTCCTCTCCGAATCCGACCCCGTCCACGCGGAGGTGTTGAACGACATCAAGCGGCGCTTCCGTGAGGAGACATTCACCCGCGAATCCATCGCCAACACCATCCTCGCGTACCCCGAGCTCATCCGCCTCCTCTACGTGAACTTCGCCGTCGCGCACTACCCCGCGGCGCAGGGCTCGGACAACGACAACGCAAGCCTGATGCCGCAGACGCTGTCGTATCAGCGCCTGACTGCCGCCGCGCCTCTGTCTGATGTTGAGTTGGCTGATAGGTTGCGGAGGGCGGTGCCGAGTAAGCACGATTTGCAGATTTTGGAGGCGTTCTTGGTGTTTAATCGGTGCGTGTTTTCTTCACTCTTTTGCTTAACATATCCTCGTCGTCGTCCTCGCGCCCCCGCTAACCTCACCCCTTCCCTCCTGTGTAGCCACATCCTCAAAACGAACTTCTACCAGCCCACCAAGGTCGCGCTCTCCTTCCGCCTCGCGCCGGATTTCTTGCCCGAGGTGGAGTACCCCAAGAAGCCATTTGGGATGTTTTTCGTCATTGGGAACGAGTTCCGTGGCTTCCACATTCGTTTCCGCGATGTTGCAAGGGGCGGGATACGGATTGTGACGAGTCGGAATAAGGAGTGCGTTCGATTTACTTCTCTCTTTTTTTGTTGCAGCGAAGGACTGCTAACGAATGATGATGATACTTAGAAACTACTCCATCAACCAGCGTATGCTTTTCGACGAGAACTACGGGCTTGCGTCGACGCAGAGTTTGAAGAATAAGGATATTCCGGAGGGTGGTGCCAAGGGGACGATTTTGCCTAGGTGGGTGTCTTCGCTCTACCCTGTTCCTCATCCTTCCCTCCATTCCCATTCCGTCTTTTCACAACGTTGATACCATGCATCAACGAACGCTAACGACACACACCCACAGCCTCGGCGCCGCCCCGCGCGCCTGCTTTGAGAAGTACGTAGATTCGATTGTGGATCTCTTGATTCCGGGGCAGTCGCCGGGGATCAAGGAGCCGTTGGTGGATCTGTATGGCAAGCCTGAGTTGTTGTTCTTTGGGCCTGATGAGGGGACGGCGGATATGATGGATTGGGCGGCGGGTGAGTGTCCTTTTCTTTTCGTGCTTTTCTTCCTTCCTCCTTCTTTTTCTTCGTACCACTTGTTATTCATCCTCGACACCCTTTGCTCATCATCTCCGCCTCCATCTTCGCGAGTCGTATTGTATCGGCATGCTCATCCTACTCTCACAGTCCACGCACGCGACCGCGGCGCCGAGACGTGGTGGAAGTCGTTTACAACGGGCAAGAGCGCCGAGACGCTTGGTGGGGTGCCGCATGATCGGTATGGTATGACGTCGTTGAGTATCCGGCAGTATGTCTTGGGGCTGTATAAGCAGCTTGGGTTGAGGGAGAAGGATGTGACGAAGGTGCAGACGGGTGGGCCGGGTGAGTTCTTCCCATTGTGTTGCGCATTCTCTTTATATTGAGCTAATCCAAACACGTAGACGGTGATCTCGGCTCGAACGAAATCCTCTTGAGCTCGGACAAGACGGTCGCTATCATCGACGGGAGCGGTGTCCTCGCTGACCCGGCGGGTATCAACCGCGAGGAGCTCATCCGTCTTGCGAAGCTGCGTGTGCCTGTCGGCCACTTTGACAAGAGCAAGCTGGGCAAGGACGGGTATTTGGTTTGCGTTGAGGAGCATGATGTTAAGTTGCCTTGTGCGTTATTCTCTTGCCTTTCCTGCTTCTATTCTGTTGGTTGTTGACGGGAAAATGCAGCTGGGGAACTCGTCATTGACGGCACGGACTTTAGGAATGCGGCGCATCTGCGGTTCAAGGCGGATTTGTTTGTTCCTTGTGGTGGACGGTATGTCTTGATATCGCATTCGACGTGCAGAAGTTGGTCATTGACGTGGCGTATAGACCTGAAGCGGTGAATATCTCGAATATGGCTGCACTGGTCGACTCGGAGGGCAAGCCGCACTTCAAGTACATCGTCGAGGGCGCGAATCTGTTTATCACGCAGCAGGCGCGGTTGTATCTCGAGAAGCGCAAGGTCATCTTGTTCAAGGATTCGAGCACCAACAAGGGTGCGTTGCGTTCTCTTTACGCATACAGCGAGTTTCAGCTGGCTGACGACAATCCCAGGTGGTGTCACTAGCTCCTCCCTAGAAGTCCTCGCCGGTCTTGCGCTCTCGACGGAAGAATACACCGAGCTCATGATCTTCACCAACGGCAAGCCCAGTCCATTCTACGAAGCCTACGTCAAAGATGTGCAGGCTAAGATCTGCGAGAATGCCGCGGCCGAGTTTACGTGCCTGCAGCGCGAGCATGCGCGCTGCGGCGGGGCCAAGACACGCACGGTCATCTCGGACGAGCTGTCGAGCACGTTGAATGGGCTGCAGGCGGAGTTGGAGGGGTCGGATTTGTTCGAGGACAAGCCGAGTCGCGAGGGGGTGTTGAGGCGCGCGATTCCGAAGACGCTTGTGGATAAGATTGGGTTGCCGGTGTTGATGGAACGTTTGCCTGAGCCGTATCAGAGGGCGTTGTTCTCGAGCTGGGTGGCAGCGCATTTCGTGAGTTGCTCTTGTGTTCGCTTTTGTTGTTGTCGTCGTGAGCTGACTGGTGGATGCGTAGATCTACAAGTACGGTGTGAACGGGTCGAGCGTTGATTTCTTCCATTTTGCACGGGACCTTGCGAGCAAGTAGATTGGCTGATCGTTCGCAAGAGGGGAGGGCCGTGGCTCTCAAAGGGAACAAGTAAATAGACGGCTGAATTGGAACGAGCAGAAGCAAAAGCAAAAGAAAGTTAAAGCAAAGCTGTAGTATTATAATTACCTCCAACTATTATCAATTTGCACGAATCTCTCGGTATGGTGCGAGGGCCTCGAGACCAGACCGGGACTACTTGGAGCTATTGCAGAGGGTCGTACTGAGCCGTCAGGTTTCGATCAGATGAGGAATCTTTCGCAATTCGAGGGAAACATGAGCGATTTGGTGCTACGACACTGCAGCTGTACTGGCTGAGATCTGAGATTGACGGCCGTTGTTCATGAGCGGAATGTTACTGTAACGAGCTTAGATTGGGACTATCGTCTGATCAGTCCAAGGCACGAGTGAGAGAAGCTCAAGACACCGACACTGTTCCCGAGGGCTATCTCTCAGCTCGACATTGAGGCCCGTGCCCCGCAGATCCTCCATCGCAATCGAACGTGCGTTGTGTCCGTGGTGTGTACTACGATTTGCCTCCAGCGTGCGGGTGGCTTTATGAAAGTTGCTGTGCCTGAATCGACCCGCCAATGAGAAGCAATCATCCTGGCTAGGGTTTCTTCTAATTCTTCCGAGCTTGCAGTGCCTCTGAGGATGAGAGTGTGGCTGCGGTACCAACGGCTGCACACCGTCTATGTACAGGAGGGCCGGGAAGAAGCCTTCGATAGCGTGGGTCCTGCATTCGTTGACTTGTAATTCTGCCAGGAGCGGAGTCTGCGAAACAAAGCAGTGATGTCGTAGTTGGGGACTTCTGTAGCTCGGTAACCAGTGATCATGAGTTTGGTGATGATCGGGGAACGCGCTTGGAAGGCAGGGAGAAGAGCTCCTGGCCGGCTTGAGCCGTACCACAGTTCCAGATGCAGTTCGTTCAAGGAAGGAGCCGTGAGCTTGCTCAGACATGGCACATTGGAGCGCGATTCATACAGAGCCGTGACAAATGAGAGTACAAGGTCGTTGAGCACGATGTCATCCGAGATCTTGGTGGCGGACCAGTCACCAGAGATCCTTGCACGCACGAGATTTGGGCACTGAGAGGGAAATGGCATTCGAAGGAAATGTACGGTTGAGAGAGAGCTTGATGATTGGCGGCCCCGGCATTGGAAATTGGCAATCTCTCCATACGACCAGTTTGTGAGAACGAGGAGCCATTGTGGGGGAAAGGATGGTTGTAGGGTCGAGATCGTATTGGGGGTGGACTATGTACCCCACCTCCAACTCGTCCAGCGAATCTAGTCTGCGTTGTAAAAGCCGTTGGACAAACCAGGCGGGTACACTTCAGTCCAAACATATGGAGCGCCATCGACAAGAAATCCGCTCAAATTGTTCCATGATTAGAGGCTTCAAGTCAACGAGCTGCATCGCTCCTTCGATATCCAAGACACGGAGGTCGACAGGAAGCGGCTCCGAGCGGGCAAACCAAGTCTTCGGGCCCTCAGCGTGAATCTGCTGTTTACACTCGGAGCCAACTTGAATTCGCCAAGAAATGCGCATGCCGAAAGGTCCATTTCATAGTCGAGGAGTTGTAAGGGCAACCTGCCTGCCTCCATTCTAAACAGACTTGAGCCAAGCGAGTGGCGTCTCGGATTGATATATTTCTACGAATCGCGAAGGAGAAGACTTGGGCGAGCATTTCCACCGGAAAAAAATGCGAATAGGTGCAATCAAAGAACGGAGTGCAGCTCTGATTGTGCGCTGTTTACCGCGTAGGTGGTTGAGCTCTTCAATTCTCAGCTTCAAAGCTGCGATTTGGTGGCCAAAGGGCACAGTGGTTGATTCGGATTCTTCGAAGAACGTCGAACGACTCGATTTGAGATTTTGTGCTTTGCTTGGTTCGCTCCGTTTGATCTTCTACAATCTTGCGAATAATGGAGAAGGACGGACATTTAACAGGGTCGGTTGACAGGCAAAGCAGCACGGTGGCTAGCAGGGGTGGACGTAAGAGAGCGTAAGAGTCGAGAATGGACTCGAGGCATCAAACAGAGCGCAAATATTAGGGCGCCGGCGCCGCGGCAAGCACTACTGACTAGTACTGACTCTCTCCAACCAGCCACTGGCACCCAGACAATTGCGTCCACGAACCAAAGCAAAAGTACAGTATCAGTTCGATTTCGCTGGCATTCGGCGTCCGCAATAAACTAGGCAAACCTTTATGACCTTATTTATCGTTGAAAATTATTTGGTTTTGCAATGAAGGTTGAACTGAGAGGTTTCGGCCGCTTACGTCGTTATCAACCGTGGTTTTGATCACTAACGAGGTTGTTGACGGAGGTTAGGGCATTGAGACGAGGTTCAAGTTTGAGGTATCCTGGGGATTTTTAACTCCCAGTACGTGTCCCTGCGGTAGTGAATGTCGCCAGACCCCTATACAGCCCTCAAAAAATAGTAAACCAAGACCGGGTGGTCCGTGCCGTATGGAGATCAGATGATGGCATCAATCCCACATGGTCCGAAATCTCTCGCAGAAGTTTCTCTACGAAACTCGCCATGGCTGGGGTGGTTCAGTCAGTTTACAAACCCAAATAAATTGCATTTGCTACAGAAATGCATTCTAGGCCTCTCTACTACCCGCTGTAAGTGATTTTCACTCAGTGGTTAGCATGAATATTGCCAAAATCAATCATACTCCAATAATCACAAAGCTTTTGAGAAGAATGTCAACAGTACGCACTGTAACTGCTGACAGAGTTTGAATGGGCAGCAGACCTCTACTTATCTGAAATATCCCAAAATTACAGTAAGGCTCCTTCCGTGAACCGTGAGAATTTTTGATATTCTTGATCATCACTTTAGCCGATTCGGCTATGATCGGCTAACCGGAAACTTCAGACCTCAACCTCCATCAGCAACTGAAACCTCAAACCACGACAGCCCAAACTATGGACAAAAATTCAAGGAGCAGCACCAGGAAATAAACAACGAAAAATGCTTTTACAAACCTTGGGCAAATCTATGCCGAAGACTCGAGAATGAGTCGAGATACTGGCGACATCTACTGTAATCCTTCAACTTGCAGTACTAGCCTCTGAGCATTAGCAGACGCTCTCTGAACGACGGCACTCAGGCTATACCCCAGTACATATACTGTGACGTCTGGGTGGGAAGCTGACTGATCCTGACCAGGACATGCTTATGAAGCGGGACGGCTGATACAGTAATAAAGGAACTCGAGTGTCTACTCGCACGGACACCATCCGAACTGATCCATGACCGAGACCCCGTTCAAGATCACCATTCCGGACGCGGCTCTCGAGCGGCTCCAGAAAAAGCTCGAGCTCACTACTCTACCCGATGAGCTCGATGGGGCAGGATGGGACTATGGTGCTCCTCTCGCGGATGTTAAACGCCTTCTTTCGCGGTGGACGAACGGCTATGACTGGCGTCACCATGAAGCGCAGCTCAATGCTTCACTCCAGCAATTTACTCGCCCCATCGCAGTGGATGGGCACGGAACGCTGAACATCCACTATGTTCATCAACGCAGCGAGGTCACGAACACCATTCCGTTGCTTTTCGTTCATGGGTGTAAGTGAAACCTTTGCTCTTGCTACACGCGGATCCATATATTGATACTGTTACAATCATTAGGGCCAGGAAGCTTCATCGAGGCGCGAAAAATTTTGCCTCTGCTGACCACGAAGTCGGCGAATCATCCGAGTTTCCATGTTGTGACTTTCAGTCTTCCCGGATACGGTTTCTCCGAGGCAGCTTCGAAGCCTGGGTTTGGTATCAAACAGTATGCAGAGGTGCCTAGATTTGATTCATTGTTTTGGCATTGGTTGAGATCTGTGCTGCAGGTTGGACATAAATTAATGTTGGCATTGGGATACGATGAATACGGTTCGTTCAGTCTATACGACGGGCCATTTGGTGGTTCATTTCTAACAACACAATCCAGTGACCCAAGGCGGCGATTGGGGCCATGTGGTACGTCGCTAACTCGACCCATCTTCACAAGACACCAGATCTCAATTGAGGTACAGATTACCCGCAAAATCGCACAAGTATACGGTGGGAAATACAGCAAAGCCTGGCACACCAACATGGTGATGTAAGTATCAGGAGTTCGTCCGACGCTTTGTCACTTCTCACTGATTCATCAGGGGCCAACCTCCCCAGGGCGACGACGCGCAAACCGAATTGTCTGACAAAGACAAACAACTCCTTGCGCGAAGGGAATGGCACCGCAAAAAGGGTATGGGATACATGGCAGAGCAATCCACCCAGCCTCAAACATTGGGTTACGCGCTCGCTGACTCACCCGTTGGCCTCCTCGCGTGGATCTACGAGAAACTTGTCAAATGGACAGATAACTACCCATGGGAGGACGATGAAGGTTCTCACCACATTGATTGTTTCGATTCGATTGCCTATAGCTGAACTGTTTCTAGTTCTAACGTGGATATCGATCTACTATTTCTCGCGCGCCGGACCAGCCGCGTCGCTGCGTATTTATTACGAGGCCATGGGTCCCCACAAGACCGATGCCGAACGTGGATTCGCTGATGGTGCTGCTCCGGAGATCCCTCTAGGTTTGTCACATTTCCCCCAGGAAATTGTTGCGTTGCCAAGGAGGCAAGTATCTTTCGTCCCTCCCTGATTTTGCACGCATACTGAGTCCTTGTTGATAGTTGGTCGCGCAAACTTGGAAATATCGTCTTTGAGGCAGAACATGACGGCGGAGGACATTTTGCGGCGTATGAGAAGCCGAATGAGCTTGTCGACGACGTCAGGAAGATGTTTGGGCAGCATGGGCCAGCGTTCGGAGTAGTGGCTGGAAAGTCTGGGTATTCTACCGAAGGGAAAAGCGGGTTGTAACTGGAACGAGCATGAAGTTAAAGCAAAGTTGTAATATTATAATTACATCGAACTATTATCAAGTTGCCTGAATCTCTCTGCACGCTGCGAGACGGTCCCCAAGCCCAAACCGGAACTAGTAGCTACATCAAGCCATTGCAGAGGGTCGGACTGACCCGTCGAGTCTCAATGAGACGAGGAAGGTTTCGCAATTCGACGGAAAGGCTGGGTGTACAGATAATGTAACGAGTCAACGAGCTTAGATTGGGAAAGCTATTGTCTGATCAGTCCAAGACTCGAGTGTGAAAGGCTCTCAGAACACCAACCTTGTTCCTTAGGGCTATCCTGGGCTATCTCTCAGCTCGATATTGAGGCTCCTGCGCTGCAGATCCTCCATCGCAGGACGAAACTTTACAGTGGAGCGAACGTGCATTGTGTCCGCGGTCTGCACTACGACTTGCCTCCGCCGTGCGGGTGGGTTCGTGAAAGTTGTCGTGCTGGATCGACCCGCCAACGAAAAGCAATCATCCTAGCCAACGTTTCTTCTACTTCTCCCGAGCATGCAGTTGATTAGATGCTTCGACTCAACGAGCTGCATACCTCCTTCAATATCCAGGAGACGAACGTCAACAGGGAGCGCCGCCGAGCGCGCAAACCAAGCCTTCAGGCCCTCCACACGAATCTGCTGTTTAGACTCGGAGCCGACTCGAATTCGCCAAGAAATGCGCACGCTAACCAGTCCAATCCAGAGTCGGGGAGTTGTAATAAGGGCACTTGCCTCCATTCTAAACAGACCTAGGACAAGCGAGCAACGTCTCGGATTGATAAATTTTTTCAATCGCCAACAAGAAGATTTGGGCGAGCAGTTCCACCGGAAGAGCGCGAACAGGTGCAATGTGCAGTTCCAGTTGTGCACTTTTCTCGCATAGGTGGTCGAGCTCTTCAATTTTCAGTTTGGAAGATGCGATTTGGGGGCCAAAGGACGTGATGATTGAATCGGATTCTTCAATGAACCACTCGATTTGAGACTCGGTGCTTTGCTTCGTTTGCTCCGTTTGTTCAAGTTCTTCTACAATCTTGCGAATGGAGAAAGACGGAATCGCAGACATTTGGCAGGATCAGCCGCCAGGAAAAGCAGTGCGGTGGCTAGCAGGATACTGTAGCAGGCAAGCCGCAATACGGCGGTGTCATGGTGGACGCAATGCAGAGGCACAAGAGGCATCAAACAGAGCGCAACAACAACAACAACAACAACAACAACAACAACAACAACCACCATCATCTCGGTGGTGGGTTGGCGTTCCGTCGAGGTCGAGCTTCGGGCACTCGATATTCGACGTTAGATCATGCCCAGTACCGCCCAGGGGAACCATGGCGAGGTTATAGGCCCATTTTCACCGACCACATCGACTTCCACACCACCCATTGCACCCACCATACCACCCTTTCGCAGACGTCCGCCGCTCACGGTGCCTAAACCATCTTCCAAATCCCATTCACGACTCGACTTCATTACCCTCCCGCGCCGCCGTCCACCACTCTCTTCGCGCGCCGCTTGCGCCCGTTTTCGGTTAGCGAGGAAAAAGTCGTCATCTTCACATCTCACCATCGCGACATCTCCCACAATCATCACCCATTCGGAAGCAGAGCTTCAGGCTTTCGCAACCCGGATCTCTTCCAAAATCGATTCCCTTAACCACGATCTCTGCGCTACATCATCCATCCTAAATATCCTTGACATCCACTTGCGACACCTCGCATCCAGCTCAATCCTGTCTTGCTACATCTCCGACGCGTCTACACACATTCTACACACCCCTCAGGTCGGACTGGCCACCCAGTGGACCGTCGCGCCGCCGGAGACCAGCCTCTGTGCCCTCTCGCCGCCCCTCGGCCTCTTTCCTGAGGACGCCATCACATAACGTCACGTGGCCAGTGACACGTCACTCCTTTACAGTCACAGTCACTACTCATGCGGCGCAGGATTTTCGGAAAAGTTGGAAAAGCGTTCGCATTGAATACAACGGCCCGTCGAGGAGCTTATAGCTACCTTAGTACGTTTTTATGTACGGAGGCGGTGACCTAATAATGTAAACAATGTAAACAAGAGCGCCGCGGCAAGCGCTTACTTTCTCCAACCAGCCACCAACGCATTGCGTCTACGATTCGAAGCAAAAGCACAATATGAGTTCGAAATCGCTCGCACCCGACGTCCGCGACTAACTAGGCAAATTTATGCTGAAAACTCGAGATAGTTGGCCACGGAGAGTGCCAGTGTTTCGTTGGTGCTTTCGCGTCTTTCGCAGCAATTTGTCAATCTCCAGCACTGTGTCCTCGCATTCCTGTTCCTTCGCGCACGAGTCTTGGCCGTCTCGTAAAACTTTCCGATCCAGTCTTTTATACAGCGAATGACAGCGAGGCAGTACTATTTGAGTACTATAGGTCACATCATGTCAGTACGTCGTTTGGACCCACATTACTTGAGGGCTCAATCTACTCTCCCTTCTGGCCTCAATACGGAGAGGATGGACAACGGTTCGTCGTATCAGGTCATCACATTATGATCGTCAACTCATCTTACTTAACCAGCTACAACGTTCAAGTTACTTGCGGCAGAGGAAAGTTTCAAACAGGCGACAACCTTGGCGGAATTTGAATTTGACCACCTCAAACTACTTTTCGAGAAAAATGGGGAATTTTATGTGAAGGAACATCCCTCTCGTCACTACTCTCTTGACGATGCTACCCTCTTCGATGATGCTATCCTTGTTCCAAGGGATTACCTCACAATTACTCCTTTACCTGGACTCACCCAAACTAAGCGGTCGCACGATGACCCTTTAGTGTACATCAAAAGACCGCCGGCCATTCTCTATGAACCCAACGGCAAACACACCGGGGGAAAATACATGCTTCACGAGTCGGTGATTTGCGAAGTACTCATGAAACACCCACATCCGAACATTTGTGAGTATTTCGGGTACGTCGCATCTGCAGTGGATGGGCGTATGGAAGGTCTATGCTTTCAACGCTATCGCCAGAGCCTCTGGGACTTGATTGTTGGAGATGGGCGGGACGCACCGGATGTCGTGCCCGATGCGCATTACGTCGTCCTGAAGCTCACAGTGCAAGGAGTCGTCGAGGACATTAAGCGGGGTATTCAGCATCTTCATTCCTTGGGATACGCTCATGTCGGTTTCCCTGATCAATTTGGTGTTATGACACAAACTAATCACTAACTGTAGAATGATATCAACCCCTCGAATATCATGCTCAGCACGCAAGGACAGGCCGTGATCATCGACTTTGACTCGTGCCGCAAGGTGGGCGAGTCTTTGCTGACCGGAAAAGCGGGGTCGCCCGACTGGTCGAATGGTTCAGTGGAATCAGATCCAGCCAGCGATTTTTATGGGCTGGAAAAGATCGAGGAGTGGCTGATGACGAAGACCACCGAGGATGAGGGGTCGCAGGGGGACTCGGACGAACTCGAGAGCGACGACGGTGATGAATCGAATGAAATTGAATGGTGACACAGATGCATTGCATTCTCGTTTGCTCAAAATTCGGGAGATCCTCTGTGAGCTGCGTTGGCTGAAGGTTTGGTTCCGGAATATCCTCTCCCTCGACACAGAGATGTGCTGAGCCCATTATTAGATTTCTCGAGAATCGATAATTCAAGGATCATCCACTGTCGGGATACACGACGACCGCTGATAATTGCGATAACACTACCTTACCAATGTACTATTGTGATCTCTATTTTGAAGTGCATCAAACAACGCCGCAGATTTCAAAGCATCCAAGGGCCAATACTCGAAACTGGCTTGGGAGTAAGTTGAGTGACTGAAACAGGAAGTCAGAGCAAACACGTAATCACCAACACGCGCTCACAAGTACCACGCTTGACCAAGTCCCATATCTACACTGCTCGCTTTCCTAGACGAGCCACATCTGGCGGCCTGTCTGCTCTTCATGGGGTCTTCCATCAGTAATTGAAACGACTTGGAACCACGGCGCTAGCTACAAATTCAAGCCGCGAACGCGGACCATTCGATTCAATCGCTGCTACGACTCGACGAGCCATGCAGTACTGGCCCACGGTCATTAAGCGAGGCTACACGGAAGATAACGAATGCTCCATGAGTCAACACGATCAAATTTTGCGAGGAATGGGCGCATATGGCTCCTGAAGCGTCTGCGCGTCGCGTCGGCATCGTGATCGCTCGCCTTCACTTAAATAGAAACGAGAGGACTTTCACCTTACCCTGCAAATGGCGTCTACAGCTGAGCAAGCACTACAAGAAGTCTCCCTTCTTGGAGAGCGGAAGACGGCTGTCATCGTCGGCGGAACCCTAGGAATCGGTGCCGCGATTGCACGGCACTTTGCAAAAATAGGCTGCAGTAGGATTGTGATATTTGGACGCAACAAAACGCGTGGTGCGACTGTTCTAGAGGCTCTGCGCGCACTTGCCCCAAAGGAGGCGTCAGTCAAGTTGGAGTTTGTGCAGGGAGATCTTTCGTGCATAGTGCCCAAATCGGTGGGCTGAACATCTCGCTGATAATTTTGTTGTACTAGCCACAGGAAGAGTATGCGCGAGTCCGTGGACGCTATTCAGAAGGCATCAGAAACCAGTATAGACTATCTGGTATGGACTTTCTTTGCTGAGAACCATAGCTCAGACATTCGTCTTTGCCAGATCATGTGCCAGAAAGGGCTACCCACTGGTACCATTGTTAAAAATGCGGACGGGTCAGTTATATACTACACCGACTCGCTTCCATCTTGTTCAATACTCCACGAAAACCAGCTACGACACTGCATTCGCCGTCCAAGCCATTTCGCGTTTCGCTCTCGCCTACCTACTCACCAAGCGCGGAGCCCTCGCCCCGAATGCCTCTATCTTGTCAATCGCCGCCCAAGGCCAGTCTCTCGACGACCTCTCTGTGGATGACCTTTCCTTGGAACGCCATCTCGCTTCGGGTAGCAGCCAGACCTCGATGTTCCTCAACCAGTCGAAGAGGGATAGCTCCGTGCTCGATGCGTTCCACGAGGTGCGTTCAATTCGTCCTCATGAAAGCGAACTGAATGGAACCTCCTACCCACAGGAACTCAACATACGGTACCCGCAGTACCGGTATTTCCATCTCTCCCCAGGTAATCGTGTCTTTCCAGGACCTTGATCATTCACGTACCCCCTTTCCAAAGGCCTAGTCTCCAGCGAACAATTTGATGTGAATAAGTTCCCCGGATTCATGAAGTACGCAGTCTGGTTTGGGCAAAAGCTCGTTGGCACCACCCCAGACAAGTACGCGGTGCTTCCGGTATATGTGCGTCATTTTCAGGATTTCTTGCGTGAGACTAAGTCGTAGGCGATCTTTGTAGCTTCTCACTGCTGCCCCAGCGAGTGCCGACAGGTACTTCGACAGCAAGCTCAAGCCTCAGAAGCTCGGGAAGTGGGCAGCCGACGCGGGCAACCGGGAAGCGCTATGGACCAAATTGGTTGATATCATCGAAGAGCAGTGATATGAGTGCGATTAATATTATAATAAAGATATAATGACCCTACAGCCCCGGATGAAGTAACCAAATAATACAGACCCTACCACCTAATCACACTATGAGCGCACACTAGTGAAGCAACAAGCAGACCAAAACTACGCGTTACGCCCACGCTCGTCGCAGCTCCAGTCCCGCCTCCATTCTGCGTCGAATTTGAATTGGGGTCTGTAGTGGAGTTTGCCCCGCCGGTCGGCAGATTCTTACCCACGACATCCACAAGCTGCGTCTTGGGCGTGGCTTTCTCGTACGCCTTGCGCTTCAGCCTCGTCTGCGTCGCCTGCTCGTACGCGTAAGCGAAGGCAAGGAGCTTGCTTTCGGAGAAGGCGGTCCCGACGAAAGTAAGCCCGAAAGGCATGCCGGGGGCGGTCTCGATTGGCGAATCCTTACCCCCGGAGTCCGCTGGTTTCGTGTCATTGGGCTGGAAGCCGAGCGGGACAGTCACTAGGAGGAATTTTGAGTCGTTGCACAGCGCCGAGGTCGACAAACGTACCGATAGGATATCCGGCTGTTTTGACGT
Organism: Favolaschia claudopus; assembly: GCA_037176885.1. Classification (NCBI taxonomy): domain Eukaryota; kingdom Fungi; phylum Basidiomycota; class Agaricomycetes; order Agaricales; family Mycenaceae; genus Favolaschia; species Favolaschia claudopus. The sequence goes on from JAWWNJ010000109.1 coordinate 397,088, forward strand.
GACGAGCGGTTAGCGCTGGTGGAAGCGGAAGACAAAGGAAGATTAACGTACCAAATCCTGCATACTGGAACATAAAGGAGTTCTCAGGCAAAACGAATGCATCCAGATTGTATTGCTTCAGCACGGCATCGATACCTTCCGCACGGCTATAGTCGTGGCTTTGTTCCACAGCCGCGCGATACGCGTCGTCTAATTGCTTAGGCTCCGATATGATGAAGTGCGAATTCCACGAAGTGTAGGCGTCGAGAGCTGGCTCTTCGAGGTCCTTGTGCGCGTCGTTGAAGGCCGCGATGTCAGCGATGTTGTGCACGTTGGTCGGGATCTCTTTGAGAGTGGAGAGGTAGTGCTGGATGTCAAACTTGAGGTCCGTCTCGAGCACGATCTATTACCCAGTCCGTGAGTTGGCTGGCAGGCCGGATGATATAAAACCTGACATTGCCAGCATCGTTTTTCAGAATGTCTTCGGCGTTAGGAATGTTAGTGGGATCGGTTATAATCGCGCCGAGATCTTTCATAGTTTTCAAGGCATCTGTGAACGCAGCTGCAGCGGGAATCGCTACTGGCTTTGGTGAGGCGATGATTCAAATAGATTGCTGCAGTTTACCACGTACGACCCCAGGTTTTGTCGATGAATACAGTGCGCGGGACGCCCAGGCGCGCCCCTTTGAGCGCGTCCTTCTTCAAGGCGGCAGTGTAGTCTGGCACTTGGTCTGGTTGTGCGTCGGTGTAGTTGTCTGCAGAGTCTTTGCCTGCGATGGCTGTGGAGGGATGAATATCGGCGCAGATCGTTGATTCGAGAATGAGCTCACCCGATAGCACGATGGCGGCGTCGGTAACAGTGCGTGTCAGCGGCCCTAAGGAGTACGATGCGTGTTAGAAAAACGCGCTGACATGGGTCGGAGGTCGGAGCACGCACCGACCGTATCCTGATGCTGGCTAATCGGAACAACTATACAACTAATTCAAAACTTAGATCAACCAGCAAACAACATCACGCACCCCCATTTCGCGAAGTAAGCCCCACCGTAGCTTTGACACCGACGACGTTGTTGCGACTCGCCGGGCAAGTGATACTTCCGGCAGTCTCGGTTCCTGCATTTTAGTAAGTATCACGACCGGTGGTAAATCGAAGCTGTATCAAACCTAACGTTGCGGCAGCCAGACCGATTGCAGCTGACACACCAGAGCCGCTGCTTGAACCGCAGGGATTTCCCTTACCGTAGTCGTTAGGAACCGCAAGGTTGTCGCAGAGAGGAACGCACCTTGGGATAATAAGGGTTGGTGGTTTGACCTCCTCGACCCGACCAGCCATCAGGGGCGAGAGAACCGAAGGCCGCCCATTCTGACTGGGGATAGATAGTTGGCACCAATTCAAGCTCCGTTTCAGGACAACATACCAAGTTCGCCTTTCCGAGGATGATCGCGCCGGCCTGTAGACAAAGGCTCTTAGGACATTCGACGGCAAACTGTAAAAGATCCTTACCTGACGCAGCTTTGCTGCGGTAGTCGCGTCTCCGGGGACCACACTGTTCAGAAGCGCATATGAGCCGGCGGTGGTATTCATGCCATCTTCGACGCGTGTAGCGATGTTATCCTTGACCAGGATTGGGATTCCGTGAAGAGGCCCGATCTTCTTTCCCTGCTTGCGCTGTGCATCCAAGTCGGCTGCCTGTTTGAGAGCAGTAGGACTTGTTTCTATCACGGCGTGCAATTCTGCATTAACTTCGTTGATTCGAGCAAAGTAGGCCTAATAACGTTAGCATAAGATACGCTTAAACCAGGAGCATTTCTCACATTGACCAAATCTACGCTGGTGAAGTGGCCCGCGTCGAGGCCAGCCTGTAAATCCGCAATTGTGGCTTCATACAGATCCGGAAACGTGGGAGCATCAGCTCTTGGACTTGAAAACGAAAGGGCGGATGGTATTATTGCCACCAGAAGAGCGAATAAAGAACGAAAGTGCATGGTTGGTAGAAGAAAGAGGAGGGAGGAAGTCGACGGCGAGGCATAACCGTAGTATTTGAACGGAATCAGAGTGCGGAAAGAGAATCTTTGACAGCGCTTCAAGTTGCTGCGCAATTGATGGCTTGTCCGCCGGACCTTTTCGACGTTCGTCTCCCACCCAGGAGAGGCCAGGAGTCGCTGCTGATTCTCTAGGCAAGCGGAGATTATGGATACTTGACCGTGAAGTAGCAAGCATACTGTCAAGTGATTACTCCCTCTCTCCTTCATCGACAGAGTGTAAAAGCGAGGTTTGACGCTCGTCAATCGCTACGCTTTTCGAACCCGCTTTTGCCGCTTGGTTGCGTGAGTCTATTCGGAAAATATACGTTGGCGGTAGAAAAAATGGCCTCGCAGGCTCGCACACTCGACTCTCCGTCCCAACACTATTGGGAGTTGATCACAAACGACATATGTAGACCAACGAAGACTTGAAAGAGATGTCATTAGCACCATTGCAGTGAGCGAGGTGCGAAGTTCATCGATGATTATTTGTCGCCCCTTGTTTGACGTGTTTCCATTTTCTTCTGTGTCGACGGTTCACCCGGCATGTCCCTACCACACAGAGGCAGATCCACCGTAGCTCGGGCAGGTAATCGTTGAAATGAAAGGGAATTCCACGCCATAGCGGTCTACCGAATGAGGGTTCCTCGAGAATGCAGCCGGATTTGGAGACAAGTAATTTGAGCGTATCGATTCGAATCTGCTCTCGGACCCTGGGTAATTGAATGACACGGAGAGCGCAGGCCTGTGTGGTGGGAGTTCTGGGTGGATTGGGAAACGCGATAGATTTCAGAGATATTTCTGAAATGACATCGTTTGGGAGCATCGAAATTGGATGAGCACGGCTCGGAGCGTTCATATCCAAATCCTTGGATGGCTTTGTGAATCATCCATCCTATGAACTGGCAAGACCAGAAATCGGTCGAAGTAGATATCGAGGACTGCGCGAAGACTCGTTTTCTTCGAGTCGCTCCGGATCCTTTGAGCCCATTGTTGTCTGAAGGTCCGAGAAGCCTGGCCGGTGATTGCCGACTCATACAACCCAGAACCACCACGCCACTCAAGCTTGACTCGAGCACTTCAACGTACTCAACAAAGGTTCGGTACCCAGAATCACAGTGAGTCCCACTTTCTAATCATTCTTTGATATTTTCTGCTTGAATTCAGCTGCCACCTTTACAGTTATCACTGCGAGCTGAATCTTTTTAACTTGAACTTGCTGCTTGCAACTGTGGATCGTGAGTCGATCCAGATACCACCCACTCAATGCTTATGGCAGTTGAAAAAATCAAGATCCTCCGCCGTGACTTGCCAACGAGGAATCATCGCGGAAAACTCAACTCTTGGATTGAGACTCCTATGGACAATACACCTTCGAAGCTCCTTTTGTCGGCACTTCGTTGGATCGGTGAACCGACACCCTGGTCGGCCGATGGGGAGGGACCCGAATACGTCGGAAAGTACTCTGAAGCTGCCAATGTCTTGCTCAACCAAGCTGGGATGAACCGCGAGCTAGATGTCATTGAATATAAGCCAGCAAATCTGACCACTTTCCAATACACACGCAAAGCGAATATCGGTACGACTCATTCCGATATAACTTACTATGGAGGCATATATGGTGATAATATGCCACCTCTCCTTCGCATTTGTCTTCCCGACCGTCACCCTTGGCCCGAGACCTTCAAAGAGCTCGACTGGGATCCTGAAGTGAGCACACAATCCCAACCATTGAATCCACGTGTTTAAATTCCATCTCTAGCTAAGACCACTCGCGGGTCCGCCTTTCGAATTTTACACATGTGATTGGAACGGCGACGCTGGAATAGATCCTGAATCACTTCAAATTCGTGCTCTCACCTTCTCGCCCGACATGCCGGGTCAACTTCAAAATGAAACGGAGGCTGAAAGCGGCTTTGGGCACGAAAGCGACAGCGGGGTGGGTTTGGGATGGCATGGACCCTGGGCGACTGCTTTGTTGGAGAAGAAGGACCGAGGTGAGCAGCTGGGAAATAGACGGGAGATAGTATGGAGCTCGGATAGCGACAAAACTTGGGGAGTGGAGGTTCATCTTGAAGTGAGTTTTGAGTTCATACGCAGTCGGGTTCAGATTTGTTCTCATTCGTGTTTCCAGGCTGCGAAGGTGACGGAGGTGGATAAATTCACTTATGAGGAGTTACACGAATCCGAGGAGCCCATCACCACGCGAGGGATTTCCAGCTACACAATCCGTGCGTCTATCTTGCGCGTGTTCGTGAAGGCCAGGTGGTTCGACGAGGCACTAAATCAGAGCGTCTAAATGATCCAGAAGTATGACCATTGACCGCGCTTGAGTAGTTAGAGCTAGACTGGAATATCTGAACATTACGACTCTACGAGACATAATTATGTAATGGAATTGAAGTCAAAAGTTTTCCTCCGAGGCGATCTGTGTGTGTCGAATGCAATACTTTTCCTTTTCGCCTAATATGGGTTCGTACTCCTTCCCAAAACAGAAATAGAATCATTCGGAAGCACTCGCCACAATGGTGAATCAAATGAATGTCGAGTACTGGGTACTTGTGTAACAAAAATCGTTCGGTGATTGTGGGAGGCAAATACATGGCGGTTATTCTCCCAACCATTATTATCATTGAACAAATCAAGTCACACATGCACTGATGATATAAGGTTCAATCGCTAGATATTATATCCCACTTTATTTACCCCTCACAGATATCCAGACTTGCCGGGGACAACTCCAAATGCAGGTCCATTCTGCCCGAACATCTTTCTGAGGTCTTCAACCAGTTCATCTGGTTTCTCGTATGCTGCGAAGTGTCCTCCACTTTCATGTTCCGCTTCGAAAACAATGTTTCCAAGTTTGCGCGACCAGCTATCGACAGAATTCGATCATCTTCTCCAAGTGTTGTCGAACAAGGAAACGCACCTCTTGGGGAACACCAGAATATCTTTTGGGAAGTGCGACAACCCGAGAGGTATTTCCGGAGGAGGACCGCTAGTAAATCCTCGCTCACTCGCGGCTTTGTGTGGACCGATGGCCTCGTAGTAAATACGTATCGATGCAGCTGGTCCTGCGCGTGAAAAATAATAGATGGAGACCCAGGTTAAAACTAGGACAATTTCAGCTAGAGAATAGATCTCAAACAATGATGGTTCAACCTTCATCGTCTTCCCACGGATAACTGTCCGTCCAGTTGACGAGTTTCTCATATATCCACGCGAGGAGCCCCACAGGCGAGTCCGCGAGTGCATAGCCCAATGTTTGAGGCTGGCTTAATGACTGTTGCATGTATCCGCTACCTTTTTTGTCGAACCATTCGGTCCGCGCAAGTCGTTCTTTGTCCTGAGGCGTCATTTCGCTCTGTATATCACCCTCGGGAGGTTGGCCCCTGTCAAATGGATGAGGATCAGTATCGATCGGAAACTGTTGAATTTCTTGACAAGTTGGAGACGCGTACATGACCATGTTCGTGTGCCAAGCTTTGCTGTACTTGCCGCCGTATACTTGAGCAATTTTGCGGGTAATCTGATATTGATTAGAAACTCGAGAGTGCGAAGAGAATGAATTAGCAGCGCACCGCGTGTCCCCAGTCTCCGCCTTGTGTAACTAGATTTTGTGCCATGTGGTTAGTTGAACAACGAAGCCACGTCACAGTCTTGAACAAAATGCACCGTATTCGTTGTACCCTAGCGACAACATTAACTTATTTCCAACCTGTTTATTGAAGTTGAACTTTCAATGCCATCGAGGAGTTGAAGGGGCTCACCTCAGCATACTGAGGGATGTCAAACCCAGGTTTGGTGGCCCCTTCGGAAAACCCGTATCCGGGAAGTCCCAGAACAACGACATGGAAGCTTGGATGATCCTCCGATTCCTTGGTCAGAAGAGGTAGAATCTTGCGTGCCTCAATGAAACTCCCTGGCCCTATTTGCGAGATGATTCAAACCTGTGACTTTAATGTAAAGTCGGAGTAAAACTGTGACTCACAGCCGTGCACGAAAAGCAGCGGGATGGCATTGGCGACTTGGCTTCGTTGATGAACATAGTGAATGTTGAGAGTTCCGTGCCCATCGACATCGATAGGGCGGATGAACTGCGGGAGTGTCGCGTTGAGCTGTGCTTCGTGGTAGCGCCAGTCGTAGCCGTTGATCCACCGCGAGACGAGGCGTTTGACATCGGCCAGAGGCACACCATAGTCCCAGCCTGCGCCGTCGAGTTCATCCGGCAGAGTACTGAGCTCAAGTTTCTTTTTGAGGCGGTCAAGCAGCGAGTCGGGAATTGAGATTTTGAACGGGGTTTCTGTCATGGTTCGATTTTTGGAGTTCCGATGTGCGAGGGTCCTTTATATGGTACATCGCCCCGCTTCATAAGCCACGTAGCGCATTTTTCTCGTCACGTTATAGGTGCAATGTTCGTTCTAGCGTCGCGTTGAATTTCGGTTGGTTTTCCATGACTAAGTTGAGTTGTGGAGGTATGATCCGCACTCGGAGTTCCCACGCCGCGCGAAGAGGGAAGCGGCGCGCCGCATACTCAAGCTACTCAAGTCTCGTAGGCCGAAAAAAAAATCGTGACGCTTGTAAGGAATTGCGCATTCTCTTTTCGTCACAGGCAACTCGCGATGCAGTGCGCTACAAAGAGTGGAAGTGGGACTCCACTAGGCGGTGCGAACCTTCAAAGTTGAATAATCATGTTCAATTTTTCAAATTCTCAAAACCTCTGCCCTTGAACGAAACGGCTCGATCATAGTAAACATCGACGAGCGATGGTTGAATATACGCCTGCCAAAAAAAATCCCTCTCATCGGCTTGAAACGAGGTACTTACATTCTGTTTACTTGAAATCCAACCATTCGAATCACAACCCACTTTTCCCTTCCGTAGGATACCCAGACTTGCCGGGGACTACTCCGAACGCTGGCCCATCCTGCCCGAACATCTTCCTGAGGTCGCTGACAAGCTCATTCGGCTTCTCATACGCCGCAAAATGTCCTCCGCTGTCATGTTCTGCCTCGAAGACGATATTCCCAAGTTTCCGCGACCAACTATCAGCAAGGATTCAATATGCGTTCAGAATCAGGTACTTATGGACGAAAGCTACTTACCTCCTCGGCAACACAACAAGTTCCTGCGGGAAATGCGACAAACCCAGAGGGATCTCCGGAGCAGCACCACCAACGAATCCACGTTCGCCTTCGGCCTTGTGGGGACCCACGGCCTCGTAATAAATGCGCAGCGATGCGGCTGGTCCGGCGCGCGAGAAATAGTAGATCGATATCCATGTTAGAACTAGAAGCAGTTCAGCTATAGGCAATTGAATCGAAATAGGATGCGGTGAGGACCTTCATCATCCTCCCACGGGTAATTGTCCGTCCAGTTGACGAGTTTCTCGTAGATCCACGCGAGCAGGCCAACGGGTGAGTCGGTGAGGGCGTAACCCAAGGTTTGAGGCTGCGTGGACTGCTCTTGCATGTATCCGCTACCCTTTTTGCGGAACCATTCGGTTCTCGCAAGCAGTTGTTTGTCTTTGTCAGTCAGTTCGGTTTGTGCGTCGCCCTGGGGAGGTTGGCCCCTGATGAATTATTGAGAACCGACAGGCTGTCGGACGAGGTCGGAATACTTACATCACCATGTTGGTGTGCCAGGCTTTGCTGTATTTCCCACCGTATACTTGTGCGATTTTGCGCGTAATCTGAGAATTGAGATTTTGTGTTTTGAAATGGGTCTGATTAGCGACATACCGCATGCCCCCAATCGCCGCCTTGGGTCACTGATTTTTGTCGTTAGAAACGTACCACCGAATGGCCCGTCGCGAACCATATTCATTGTATCCCGATGCCAACATTAATTTATGTCCGACCTGCAGTCCAAATCAAACAATGCCAAAAATGAACCAAATCTAGGCACCTCTGCATACTGCTCGATACCGAACCCAGGCTTCGAAGCTGCCTCGGAGAAACCGTATCCGGGAAGGCTGAAAGTGACAACATGGAAACTGGGATGATCTGCCGACTTAGCGGTCAACAGAGGTAAAATCTTTCGCGCCTCGATGAAGCTTCCTGGCCCTGTAAATTTTAATATATGAATCCGTGTGTAGGAAAAGCAACAGCGTCACTCACACCCATGAACGAAAAGCAACGGGATGGCGTTTGCGACCTCGCTGCGTTGATGAACATAGTGGATGTTCAGCGTTCCGTGCCCGTCCACCGCGATGGGGCGAGTAAACTGCGGGAGTGTAGCGTTGAGCTGCGCCTCATGGTGGCGCCAGTCGTAGCCGTTCATCCACCGCGAAACAAGGCGTTTAACATCCGCGAGAGGAGCACCGTAGTCCCATCCTGCCCCATCGAGCTCATCGGGTAGAGTGGTGAGCTCAAGCTTTTTCTGGAGCCGCTCGAGAGCCGCGTCCGGAATGGAGATCTTGAATGGGGTCTCGGTCATGAATCAGTTCTTCGAAGTTCGGATGGTGTCCGTGCGAGTTCCTTTATATTCTGTGTCCGCCGTCCCGCTTCATAAGCATGTCCTGGTCAGCTTCCCACCCAGACGTCACAGTGAAGCTCCATCGTTCGGAGAGCGTCTAGTAGTGATCAAAGGCTAGTACTGCAAGTTGAAGGATTAGATGCTGCCAGTGTCAAGTGGTACATGAATTTCGTTTGCGAGAATTTGCGTTTGTGCGATCTAAAAGAAGAGCCATAGAATGCGGCTGATTGGGGAAAAATATCGTCTGGATACTTCCGCCTACTACGCGCGTATATATATACAGGCTACAGCCACGGTTTTTTGTGTCGACAGTCGCGGCCTTGAGATTTTGTTGAACTGTCAGTTTGAAACGGAGTGACAGTCACGCATCACAGCCCTATCAAGTGTGACAAGCGGTGTGACTGCAGGATGTCGGCGATGTTGTGCACGTTGGTCGGGATCTCTTTGAGAGTAGATAGGTAGTGCTGGATGTCGAACTTGAGGTCCGTCTCGAGCACGATCTATTACCCAGTCCGTGAGTTGACTGGCAGGCGGGATGAGATAAAACCTGACGTTGCCAGCATCGTTTTTCAGAATGTCTTCGGCGTTAGGAATGTCGGCGGGATCGGTTATAATCGCGCCGAGATCTTTCATCGTTTTCAAGGCATCTGTGAACGCAGCGGCAGCGGGAATCGCTACTGGCTTTGGTGAGGCGATGATTCAAAGAGATTGCTGCACTTTACGACGTACGACCCCAGGTTTTGTCGATGAATACAGTGCGCGGCACGCCAAGACGTGCCCCCTTGAGCGCGTCCTTTTTCAAGGCAGCGGTGTAGTCCGGCACTTGGTCCGGTTGTGCGTCGGTGTAGTTGTCTGCGGAGTCTTTGCCTGCGATGACTGTGGAGGGATGAATATTGGCGTAGATCGTTGAACGAGAATGAGCTCACCCGATAGTACAATGGCGGCGTCGGTAACAGTGCGTGTCAGCGGCCCTAAGGAGTACGATATGTGTTAGAAAAACGCGCTGACATGGGTCGGAGCACGCACCGACCGTATCCTGATGCTGGCTAATCGGAACAACTATACAACGATTTCAACACTTGCATCGACCAGGAAGGAAGATCACGCACCCCCGTTTCGCGAAGTAAGGCCCACTGTAGCTTTGACACCGACGACGTTGTTGCGACTCGCCGGGCAAGTGATACTTCCGGCAGTCTCGGTTCCTGTCGTTTCCGGTAAGTATGAGGGCCGGTGGTAAATCGAAGCTGTATCAAACCTAACGTTGCGGCAGCCAGACCGATTGCAGCCGACACACCAGAGCCGCTGCTTGAACCGCAGGGATTTCCCTGAACATAGTCGTCAGGAATCGTAAGGTTGTCGCAGAGAGGAACACACCTTGGGATAATAAGGGTTGGTGGTTTGACCTCCTCGACCCGACCAGCCATCGGGGGCGAGAGAACCGAAGGCCGCCCATTCTGACTGGGTATGGATGGTTGACACCAAGTTTAGCTCCGTTTTATGACGACAACATACCAAGTTCGCCTTTCCGAGGATAATCGCGCCGGCCTGTGAAACAAAGGCTCTTGAGAAATCCAACGGTGAACTGGAAAAGAACCCTACCTTGCGCAGCTTTGCTGCAGTAGTGGCGTCCCCGGGCACAACACTGTTCAAAAGTGCATAGGAGCCAGCGGTGGTGTTCATGCCATCTTCGACGCGCGTAGCGATGTTATCCTTGACCAGGATTGGGATTCCGTGAAGAGGCCCGATCTTCTTGCCCTGCTTGCGCTGTGAATCCAAGTCGACTGCCTGTTTGAGAGCGGTGGGACTTGTTTCGATCACGGCGTGCAATTCCGCATTGACTTCGTTGATTCGTGCAAAGTAGGCCTAAGAACCTTAGCACAATATACTCTTGAACCAGGAGCATTTCTCACATTGACCAAATCTACGCTGGTGAAGTGGCCCGCGTCGAGGCCAGCCTGTAAATCCGCAATTGTGGCTTCATACAGATCCGGAAACGTGGAAGCATCAGCTCTTGGACTTGAAAATGAAAGGGCGGATGGTATTATTGCAACCAGAAGAGTGAATAAAGAACGAAAGTGCATGGTTGGTAGAAGAAAGAGGAGGGAGGAAGTCGACGGCGAGGCATAACCGTACGATATTGAAGCGGAATCAGAATGCGGAAAGAGAATCTTTGACAGCGCTTCAAGTTGCTGCGCAATTGATGGCTTGTCCGCCGGTACCTTTTCGACGTTCGTCTCAGTTCGTCTCCCACCCAGGAGAGGCCAGGAGTCGCTGCTGATTCTCTAGGCAAGCGGAGATTATGGTTACTTGACCGTGAAGTAGCAAGCATACTGTCAAGTGATTACTCCCTCTCTCCTTCATCGACAGAGTGTAAAAGCGCGGTTGGACACTCGTCAATCGCTCCGCTTTTCGAACCCGCTTTTGCCGCTTGGCCGCGTGAGTCTATTCGGAAAATATACGTTGGCGGTAGAAAAAATGGCCTCGCAGGCTCGCACACTCGACTCTCCGTCCCAACACTATTGGGAGTTGATCACGAACGACACATGTAGACCAACGAAGACTTAAGAGACGTCATTAGCACCATTGCAGTGAGCGAGGTGCGAAGTTCATCGACTTGTTTGACGTGTTTCCATTTTCTTCTGCGTCGACGGTTCACCCGGCATGTCCCTGCCACACAGAGGCAGATCCATCGTAGCTCGGGCAGGTAATCGTTGAAATGAAAGGGAATTCCACGCCATATCGGTCTACCGAATGCTCCGCATTCGCGAGGGTTGGTTCCTCGAGAATGCAGCCGGATTTGGAGAACAGTAATTTGAGCGTATCGATTCGAATCTGCTCTCGGACCCTGGGTAAGCGAATGACACGGAAAGCGCATGCCTGTGTGGTGGGAGTTCGGGGTGGATTGGGAATCGGGATAGAGTTCAGAGATATTTCTGAAATGATATCGTTTGGGAGCATCGAAATTGGATGAGCACGGCTCGGAGCGTTCGTATCCAAATCCTTGGATGGCTTTCAAGACAAGAAATCGATCGAAGTAGATATCGAGGACTGCGCGAAGAGTCGCCGAAGACTCGTTTTCTTCGAGCAACTTGGAGTCGCTCCTTTGAGCCCATTGTTTGTCTGGAGGTCCGAGAGGCCTGGCCGGTGATTGCCGATTCATACAACCCAGAACCGCCACGCCACTCAAGCTTGACTCGAGCACTTCAACGTACTCAACAAAGGTTCGGTACCCAGAATCACAGTGAGTCCCAGTTTCTAATCATTCTTTGCCCCCGATGATATTTCCTGCTTGAATTCAGCTGCCACCTTTACAATTATCACTGCGAGCTGAATCTTTTTAACTTGAACTTGCTGCTTGCAACTGTGGATCGTGAGTCGATCCAGACACCACCCACTCAATGCTCATGACAGTTGAAAAATCAAGATCCTCCGCCGTGACTTGCCAGCGAGGAATCATCGCGGAAAACTCGACTCTTGGATTGAGACTCCTATGGACAATACACCTTCGAAGCTCCTTTTGTCGGCACTTGGTTGGATCGGTGAACCGACACCCTGGTCGGCCGATGGGGAGGGACCCGAATACGTCGGAAAGTACTCTGAAGCTGCCAATGTCTTGCTCAACCAAGTTGGGATGAACCGCGAGCTAGATGCCATTGAATATAAGCCAGCAAATCTGACCACTTTCCAATACACACGCAAAGCGAATATCAGTACGACTCATTCCGATATAACTTACTATGGAGGCATATATGGTGATAATATGCCACCTCTCCTTCGCATTTGTCTTCCCGACCGTCACCCTTGGCCCGAGACCTTCAAAGAGCTCGACTGGGATCCTGAAGTGAGCACACAATCCCAATCATTGAATCCACGTGTTTAAATTCCATCCCTAGCTAAGACCACTCGCGGGTCCGCCTTTCGAATTTTACACATGTGATTGGAACGGCGACGCTGGAATAGATCCTGAATCGCTTCACACCGGTGCTCTCACCTTTTCACCCGACATGCCGGGTCAACTTCAAAATGAAACGGAGGCTGAAAGCGGCTTTGGGCACGAAAGCGACAGCGGGGTGGGTTTGGGATGGCACGGACCCTGGGCGACTGCTATGCTGGAGAAGAAGGACCGAGGTGAGCAGTTGGGAAATAGACGGGAGATAGTATGGAGCTCGGATAGCGATAAAACTTGGGGAGTGGAGGTTCATCTTGAAGTGAGTTTTGAGTTCATACGCAGTCGGGTTCAGATTTGTTCTCATTCGTGTTTCCAGGCTGCGAAGGTGACGGAGGTGGATAAATTCACTTATGAGGAGTTACACGAATCCGAGGAGCCCATTCCCACGCGAGGGATTTCCAGCTACACGATCCGTGCGTCTATCTTGCGCGTGTTCGTGAAGGCCAGGTGGTTCGACGAGGCACTAAATCAGAGCGTCTAAATGATCCAGAAGTATGACCATTGACCGCCCTTGAGTCGTTAGAGCTAGACTGGAATATCTGAACATTATGACTCTACGAGACATAATTATGTAATGGAATTGAAGTCAAAAGTTTTCCTCCGAGGCGATCTGTGTGTGTCGAATGCCATACTTTTCCTTTTCGCCTAATATGGGTTCGTACTCCTTCCCAAAACAGAAATAGAATCATTCGGAAGCACTCGCCACAATGGTGAATCAAATGAATGTCGAGTACTGGGTACTTGTGTAACAAAAATCGTTCGGTGATTGTGGGGAGGCAAATACATAGTGATCATTCTATCAACCATTATTATCATGGAACGAATCAAGTCACACATGCACTGATGATTCAAGGTTCAATCGCTAGATATTACATCCCCCTTAATTTATTTCTCGACAGGATATCCAGACATGCCGGGGACAACTCCAAATGCAGGCCCATCCTGCCCGAACATCTTTCTGAGGTCTTCAACCAGTTCATCAGGTTTCTCGTATGCTGCGAAGTGTCCTCCACTTTCATGTTCCGTTTCAAAAACAATATTCCCTAGTTTCCGCGACCAGCTATCAACAGAATTCGATCATCTTCTCCAAGTGTTGTTAAACAAGGAAACGAACCTTTTTGGGAACACCAAAATGTCTTTGGGGAAGTGCGACAGGCCGAGAGGTATTTCCGGAGGAGGACCGCTAGTAAATCCTCGCTCACTTTGGGCTTTGTGTGGACCAATGGCCTCGTAGTAAATACGTATTGAAGCAGCTGGTCCTGCGCGTGAAAAATAATAGATGGAGACCCATGTTAAAACTAAGGTAATTTCAGCTAGAGAACAGCTCGAAAAAATAAGGGTCCAACCTTCATCGTCTTCCCATGGATAACTGTCCGTCCAGTTGACGAGTTTCTCATATATCCACGCGAGGAGCCCCACAGGCGAGTCCGCGAGTGCATAGCCCAATGTTTGAGGCTGGCTTAATGACTGTTGCATGTATCCGCTACCTTTTTTGTCGAACCATTCGGTTCGCGCAAGGCGTTCTTTGTCTTGAGGCGTCATTTCGCTCTGTATATCACCCTCGGGAGGTTGGCCCCTGTTAAATGGATGAGTATCGTTTGGAAACTGGGTTTCTTGATAAGTTGGAGACGCTTACATGACCATGTTCGTGTGCCAAGCTTTGCTGTACTTGCCGCCGTATACTTGAGCAATTTTGCGGGTGATCTAATATTGATTAACACTCGAGAGTGCGAAGAGAATGAACCAGTAGCGCACCGCGTGTCCCCAGTCTCCGCCTTGCGTAACTAAATTAAATTTTGTGGTTAAAACGATGAAGTCACTTCATTCTGGACACAATGCACCGTATTCGTTGTACCCTAGCGACAACATCAACTTATTTCCAACCTGTTGATTAGAGTTGAACTTTCAACGCCATCGAAAAGTCGAAGGCGCTCACCTCGGCATACTGAGGGATGTCAAACCCAGGTTTGGAGGGCCCTTCGGAAAAACCGTATCCAGGAAGTCCCAGAACAACGACATGGAAGCTTGGGTGATTCCCCGATTTCTCGGTTAAAAGAGGAAGAATCTTGCGTGCCTCAATGAAACTCCCTGGCCCTATTTGCGAGATGACCCAAACCTGTGATTTTGGTGAAAAGTCGGAGTAAAAGTGTGACTCACAGCCATGCACGAAAAGCAACGGGATGGCGTTGGCGACTTGGCTTCGTTGATGAACATAGTGGATGTTCAGAGTTCCATGCCCGTCGACATCGATAGGGCGGATGAACTGCGGGAGTGTAGCGTTGAGTTGTGCTTCGTGGTAGCGCCAGTCGTAGCCGTTGCTCCACCGCGAGACGAAGCGTTTAACATCAGCCAGAGGCACACCATAGTCCCAGCCTGCGCCGTCGAGTTCATCGGGCAGAGTACTGAGCTCGAGTTTCTTTTTGAGGCGGCCAAGCAGCGAGTCGGGAATTGAGATTTTGAACGGGGTTTCTGTCATGGTTCGATTTTTGGAGTTTCGGTGTGCGAGGGTCCTTTATATGGTACATCGCCCCGCTTTATAAGCCACGTAGCGCATTTTTCTCGTCACGTTATAAGTGCGATGTTCGTTCTAGCGTCGCGGTGAATTTCGGTTGGCTTTTCATGACTAAGTTGGGTTTGGAGAGGCATATGATCCGTACTCGAAGTTCCCACACCGCGCGAACAGGACAATCATGTTCAATTTTCAAATTCTCAAAACTCTCCCCTTGAATGAAACGACTCGATCGTAGTAAACATCGACGAGTGATAGTTGAACATACACACGGCTTTCCAATAAAAACCCTTCTCATCGGCAGACTGAATTGAGGTACTTACATTCTGGTTCAAAATCCATCCATTCGGGCTACAGCCCACTTTTCCCTTCGGTAGAATACCCAGACTTTCCAGCCACGACTCCGAACGCTGGCCCATCCTGCCCGAACATCTTCCTGAGGTCGTCTACCAGCTCATTCGGCTTCTCATACGCCGCAAAATGTCCTCCGCTGTCATGTTCCGCCTCAAAGACAATATTCCCAAGTTTCCGCGACCAACTATCAACAAGGACTCAGTATGCGTGCAAAATCAGGGAAGGACGAAAGATACTTGCCTCCTTGGCAACACAACGAGTTCCTGCGGAAAATGCGACAAACCCAGAGGGATCTCCGGAGCAGCACCACCAACGAATCCACGTTCGCCTTCGGCCTTGTGGGGACCCACGGCCTCATAATAAATACGCAGCGATGCGGCTGGTCCCGCGCGCGAAAAGTAGTAGATCGAAATCCATGTTAAAACTGGAAGCAGTTTAGCTGTAGGCAATGGAATCGAAATAAGATGTGGTGAGAACCTTCATCGTCGTCCCATGGGTAATTGTCCGTCCAGTTGACAAGTTTCTCGTAGATCCACGCGAGGAGGCCAACGGGTGAGTCGGTGAGGGCGTAACCCAATGTTTGAGGTTGCGTGGATTGCTCTTGCATGTATCCGCTACCCTTTTTGCGGAACCACTCGGTTCTCGCAAGGAGTTGTTTGTCCTTGTCAGTCAGTTCGGTTTGCGCGTCGCCTTGGGGAGGTTGGCCCCTGATGAATTATTGAGAACCGACGGACGAGCTCGAGACTCAAATACATACATCACCATGTTGGTGTGCCAGGCCTTGCTGTATTTCCCACCATATACTTGTGCGATTTTGCGGGTAATCTGAGATATAGATTTGGTGTCTTCAGAAAATAGGTTTGGTTAGGAACGTACCGCATGCCCCCAATCGCCGCCTTGGGTCACTGAATTGTGTGGTTAGAAATAAACCATCGAATGGCCTGTCGCACGGAACGAACCGTATTCATTGTATCCCAATGCCAACATTAATTTATGTCCGACCTGTAGTTCAGATATCAAACAATGCCAGAAATGAACCAGATCTAAATACCTCTGCATACTGTTCGATACCGAACCCAGGCTTCGAAGCTGCCTCGGAGAAACCGTACCCGGGAAGGCTGAAAGTCACAACATGGAAACTGGGATGGTTCGCCGACTTCGTGGTCAACAGAGGCAAAATCTTTCGCGCCTCGATGAAGCTTCCTGGCCCTGTAAATTTTATTAGTATCATATATAAGTCCGTTGTAGAAAAAGCCTTACACCCATGAACGAAAAGCAACGGAATGGCGTTCGCGACCTCGCTGCGTTGATGAACATAGTGGATGTTCAGCGTTCTGTGCCCGTCTACCGCGATAGGGCGAGTAAATTGCTTCAGTGAAGCATTGAGCTGCGCCTCATGGTGGCGCCAGTCATAGCCGTTCGTCCACCGCGAAACAAGGCGTTTGACATCCGCGAGAGGAGCACCATAGTCCCATCCTGCCCCATCGAGCTCATCGGGTAGAGTAGTGAGCTCAAGCTTTTTCTGGAGCAGCTCGAGGGCCGCGTCCGGAATGGAGATCTTGAATGGGGTCTCGGTCATGGATCAGTTCTTCGAAGTTCGGATGGTGTCCGTGCGAGTAGACACTCAAGTTCCTTTATATGGTGTATTTGCCGTCCCGGTTCATAAGCAGGTCCTGGTCAGCTTCAGTCAGCTTCCCACCCAGACGTCACAGCGAAGCCAAAGTAGCATTCGTTCAGTCGGAGCCCATGCCCTCCGTGACACTCAGTCTTTCACTGCTCGAAGCACTAAGTCACAGTAGAAGTTGACTCCGGGCATTGTGATTGCCAGTGCCATGACAGGCGGCGAGAATCCAGACTTCATGAGATACGTACTGGGTATAGTGCCGTCGTTCAGAGAGCGTCTGCTAGTGATCAGAGGCTAGTACTGCAAGTTGAAGTATTAGATGCTTCCAGTGTCACAGTGGTACACGAATTTCGTTTGCGAGAATTTGCGTTTGTGCGATCTAAAAGAAGAGCCATAGAATGCCGATGATTGGGGAAAAATATCGTCTGGATACTTCCGCCTACTACGCGCGTATATATATACAGGCTACAGCCACGGTTTTTTGTGTCGACAGTTGCGGCCTTGAGATTTTTGTTGAACTGTCAGTTTGAAACGAAGTGACAGTCACGCATCACAGCCCTATCAAGTGTGACAAGCCGTGTGACTGCGCTTTGCTGGTTTTAGGATTCTTCCTTCTGCTCCTCCATCTCGCTCAGCTCGAGTCTCCTGCTTGCCGCCGTCGTCCTGCTGCTCGTTGTCGACGTCGACGTTCTTTAGCTAGACCGGCAGGCTCCGCTGGTCTCGTCTAGAAACGCCCAAGCTCGTCTACCCCCCTCCGTAGTCGGGCTTCCCTTGTTGTTTCTAGCCCAGGGGCCCTAGTAGGCTCACTCAGACTCGACGTCCTTACCTTAACGAACGGGGTCAATCACAAGTATTCCCTTGCACGTCAGACACCCTACCCCACACTGCAAAAATCCCTGCCAGCTTCGTCTATTCATCCCAGATCTAGCATCGATATAAATCCCTTCATATTTCACCCACATCTTTCGCAATGAGTCTCAGACCTCCTCCAAGCCCCAGTCCGTCTCCTGGTCCCGACAACGGCAAGCTCTCCCGCCAGTCTTTGGGCCCGTCTGCACGTGGCACTCCACTTGCTCCTGGTTCTCCCCGCCTTGCTGGGGGTGGAGGTGCTCGACCTACCAGCGAGCTTGTTGGCTCCGCTGGTCTGTATCAGACCCCTGAAGGTGCATCTCCAGCTTTTTCTGTCACAACATCCCTTTCTGACTCACATCAATCAGCCGAGGCGCTAGACCAATGGTTCGAGAACCTTCAAAACTATGAGGCGACCCTGGAGGACATGGCGGCGGCTTCCTTGGACGTCAATTTTAAAGAAGAACTTAGCGCCATCGAGCAATGTGAGTACTCGTCCCTTGCTTACATGCCATTGTCTAATGTTGCCGCAGGGTTCAAAGTTCTTTCAGAAGCAGAGCGCACAGCCGCCCTATACAGTCTTCTGCAACATTCAACACAAGTCCAGATTCGATTCTTTATTACAGTACTCCAGCAGATGGCGCGGTCCGACCCCATGACCGCCCTCCTGAGTCCTGCCGTTGGAGGCTCGATGCAAGCTCAGATGGAAGCGAAGCTCGCTAGCCTGAAGTCTCCCGGGCTCAAGTCAGGTCTGCCCGCGTCGCCCACGACGCGTAACTTCAATCAAGCCGCAAACAATCGCCAGTCGCTTGTTGAGCCCCCAACCCCCAGCAGCTTCCTCTCTCCGGAGTCTGCTGTGATTGGACAACCCGGTGATGCTGCTTCGACCCTTGCTCAGCAGCGCGCGAAGCTCAAGGCTGCCAACGCCGCGCACCGCATCTCTGCGCCAATCATGCCCTCGACTGGTGACCGTAACACATGGGGAACTGGTGGGCTTGGACAGGTACAGGAAACAAACCGTCCGGCTTCCCCCTCAACCGGAGAGGATAAGGCTGGTCGCCCGAAGAGCACCGAATTTACTGGTCGTCCCCTCGCCCAGCAGGAAGCAACGGTTCCCGCGCACTCTACGAGTGAGAGCTGGGCGAGCATGGTTACGACTCCGCTCCCGATGTTTGGGAAGCCAGAGCCCAAGGAAGCTGCGAAGGCGGAGTGGAAGGTAATCACCGTTGCCACGACCTCACTCTGGAAAGGTACTGATGTTCCTGCTTGACAGACTCCCGGAGGCATCCCTGGTGTTCCTCGGATGGGTGATCCTACCATTCACCGTCGTGGAGCACGGCCGCAGCAGGAAAATATGTACGACGACAATGGGAACCCGATGAATGTCCGTGGGAACATGAATCAGCAAAATTGGCGCGGGGCGACCAGCCCTGGGCTTCCGGGGAACGCGTCGAATCGCTTTGGAAGCGACGATGGTTCGGGTGCAGGTGGCAGGAGCAACGACGGGCGAGGAAACGGCATGAACGGACTCGGTAATGGTATGGGTGGATTCGGAATGGGTATGGGCATGAACAACCCCAACGGGATGGGCATGAATCCCTTCGCTGGCGTGAACATGAATATGCTTGCGATGGGCATTTCCCCCGAAACTCAGTTGCTCGCAGCACAGATGGCGCAGGCGCAAATGGCCGCGGCTGCCAGCGGCGGTGCGTTTGGGATGGGTATGGGGCCCGGTGGCGCGGGATGGTTGGGGATGCAGCAGGGACAGGGTGGTGGTATGAACCGCATGATGATGGGTCGCGGGCCTACCAGTGCCCGCACACCCAAGAGCGCGACAAGCTCGCGTGATGGATCCAACGCAACGCCCAAGGGCGAGGACGACGTTGACCCGGCGCTGCTCAACGATATTCCCGCGTGGCTGCGTAGCTTGCGGCTGCACAAGTACACGCCGAATTTCGACGGCATGCGCTGGCAAGACATGGTGATTATGGATGAGGCGGCGTTGGAGGCGAAGGGCGTCGCGGCGCTCGGGGCGAGGCGTAAGATGTTGAAGACGTTTGAGATTGTGAGGAAGAAGCTGGGAATCGAGGGTGGCCCGCCTCCGATGCCGGCGTAAGGCTTGCACGGGTAGGACCTTCCTCGTCAACGCGTCGTTGTGGACTTTCCCCCAACAACGCTCTTGGATCGGCAAACGATACCCTTCCATTCCCACCCCTTCACTATATATGTACTATCAGTCTCTCCCCAGTCTCCTTCTGAACCCGGTTTCCGAATATATATCTATATCTCGCGATATGCCTGCCCTCCTTCCCCTCTCACTCGCTACTATCTCTTTGCGTCACCAGTGTTCCATCACTCCAGCCAGCCTGTTACCTTCGTAATGACTCTGTTTTCTTTCGTGTTCTGGTCGGTTCTACTTATGCGTAGATACCATGAATAATTATTTACGCCTCCTCCAGAATTTCGCGGGATGTGTCCTTATAAGGCAACTGGCTCGCCAAATATGGATGAGCCTCGAATTGTATGTTTTCGGGTCAGCAGCAAAACTTTCTGTATGTCGAATATCGCTTTCCCTCCATCGCAATTCTGAAAAGTGGCACGATGCACCTTGTCGACACGCCGGTCACATCGAATATACTCTCGTTAGCGCTTCCCACCCGCACCTACCCAGTAAGTAAGTTACACTCTCAGTACCTCAAGTTGAGTCACGCATCAAAACCGAGCCCATGGTAGTGACATTGTCCTCTTGGTTTCAACTATTCTTGTCTCTCGGACAGCCGCTAAGTAGACGCCACACAAAAAATCTCTGGGCGAAAGGAAGAAGCGGGATGCTATGGTCCTACGAGATCTCGCTCCAGCTGGATCATAAGAAGTCCAGGGCTTCTGGCTTCCATTTCATAGTTTACGGCGGATGCTTCAATGTCCAAAACGGAAAGTGTTCTCCATGCTGGGGCTTGCGGAAGAGCCATGGTTCCTAATGGAATGAGCGCCCGGCGTTGGATGTCTGGCCGCCGATCATTGCCTGGAGTGCGGCCGCTGTCTTTTCTGTTCTCCAATGGGCGAAACGCGTGTGTACTTGGAGGCCGTTTTTGACCGGGGGCCGATGATGCCCGCACAGAGGTGAACGCTGGGTGGGCACCCCGATATAGATGCTGCGATGATGGGATGCTGCATGGCTACGGACGAGGTGAGTGTGTACGTTCGCCTGGCTTTGACATGGGTGCCTGCGAACTCCTTGAGACCTGTCCTTGGACGATTACTTGTATCCAAAGAAAGTGCTTGCTTGGATTTCGAAATACATGTAACTCCTCGTATAGTTGGAATGGCAGAGAGCAGTCATGATCGTCCATATGCTGTTGTCTGTTCGATTGGCTTACCACGTCCATCGGTGTCTCCGCTTCAAGCAAGTGGGTCCCAAACATGCCACGGCAGGAACAAGTTTGAGACCCCACGGTCAACGAGGTACGCCGGCAGAATGGTCTTGCGAAGGGTTTGACGGACTTGCGGTGTTTGGTTTGATGGTTCTGCCCAGGAATTCCAGGGCTATAGAACAGCATCGGATTCGGGTTATGGTAAGTGCAGCGGGAACGAGACAGTTGATACATCCTTCGTAAACTTGTCGCGAATGCTCGAGATCAACATCGTCGTTCTCGATGAGCGCTGGAGCCGGTGATCAAGGGAGAAATTTTTGCAACGGCTTCGACACATCCACACATACATCGGCTGCGATATGTGGTCCGCTATATTCATCTCAAGACGTGTGGCCAGTGGAGGTGAACAGCATATCCAATAGCCGCAGTCGAGCCACTGGCGAAAGCAAATTACCCAAACCGTCGTATTCGACGTCCGGCGGGGGAAGAAATGCAAGAAATAGTTACTTCGCATTCACAGCACTACTACAAGTCCACAAGTACAAACGTGAACCCCAGCACGAACACTCATCTTGTTGGCCTCTAACACGAGTGACATTGGACTGTCGAAGTCGATCGGGCAATTCATCGTTTCGAAATTTGACGGCAACGTCGAGCGCCAAGTACCTGCCAGCAAAGTATCAGCACGGGAGAAGAGCAAGGTCGATCACAAGAGAGAAGAGAGAGAAAAAAGAGTCAGGAGGCTAGGGTATATGGATTGTCTGCATTTTGAAGCAGCGGTGTCTAGTCGCTTCTAGGAAACACGGACCATAGCAAGGAATCATCACAGGAACTTGAATGAAAAAGAGTCCGAGAAGAAGTTAAAACAAGACGATCAGTACTCACGTTGTAATCATCGCGGCTGTGGGTGTTGCATTGAGATGATACCAGAAGTCGGGTGATAGCTGAAGGGCAAGGAACAGTCAACCCCCGATCCTCGACATGGTAGAGGAACGAAAGAAAAATGTCAGATGTGACGTGTCACAAAAGGTGTCACTTTATGCGATTCGGCTAAGTCGCTTCCGAAAGCTTCCGAATTGGGCTTGAGGCACCGAGCAGATACAGCTGCAGGTCCATATGTTGGCAGCAATACTCAGCCTTCCACCCACGACTGAGCGATATAGAGGACACGGAAAGGAAGATTGTCGATACCGACTCGACTGTGGCTCGTCCAATGAGGTTCATGATGGCGTGCTTCATCGGTCAGCAATTCTTCGGGTCGAACAGGCGTTCAAGTTGCTCTCTTACTCTCCTGTTGTCTTGAAATACGATGCGTGCCGTGCTGATCAAAAATGAGTCTGGTCCCGCAGAGAACCTGTACATTGGAGAAGCGGAGACTCCAGCTCCTCGTGCGGACGAAATCCTGGTGAAGGCAAGCCCATGGAGTCTCAGTCTGTGCTGGTACTCGAACCCCATCTTGATCCAACCATAGATCAAGGCGTTTGGTTTGAATCGGATGGATATCTCACAGCGGAATGGTCTCTATCCGCCCCCAGCGGGATCATCTACGATTTTGGGGGTGGAATTCTCTGGGCAGGTTGCTCAGGTTGGTTCCAATGTATCGCGGTGGAAGATCGATGATGAGGTTATGGGTCTCGCCGGAGGCGTACGTCTATCTATCTGGATCGCTCTATCGCTCTATCTCACTAACGTCTATTCAGGGCGCATACGCTGAGTACATCGTCGTGCTGCAGACGCATGTCGTCTCAAAGCCGTCCCGCTTGTCATGGGTTGAAGCCGCCAGCATTCCGGAATGCTTTCTCACTGGTAGGCTCCCGGTTGGTCCCGTTATTCATTGTGATATTGAGAGTTTTCTGCAGCTTTCCAGGCCGTGGTTGTTTACGGCGAAATCAAACCGAACAACGATGTTCTCGTCCATGCGGGAGCTTCAGGTATGCATTCAGACTTGTCTCATCCCGAAATTTGATTTTGTAACCGGACCCGTCACAGGTGTGGGTGTGGCTGCCATACAATTGGCCCGTTTGAACGGAGCGTGAGCACAATTTTTATAATGCGGTAAATTTTCATCTTCTCAATGTTCACAATAGAAAAACCATTACCGCAACCGCGTCCACCCAAGAAAAGCTAGACTGGCTCCTCTCCTTACCCAACGGCGCGACTCACACGGCGAATTACAAGACTCAAGATTTCTCACAAGTAGTCAAGGAGGTTACTCAGAACAAAGGTGTGGATGTTGTTGTTGATTTCGTGTAAGTATACTGCCTTCTTTTCATTGGACCCGGGCTTAAAAGAATACAGCGGGCAAAGCCATTTTGTGAAAAACCTTGATTCTCTCGCTGTGGACGGTCGAATGACGATGCTGGCTCTGTTAAGCGGTAAACGCCTTGATATTTGAATTTTTCATTTATTTCTAATTGGAGTCCATTTCCTGGTTGTTCTAGGTGCCACAGTCGCCTCCTTCAATTTGACTCCCATTCTTTATAAACGCCTCCGTATTCAAGGCTCTACTCTTCGATCTCGCAGCGCACAATACCAGGCAGACCTTATCGCTCGGCATGTTGAATTGCGCCGTATTTTTACTGGAGTTCTCATGACTATTTTACGCTCAGCTTCGACAAGGAGGTTTTGCCACTCATCACTGGTCAGAGTAGCGACGGACCAATCAAAACATATATTCATAAGGTTTGCGTTGCCATTCCATCTTTGAATTCCCTCATGCTTCATTTGCCAGGTCTATTCGTGGAATGATATTCAAGACGCTCATCGAGAGATGGAATCAAACAGCACGAGGTGATACATTTCCCCCTCGTATCCGAACTTTTATTCACAATATAATAGCGGGAAAATTATCGCCGAAGTGGTATAGTAATTCTTCTGTATTTACAAATGTGCTTCCTGTTCTCGCCGAGAACTGTGCCTTATGGCTGACTTCCGAAATTATGTTCCCACTCCGAAGGTCTGAAGGATGAAGGATCACGGGCCCGGGTGACTTTCCACATTCCACAATTTGTGTCATAGGCTTCCTTTCCATTCCTTCCGCCAGCTCACTTGGTCGGCGAATTTGCAGCTGTTTCCATCTCGCCCGGACGCGCCGAGCTGCGGAATTTCTCGGGACTTTGAATGCATTGTGTGTCTCTACGCACTCGATGCGGTTTTCTCGAAAAAAGCAAGCTGTCTACACTTGTTTCCTGTGATTTGTACTCTGGCGAACACGGTAAATATTTGCCACTGCACGCAATTCTTGGGCTTCCGAAGGATATTTCCTCCAGACCGGAGTCCATTTACAGTTCGAAGCCTGGGAGACTTGATCGCCGTGTCGGGGGATTTTCTCTACGCAGCCATTCAGTGCCCAAAAGTCTAATCGCCTAGTGCTTCTCGCAGCGTCCCATGACTATGTTTTCGGATGTAGGGCCGTTCCTGCTATCTTCCCGTCATCGTCGTGGAAGCAAACCCGCTTACAGACAGAAAGCACACTGAACACGGCAGACTCGCCTAATCTTTTCCGTTGGTTTCGCTTGTGTTTTGTGGCCGCCAGTTGTATCGGTGTAAAAAGTGGGCTGCCGCTGGGAATGCGGGGCCCGTCAACAGGAAGAAACATTACATGACGCTCCATGCGCCATGCACCGACAGGACTGTCCGATTCCAGCGCAAACACATCGCAAACCGCAAATAAACTCGACAGCTTTTGCGGATGCGTACAGACAAGCAAGCGTCTATCGTGAAGTCTTTGAAATACACAATTTTATTTTCGCGGTTAGGACCGCTGTGTACCACCCATCTCTATCGAGAAATATTACACATCTTGGCAGCAATGATGGACCTGCTTCGATGGAATAGGCGTTCCAGAGTCAACCAAGTTCGGACGCTGATCAAACAAATAAACATCTTGCACTGAGTGACGCGCTTTTCATTATTGTGATGATCAAGTCCAGGTCCTAGGACGATGATAGAAGAGAGCAGGGATTCCCAGAGCTATTCCAATCCTATCACTGTGAATTGGTCGACCTTCTACACCTTACTGCCGATAATTTCGCAAAGAAACACTCCGGTCTTCATTCATAGTTAACATTGGCAGGGAAAGCGTAGGTGATCTGCTACTTTCATGCTTCCCGCGTAAGTTCTCGTGTCCTAAATTTGAGATTATGTACCACCATCGTGCGCGGCCGTTAAATTATAAATCCAAGGGTCAAACATAATTAATTTTTGACTTGTAAAGCGAAGCAGTACAAGAATTCCGGTTTTGACTCCTTGCAACGAACGGAACGATCCATTGACCGAGTATCACTAGGAGTTTGCCCTATCGACCCTCGGTACATCCCGCCTTGAACCGGAGGCGGTGTCTCATTATGTGGGTGCCTGATTCTTAATCTTGTTTTTTCTCTAATCGAAAGGAATATACTGTAGCGGCGTTGCGGTGCAGCTAACTCCATGTCTTCAATGAAACTTGGCCTCCCGATATCAGATCCACTTTCTTCTCACCGTCAATCGGCGCGATTCTTACGGGTGACGGAACCGTGACAAGGCGTTCTATATTGAGTCAGAACAACTTGTTATGCCGCTCAAAAAGGCTGCGCGTCGCAGTATAAAGCTAAGCCATCGTGGACCGGGGACGCTCATCTTCTCATCGACTTCATTTGTGGTTCCACCCCTACCACATTAACGAAACCACTCTTAACACATACTACTTCCTCCTCATTCACCCTCACGCTTTTTTCATTATGAGCGGTCAATCATCATCTGGATCCAAGCCCTCGTCGTCGTCGGGCCAAGGATCAGGGTCTGGAGTGAAAGGAGGCGCCTCGTCCACGGGCCCCACTTTCTTCTAAAGCAGCATCTGCATGCAAGCTGCACACACAGCATATGATGCGTAAAAGACGCGATAATCTACGGCCAGCGGCCATACCTCAGCGCACGCCGCCCACATTCATTCATTGGCGACAAACGCACCTAATTATCATTATTCCTCATCACCACCAACCACTCTTCATAATTCGTCTAATATTCGACTTCGCTGCCTCGTGACGGAGGCATAATTTTTTGGGGGATCTTGATCCCGATCGTTTCAACAACAAACTTTTCTTCTTGCAGATCACGGAAACAAACGGACATACTGTATCATATCCCATTAGGCACCCTGTTTTCGCAAGCGTAGAGTATATCTATTAGTTACGGCATACAATTGTAGCACACGCACGCACGTACCCATAATTCAGCATTCTTGTTCTCGTCCGGCTTGCGAAAGAAAAGGCGGCTTCGACATCACCTCCTTCGGAGTTGCCTAAAATGTAATATTTCCGAGTTGGGATGTCCGTTGCCAATCCTTTGCAGAACAATTTGACATGGTGACACGAAATCTCGCCTCAGTCACCGCCTCCAATAGAACTTGAATGACCGAAGCAAGGCTGACCCGGGGACCGAGCTTATAGCTTAGTGAACAGAGTTCGTAGGTGCGGAGCAATCGTTGACTGTGCCAGATAAGCACAAATTGTAAGGTTACAGCTTGCCTCGAACGCCCGTCATCCAAAGTCCCGAGGACTTCAGTTCACCGCGTTCGTGCAGCCCCCACCACTCTAGTATGTAGTCCACGACTTGATCCTGCCGCCCAGTAAAGTTGTGATCGGCGTCTTCGACCATATGCAGCGTGTGCGTCCCAGGAGACCGAGCACCTAACGCTCGAGCATAGATATGAGCATCGTACCTAGACACAGGCCATGCATGAGCACCGACAGGGGAAGTAGATGGTCAAGGCTTACGGGGGCACCGTCTGGTCGGACAGCCCATGTAGCGTGAGTACATGGACATGGGGTGGAAACTGTTCCCAGACAAACGAAGTGTCCCAGCTGACAAACTTCTCGAGATCCGCAGGGTAAATTCTGAAAGTCACTGGTTTACGGGCTACCGGGGCAGTCAGCTCATAGAACCCGTTTCTATCGAACCCTTCCTGACGAAGTTTCGCAGCGGGGCCCTCTGCACCGCATGAAATCAGCGATCAAAAGGTCTGAGCGCCGTTAACCCATTACCGACCGAGAATCTTGGCCTGCATAATGAAGACATTGATTAATGACACGGAGGGAACTATTTCAAAATCTTTTCACCATGCGGTAACGAGCTGAGACGTTAATAAATGCAGTGACATTCTGGGCATCTTGCGACGTGGCCACCCAACGCATTCCGACGAGCGAGCCACGAGAATGTCCCACAACTGCCGCAATGACATATCCATAGGCATTCTGCAGGTGCTTCGCCACGGCGGACAAGTCTTCAAGGTCATCCGCTATACCGCCTTGGTTCCAAGGACCAGAGGATTCATGATTGCCCCTGGCGACGATGGGGTTGGTACGGTAACGAAGAAATGACGGCGTTAAACGCACCGGAAGTCAAATCTGAAGGAGTCTTGCGGAAACTTTTGAGCGAGGCGCCGTTGAAACAAATAATCCTTGTGCCTGACAAGACGCGATTAGATATGTGCTGTGCCATTCGGAATTTCCTGATTCCACAGGAAAAGATGCGCTTGCCCCATAGAACCATGGAGGATCTGAATGCAACATGAGCGGCTTGTATGCTACCACGGAGACGTAGGTGGACTTGCCAGCATGATTTTCCGACCTTGAATGGGTTGATTGGAGTCAAGCTGCTCCAAAACGCCGGTGATACCTGGGGTGGCGGCCGAATGTGGGATGACGACCTTGGTCGATATACGGTCTGCCATGAGGAGAGCGAAATAAGACTCAGAGTCAGAGTTACTTGTAGAACCACGACATGGTGTATAGAGCTCGGATAAGGCAATTCTTTCGCCGGTGTCACGCAAGTGTCACAAAAGTCACGCGAGCTGCAAGCTTCAGGCTCAACTTGAACAGCTGCAAAGCTTTATTCGAATGACATCAAGGAGACTCAGAGGTCGAAAAGAAGAATTTATTCTGTTCTAAGAATAATATTCTGCATAGCAGACAATGTGTATCACGATAAAGTACATACTTTACACGGAAGTTCTCCGATTGTCACCGATACCGAGACCTTCCTTCGCCAGCTTTCGAAGTCGAGGCGAAACAGGGAGGACCACGGCGAGCTTGCCACTAATGACCGGCTGCCTCAGATTTTTGTCCCGCTTCCATCAGAAGGGTAAAGTCGGGAAGGGCGGTGTCTCCTGCTCCCGAAAATGCAATTACAAGCACTTCGGTCGTTTTCTGCATGAAACCCGGAGACGAGTGGGTTTCAAATACACGTTGTATCAAAGAAGTGCCCACCCATAATTCGGGTCTCAGCCAGCGGCAGCCAGCCAATGGACCTCCGCCGTATTCTTTCGGGATTCAGATTATTTTCTTTTTCGTGCCGTCATGCTGCCAGTATCAGCCGAAGGGGCAGACTCTTGAGGCGGTTTTCGTAGTATCTGGCAGCGGGAACCCGTCGCGCAAGAAGAATAGCGACCGTGGCCAATGAAGCTTGAGCGTCAGCCGGAAGCAGCTCACTACCGTCAGCTTGCGGTATTTCCGAACAAGTCGGAGGCAGCAGGAAAAAATGTCGTACACGCAGCTACAGCAAGTGAGCGTCCTTAGAAGATCAAGTGCGGCATTCGGGTGCTTGCTTTGGTTCTTGGCCACTGAGTTCGCTCCACAGCTACCCGAAACGTTTCCATCGCTTTAACTTCATGAGCACATGGCTACTCTGAATAATTTCGCGTAGCGCCCATGATTTGTGAGCAAAGGAAAGGGATACCTGTGCTGTGGGTCAAGCGATTGGTCAGTATGTACAATTCAAGTGGCATGGAAAGAGGTATCAAGCCCACCTCAATTCAAAACGCCTGAAACTAGCTCGCCACAAGGGCGGGTACGGTCAAGATCGGGGTCGACCCTGGTCGACCGTTCACCAATATGATGGCTTGGAGACAAAAGATGTGGATTGTTTGATGTTCATCGTTCGCGGACCAGCTGGCCGTCGATCTCCCCAAGTCCCTTCCGTAGACGAGGGTGTATCATGCATACCATCGGCTGTCTCAGGCTGGAGAGATACGAGCAGAAAACATCCAGCATATTCAGAGGCAGCACTCTGCGAAGCACGGACCCAGGACTAGGTGAAAGAGAGGGCTACGGGCATTGGGTTATTGGGTTCTTGCCCGGGCCTAACCTGAGCTTGATGATGGGTTAGGCTTGGGTTAGACAACGGAAAAGCCACAAAGGTAGTTGACGAGAGGAAGGTGCTGGTAAGCCAAGTATTGTAGCACTTGAGACTCCCGAGGGGCATACATTGAAAAGAAACGGTCAGAAACCTCGAGACCGCTTGGAGACCGCTGGAAGACCTTGGTAACCATTATTTGCCTTTGTTGGATTCGGAGACTCATATCCAAAATAAGTAATTCAGCACGTCCATCAGCCCAATTAGGCAAGTTGCCAACGTGACTTGAACGTAACCAATGACTTCTTGTCAACGGTCCGCTCGTCGCGGTACGGGTTGGCGGGCGCGCCTGACTTGCGCCTGACCACGACGTCGTATATTTCAACGAAAATCGCATAGAAACTCATGACCTTTCGTTTGAGGCCGGCCGGTCTTGCTTCGGCATAATTAATACTTACCTGCAGCGGACTTGAATCCTCGCATTCTGAAGTCTTCTGCATCCCGTCAGGAATGAAGACCAGTTTCTCTTTGATTACCCTGGCTGTGCTCTCTTTGGCGACGCTCGGAAGCTGCCGCAAGAATCGCTATGTCGTCCCTGGAGCGACATGGTACGACACCTCGGGTAACGTCCTCCACGCACACGCTGGCGGAATCGTCAAAAGCGACGGGGTATGGTACTGGTTTGGCCAAAACGAGCAGCAAGGAGATAAATCGGTTTTCTCTGGTTAATCCTGTCGCAGTGCGTCGCTGGACCGATTCATTGAATCCGAACTCCAGGCATCAACATATACTCTTCGTCGGATCTGTTGAATTGGGACTATCGCGGTCGCGCATTGTCGCCGATAGACGGGACAGATATCTCTTCAGACCGCGTTGTCGAAAGGCCGAAGGCGGTTTTCAACGCAGCGACACAGGAATGGGTCTTGTGGTTCCATTCGGACAATTCGACCTATGGCTTGCTGCAGCAGGGTGTTGCGACCAGTCCCAATGTCACCGGTACGGACTATCAGGTCGAATTTTATCATTTGATTTGACTGTTCGTTAGGGCCGTACACGTTCCGAGATGTATTCAGCCCGTTAGGCGGAACCAGCCAGGATTTTGGACTGTTCCAGGATGTTGACGGTACATCGACTTTATCAATTGTGAAACTTTACTCAAGTAGAGTCAGGCGAAGCGTACGCATTGTACAGCAATGGAGACGCAGATGCTGCTCACGACAACTTGATCACACGTATGAATGCGAATTACACAGACGTGGAGGAAGTCGTTTACACCTTCTTTGGTACGTAGTTTCTCGGATCATCCGTCTGAAGCCTGACGCGCTTCAAGACTTCGATCTCGAGGCCCCGAATATGCTCTTCACTGGGGAGCGCTATTATATTTTAATGTCACACAAAACGGGATATCGGCCCAACAACGTTGTTGTTTTTTACTGCCGAAAAGATAGCTGGACCGTGGTCTATCCAATCGTATATTGCTCCGTTCGTAGCATTTTATTCCGATGACCAGGGTTCTGACGAACATCTCAGTTCCGGTACCCGAACCTTCAACACACAGAGTACAATGTCAATCACTGTCGCAGGATCGCACACAACGACATTTCTTTATTGCGGTGACCAATGGGCTACTGCTGCCGAACTTTATGACAGTAGGTGTGTATGCCTTCCAACTATCAACCACGTCCTGAACGCTGATCAAATAATATTAGATACGTATGGCTCCCCACCAATATCAACCACCACACAGGATCCTTTACAATTGACTGGCATGATTTATACACAATTGACTCCAAGACCGGGATTGTCTCATATCCCGAGGGCACAGTTTACGAGGCTGAACATGGAGTGGTGACTGGATCGGCATATCCAACCATTTGCGTCAGTGTAGTCTCCTTCATCAACATGCTAATACTGAAAGGAAATACCTTGAAACAGCCAGCATGCTCTGGACATAGAATTGTGACTGGGAGTGAGTGTATAGGATACGCTCGGGCTGTCGGCAATGCTCATCCACAACGCTCAGTTACCGGAAATTCAACTCTCACAGTGAGCAACATTGTCGGTACAGGTGAACCGCAGTGGGTTTCCTTCTACTATCACAATCCCGACGGGCTTTGTAAGTGTTGCTTTCTTCTTGTCAAACTCACGGTTTTTGATTCAGAATCAATTTCCAGTCGGTGACAACCGCGGCGTCTCTGGGCAGTCATTTGCTATTGCACGGTTTGCCAGTGTCTCGATAAATGGCGCTGCTCCTGTAACCCTGCGACAACGAGACACAAATGCTGGAATAATCTTGAGTCAACCTCTCAACGTAACTTTCAGTCGTGGTGGAGGAAACACGATCACGATTTCGGGATTGAACGGAGGCGAGATTTTAATGAGACCAATCGCTCTCGCTGAACAGTCCACAGGTTCAGCTGCCGACTTGGATAAGATTGTTGTATACGGCAATATTTACAGTGAATGAGGCGTTGTGACAATGCGACCAAAATGCGACACTTGATTTTGTGCGTTCTCTTCTGTCAAAATTAAGTAATGGCGTGCAAGAGCTTGACCCAAATAAATGATTGTTTCCCGTTGGTTTTTTGAATGATAATTCTGACTCGGCAGCTCTCAGTCAACGGAAACCTTATATGATTGCGAGCTGAGCCCCTATTTCAGTGAAGATAGGGGAGATTACGGAACAGTGCGTTACATGTGACGTGACACGTACTGTTGGCTACTTTTGGTTTGTCTCAGACGCGCTCGGAGTCGTCGCGTCCTCTCTTCGCTCCTCCTACGCGCCTTTCGGCCCTTTTGTTTCCCCCGCCCACCCTCTCCTTATTCTCTCCTCGCGCTTGATTACTTCGATTTTCCTTTTCCAAGACCCAACTTAGAAGAACTGTGCATACCGCCAGTCCTGGCAACGGATTTGGGCAGCTCGCCATCCTCAAGGCTCCAACCCGATTCGCCTCCCCCTCAACCTTTTTTGTGTGTTCGTTTCAGCGGATCGGCCTCCGGCCCAACTCCACCTGCACACCCACCCATACCGTCGCGAAGATTTCTTGTTTGAATTCACAGACCGCCCCCATATACACCCTCTATATCTCCTCCTCCACCCCCTCACAGAATAGCACCCTACTCGCGATCTCCCTCATCGTGAACTTGAATCGCCTTTTATGGTTGGATTGACCCGGATTGGACTGCCGGCTACTGCCGATCAATGCCGAGGCCTTTTATAGCCCAGCTTTTTATAGCGCGCGCCTTTCGTGAGGCGGTGAAGTGGAGACAATGCGAATTTCTTTCTCTCTCTTTCCTTCTTGTCGTTCCCTTCCAATAAGTCACTGGTGACTTGGTAGCCTCCCACCTCTCGCCGGCAACGACTCTTTATCGACGCTCACCGTGACGACAGGTGACGACACTGACGAGCACCAAATTGTCCATCCGACAGCATTGAATCTCTCGTTTCTAAATCTCATGATGTGGCAAGCTTCGCTCTCTATCTTTCTACCCGTGTTGCTGCCCGGAGCACTGGCCGCGACGACCTACGACATGGTGAAAGAGTTCTCTGGTTCTACGTTCTTTGACGGATGGAATTTCTACGGAAAATGTAAGTGCAATTCATCCTTTTTGTCGAGATTCGATCACATACTCTCAATATCAGTCGACAATTTGACCAACGGAGACGCTATCTTCGTTACGTCTAGCGTTGCCAAGTCCTCGAAGCTGGCATACGTAGATTCCACCACCAATCGTGCTATTATCAAGGTCGACAATACGACCAAAGTCGCTTTGAGCGACAAGCGGAATACTGTCCGCATCTCAACGCAGGATGAGATTGGAGTTGGGAGTGTGTGGATTGCAGACATGTATCATGTCCCATATGGTGTACGTTTTTTTCTCTGAACTATGGTACGCGGACTCACGGGTTACCTTGATAGTGCTCGGTATGCCCTATTTCAAAACAATCATCTGGGAGATTTGACTTGAAATTAGGTATGGCCAGCATTTTGGTCACAAGCCCCCAATTGGCCCACTGGAGGGTATGTTCCTCAAACTGCCTTGTTTATCCTGATACCTGACTGACTGCCTTCAGCGAAATCGATACCTTTGAGCACTGGAATATGGAACTCCACAACGAGATGACGCTCCACACAAACCCCGGATGCCAGCAGGTATCCCCCGCCCAAACATCGACTGTCGTCAACTCCACAGACTGTTCCTTCTCCTCAAATTCCAACGCAGGGTGTGGAGTGATGGACCCCAATGACTCGAGCTACGGCGCGAAATTCGCCGCTGCACAAGGCGGCGTATTTATCACTGAATTTGCTGAATCCGGGATATCGTAGGCACTGTATTTTCTCCGCATTCCTTGATAACCTATCCGCGCAGTGTCTGGTTCTTCAATCGCACCAGCATCCCAACCTCGATCTCTTCCAACTCTTCCTCCTTCTCCATCGCGGACCTAGGCACCCCCGTCGCGAACTGGCCCACAGGCGGATGTGCGATCGACACATTCTTCAAGCCGCAGAATCTCATCTTTGACATCACGCTCTGCGGCGGTACGTCTGTTTAGAATCGCAAATCAAGCTCTGCCACTAACTTACTCGCAGACGCCGCGGGTAACAAGGCAGTGTTCGCTCAGACTTGCTCGGGCATTTGCTACGACGATTATGTCGTGGGCGACGGCTCTAACTACAACAACGCGTATTTCGATGTTGCGTCCGTGCGAGTGTACAGTGTGGCTGGCACCACAAAGGCAACTCTGCGACCGAGTTCGTGGGCTGCTGACTAAGCCGGCCCTGCCAACTAGAAAGTACCCGCGAGGAGAAACCGCCCGCGTTGTCGGGCCATAGTCTCGGCGTTCCCGAAGGCAAAAATGGCGGCCGGGTGTGAGTGTTGGGGTGGAGCAGAGTAGGGGACAAAAAAAAAGTAGAGTACTCACCGTGTCGTAGTAGAGCTAATAAATTGGTTTGAAGTCTAGCAGAGTGAATCAGTGAGGATTAGAGTGGAGGGGTTGCGACGCGCCTGAGGGTTTCGACTCGGTGGAAGCTTGTCAACGTGAGTAGCGGCAGCGGCGGTTGATAGGAATAGGTGTTAAACGCGTTGTGTGCGTTGAATCTAGTAGAAAATGAGCATCGAAAATGAAGGGAAGTGTAAGTGAACGCACTTTGACGCGCCGCGTTGCTCGGCGGAACACCAAATCAACAACTTTTGAAATTCCTCGGCGCGTTGAAGATATCGACGTTCAAGTTGGAGGTGATGGAGAGATGCGGCAGTGGTCTCGAAGCGTTCTTGTTAGTCGGGGAACGCGTCAAATAGAAGCTTGAAAGTACTTGAAGCCCTGCAGTGCTATTAGCATAATTATTGCAGCATAAGCAACATAAAGGAACATACCTAAACGCGACGCCTCGCTCGGCGGAACGCGAAAAATCGAATTTTCAAAAAGTCTTGACGCGTCGGGGACGCCGCGACGTCGGCGGAGTGCGTGGGGTGTGATTAGGGGATCGTGCTGGTCGCGGGGACGCGAAAATTCGAAGTTTGAAGAGCTGTAGACATATCAACATCAGGTTTGATTCAAATGGACAAAGAACGCACCTCGACGCGGCACCTCGCTCGCGGGAAGTCCGAAGCTCGAATCAATTCTTTCTACAGCCTGCAACACGTTGGATAAGAGAGTCTTGCTCGGCGGACGGCCAAAAATCGAATTTTGAATTCTGGAAGTAAATCAGGATTGGAAATAGATCAGATGAAAGAGCAACGTACTTGAACGCGTCTTGTCGCTTTCGGGAACGCGAAATCTAAAATTTGAATGTATGGGACGCGTTGGGACAGGCTGGGAGTAGTTTAGACGCGTTAGAATGAGTTGAGTAAGAGGAATGTTGACTTTAACACACCTCAAGCCAACCCCTCGCTCGCGGGACGTCCAAAACTCGAATCGGAATTTCGAGGGGTTAGAAATGAATGTATACACTGGAGAAACGAGTCAGTAAGTCCTTGAGGCAACACAGAGGCAAGACTGGCCTTTGGACGACGCCTCAGATAGCGCCTCGGGGATCTCGGCGACGTTGAAGTTCGAGTGTAAACTCAATGGAGGCAGCGGCGTCGGGAGAGTAGGTGATAGTAGAGAGGAAGAAGAGAGACGACGTCGACAACAACGTCTGGTGAAGTGCTGGAAGCGCGGACAATGGCGAGGGGGAGGAAGAGAGAGGGGTTATCGAGGCGAAGAAGCTATCGACGACGAGGAGAAATTCTGGCAGCATGGGGGCATCATGAAGGGAAGAGGGAAAAGGTGGTGAGTGTTTGCGACAAGCCCTTATATAGGTACGCGTACCGTTGGCCTTGTTTGCGCGAATTCAACAAGACGTGACTTTGTTGGTTCAACCAAATATGACCAACAACACGCGTCTCTATATAAAGAGCTGTTGGCCGAGTACCTGCCCACCCTTTCCCCCCAACTATGCCCTCACTCTGCAAAACTTCTGGCGCTCAGTGAAATATTTATCGCTTGCACATACCACTTACCTCTTCATGGACGCCGCTCAAGAGGATGATGGAAGGTGGATTGGTTAACGTTGCATCCTGGGATGTTGGAATGGGTTGAGGGAGCTTATTTGTCGTGCGCCACTCATTCTTTTCTGCGTGTATCACCCTGCTCAACGCGCTCGTCTTCAGCACAGATATTTCAACTTATATTCAACTGACCTCCGCGTCGCTGCTTCTCGTATCAGAGCAATTGCTCTCAAGGTTCGTTCTCAACATATTCATTCTACTCACCTGTTCTCTGCAGTATTGTGCTTCAATCCATCCGCAACAATTTCAAGATCCTTTGTATTCATCCTTCACCACCCTCTTCATTCATGCCTTCCTCGATTTGCGTGAGCACGAAAACTCTACCCTCAATTCTGCTTCCGCCATTTCCGCCTTCCGCCTGCATTCCAATAGCCTGATCGCCGTCTACCCTGAATTTCAGCCTCGTGTGCATCAATCCAATATTCAACATTCTGATTTCATACCGCTTAAGCCTTACGTTCTCTGACTCAAATTGGTTTTCTGAGACAAATCCAGTAATAGCATGTCCGAGTAGCTTCCGGGATTTACAGCCTCAAGGTGGCGGGAAATCCAAGGGTAGTTACGCACCAAGAATTTACTTTCTTGTTTGCTGACGACGGCCAGGACGGCCGTTTTGCGTTAGACAACTGTATATAGAGCTCATGTATCTAATACCAGAATTGAAGCCAAAATCTATGCACGAATTCCACTGCGAGGATACTTGAGTTTCGGACGCCGCGAGAATGCAAGAAGAAACTGAAAGCTCACCCCAGAGCTGACAGTGAGTTCTGTTGGAACGAAGCGGAAGGTATTTGAGAGCTGAATTGAATTCAAGCGCGAAGAGAGAGCCACAGGGGGAGAGCGAGATGAAGGCGACGAAGTCGCGACGTGGTTTTGGGAGAGTTGAACCTCCCAAATCGGGAGCTGTCAATCGCTCCGCGATTTCGGACCGAACGCCGATCTTTGCTTCTTTCACCCATGTCCGTTCAACATTGGTTCAACATTTCTGGTTTTCTATGCCAATATCCTCAAGCAAATCTTCAGGTTGAATTCGACGCTGCTCTACATGCTACTGTGCTTGGAACTGGGACGCGCTTCCCGCTGAAACTTGAGCATACGAGGAATCAGTCAAATTTAGAGTACATCTACGGCAACGCGTTCGAATTCAAAATTGACAAGACTTACGATATGGTTCATGCCGCTTAGAAGCTCGCGTAACGCACCCATTATGCCGTGTTGAGATCTCACATACGCCGTCTGATTCTCCGTGACCTCTGCAACTTTTTCTCTTCCTTCCACATCGCTGTCGTCTGGTTTCTGGCCTTTGTCTTTGCTGCGCGAACCAACGACTATGTTTTTGGTAAGAAATTGCGAGTTTTAAGGTAAGCTTTTAGTTTCATGTCTTTGACTCTATACAACCTATTCTGATACTCGATTACCAGGTCAAATTCGACGTTATGGCGGCAAGCGCGACTTTCAACCTCGAACGCCTCCCGACTACCCTACAACCCGAATAGACAACAGTACGACTACAAAAAGAGTCTTTGATACACTGTTTCATGAAGCTACAGGTACTCTTCGTCGCTGCGCGCTCAAGCCGCCCCAATCCGATCTCACCAAAATCCCACCAAAACCCGACCACCGCAACCCAGCAAGCCTCCCACGCATAGGAGACCTCCAGAAACATGACGTCGTCGTCGAGACGAGTGGAACGGGCTCCGGGATGTGTACGGAGATGGACGTTCACATTTGGGTTCGACGACGTCGGCGGCGGCGCCGTAATCAACAAGTTGAACTTGCGGTTCCCACGCCCTGGGCGGTCGAGGTGAGTGGAGGCGCAGGTCGGGGAGGGTAGAGGGGCACTTACAATGAACGTATAGGTACCCGTCCCCAACGACGATGACAACGGCGGCAGCGGCGGCGATGGGATGAGCTCGGGCTGAGGCGGGGGGACATCGGTGAGTCATTCCAGTCGAGGGATGGAGGATACGGCGGCTTACCCGGGGTCCTAGAGCTGGAGATGGGTTCGACGCCGCCGACAACAGCGACGACGAGGAGGACAACAGCAGCACCGACGAGTGCAGGTGGGGGCGGCAGGGATGTTCGAGATGGAGAGGTGCTGACGGTGCTGGACCCCAGGGTGGGTAGGGAAGTAGGAGGGAGAGTGGATGGGGGGGAAGTACTGAAGGTGAGTTGTTGTTCGCTCCTCTTTATACAAACGCGCTGCCGGTGGCTGGGCTGAGTGGCTGGGCTGAGTTAAACGAGAGCACGTGCATGTTGAACAAGCCTATATAAGCAGCCCGACAAAATCCTCCAATTCCCATCTCCCCCCACTTCTCTCCCACTTCCCTCTACCCTCTCCTGCCTCCTCCTGCCTCTTCTGGCACCTTTCCCGACCTATATCAACATCCCCTCGACCTCCGCGGGCTTCCCGACCCGACGGTTCGACTTGGACGTCGACATCGACCTTGACGACCCCGACGCCACTCGAGGTATCTCTCTCTATCAACCCTTATTCCTTTGCTCACAGCTGCTCCTACTACTAGGCCCTTGTCGACCTCTCAGCTCAGTTCCTTCAACATCGCCGCCGTTATCTTCAAGTTGCGTCGCAACCTGAACTCAACAATGGTAAGTATTCTTCATTTCTACCTAAACTGCCTTACTGACTACTCTACAGTATCGTTTGTTTCGATTTCACCCGTTCCCTACGGTCCCGAACGATTTTCGCCAACACCAACTTCAATCTCGATCAACACCGATTCAATCGTTTGAATGGGTTAGATTCGGGGCTCCTGGTGTAATAGGTGCGTCTTTTGATTCCTTCTCTTCAATCCCTTTCAACGTTCAACTGACTCGTTTTCATTTCAGTTCACCAACTTCGTTGAATCAACGCAAACGCGCCAATTCGCTGTCAGGCATAACACCAGGTCCGTTTTCATTCAATCTTTTGTTTCATTTTCAACTTCATTGACTTTACCCCAGCTTGCTTCAACTTTGACTCGACGATTCGGATTTTTCGCAGTTTGTGGTGATGCCTTCGAGTCTTTTGTACTGGCTGAGTTTCAGGTCTTGTTCAAACGGTACGTCTTTCTCTCTTTGCTCAACTCTGGGACTGACTGATTCCGTTTCCACAGTTTGCGAATCTGACGGATCCGGTCTTGGTTCAAATCGGAAGCCGGAATTCAACCTGACAGGTACGTCTTATTGTTTAGGTTGAATTATCAGTAAACTGACACCCCGATCCTCTAGAATTTGGTCTCTGGCTATATTCGCGCCGGTATGTATCTTCTATGGTCGCTTCAAAGCACTAACTTGGTTCTTACCTTACAGACCTACTTGACTCTTCGTTGGCGTCAGATTGAGGGACTTTTGTTCGGGTTGAGTTTGGATTACACGGTTCAACTGGTGCGTTACTTGACTTGTTTACTTTGCCTTCAATTCAGGTAACCGGACCCTTTCAGACCTTTGTGTTATTGATCGGTCGTGATTTTGGATCGATCGTACGATTCGTACGCGGTGCGTCGTTCTTAACCTTTACTTTCCACTCAACATAGCTGACTTCAATTCCAATCAATAGCCACACTACAAACCTATGCTCGGTGCGAATCCTTGACTCCTACTCTATATCCTTTGACTAACTCAATTATTTTCAAATTCCTAGAGTCTATCTGGAAGCACGACTATTATACTGACTGGGATATGAGCTCAAACGAAGGGTGGGGCGGTTGAAGGTACGTCTTACTTGGATCTTACATCTCTGATCTTTACTGACTCGTTTCCACTCTCTAGCAGCTTGCACGATGGCGCGTTTCAATGGTGATTTGTTATTACTTCGACTCGTAATCGCTGACTTGAATCTGTTACCTTTTCACAGTGTCCCGTTGAACGAAGATCGAGGACTTTGAGGCTGGATTGAGGGTCAGGATCGGGTTATTGGTGAATGAAAGGTTGATTCAGGTGCGTTGTATTCAATCTCTTTGCTATACTTTCAATTCACTGACCTTTGACTTCTTTTACAGACCGGGAGTTATCGGTTTCGGGACGGGCTTGAATTCCGATTCAACTGATAAAAGTGTGTACTGTCTCTCCTCTACCAACGTCTTTACTGACTTGTCTTCAAAGGCTCGCACATCGACCCTTCATTCGAGTCAAGCTTTTAATATTCGAGTTGTCTTCGACTTGTAAGTAATCGCCTTTACTCTGTTTGTTTCTCTGTTGACTCTTTCTTCAAGTCTTCAACCCACTTGTTCACCGCCGACTCGCATCAAGATTTGACTTCAAGGTTCGTTTGCATCGAGCCCGACTCTATTCAAATGAATCTAACCCCTTCATACAGTCGACCACCTACTATTCGTACCACGCGGAGACTATCGTCAAATCTAGCCAGCCTCCTACTCCGATTGAACATTCTATTCAGACAAGGCTGCTTACCAGGTATGCCTTCGACTTTCATCGTTGATCAACAACTCCAGACTAACTTTTACTTGATACTTCAAGGTGTACCCGTTCTTATCGTATCGACACTCAACCCTCCGAGTCAACTGTCTTGACTTGCAATAGGTGTCTTGAACTCAAACAAGGTGGGACTTGAGGTGTGCGAGGGTTTAAAGTCGAAAGGTACGTTCGCTTTTGCTTTGAATTGGTTCGGGTTGTTGATTGACTCCATCCTAGAACTCGAAGGTATGGTAAGTTTCAAGGCTTACCTTGACATCGGTCGCCGTTTACAAGAGCTCAGAGTACGTCGACTTTGCCTTGGTTTCTGTTTTCAAGTCAACTAACTCATCGTCTCAGTACCTTTCACTTCAACCTCAACCAAGCGCCGACATACTACTTACCTTTGACGGTGACATCGATGGATTGAAGGATGGAGATGGAGAACGTCGCAGCTTTACCGGTACCAGACTGAGCTCAAGTGTTCAATGCCATACGATACTAAGGTGAGACCTTATCTACTTTAAATCAACGATACATTGAACTAATTACTTTCATTCAAGCGTTGCCGACTCCGAGTCAACACTCGGACACACTTCAACCCACACCCTTGAAGTCCTGACTTGATCAAGGTACGCTGAGTATCTTCTTTGGCCTAACAAGATGCTCATTGGGATTTCAGATTGAGACGCGCGCCGAAGTCGACGACCGAATAGATCGATAGTTTTTTCCTCTTAGTGTCATTGTATTCGATACAAGTTAGATACAAGTAGCTTTAAGTCAACGAAATTGAATTCAACTATGTAGATACAAAGAAGCAGAACTAATGGGATACATACAAAGCTGACTATATTCTAAGTGTCCATACGAGCCGAACT
The DNA here is from genome assembly GCA_037176885.1 of Favolaschia claudopus. Lineage (NCBI taxonomy): Eukaryota > Fungi > Basidiomycota > Agaricomycetes > Agaricales > Mycenaceae > Favolaschia > Favolaschia claudopus. The sequence continues at coordinate 438,174 of JAWWNJ010000109.1, forward strand.
CGCCAACGCGACGCGCAGCCAAGGCTGCAGCGGCGCGCTTTCTCGCAAACCGTACGTTGTCTTGTTGACTTCACCGCCGAGCCACGAGGCTGACTTGTATCTTCAGGGCGTACGTGCGGCGCGGTCGAAGGATTGGGGTCGGGGTGAGTTGTATCCCCTCCATCCTCCTCTGCCTACCCTTCCTCCACTTGTTCTCCCATACCTTGACCTTGACCCTCCTCCCTACCCTCTCCCCGCCCTGTCTTCAACATTAACTCTAACTCCAAGCACAACGAGGCACTTCGAAGGGTTAGCGGCGTAGGATATAAGGTGAGTAACACACACACCTTGACAGTCAAATCCCTTCTGAATCTGTTGTAGATGGCGCTGGGGATGCAGCATGGCGGCAGCGGTCGACGCGTGCGAGCGTCAGGTGAGCCGACGCGCCATGTACGAGTAACGAGACTGATTTTGAAGCGTTTAGAAGAGCTGGGAAGGAGAATAAAGGTCACAGGCGGGCTAGGAAAGGTGCGTTGTAGCGCACCATACGTTTGAGCTCCTATCAAACTCGTTTGAAGGCGGCATTGGGGATGTTCGTCGAGTGTTGCTGTGTCATTGAAGCAGTCAGCGCGGCGCGAGAAATCAGATGTAAGTAAACGCACCATTCTTTTTGCAAATGCGCTGACGTGCATCGTTCCCGTTGAAGACGTGCACCGTCCAAGCGCAATCTTGGAGACTCCGACTCTCGAGCAATCAGCTCGAGAGCTCGCGAACGCGTTGGCGCGATATCGAGCTAAAAACCCATCAAGTCAGTTTGCAGCGAGCATTCGAAGGTGAGTCAACGCACCTTCTAACCTTACTGAGCTAACCCGATTCCCTTCAGGTACGGCGTCGAAGCCTAATCTACGTTATAAGGCCAGAAACTGCAGTCGAAGTTGGTGCGTACAACGCACTTTGAAATTGACTTGATTTGACGTTCTTTTCGGGCGAAACGCTGGTGCGCAAGTGGGATCGGGTGTGGATCGAGGATTTGGTGGACAACGGCGACTTGGAGGGAAGAACGGGAGGAGAAGGCAGAGGGAGGGCGTCGAATGGAGGAGTTGGCGCAGGAGAGTGGCCTTGGTGGGAAACAAGGCATAGACGAGTCGATATTGTAAGGAATCAGTTGATAGAAAGGGGAGAGGGGAGGGCGAAGGCGCGCGTTGGGGATGTCTTGCAGGCGAGAGTTGCGGATCTTGAAGGGACGCGTCAGAATACGCGAAGGGGAGGGAATTGGGTGTGGGTGCAAGACTGGAAAGGAAAGTCGAAGTTAGAGCGGCGTTGGTTTGCTGTGTAGCGACGGACCGTATGCAGATTCCTCTGTAAATCCTGCGGGAATGAGGCGCGCGGTGAGGGTTGTGGATTGGGCTGGGCGGCGGAGCCAAGTCATTGGTGGTAGGGGAGGAGACGAGATTGGCGGGGAGTCGAGTTTGAAGAAGGGAGACCGAGCCGTTGAATCGAAGGACGGGAGGCGTCGATTTGAGGTTGCGGTGAAGCAACGAGGCGGCGTGGGAGAGTGGATTTGGCGACTTTAGCGGGGAGCGAATTTTAGCGGGCGGCGTGTTTGGCGGGGGTTTGAGTAGGGAGCGAGTCGCAAGAACGAGTGCAAGGGAGAGAGCATTCTTGTGTTTGTGAGTGGTTGGACTGACCCGGATTTGACTACCGGTCAATGCCGAGCCCTTTTATAGCCCAGCTTTTTTTATAGCGCTTCTTGTGCGCCAGAGGCGGTGAAGCGAGGTGGAGACAATGCGAATTTCTTTCCAATCTTTCTCTTTCTGTTCTTTCTTGTCGTTCCCTTCCACCGAAGTCACTGGTGACTTGGTAGCCCCACACATCTCGCCGGCAACGACTTCATCAACGAGGACTAAGCCGTCCATCCGACCATTGAGTCTCTCGTTTCTAAATATGATGTGGCAAGCTTCGCTCTCTATCTTTCTACCCGTGCTGCTGCCCGGAGCACTGGCCGCGACGACCTACGACATGGTGAAAGAGTTCTCTGGTTCCACGTTCTTTGACGGATGGAATTTCTACGGAAAATGTAAGTGCAATTCATCCTTTTTGTCGAGATTCGATCACATACTCTCAATATCAGTCGACAATTTGACCAACGGAGACGCTATCTTCGTAACGTCTAGCGTTGCCAAGTCTTCGAAGCTGGCATACGTGGACTCCACCACCAATCGTGCTATTATCAAGGTAGACAATACGACCAAAGTCGCTTTGAGCGACAAGCGGAATACTGTCCGCATCTCAACTCAGGATGAGATTGGGGTTGGAAGTGTGTGGATTGCAGACATGTATCATGTCCCATATGGTGTGCGTTTGTTCCTCCAAACGATGCTCCGTGGACTCACGGGTTACCTTCACAGTGCTCGGTATGCCCTATTCCAATGGAAACCCAATGATCTGACTCGGGAGATTAGGTATGGCCAGCATTTTGGTCGCAAGCCCCCAATTGGCCGACTGGAGGGTGTGTCTATCAAGCTACCTTGCATATCCTGATACCTGACTGCCTCCAGCGAAATCGATACCTTTGAGCACTGGAACATGGAACTCCACAACGAGATGACACTCCACACCAACCCCGGATGCCAGCAGGTATCCCCCGCCCAAACATCGACTGTCGTCAACTCCACAGACTGTTCCTTCTCCTCAAATTCCAACGCAGGGTGCGGAGTGATGGACCCCAATGACTCGAGCTACGGCGCGAAATTCGCCGCTGCACAAGGCGGCGTATTTATCACTGAATTTGCTGAATCCGGGATATCGTAGGCACTGTATTTTCTCCGCATTCCTTGATAACCTATCCGCGCAGTGTCTGGTTCTTCAATCGCACCAGCATCCCAACCTCGATCTCTTCCAACTCTTCCTCCTTCTCCATCGCGGACCTAGGCACCCCCGTCGCGAACTGGCCCACAGGCGGATGTGCGATCGACACATTCTTCAAGCCGCAGAATCTCATCTTTGACATCACGCTCTGCGGCGGTATGTCTGTTTATTAGAACTGCATATCATGTACTACTACTAACTTCCTCGCAGACGCCGCGGGTAACAAGGCAGTGTTTGCTCAGACTTGCTCGGGCATTTGCTACGACGATTATGTCGTGGGCGACGGCTCTAACTACAACAACGCGTATTTCGATGTTGCGTCCGTGCGAGTGTACAGTGTGGCTGGCACCACAAAGGCAACTCTGCGACCGAGTTCGTGGGCTGCTGACTAAGCCGGCCCTGCCAACTAGAAAGTACCCGCGAGGAGAAACCGCCCGCGTTGTCGGGCCATAGTCTCGGCGTTCCCGAAGGCAAAAATGGCGGCCGGGTGTGAGTGTTGGGGTGGAGCAGAGTAGGGGACAAAAAAAAAGTAGAGTACTCACCGTGTCGTAGTAGAGCTAATAAATTGGTTTGAAGTCTAGCAGAGTGAATCAGTGAGGATTAGAGTGGAGGGGTTGCGACGCGCCTGAGGGTTTCGACTCGGTGGAAGCTTGTCAACGTGAGTAGCGGCAGCGGCGGTTGATAGGAATAGGTGTTAAACGCGTTGTGTGCGTTGAATCTAGTAGAAAATGAGCATCGAAAATGAAGGGAAGTGTAAGTGAACGCACTTTGACGCGCCGCGTTGCTCGGCGGAACACCAAATCAACAACTTTTGAAATTCCTCGGCGCGTTGAAGATATCGACGTTCAAGTTGGAGGTGATGGAGAGATGCGGCAGTGGTCTCGAAGCGTTCTTGTTAGTCGGGGAACGCGTCAAATAGAAGCTTGAAAGTACTTGAAGCCCTGCAGTGCTATTAGCATAATTATTGCAGCATAAGCAACATAAAGGAACATACCTAAACGCGACGCCTCGCTCGGCGGAACGCGAAAAATCGAATTTTCAAAAAGTCTTGACGCGTCGGGGACGCCGCGACGTCGGCGGAGTGCGTGGGGTGTGATTAGGGGATCGTGCTGGTCGCGGGGACGCGAAAATTCGAAGTTTGAAGAGCTGTAGACATATCAACATCAGGTTTGATTCAAATGGACAAAGAACGCACCTCGACGCGGCACCTCGCTCGCGGGAAGTCCGAAGCTCGAATCAATTCTTTCTACAGCCTGCAACACGTTGGATAAGAGAGTCTTGCTCGGCGGACGGCCAAAAATCGAATTTTGAATTCTGGAAGTAAATCAGGATTGGAAATAGATCAGATGAAAGAGCAACGTACTTGAACGCGTCTTGTCGCTTTCGGGAACGCGAAATCTAAAATTTGAATGTATGGGACGCGTTGGGACAGGCTGGGAGTAGTTTAGACGCGTTAGAATGAGTTGAGTAAGAGGAATGTTGACTTTAACACACCTCAAGCCAACCCCTCGCTCGCGGGACGTCCAAAACTCGAATCGGAATTTCGAGGGGTTAGAAATGAATGTATACACTGGAGAAACGAGTCAGTAAGTCCTTGAGGCAACACAGAGGCAAGACTGGCCTTTGGACGACGCCTCAGATAGCGCCTCGGGGATCTCGGCGACGTTGAAGTTCGAGTGTAAACTCAATGGAGGCAGCGGCGTCGGGAGAGTAGGTGATAGTAGAGAGGAAGAAGAGAGACGACGTCGACAACAACGTCTGGTGAAGTGCTGGAAGCGCGGACAATGGCGAGGGGGAGGAAGAGAGAGGGGTTATCGAGGCGAAGAAGCTATCGACGACGAGGAGAAATTCTGGCAGCATGGGGGCATCATGAAGGGAAGAGGGAAAAGGTGGTGAGTGTTTGCGACAAGCCCTTATATAGGTACGCGTACCGTTGGCCTTGTTTGCGCGAATTCAACAAGACGTGACTTTGTTGGTTCAACCAAATATGACCAACAACACGCGTCTCTATATAAAGAGCTGTTGGCCGAGTACCTGCCCACCCTTTCCCCCCAACTATGCCCTCACTCTGCAAAACTTCTGGCGCTCAGTGAAATATTTATCGCTTGCACATACCACTTACCTCTTCATGGACGCCGCTCAAGAGGATGATGGAAGGTGGATTGGTTAACGTTGCATCCTGGGATGTTGGAATGGGTTGAGGGAGCTTATTTGTCGTGCGCCACTCATTCTTTTCTGCGTGTATCACCCTGCTCAACGCGCTCGTCTTCAGCACAGATATTTCAACTTATATTCAACTGACCTCCGCGTCGCTGCTTCTCGTATCAGAGCAATTGCTCTCAAGGTTCGTTCTCAACATATTCATTCTACTCACCTGTTCTCTGCAGTATTGTGCTTCAATCCATCCGCAACAATTTCAAGATCCTTTGTATTCATCCTTCACCACCCTCTTCATTCATGCCTTCCTCGATTTGCGTGAGCACGAAAACTCTACCCTCAATTCTGCTTCCGCCATTTCCGCCTTCCGCCTGCATTCCAATAGCCTGATCGCCGTCTACCCTGAATTTCAGCCTCGTGTGCATCAATCCAATATTCAACATTCTGATTTCATACCGCTTAAGCCTTACGTTCTCTGACTCAAATTGGTTTTCTGAGACAAATCCAGTAATAGCATGTCCGAGTAGCTTCCGGGATTTACAGCCTCAAGGTGGCGGGAAATCCAAGGGTAGTTACGCACCAAGAATTTACTTTCTTGTTTGCTGACGACGGCCAGGACGGCCGTTTTGCGTTAGACAACTGTATATAGAGCTCATGTATCTAATACCAGAATTGAAGCCAAAATCTATGCACGAATTCCACTGCGAGGATACTTGAGTTTCGGACGCCGCGAGAATGCAAGAAGAAACTGAAAGCTCACCCCAGAGCTGACAGTGAGTTCTGTTGGAACGAAGCGGAAGGTATTTGAGAGCTGAATTGAATTCAAGCGCGAAGAGAGAGCCACAGGGGGAGAGCGAGATGAAGGCGACGAAGTCGCGACGTGGTTTTGGGAGAGTTGAACCTCCCAAATCGGGAGCTGTCAATCGCTCCGCGATTTCGGACCGAACGCCGATCTTTGCTTCTTTCACCCATGTCCGTTCAACATTGGTTCAACATTTCTGGTTTTCTATGCCAATATCCTCAAGCAAATCTTCAGGTTGAATTCGACGCTGCTCTACATGCTACTGTGCTTGGAACTGGGACGCGCTTCCCGCTGAAACTTGAGCATACGAGGAATCAGTCAAATTTAGAGTACATCTACGGCAACGCGTTCGAATTCAAAATTGACAAGACTTACGATATGGTTCATGCCGCTTAGAAGCTCGCGTAACGCACCCATTATGCCGTGTTGAGATCTCACATACGCCGTCTGATTCTCCGTGACCTCTGCAACTTTTTCTCTTCCTTCCACATCGCTGTCGTCTGGTTTCTGGCCTTTGTCTTTGCTGCGCGAACCAACGACTATGTTTTTGGTAAGAAATTGCGAGTTTTAAGGTAAGCTTTTAGTTTCATGTCTTTGACTCTATACAACCTATTCTGATACTCGATTACCAGGTCAAATTCGACGTTATGGCGGCAAGCGCGACTTTCAACCTCGAACGCCTCCCGACTACCCTACAACCCGAATAGACAACAGTACGACTACAAAAAGAGTCTTTGATACACTGTTTCATGAAGCTACAGGTACTCTTCGTCGCTGCGCGCTCAAGCCGCCCCAATCCGATCTCACCAAAATCCCACCAAAACCCGACCACCGCAACCCAGCAAGCCTCCCACGCATAGGAGACCTCCAGAAACATGACGTCGTCGTCGAGACGAGTGGAACGGGCTCCGGGATGTGTACGGAGATGGACGTTCACATTTGGGTTCGACGACGTCGGCGGCGGCGCCGTAATCAACAAGTTGAACTTGCGGTTCCCACGCCCTGGGCGGTCGAGGTGAGTGGAGGCGCAGGTCGGGGAGGGTAGAGGGGCACTTACAATGAACGTATAGGTACCCGTCCCCAACGACGATGACAACGGCGGCAGCGGCGGCGATGGGATGAGCTCGGGCTGAGGCGGGGGGACATCGGTGAGTCATTCCAGTCGAGGGATGGAGGATACGGCGGCTTACCCGGGGTCCTAGAGCTGGAGATGGGTTCGACGCCGCCGACAACAGCGACGACGAGGAGGACAACAGCAGCACCGACGAGTGCAGGTGGGGGCGGCAGGGATGTTCGAGATGGAGAGGTGCTGACGGTGCTGGACCCCAGGGTGGGTAGGGAAGTAGGAGGGAGAGTGGATGGGGGGGAAGTACTGAAGGTGAGTTGTTGTTCGCTCCTCTTTATACAAACGCGCTGCCGGTGGCTGGGCTGAGTGGCTGGGCTGAGTTAAACGAGAGCACGTGCATGTTGAACAAGCCTATATAAGCAGCCCGACAAAATCCTCCAATTCCCATCTCCCCCCACTTCTCTCCCACTTCCCTCTACCCTCTCCTGCCTCCTCCTGCCTCTTCTGGCACCTTTCCCGACCTATATCAACATCCCCTCGACCTCCGCGGGCTTCCCGACCCGACGGTTCGACTTGGACGTCGACATCGACCTTGACGACCCCGACGCCACTCGAGGTATCTCTCTCTATCAACCCTTATTCCTTTGCTCACAGCTGCTCCTACTACTAGGCCCTTGTCGACCTCTCAGCTCAGTTCCTTCAACATCGCCGCCGTTATCTTCAAGTTGCGTCGCAACCTGAACTCAACAATGGTAAGTATTCTTCATTTCTACCTAAACTGCCTTACTGACTACTCTACAGTATCGTTTGTTTCGATTTCACCCGTTCCCTACGGTCCCGAACGATTTTCGCCAACACCAACTTCAATCTCGATCAACACCGATTCAATCGTTTGAATGGGTTAGATTCGGGGCTCCTGGTGTAATAGGTGCGTCTTTTGATTCCTTCTCTTCAATCCCTTTCAACGTTCAACTGACTCGTTTTCATTTCAGTTCACCAACTTCGTTGAATCAACGCAAACGCGCCAATTCGCTGTCAGGCATAACACCAGGTCCGTTTTCATTCAATCTTTTGTTTCATTTTCAACTTCATTGACTTTACCCCAGCTTGCTTCAACTTTGACTCGACGATTCGGATTTTTCGCAGTTTGTGGTGATGCCTTCGAGTCTTTTGTACTGGCTGAGTTTCAGGTCTTGTTCAAACGGTACGTCTTTCTCTCTTTGCTCAACTCTGGGACTGACTGATTCCGTTTCCACAGTTTGCGAATCTGACGGATCCGGTCTTGGTTCAAATCGGAAGCCGGAATTCAACCTGACAGGTACGTCTTATTGTTTAGGTTGAATTATCAGTAAACTGACACCCCGATCCTCTAGAATTTGGTCTCTGGCTATATTCGCGCCGGTATGTATCTTCTATGGTCGCTTCAAAGCACTAACTTGGTTCTTACCTTACAGACCTACTTGACTCTTCGTTGGCGTCAGATTGAGGGACTTTTGTTCGGGTTGAGTTTGGATTACACGGTTCAACTGGTGCGTTACTTGACTTGTTTACTTTGCCTTCAATTCAGGTAACCGGACCCTTTCAGACCTTTGTGTTATTGATCGGTCGTGATTTTGGATCGATCGTACGATTCGTACGCGGTGCGTCGTTCTTAACCTTTACTTTCCACTCAACATAGCTGACTTCAATTCCAATCAATAGCCACACTACAAACCTATGCTCGGTGCGAATCCTTGACTCCTACTCTATATCCTTTGACTAACTCAATTATTTTCAAATTCCTAGAGTCTATCTGGAAGCACGACTATTATACTGACTGGGATATGAGCTCAAACGAAGGGTGGGGCGGTTGAAGGTACGTCTTACTTGGATCTTACATCTCTGATCTTTACTGACTCGTTTCCACTCTCTAGCAGCTTGCACGATGGCGCGTTTCAATGGTGATTTGTTATTACTTCGACTCGTAATCGCTGACTTGAATCTGTTACCTTTTCACAGTGTCCCGTTGAACGAAGATCGAGGACTTTGAGGCTGGATTGAGGGTCAGGATCGGGTTATTGGTGAATGAAAGGTTGATTCAGGTGCGTTGTATTCAATCTCTTTGCTATACTTTCAATTCACTGACCTTTGACTTCTTTTACAGACCGGGAGTTATCGGTTTCGGGACGGGCTTGAATTCCGATTCAACTGATAAAAGTGTGTACTGTCTCTCCTCTACCAACGTCTTTACTGACTTGTCTTCAAAGGCTCGCACATCGACCCTTCATTCGAGTCAAGCTTTTAATATTCGAGTTGTCTTCGACTTGTAAGTAATCGCCTTTACTCTGTTTGTTTCTCTGTTGACTCTTTCTTCAAGTCTTCAACCCACTTGTTCACCGCCGACTCGCATCAAGATTTGACTTCAAGGTTCGTTTGCATCGAGCCCGACTCTATTCAAATGAATCTAACCCCTTCATACAGTCGACCACCTACTATTCGTACCACGCGGAGACTATCGTCAAATCTAGCCAGCCTCCTACTCCGATTGAACATTCTATTCAGACAAGGCTGCTTACCAGGTATGCCTTCGACTTTCATCGTTGATCAACAACTCCAGACTAACTTTTACTTGATACTTCAAGGTGTACCCGTTCTTATCGTATCGACACTCAACCCTCCGAGTCAACTGTCTTGACTTGCAATAGGTGTCTTGAACTCAAACAAGGTGGGACTTGAGGTGTGCGAGGGTTTAAAGTCGAAAGGTACGTTCGCTTTTGCTTTGAATTGGTTCGGGTTGTTGATTGACTCCATCCTAGAACTCGAAGGTATGGTAAGTTTCAAGGCTTACCTTGACATCGGTCGCCGTTTACAAGAGCTCAGAGTACGTCGACTTTGCCTTGGTTTCTGTTTTCAAGTCAACTAACTCATCGTCTCAGTACCTTTCACTTCAACCTCAACCAAGCGCCGACATACTACTTACCTTTGACGGTGACATCGATGGATTGAAGGATGGAGATGGAGAACGTCGCAGCTTTACCGGTACCAGACTGAGCTCAAGTGTTCAATGCCATACGATACTAAGGTGAGACCTTATCTACTTTAAATCAACGATACATTGAACTAATTACTTTCATTCAAGCGTTGCCGACTCCGAGTCAACACTCGGACACACTTCAACCCACACCCTTGAAGTCCTGACTTGATCAAGGTACGCTGAGTATCTTCTTTGGCCTAACAAGATGCTCATTGGGATTTCAGATTGAGACGCGCGCCGAAGTCGACGACCGAATAGATCGATAGTTTTTTCCTCTTAGTGTCATTGTATTCGATACAAGTTAGATACAAGTAGCTTTAAGTCAACGAAATTGAATTCAACTATGTAGATACAAAGAAGCAGAACTAATGGGATACATACAAAGCTGACTATATTCTAAGTGTCCATACGAGCCGAACTCGCCAACGCGACGCGCAGCCAAGGCTGCAGCGGCGCGCTTTCTCGCAAACCGTACGTTGTCTTGTTGACTTCACCGCCGAGCCACGAGGCTGACTTGTATCTTCAGGGCGTACGTGCGGCGCGGTCGAAGGATTGGGGTCGGGGTGAGTTGTATCCCCTCCATCCTCCTCTGCCTACCCTTCCTCCACTTGTTCTCCCATACCTTGACCTTGACCCTCCTCCCTACCCTCTCCCCGCCCTGTCTTCAACATTAACTCTAACTCCAAGCACAACGAGGCACTTCGAAGGGTTAGCGGCGTAGGATATAAGGTGAGTAACACACACACCTTGACAGTCAAATCCCTTCTGAATCTGTTGTAGATGGCGCTGGGGATGCAGCATGGCGGCAGCGGTCGACGCGTGCGAGCGTCAGGTGAGCCGACGCGCCATGTACGAGTAACGAGACTGATTTTGAAGCGTTTAGAAGAGCTGGGAAGGAGAATAAAGGTCACAGGCGGGCTAGGAAAGGTGCGTTGTAGCGCACCATACGTTTGAGCTCCTATCAAACTCGTTTGAAGGCGGCATTGGGGATGTTCGTCGAGTGTTGCTGTGTCATTGAAGCAGTCAGCGCGGCGCGAGAAATCAGATGTAAGTAAACGCACCATTCTTTTTGCAAATGCGCTGACGTGCATCGTTCCCGTTGAAGACGTGCACCGTCCAAGCGCAATCTTGGAGACTCCGACTCTCGAGCAATCAGCTCGAGAGCTCGCGAACGCGTTGGCGCGATATCGAGCTAAAAACCCATCAAGTCAGTTTGCAGCGAGCATTCGAAGGTGAGTCAACGCACCTTCTAACCTTACTGAGCTAACCCGATTCCCTTCAGGTACGGCGTCGAAGCCTAATCTACGTTATAAGGCCAGAAACTGCAGTCGAAGTTGGTGCGTACAACGCACTTTGAAATTGACTTGATTTGACGTTCTTTTCGGGCGAAACGCTGGTGCGCAAGTGGGATCGGGTGTGGATCGAGGATTTGGTGGACAACGGCGACTTGGAGGGAAGAACGGGAGGAGAAGGCAGAGGGAGGGCGTCGAATGGAGGAGTTGGCGCAGGAGAGTGGCCTTGGTGGGAAACAAGGCATAGACGAGTCGATATTGTAAGGAATCAGTTGATAGAAAGGGGAGAGGGGAGGGCGAAGGCGCGCGTTGGGGATGTCTTGCAGGCGAGAGTTGCGGATCTTGAAGGGACGCGTCAGAATACGCGAAGGGGAGGGAATTGGGTGTGGGTGCAAGACTGGAAAGGAAAGTCGAAGTTAGAGCGGCGTTGGTTTGCTGTGTAGCGACGGACCGTATGCAGATTCCTCTGTAAATCCTGCGGGAATGAGGCGCGCGGTGAGGGTTGTGGATTGGGCTGGGCGGCGGAGCCAAGTCATTGGTGGTAGGGGAGGAGACGAGATTGGCGGGGAGTCGAGTTTGAAGAAGGGAGACCGAGCCGTTGAATCGAAGGACGGGAGGCGTCGATTTGAGGTTGCGGTGAAGCAACGAGGCGGCGTGGGAGAGTGGATTTGGCGACTTTAGCGGGGAGCGAATTTTAGCGGGCGGCGTGTTTGGCGGGGGTTTGAGTAGGGAGCGAGTCGCAAGAACGAGTGCAAGGGAGAGAGCATTCTTGTGTTTGTGAGTGGTTGGACTGACCCGGATTTGACTACCGGTCAATGCCGAGCCCTTTTATAGCCCAGCTTTTTTTATAGCGCTTCTTGTGCGCCAGAGGCGGTGAAGCGAGGTGGAGACAATGCGAATTTCTTTCCAATCTTTCTCTTTCTGTTCTTTCTTGTCGTTCCCTTCCACCGAAGTCACTGGTGACTTGGTAGCCCCACACATCTCGCCGGCAACGACTTCATCAACGAGGACTAAGCCGTCCATCCGACCATTGAGTCTCTCGTTTCTAAATATGATGTGGCAAGCTTCGCTCTCTATCTTTCTACCCGTGCTGCTGCCCGGAGCACTGGCCGCGACGACCTACGACATGGTGAAAGAGTTCTCTGGTTCCACGTTCTTTGACGGATGGAATTTCTACGGAAAATGTAAGTGCAATTCATCCTTTTTGTCGAGATTCGATCACATACTCTCAATATCAGTCGACAATTTGACCAACGGAGACGCTATCTTCGTAACGTCTAGCGTTGCCAAGTCTTCGAAGCTGGCATACGTGGACTCCACCACCAATCGTGCTATTATCAAGGTAGACAATACGACCAAAGTCGCTTTGAGCGACAAGCGGAATACTGTCCGCATCTCAACTCAGGATGAGATTGGGGTTGGAAGTGTGTGGATTGCAGACATGTATCATGTCCCATATGGTGTGCGTTTGTTCCTCCAAACGATGCTCCGTGGACTCACGGGTTACCTTCACAGTGCTCGGTATGCCCTATTCCAATGGAAACCCAATGATCTGACTCGGGAGATTAGGTATGGCCAGCATTTTGGTCGCAAGCCCCCAATTGGCCGACTGGAGGGTGTGTCTATCAAGCTACCTTGCATATCCTGATACCTGACTGCCTCCAGCGAAATCGATACCTTTGAGCACTGGAACATGGAACTCCACAACGAGATGACACTCCACACCAACCCCGGATGCCAGCAGGTATCCCCCGCCCAAACATCGACTGTCGTCAACTCCACAGACTGTTCCTTCTCCTCAAATTCCAACGCAGGGTGCGGAGTGATGGACCCCAATGACTCGAGCTACGGCGCGAAATTCGCCGCTGCACAAGGCGGCGTATTTATCACTGAATTTGCTGAATCCGGGATATCGTAGGCACTGTATTTTCTCCGCATTCCTTGATAACCTATCCGCGCAGTGTCTGGTTCTTCAATCGCACCAGCATCCCAACCTCGATCTCTTCCAACTCTTCCTCCTTCTCCATCGCGGACCTAGGCACCCCCGTCGCGAACTGGCCCACAGGCGGATGTGCGATCGACACATTCTTCAAGCCGCAGAATCTCATCTTTGACATCACGCTCTGCGGCGGTATGTCTGTTTATTAGAACTGCATATCATGTACTACTACTAACTTCCTCGCAGACGCCGCGGGTAACAAGGCAGTGTTTGCTCAGACTTGCTCGGGCATTTGCTACGACGATTATGTCGTGGGCGACGGCTCTAACTACAACAACGCGTATTTCGATGTTGCGTCCGTGCGAGTGTACAGTGTGGCTGGCACCACAAAGGCAACTCTGCGACCGAGTTCGTGGGCTGCTGACTAAGCCGGCCCTGCCAACTAGAAAGTACCCGCGAGGAGAAACCGCCCGCGTTGTCGGGCCATAGTCTCGGCGTTCCCGAAGGCAAAAATGGCGGCCGGGTGTGAGTGTTGGGGTGGAGCAGAGTAGGGGACAAAAAAAAAGTAGAGTACTCACCGTGTCGTAGTAGAGCTAATAAATTGGTTTGAAGTCTAGCAGAGTGAATCAGTGAGGATTAGAGTGGAGGGGTTGCGACGCGCCTGAGGGTTTCGACTCGGTGGAAGCTTGTCAACGTGAGTAGCGGCAGCGGCGGTTGATAGGAATAGGTGTTAAACGCGTTGTGTGCGTTGAATCTAGTAGAAAATGAGCATCGAAAATGAAGGGAAGTGTAAGTGAACGCACTTTGACGCGCCGCGTTGCTCGGCGGAACACCAAATCAACAACTTTTGAAATTCCTCGGCGCGTTGAAGATATCGACGTTCAAGTTGGAGGTGATGGAGAGATGCGGCAGTGGTCTCGAAGCGTTCTTGTTAGTCGGGGAACGCGTCAAATAGAAGCTTGAAAGTACTTGAAGCCCTGCAGTGCTATTAGCATAATTATTGCAGCATAAGCAACATAAAGGAACATACCTAAACGCGACGCCTCGCTCGGCGGAACGCGAAAAATCGAATTTTCAAAAAGTCTTGACGCGTCGGGGACGCCGCGACGTCGGCGGAGTGCGTGGGGTGTGATTAGGGGATCGTGCTGGTCGCGGGGACGCGAAAATTCGAAGTTTGAAGAGCTGTAGACATATCAACATCAGGTTTGATTCAAATGGACAAAGAACGCACCTCGACGCGGCACCTCGCTCGCGGGAAGTCCGAAGCTCGAATCAATTCTTTCTACAGCCTGCAACACGTTGGATAAGAGAGTCTTGCTCGGCGGACGGCCAAAAATCGAATTTTGAATTCTGGAAGTAAATCAGGATTGGAAATAGATCAGATGAAAGAGCAACGTACTTGAACGCGTCTTGTCGCTTTCGGGAACGCGAAATCTAAAATTTGAATGTATGGGACGCGTTGGGACAGGCTGGGAGTAGTTTAGACGCGTTAGAATGAGTTGAGTAAGAGGAATGTTGACTTTAACACACCTCAAGCCAACCCCTCGCTCGCGGGACGTCCAAAACTCGAATCGGAATTTCGAGGGGTTAGAAATGAATGTATACACTGGAGAAACGAGTCAGTAAGTCCTTGAGGCAACACAGAGGCAAGACTGGCCTTTGGACGACGCCTCAGATAGCGCCTCGGGGATCTCGGCGACGTTGAAGTTCGAGTGTAAACTCAATGGAGGCAGCGGCGTCGGGAGAGTAGGTGATAGTAGAGAGGAAGAAGAGAGACGACGTCGACAACAACGTCTGGTGAAGTGCTGGAAGCGCGGACAATGGCGAGGGGGAGGAAGAGAGAGGGGTTATCGAGGCGAAGAAGCTATCGACGACGAGGAGAAATTCTGGCAGCATGGGGGCATCATGAAGGGAAGAGGGAAAAGGTGGTGAGTGTTTGCGACAAGCCCTTATATAGGTACGCGTACCGTTGGCCTTGTTTGCGCGAATTCAACAAGACGTGACTTTGTTGGTTCAACCAAATATGACCAACAACACGCGTCTCTATATAAAGAGCTGTTGGCCGAGTACCTGCCCACCCTTTCCCCCCAACTATGCCCTCACTCTGCAAAACTTCTGGCGCTCAGTGAAATATTTATCGCTTGCACATACCACTTACCTCTTCATGGACGCCGCTCAAGAGGATGATGGAAGGTGGATTGGTTAACGTTGCATCCTGGGATGTTGGAATGGGTTGAGGGAGCTTATTTGTCGTGCGCCACTCATTCTTTTCTGCGTGTATCACCCTGCTCAACGCGCTCGTCTTCAGCACAGATATTTCAACTTATATTCAACTGACCTCCGCGTCGCTGCTTCTCGTATCAGAGCAATTGCTCTCAAGGTTCGTTCTCAACATATTCATTCTACTCACCTGTTCTCTGCAGTATTGTGCTTCAATCCATCCGCAACAATTTCAAGATCCTTTGTATTCATCCTTCACCACCCTCTTCATTCATGCCTTCCTCGATTTGCGTGAGCACGAAAACTCTACCCTCAATTCTGCTTCCGCCATTTCCGCCTTCCGCCTGCATTCCAATAGCCTGATCGCCGTCTACCCTGAATTTCAGCCTCGTGTGCATCAATCCAATATTCAACATTCTGATTTCATACCGCTTAAGCCTTACGTTCTCTGACTCAAATTGGTTTTCTGAGACAAATCCAGTAATAGCATGTCCGAGTAGCTTCCGGGATTTACAGCCTCAAGGTGGCGGGAAATCCAAGGGTAGTTACGCACCAAGAATTTACTTTCTTGTTTGCTGACGACGGCCAGGACGGCCGTTTTGCGTTAGACAACTGTATATAGAGCTCATGTATCTAATACCAGAATTGAAGCCAAAATCTATGCACGAATTCCACTGCGAGGATACTTGAGTTTCGGACGCCGCGAGAATGCAAGAAGAAACTGAAAGCTCACCCCAGAGCTGACAGTGAGTTCTGTTGGAACGAAGCGGAAGGTATTTGAGAGCTGAATTGAATTCAAGCGCGAAGAGAGAGCCACAGGGGGAGAGCGAGATGAAGGCGACGAAGTCGCGACGTGGTTTTGGGAGAGTTGAACCTCCCAAATCGGGAGCTGTCAATCGCTCCGCGATTTCGGACCGAACGCCGATCTTTGCTTCTTTCACCCATGTCCGTTCAACATTGGTTCAACATTTCTGGTTTTCTATGCCAATATCCTCAAGCAAATCTTCAGGTTGAATTCGACGCTGCTCTACATGCTACTGTGCTTGGAACTGGGACGCGCTTCCCGCTGAAACTTGAGCATACGAGGAATCAGTCAAATTTAGAGTACATCTACGGCAACGCGTTCGAATTCAAAATTGACAAGACTTACGATATGGTTCATGCCGCTTAGAAGCTCGCGTAACGCACCCATTATGCCGTGTTGAGATCTCACATACGCCGTCTGATTCTCCGTGACCTCTGCAACTTTTTCTCTTCCTTCCACATCGCTGTCGTCTGGTTTCTGGCCTTTGTCTTTGCTGCGCGAACCAACGACTATGTTTTTGGTAAGAAATTGCGAGTTTTAAGGTAAGCTTTTAGTTTCATGTCTTTGACTCTATACAACCTATTCTGATACTCGATTACCAGGTCAAATTCGACGTTATGGCGGCAAGCGCGACTTTCAACCTCGAACGCCTCCCGACTACCCTACAACCCGAATAGACAACAGTACGACTACAAAAAGAGTCTTTGATACACTGTTTCATGAAGCTACAGGTACTCTTCGTCGCTGCGCGCTCAAGCCGCCCCAATCCGATCTCACCAAAATCCCACCAAAACCCGACCACCGCAACCCAGCAAGCCTCCCACGCATAGGAGACCTCCAGAAACATGACGTCGTCGTCGAGACGAGTGGAACGGGCTCCGGGATGTGTACGGAGATGGACGTTCACATTTGGGTTCGACGACGTCGGCGGCGGCGCCGTAATCAACAAGTTGAACTTGCGGTTCCCACGCCCTGGGCGGTCGAGGTGAGTGGAGGCGCAGGTCGGGGAGGGTAGAGGGGCACTTACAATGAACGTATAGGTACCCGTCCCCAACGACGATGACAACGGCGGCAGCGGCGGCGATGGGATGAGCTCGGGCTGAGGCGGGGGGACATCGGTGAGTCATTCCAGTCGAGGGATGGAGGATACGGCGGCTTACCCGGGGTCCTAGAGCTGGAGATGGGTTCGACGCCGCCGACAACAGCGACGACGAGGAGGACAACAGCAGCACCGACGAGTGCAGGTGGGGGCGGCAGGGATGTTCGAGATGGAGAGGTGCTGACGGTGCTGGACCCCAGGGTGGGTAGGGAAGTAGGAGGGAGAGTGGATGGGGGGGAAGTACTGAAGGTGAGTTGTTGTTCGCTCCTCTTTATACAAACGCGCTGCCGGTGGCTGGGCTGAGTGGCTGGGCTGAGTTAAACGAGAGCACGTGCATGTTGAACAAGCCTATATAAGCAGCCCGACAAAATCCTCCAATTCCCATCTCCCCCCACTTCTCTCCCACTTCCCTCTACCCTCTCCTGCCTCCTCCTGCCTCTTCTGGCACCTTTCCCGACCTATATCAACATCCCCTCGACCTCCGCGGGCTTCCCGACCCGACGGTTCGACTTGGACGTCGACATCGACCTTGACGACCCCGACGCCACTCGAGGTATCTCTCTCTATCAACCCTTATTCCTTTGCTCACAGCTGCTCCTACTACTAGGCCCTTGTCGACCTCTCAGCTCAGTTCCTTCAACATCGCCGCCGTTATCTTCAAGTTGCGTCGCAACCTGAACTCAACAATGGTAAGTATTCTTCATTTCTACCTAAACTGCCTTACTGACTACTCTACAGTATCGTTTGTTTCGATTTCACCCGTTCCCTACGGTCCCGAACGATTTTCGCCAACACCAACTTCAATCTCGATCAACACCGATTCAATCGTTTGAATGGGTTAGATTCGGGGCTCCTGGTGTAATAGGTGCGTCTTTTGATTCCTTCTCTTCAATCCCTTTCAACGTTCAACTGACTCGTTTTCATTTCAGTTCACCAACTTCGTTGAATCAACGCAAACGCGCCAATTCGCTGTCAGGCATAACACCAGGTCCGTTTTCATTCAATCTTTTGTTTCATTTTCAACTTCATTGACTTTACCCCAGCTTGCTTCAACTTTGACTCGACGATTCGGATTTTTCGCAGTTTGTGGTGATGCCTTCGAGTCTTTTGTACTGGCTGAGTTTCAGGTCTTGTTCAAACGGTACGTCTTTCTCTCTTTGCTCAACTCTGGGACTGACTGATTCCGTTTCCACAGTTTGCGAATCTGACGGATCCGGTCTTGGTTCAAATCGGAAGCCGGAATTCAACCTGACAGGTACGTCTTATTGTTTAGGTTGAATTATCAGTAAACTGACACCCCGATCCTCTAGAATTTGGTCTCTGGCTATATTCGCGCCGGTATGTATCTTCTATGGTCGCTTCAAAGCACTAACTTGGTTCTTACCTTACAGACCTACTTGACTCTTCGTTGGCGTCAGATTGAGGGACTTTTGTTCGGGTTGAGTTTGGATTACACGGTTCAACTGGTGCGTTACTTGACTTGTTTACTTTGCCTTCAATTCAGGTAACCGGACCCTTTCAGACCTTTGTGTTATTGATCGGTCGTGATTTTGGATCGATCGTACGATTCGTACGCGGTGCGTCGTTCTTAACCTTTACTTTCCACTCAACATAGCTGACTTCAATTCCAATCAATAGCCACACTACAAACCTATGCTCGGTGCGAATCCTTGACTCCTACTCTATATCCTTTGACTAACTCAATTATTTTCAAATTCCTAGAGTCTATCTGGAAGCACGACTATTATACTGACTGGGATATGAGCTCAAACGAAGGGTGGGGCGGTTGAAGGTACGTCTTACTTGGATCTTACATCTCTGATCTTTACTGACTCGTTTCCACTCTCTAGCAGCTTGCACGATGGCGCGTTTCAATGGTGATTTGTTATTACTTCGACTCGTAATCGCTGACTTGAATCTGTTACCTTTTCACAGTGTCCCGTTGAACGAAGATCGAGGACTTTGAGGCTGGATTGAGGGTCAGGATCGGGTTATTGGTGAATGAAAGGTTGATTCAGGTGCGTTGTATTCAATCTCTTTGCTATACTTTCAATTCACTGACCTTTGACTTCTTTTACAGACCGGGAGTTATCGGTTTCGGGACGGGCTTGAATTCCGATTCAACTGATAAAAGTGTGTACTGTCTCTCCTCTACCAACGTCTTTACTGACTTGTCTTCAAAGGCTCGCACATCGACCCTTCATTCGAGTCAAGCTTTTAATATTCGAGTTGTCTTCGACTTGTAAGTAATCGCCTTTACTCTGTTTGTTTCTCTGTTGACTCTTTCTTCAAGTCTTCAACCCACTTGTTCACCGCCGACTCGCATCAAGATTTGACTTCAAGGTTCGTTTGCATCGAGCCCGACTCTATTCAAATGAATCTAACCCCTTCATACAGTCGACCACCTACTATTCGTACCACGCGGAGACTATCGTCAAATCTAGCCAGCCTCCTACTCCGATTGAACATTCTATTCAGACAAGGCTGCTTACCAGGTATGCCTTCGACTTTCATCGTTGATCAACAACTCCAGACTAACTTTTACTTGATACTTCAAGGTGTACCCGTTCTTATCGTATCGACACTCAACCCTCCGAGTCAACTGTCTTGACTTGCAATAGGTGTCTTGAACTCAAACAAGGTGGGACTTGAGGTGTGCGAGGGTTTAAAGTCGAAAGGTACGTTCGCTTTTGCTTTGAATTGGTTCGGGTTGTTGATTGACTCCATCCTAGAACTCGAAGGTATGGTAAGTTTCAAGGCTTACCTTGACATCGGTCGCCGTTTACAAGAGCTCAGAGTACGTCGACTTTGCCTTGGTTTCTGTTTTCAAGTCAACTAACTCATCGTCTCAGTACCTTTCACTTCAACCTCAACCAAGCGCCGACATACTACTTACCTTTGACGGTGACATCGATGGATTGAAGGATGGAGATGGAGAACGTCGCAGCTTTACCGGTACCAGACTGAGCTCAAGTGTTCAATGCCATACGATACTAAGGTGAGACCTTATCTACTTTAAATCAACGATACATTGAACTAATTACTTTCATTCAAGCGTTGCCGACTCCGAGTCAACACTCGGACACACTTCAACCCACACCCTTGAAGTCCTGACTTGATCAAGGTACGCTGAGTATCTTCTTTGGCCTAACAAGATGCTCATTGGGATTTCAGATTGAGACGCGCGCCGAAGTCGACGACCGAATAGATCGATAGTTTTTTCCTCTTAGTGTCATTGTATTCGATACAAGTTAGATACAAGTAGCTTTAAGTCAACGAAATTGAATTCAACTATGTAGATACAAAGAAGCAGAACTAATGGGATACATACAAAGCTGACTATATTCTAAGTGTCCATACGAGCCGAACTCGCCAACGCGACGCGCAGCCAAGGCTGCAGCGGCGCGCTTTCTCGCAAACCGTACGTTGTCTTGTTGACTTCACCGCCGAGCCACGAGGCTGACTTGTATCTTCAGGGCGTACGTGCGGCGCGGTCGAAGGATTGGGGTCGGGGTGAGTTGTATCCCCTCCATCCTCCTCTGCCTACCCTTCCTCCACTTGTTCTCCCATACCTTGACCTTGACCCTCCTCCCTACCCTCTCCCCGCCCTGTCTTCAACATTAACTCTAACTCCAAGCACAACGAGGCACTTCGAAGGGTTAGCGGCGTAGGATATAAGGTGAGTAACACACACACCTTGACAGTCAAATCCCTTCTGAATCTGTTGTAGATGGCGCTGGGGATGCAGCATGGCGGCAGCGGTCGACGCGTGCGAGCGTCAGGTGAGCCGACGCGCCATGTACGAGTAACGAGACTGATTTTGAAGCGTTTAGAAGAGCTGGGAAGGAGAATAAAGGTCACAGGCGGGCTAGGAAAGGTGCGTTGTAGCGCACCATACGTTTGAGCTCCTATCAAACTCGTTTGAAGGCGGCATTGGGGATGTTCGTCGAGTGTTGCTGTGTCATTGAAGCAGTCAGCGCGGCGCGAGAAATCAGATGTAAGTAAACGCACCATTCTTTTTGCAAATGCGCTGACGTGCATCGTTCCCGTTGAAGACGTGCACCGTCCAAGCGCAATCTTGGAGACTCCGACTCTCGAGCAATCAGCTCGAGAGCTCGCGAACGCGTTGGCGCGATATCGAGCTAAAAACCCATCAAGTCAGTTTGCAGCGAGCATTCGAAGGTGAGTCAACGCACCTTCTAACCTTACTGAGCTAACCCGATTCCCTTCAGGTACGGCGTCGAAGCCTAATCTACGTTATAAGGCCAGAAACTGCAGTCGAAGTTGGTGCGTACAACGCACTTTGAAATTGACTTGATTTGACGTTCTTTTCGGGCGAAACGCTGGTGCGCAAGTGGGATCGGGTGTGGATCGAGGATTTGGTGGACAACGGCGACTTGGAGGGAAGAACGGGAGGAGAAGGCAGAGGGAGGGCGTCGAATGGAGGAGTTGGCGCAGGAGAGTGGCCTTGGTGGGAAACAAGGCATAGACGAGTCGATATTGTAAGGAATCAGTTGATAGAAAGGGGAGAGGGGAGGGCGAAGGCGCGCGTTGGGGATGTCTTGCAGGCGAGAGTTGCGGATCTTGAAGGGACGCGTCAGAATACGCGAAGGGGAGGGAATTGGGTGTGGGTGCAAGACTGGAAAGGAAAGTCGAAGTTAGAGCGGCGTTGGTTTGCTGTGTAGCGACGGACCGTATGCAGATTCCTCTGTAAATCCTGCGGGAATGAGGCGCGCGGTGAGGGTTGTGGATTGGGCTGGGCGGCGGAGCCAAGTCATTGGTGGTAGGGGAGGAGACGAGATTGGCGGGGAGTCGAGTTTGAAGAAGGGAGACCGAGCCGTTGAATCGAAGGACGGGAGGCGTCGATTTGAGGTTGCGGTGAAGCAACGAGGCGGCGTGGGAGAGTGGATTTGGCGACTTTAGCGGGGAGCGAATTTTAGCGGGCGGCGTGTTTGGCGGGGGTTTGAGTAGGGAGCGAGTCGCAAGAACGAGTGCAAGGGAGAGAGCATTCTTGTGTTTGTGAGTGGTTGGACTGACCCGGATTTGACTACCGGTCAATGCCGAGCCCTTTTATAGCCCAGCTTTTTTTATAGCGCTTCTTGTGCGCCAGAGGCGGTGAAGCGAGGTGGAGACAATGCGAATTTCTTTCCAATCTTTCTCTTTCTGTTCTTTCTTGTCGTTCCCTTCCACCGAAGTCACTGGTGACTTGGTAGCCCCACACATCTCGCCGGCAACGACTTCATCAACGAGGACTAAGCCGTCCATCCGACCATTGAGTCTCTCGTTTCTAAATATGATGTGGCAAGCTTCGCTCTCTATCTTTCTACCCGTGCTGCTGCCCGGAGCACTGGCCGCGACGACCTACGACATGGTGAAAGAGTTCTCTGGTTCCACGTTCTTTGACGGATGGAATTTCTACGGAAAATGTAAGTGCAATTCATCCTTTTTGTCGAGATTCGATCACATACTCTCAATATCAGTCGACAATTTGACCAACGGAGACGCTATCTTCGTAACGTCTAGCGTTGCCAAGTCTTCGAAGCTGGCATACGTGGACTCCACCACCAATCGTGCTATTATCAAGGTAGACAATACGACCAAAGTCGCTTTGAGCGACAAGCGGAATACTGTCCGCATCTCAACTCAGGATGAGATTGGGGTTGGAAGTGTGTGGATTGCAGACATGTATCATGTCCCATATGGTGTGCGTTTGTTCCTCCAAACGATGCTCCGTGGACTCACGGGTTACCTTCACAGTGCTCGGTATGCCCTATTCCAATGGAAACCCAATGATCTGACTCGGGAGATTAGGTATGGCCAGCATTTTGGTCGCAAGCCCCCAATTGGCCGACTGGAGGGTGTGTCTATCAAGCTACCTTGCATATCCTGATACCTGACTGCCTCCAGCGAAATCGATACCTTTGAGCACTGGAACATGGAACTCCACAACGAGATGACACTCCACACCAACCCCGGATGCCAGCAGGTATCCCCCGCCCAAACATCGACTGTCGTCAACTCCACAGACTGTTCCTTCTCCTCAAATTCCAACGCAGGGTGCGGAGTGATGGACCCCAATGACTCGAGCTACGGCGCGAAATTCGCCGCTGCACAAGGCGGCGTATTTATCACTGAATTTGCTGAATCCGGGATATCGTAGGCACTGTATTTTCTCCGCATTCCTTGATAACCTATCCGCGCAGTGTCTGGTTCTTCAATCGCACCAGCATCCCAACCTCGATCTCTTCCAACTCTTCCTCCTTCTCCATCGCGGACCTAGGCACCCCCGTCGCGAACTGGCCCACAGGCGGATGTGCGATCGACACATTCTTCAAGCCGCAGAATCTCATCTTTGACATCACGCTCTGCGGCGGTATGTCTGTTTATTAGAACTGCATATCATGTACTACTACTAACTTCCTCGCAGACGCCGCGGGTAACAAGGCAGTGTTTGCTCAGACTTGCTCGGGCATTTGCTACGACGATTATGTCGTGGGCGACGGCTCTAACTACAACAACGCGTATTTCGATGTTGCGTCCGTGCGAGTGTACAGTGTGGCTGGCACCACAAAGGCAACTCTGCGACCGAGTTCGTGGGCTGCTGACTAAGCCGGCCCTGCCAACTAGAAAGTACCCGCGAGGAGAAACCGCCCGCGTTGTCGGGCCATAGTCTCGGCGTTCCCGAAGGCAAAAATGGCGGCCGGGTGTGAGTGTTGGGGTGGAGCAGAGTAGGGGACAAAAAAAAAGTAGAGTACTCACCGTGTCGTAGTAGAGCTAATAAATTGGTTTGAAGTCTAGCAGAGTGAATCAGTGAGGATTAGAGTGGAGGGGTTGCGACGCGCCTGAGGGTTTCGACTCGGTGGAAGCTTGTCAACGTGAGTAGCGGCAGCGGCGGTTGATAGGAATAGGTGTTAAACGCGTTGTGTGCGTTGAATCTAGTAGAAAATGAGCATCGAAAATGAAGGGAAGTGTAAGTGAACGCACTTTGACGCGCCGCGTTGCTCGGCGGAACACCAAATCAACAACTTTTGAAATTCCTCGGCGCGTTGAAGATATCGACGTTCAAGTTGGAGGTGATGGAGAGATGCGGCAGTGGTCTCGAAGCGTTCTTGTTAGTCGGGGAACGCGTCAAATAGAAGCTTGAAAGTACTTGAAGCCCTGCAGTGCTATTAGCATAATTATTGCAGCATAAGCAACATAAAGGAACATACCTAAACGCGACGCCTCGCTCGGCGGAACGCGAAAAATCGAATTTTCAAAAAGTCTTGACGCGTCGGGGACGCCGCGACGTCGGCGGAGTGCGTGGGGTGTGATTAGGGGATCGTGCTGGTCGCGGGGACGCGAAAATTCGAAGTTTGAAGAGCTGTAGACATATCAACATCAGGTTTGATTCAAATGGACAAAGAACGCACCTCGACGCGGCACCTCGCTCGCGGGAAGTCCGAAGCTCGAATCAATTCTTTCTACAGCCTGCAACACGTTGGATAAGAGAGTCTTGCTCGGCGGACGGCCAAAAATCGAATTTTGAATTCTGGAAGTAAATCAGGATTGGAAATAGATCAGATGAAAGAGCAACGTACTTGAACGCGTCTTGTCGCTTTCGGGAACGCGAAATCTAAAATTTGAATGTATGGGACGCGTTGGGACAGGCTGGGAGTAGTTTAGACGCGTTAGAATGAGTTGAGTAAGAGGAATGTTGACTTTAACACACCTCAAGCCAACCCCTCGCTCGCGGGACGTCCAAAACTCGAATCGGAATTTCGAGGGGTTAGAAATGAATGTATACACTGGAGAAACGAGTCAGTAAGTCCTTGAGGCAACACAGAGGCAAGACTGGCCTTTGGACGACGCCTCAGATAGCGCCTCGGGGATCTCGGCGACGTTGAAGTTCGAGTGTAAACTCAATGGAGGCAGCGGCGTCGGGAGAGTAGGTGATAGTAGAGAGGAAGAAGAGAGACGACGTCGACAACAACGTCTGGTGAAGTGCTGGAAGCGCGGACAATGGCGAGGGGGAGGAAGAGAGAGGGGTTATCGAGGCGAAGAAGCTATCGACGACGAGGAGAAATTCTGGCAGCATGGGGGCATCATGAAGGGAAGAGGGAAAAGGTGGTGAGTGTTTGCGACAAGCCCTTATATAGGTACGCGTACCGTTGGCCTTGTTTGCGCGAATTCAACAAGACGTGACTTTGTTGGTTCAACCAAATATGACCAACAACACGCGTCTCTATATAAAGAGCTGTTGGCCGAGTACCTGCCCACCCTTTCCCCCCAACTATGCCCTCACTCTGCAAAACTTCTGGCGCTCAGTGAAATATTTATCGCTTGCACATACCACTTACCTCTTCATGGACGCCGCTCAAGAGGATGATGGAAGGTGGATTGGTTAACGTTGCATCCTGGGATGTTGGAATGGGTTGAGGGAGCTTATTTGTCGTGCGCCACTCATTCTTTTCTGCGTGTATCACCCTGCTCAACGCGCTCGTCTTCAGCACAGATATTTCAACTTATATTCAACTGACCTCCGCGTCGCTGCTTCTCGTATCAGAGCAATTGCTCTCAAGGTTCGTTCTCAACATATTCATTCTACTCACCTGTTCTCTGCAGTATTGTGCTTCAATCCATCCGCAACAATTTCAAGATCCTTTGTATTCATCCTTCACCACCCTCTTCATTCATGCCTTCCTCGATTTGCGTGAGCACGAAAACTCTACCCTCAATTCTGCTTCCGCCATTTCCGCCTTCCGCCTGCATTCCAATAGCCTGATCGCCGTCTACCCTGAATTTCAGCCTCGTGTGCATCAATCCAATATTCAACATTCTGATTTCATACCGCTTAAGCCTTACGTTCTCTGACTCAAATTGGTTTTCTGAGACAAATCCAGTAATAGCATGTCCGAGTAGCTTCCGGGATTTACAGCCTCAAGGTGGCGGGAAATCCAAGGGTAGTTACGCACCAAGAATTTACTTTCTTGTTTGCTGACGACGGCCAGGACGGCCGTTTTGCGTTAGACAACTGTATATAGAGCTCATGTATCTAATACCAGAATTGAAGCCAAAATCTATGCACGAATTCCACTGCGAGGATACTTGAGTTTCGGACGCCGCGAGAATGCAAGAAGAAACTGAAAGCTCACCCCAGAGCTGACAGTGAGTTCTGTTGGAACGAAGCGGAAGGTATTTGAGAGCTGAATTGAATTCAAGCGCGAAGAGAGAGCCACAGGGGGAGAGCGAGATGAAGGCGACGAAGTCGCGACGTGGTTTTGGGAGAGTTGAACCTCCCAAATCGGGAGCTGTCAATCGCTCCGCGATTTCGGACCGAACGCCGATCTTTGCTTCTTTCACCCATGTCCGTTCAACATTGGTTCAACATTTCTGGTTTTCTATGCCAATATCCTCAAGCAAATCTTCAGGTTGAATTCGACGCTGCTCTACATGCTACTGTGCTTGGAACTGGGACGCGCTTCCCGCTGAAACTTGAGCATACGAGGAATCAGTCAAATTTAGAGTACATCTACGGCAACGCGTTCGAATTCAAAATTGACAAGACTTACGATATGGTTCATGCCGCTTAGAAGCTCGCGTAACGCACCCATTATGCCGTGTTGAGATCTCACATACGCCGTCTGATTCTCCGTGACCTCTGCAACTTTTTCTCTTCCTTCCACATCGCTGTCGTCTGGTTTCTGGCCTTTGTCTTTGCTGCGCGAACCAACGACTATGTTTTTGGTAAGAAATTGCGAGTTTTAAGGTAAGCTTTTAGTTTCATGTCTTTGACTCTATACAACCTATTCTGATACTCGATTACCAGGTCAAATTCGACGTTATGGCGGCAAGCGCGACTTTCAACCTCGAACGCCTCCCGACTACCCTACAACCCGAATAGACAACAGTACGACTACAAAAAGAGTCTTTGATACACTGTTTCATGAAGCTACAGGTACTCTTCGTCGCTGCGCGCTCAAGCCGCCCCAATCCGATCTCACCAAAATCCCACCAAAACCCGACCACCGCAACCCAGCAAGCCTCCCACGCATAGGAGACCTCCAGAAACATGACGTCGTCGTCGAGACGAGTGGAACGGGCTCCGGGATGTGTACGGAGATGGACGTTCACATTTGGGTTCGACGACGTCGGCGGCGGCGCCGTAATCAACAAGTTGAACTTGCGGTTCCCACGCCCTGGGCGGTCGAGGTGAGTGGAGGCGCAGGTCGGGGAGGGTAGAGGGGCACTTACAATGAACGTATAGGTACCCGTCCCCAACGACGATGACAACGGCGGCAGCGGCGGCGATGGGATGAGCTCGGGCTGAGGCGGGGGGACATCGGTGAGTCATTCCAGTCGAGGGATGGAGGATACGGCGGCTTACCCGGGGTCCTAGAGCTGGAGATGGGTTCGACGCCGCCGACAACAGCGACGACGAGGAGGACAACAGCAGCACCGACGAGTGCAGGTGGGGGCGGCAGGGATGTTCGAGATGGAGAGGTGCTGACGGTGCTGGACCCCAGGGTGGGTAGGGAAGTAGGAGGGAGAGTGGATGGGGGGGAAGTACTGAAGGTGAGTTGTTGTTCGCTCCTCTTTATACAAACGCGCTGCCGGTGGCTGGGCTGAGTGGCTGGGCTGAGTTAAACGAGAGCACGTGCATGTTGAACAAGCCTATATAAGCAGCCCGACAAAATCCTCCAATTCCCATCTCCCCCCACTTCTCTCCCACTTCCCTCTACCCTCTCCTGCCTCCTCCTGCCTCTTCTGGCACCTTTCCCGACCTATATCAACATCCCCTCGACCTCCGCGGGCTTCCCGACCCGACGGTTCGACTTGGACGTCGACATCGACCTTGACGACCCCGACGCCACTCGAGGTATCTCTCTCTATCAACCCTTATTCCTTTGCTCACAGCTGCTCCTACTACTAGGCCCTTGTCGACCTCTCAGCTCAGTTCCTTCAACATCGCCGCCGTTATCTTCAAGTTGCGTCGCAACCTGAACTCAACAATGGTAAGTATTCTTCATTTCTACCTAAACTGCCTTACTGACTACTCTACAGTATCGTTTGTTTCGATTTCACCCGTTCCCTACGGTCCCGAACGATTTTCGCCAACACCAACTTCAATCTCGATCAACACCGATTCAATCGTTTGAATGGGTTAGATTCGGGGCTCCTGGTGTAATAGGTGCGTCTTTTGATTCCTTCTCTTCAATCCCTTTCAACGTTCAACTGACTCGTTTTCATTTCAGTTCACCAACTTCGTTGAATCAACGCAAACGCGCCAATTCGCTGTCAGGCATAACACCAGGTCCGTTTTCATTCAATCTTTTGTTTCATTTTCAACTTCATTGACTTTACCCCAGCTTGCTTCAACTTTGACTCGACGATTCGGATTTTTCGCAGTTTGTGGTGATGCCTTCGAGTCTTTTGTACTGGCTGAGTTTCAGGTCTTGTTCAAACGGTACGTCTTTCTCTCTTTGCTCAACTCTGGGACTGACTGATTCCGTTTCCACAGTTTGCGAATCTGACGGATCCGGTCTTGGTTCAAATCGGAAGCCGGAATTCAACCTGACAGGTACGTCTTATTGTTTAGGTTGAATTATCAGTAAACTGACACCCCGATCCTCTAGAATTTGGTCTCTGGCTATATTCGCGCCGGTATGTATCTTCTATGGTCGCTTCAAAGCACTAACTTGGTTCTTACCTTACAGACCTACTTGACTCTTCGTTGGCGTCAGATTGAGGGACTTTTGTTCGGGTTGAGTTTGGATTACACGGTTCAACTGGTGCGTTACTTGACTTGTTTACTTTGCCTTCAATTCAGGTAACCGGACCCTTTCAGACCTTTGTGTTATTGATCGGTCGTGATTTTGGATCGATCGTACGATTCGTACGCGGTGCGTCGTTCTTAACCTTTACTTTCCACTCAACATAGCTGACTTCAATTCCAATCAATAGCCACACTACAAACCTATGCTCGGTGCGAATCCTTGACTCCTACTCTATATCCTTTGACTAACTCAATTATTTTCAAATTCCTAGAGTCTATCTGGAAGCACGACTATTATACTGACTGGGATATGAGCTCAAACGAAGGGTGGGGCGGTTGAAGGTACGTCTTACTTGGATCTTACATCTCTGATCTTTACTGACTCGTTTCCACTCTCTAGCAGCTTGCACGATGGCGCGTTTCAATGGTGATTTGTTATTACTTCGACTCGTAATCGCTGACTTGAATCTGTTACCTTTTCACAGTGTCCCGTTGAACGAAGATCGAGGACTTTGAGGCTGGATTGAGGGTCAGGATCGGGTTATTGGTGAATGAAAGGTTGATTCAGGTGCGTTGTATTCAATCTCTTTGCTATACTTTCAATTCACTGACCTTTGACTTCTTTTACAGACCGGGAGTTATCGGTTTCGGGACGGGCTTGAATTCCGATTCAACTGATAAAAGTGTGTACTGTCTCTCCTCTACCAACGTCTTTACTGACTTGTCTTCAAAGGCTCGCACATCGACCCTTCATTCGAGTCAAGCTTTTAATATTCGAGTTGTCTTCGACTTGTAAGTAATCGCCTTTACTCTGTTTGTTTCTCTGTTGACTCTTTCTTCAAGTCTTCAACCCACTTGTTCACCGCCGACTCGCATCAAGATTTGACTTCAAGGTTCGTTTGCATCGAGCCCGACTCTATTCAAATGAATCTAACCCCTTCATACAGTCGACCACCTACTATTCGTACCACGCGGAGACTATCGTCAAATCTAGCCAGCCTCCTACTCCGATTGAACATTCTATTCAGACAAGGCTGCTTACCAGGTATGCCTTCGACTTTCATCCTTGATCAACAACTCCAGACTAACTTTTACTTGATACTTCAAGGTGTACCCGTTCTTATCGTATCGACACTCAACCCTCCGAGTCAACTGTCTTGACTTGCAATAGGTGTCTTGAACTCAAACAAGGTGGGACTTGAGGTGTGCGAGGGTTTAAAGTCGAAAGGTACGTTCGCTTTTGCTTTGAATTGGTTCGGGTTGTTGATTGACTCCATCCTAGAACTCGAAGGTATGGTAAGTTTCAAGGCTTACCTTGACATCGGTCGCCGTTTACAAGAGCTCAGAGTACGTCGACTTTGCCTTGGTTTCTGTTTTCAAGTCAACTAACTCATCGTCTCAGTACCTTTCACTTCAACCTCAACCAAGCGCCGACATACTACTTACCTTTGACGGTGACATCGATGGATTGAAGGATGGAGATGGAGAACGTCGCAGCTTTACCGGTACCAGACTGAGCTCAAGTGTTCAATGCCATACGATACTAAGGTGAGACCTTATCTACTTTAAATCAACGATACATTGAACTAATTACTTTCATTCAAGCGTTGCCGACTCCGAGTCAACACTCGGACACACTTCAACCCACACCCTTGAAGTCCTGACTTGATCAAGGTACGCTGAGTATCTTCTTTGGCCTAACAAGATGCTCATTGGGATTTCAGATTGAGACGCGCGCCGAAGTCGACGACCGAATAGATCGATAGTTTTTTCCTCTTAGTGTCATTGTATTCGATACAAGTTAGATACAAGTAGCTTTAAGTCAACGAAATTGAATTCAACTATGTAGATACAAAGAAGCAGAACTAATGGGATACATACAAAGCTGACTATATTCTAAGTGTCCATACGAGCCGAACTCGCCAACGCGACGCGCAGCCAAGGCTGCAGCGGCGCGCTTTCTCGCAAACCGTACGTTGTCTTGTTGACTTCACCGCCGAGCCACGAGGCTGACTTGTATCTTCAGGGCGTACGTGCGGCGCGGTCGAAGGATTGGGGTCGGGGTGAGTTGTATCCCCTCCATCCTCCTCTGCCTACCCTTCCTCCACTTGTTCTCCCATACCTTGACCTTGACCCTCCTCCCTACCCTCTCCCCGCCCTGTCTTCAACATTAACTCTAACTCCAAGCACAACGAGGCACTTCGAAGGGTTAGCGGCGTAGGATATAAGGTGAGTAACACACACACCTTGACAGTCAAATCCCTTCTGAATCTGTTGTAGATGGCGCTGGGGATGCAGCATGGCGGCAGCGGTCGACGCGTGCGAGCGTCAGGTGAGCCGACGCGCCATGTACGAGTAACGAGACTGATTTTGAAGCGTTTAGAAGAGCTGGGAAGGAGAATAAAGGTCACAGGCGGGCTAGGAAAGGTGCGTTGTAGCGCACCATACGTTTGAGCTCCTATCAAACTCGTTTGAAGGCGGCATTGGGGATGTTCGTCGAGTGTTGCTGTGTCATTGAAGCAGTCAGCGCGGCGCGAGAAATCAGATGTAAGTAAACGCACCATTCTTTTTGCAAATGCGCTGACGTGCATCGTTCCCGTTGAAGACGTGCACCGTCCAAGCGCAATCTTGGAGACTCCGACTCTCGAGCAATCAGCTCGAGAGCTCGCGAACGCGTTGGCGCGATATCGAGCTAAAAACCCATCAAGTCAGTTTGCAGCGAGCATTCGAAGGTGAGTCAACGCACCTTCTAACCTTACTGAGCTAACCCGATTCCCTTCAGGTACGGCGTCGAAGCCTAATCTACGTTATAAGGCCAGAAACTGCAGTCGAAGTTGGTGCGTACAACGCACTTTGAAATTGACTTGATTTGACGTTCTTTTCGGGCGAAACGCTGGTGCGCAAGTGGGATCGGGTGTGGATCGAGGATTTGGTGGACAACGGCGACTTGGAGGGAAGAACGGGAGGAGAAGGCAGAGGGAGGGCGTCGAATGGAGGAGTTGGCGCAGGAGAGTGGCCTTGGTGGGAAACAAGGCATAGACGAGTCGATATTGTAAGGAATCAGTTGATAGAAAGGGGAGAGGGGAGGGCGAAGGCGCGCGTTGGGGATGTCTTGCAGGCGAGAGTTGCGGATCTTGAAGGGACGCGTCAGAATACGCGAAGGGGAGGGAATTGGGTGTGGGTGCAAGACTGGAAAGGAAAGTCGAAGTTAGAGCGGCGTTGGTTTGCTGTGTAGCGACGGACCGTATGCAGATTCCTCTGTAAATCCTGCGGGAATGAGGCGCGCGGTGAGGGTTGTGGATTGGGCTGGGCGGCGGAGCCAAGTCATTGGTGGTAGGGGAGGAGACGAGATTGGCGGGGAGTCGAGTTTGAAGAAGGGAGACCGAGCCGTTGAATCGAAGGACGGGAGGCGTCGATTTGAGGTTGCGGTGAAGCAACGAGGCGGCGTGGGAGAGTGGATTTGGCGACTTTAGCGGGGAGCGAATTTTAGCGGGCGGCGTGTTTGGCGGGGGTTTGAGTAGGGAGCGAGTCGCAAGAACGAGTGCAAGGGAGAGAGCATTCTTGTGTTTGTGAGTGGTTGGACTGACCCGGATTTGACTACCGGTCAATGCCGAGCCCTTTTATAGCCCAGCTTTTTTTATAGCGCTTCTTGTGCGCCAGAGGCGGTGAAGCGAGGTGGAGACAATGCGAATTTCTTTCCAATCTTTCTCTTTCTGTTCTTTCTTGTCGTTCCCTTCCACCGAAGTCACTGGTGACTTGGTAGCCCCACACATCTCGCCGGCAACGACTTCATCAACGAGGACTAAGCCGTCCATCCGACCATTGAGTCTCTCGTTTCTAAATATGATGTGGCAAGCTTCGCTCTCTATCTTTCTACCCGTGCTGCTGCCCGGAGCACTGGCCGCGACGACCTACGACATGGTGAAAGAGTTCTCTGGTTCCACGTTCTTTGACGGATGGAATTTCTACGGAAAATGTAAGTGCAATTCATCCTTTTTGTCGAGATTCGATCACATACTCTCAATATCAGTCGACAATTTGACCAACGGAGACGCTATCTTCGTAACGTCTAGCGTTGCCAAGTCTTCGAAGCTGGCATACGTGGACTCCACCACCAATCGTGCTATTATCAAGGTAGACAATACGACCAAAGTCGCTTTGAGCGACAAGCGGAATACTGTCCGCATCTCAACTCAGGATGAGATTGGGGTTGGAAGTGTGTGGATTGCAGACATGTATCATGTCCCATATGGTGTGCGTTTGTTCCTCCAAACGATGCTCCGTGGACTCACGGGTTACCTTCACAGTGCTCGGTATGCCCTATTCCAATGGAAACCCAATGATCTGACTCGGGAGATTAGGTATGGCCAGCATTTTGGTCGCAAGCCCCCAATTGGCCGACTGGAGGGTGTGTCTATCAAGCTACCTTGCATATCCTGATACCTGACTGCCTCCAGCGAAATCGATACCTTTGAGCACTGGAACATGGAACTCCACAACGAGATGACACTCCACACCAACCCCGGATGCCAGCAGGTATCCCCCGCCCAAACATCGACTGTCGTCAACTCCACAGACTGTTCCTTCTCCTCAAATTCCAACGCAGGGTGCGGAGTGATGGACCCCAATGACTCGAGCTACGGCGCGAAATTCGCCGCTGCACAAGGCGGCGTATTTATCACTGAATTTGCTGAATCCGGGATATCGTAGGCACTGTATTTTCTCCGCATTCCTTGATAACCTATCCGCGCAGTGTCTGGTTCTTCAATCGCACCAGCATCCCAACCTCGATCTCTTCCAACTCTTCCTCCTTCTCCATCGCGG
Organism: Favolaschia claudopus; assembly: GCA_037176885.1. Lineage (NCBI taxonomy): Eukaryota > Fungi > Basidiomycota > Agaricomycetes > Agaricales > Mycenaceae > Favolaschia > Favolaschia claudopus. Next base: position 471,993 of record JAWWNJ010000109.1, read on the forward strand.
ACCTAGGCACCCCCGTCGCGAACTGGCCCACAGGCGGATGTGCGATCGACACATTCTTCAAGCCGCAGAATCTCATCTTTGACATCACGCTCTGCGGCGGTATGTCTGTTTATTAGAACTGCATATCATGTACTACTACTAACTTCCTCGCAGACGCCGCGGGTAACAAGGCAGTGTTTGCTCAGACTTGCTCGGGCATTTGCTACGACGATTATGTCGTGGGCGACGGCTCTAACTACAACAACGCGTATTTCGATGTTGCGTCCGTGCGAGTGTACAGTGTGGCTGGCACCACAAAGGCAAGGGCTGCTGACTAAGCAGACCCTCCCAGGTAGAAGTTACCCGCGAGGAGAAACCGCCCGTGGTGTCGGGCCATAGTCTCGGCGTTCCCGAAGGCAAAAATGGCGGCCGGGTGTGAGTGTTGGGGTGGAGCAGAGTAGGGGACAAAAAAAAAGTAGATTACTCACCGTGTCGTAGTAGTGTGAATAAATTGGTTTGGTGTGCTAGAAATGAATCAGTGAGGATTAGATTGGAGCGGTTGCGACGCACATGAGCTTGAGGGATTTGTTTGAGCATTGCGGGGACGGACTTGTTAATCAATATGGCGGGAAGTCGAGGTTGATGTTGCTGAACGCGTCGTTTTGGGAGAAAGAAAACCTTGGAAACATAGAATCAGCATAGAGGATAACCGGAATAGTAAGTAAACGCACTTTGACGCGTCGCATTGCTCAGCGTAACGCAAAATATCGAATTTCAAGGTTCTCGGCGCGTTGAGAAGATGTCGAGAGAGACGCTGCGACGGCCTTTTGCGCGTCGCGTTGGTAGCGGGAAGGTGTAGAATCGAAATTGAAAGATACGTAGTCGAGATGCTACAATGGTGTCAGCATTGAGAATGGTTTAAACAGTGAATGAACACACACCTCAACGCGTTGCCTCGCTCGGCGGAACGCGGAAAATCGAATTCCCAGATTCGTGACGCGTTGGGAACGCCGCAACGTCGGCGTTGATTGTAGGGAGCAGCGAGTGAGTCGTGTTGGTCGCGGGAACGCGAAAAATCGAACTTTGAAAAGCTATAGAATGATCAGCATCAAGTTCATTTGAAATGGAAACCGAAGGCACCTCGACGCGGCAACTCGCTCGCGGGAACGCCAGAACTCAAATCCAGCCCTTCTATAGCCTCGCACGCGCTGCATGGAGGTGCGTTGCTCGGCGGAAGCCCAAAAATCGAGTTTTGAACTTTGGCGGCGCGCTAGAAGTAAATCAGTGTTGGGAATGTATTCGATGAATAGGCAACGTACTTGAACGCGTCTAGTCTCTCGCGGGAACGCGAAATCCAAAATTTGAATGTCTAAGACGCGTCAGGATGGCCTGAGACTAGATTTAACGCGTCAGAGTGAAGCTCAAAGTGAATGTTCAACTTCAACATACCTTAGGAAGTAGACCCCTCGCTCCCGGGACATCCAAAACTCGAATCGGAATGTTGAGGGGTAGAAAATAAAGGGATACGCTGTAGAAACAAGTTAGTAAGTCTCCGAGATAATACAGACACAAGACTGACCTTGGACGACGCCTCAGATGGCGCCTCGGGGATCTCGGCGACGTTGATATTCGAGTCCAAACTCAATTGCGGCGGCGGCGTCGAGGGGATAGGTAGTAGTAAAGAGGAAGAGGAGGAACGACGTCGATGTCGGCGTCTGGTGAAGCTTTGGGAGTGAGGGCAATGGCGAGGAGGAGGAGGAGAGGTTGTCGAGGTGAAGAGAGCAGCGACGACGAGGAGAAAATCGTGCAGCATGGAGGCATAATGGAGGGAAGAGGGAAAGGTGGTGAGTGTTGGGAACAAGCCCTTATATAGATACGCGTACCGTTGGCCTTGTTTGCGCGAATTCAACAAGGCGTGACTTTGTTGGTTCAACCAAATATGACCAACAACACGCGTCTCTATATAAAGAGTTGTTAGCCGACACACTGCCCACCTTCTCCTCCCAACTATGCCCTCGCTATGCAAAACTTCTGGCCCTCAGCTGAATATTTTTCGCTCCAACATACCACTTACCTCCTCGTGGGCGCCGCTCAAGACAATGTGGATGGGCTGCATCCAGGCTGTTGGAACGGGTTACAGGAGCTTCCTCGTCGTGCGCCACTGATTCTTTGCCTCTATTGCCCTGCTCAATGTCCTCGCTTTCAGAGCAGATATTTCAACTTGAGTTCAACTGACCTCCGCGTCGCTGCTTTTGGTATCGAGAAATTGCTTTCAGAGTTTGTTTTCAGCTTATCCATCCCACTCACCTGCTCTCCAAGCCCTTGTGTGCTTTAAACCATTCGCAACAATGTTCAAATCAACATTTGAATCCAACCCTCAACATCCTCTTCATCCGCGCCTTCCTCAATTTGCGTGAGCTCACCAACGCGACGTCGCCCTCAATTCCAATACCGCTAATTCCGCCGTCCGTCTGCATTCCAACACTCCGATCTCCGTCTACTACCCTGAAAAACCAACCTCGTGCATCAACTCACAACATTTGATCTCATACCGCTTAAGCCTTATGTTCCTCAGCTCAAAATAGCTCTCTGAGTCAGATCCAGTAATCCCTTATCGTAAATTTGCGGATATACGGCTTGCAAGTGGCGGGAAATCGGAGGGTTGTTACGCACCAGTATTTTACTTTCCTGCATGTTGACAACGGCCGTGACGGCCGTTTCGCGTTAGAAAGCTGTATATAGCATCCTTGTATCTATATTACAGTTGAATCATATCGTATTAACGAATTCCACTGCCAGCCTGAGAATACTAACTTAGTTCGGGCGCGAATACAAAGAGAAACCGAAAGCTCACCCCGGACCTGACATTGAATTCTGCTGGAAGCCGAGAGATATTTGAGATCCGAGTGAAATCCAAGTGCGAAGAGAGAGCCACAGAGGGATCGAGACGACGGCGACAACGTCGCGACGTGGTTTGGGGAGAGTTGAAGTTCCCAAATTGGGAGCTGTCAATCGCTCCGCGATTTCGGACCGAACGCCGATCTTTGCTTCCGTCTTTCATCTCCGTTCAACATTTCTGGCGCTCTATGCCGAAATCCTCAGGGCAGGCCTCAAGTCTACTTGTAACTCTATTCTATATGCTACCTCCTTGCTTTGTATCTGAACTTGGCTTCCGTTCCCTGTGAAACTCAAGTAATCTGAAATCCGTTCGAAAAATCTGCACACGCGTTCGAAAGTTCAAGCTTCAAAATAGACAAGTTACGGCAGCAATGTCGCTAAGAAGATCGCTTAACCCGCCCATTATGCCGTGTTGAAGTCTCGCACACGCCGTCTGACTCTCTGTGACCTCTGCAACTTTTTCTCTTCCTTCCGCAATGCGCATCGCTGTCTTCTGGTTTCTGGCCTTTGTCTTTGCTGCGCGAACCAACGACTGTATTTTTTGGCAAAGATTTATGATTCTTAAGGTAAGCTCCTACGTTTATGTCTTTGACTCTACACAACCTATTCTAATACTCGATTTTACCAGGTCAAACTCGACGTTATTGCGGCAAGCGCAACTTTCAACCTTGAACGCCTCCCGACTACCCTACAACCCGAATAGCCAACAGTACGACTACAAAAAGAGTCTTCGATACATTGTTTCATGGAGCTACAGGTACTCTTCGTCGCTGCGCGCTCAAGCCGCCCAAATCCGATCTCACCAAAATCCCACCAAAACCCGACCACCGCAACCCAGCAAGCCTCCCACGCATTGGAGACCTCCAGAAACACGACTTCGTCGTTGAGACGAGTGGATCGGGCCCCGGGATGTGTGTGAGGGAGAAGGTTGCACTTTGGGTTTGACGACGACGGCGGCGGCGCGGTGATCAACAAGTTCAACTTGCGGCTCCCACGCCCTGGGCGGTCAAGGTGAGTGGAGGCGCAGGGTCCGGAGGATAGAGTGGTACTCACAACGAAGGTATAGGTACCGGTCCTCGACGACGACGACCGCGGCGGCGGCGGCGAAGGGATGAGCTCGGGCTGAGGCGGGGGGCATAAGTGAGTTACTTTCAGTCGTGGGATGGCAAAGACGGCGGCTTACCCGGGGTCCTGGAGCTTGAGATAGTGTCGCCGACGCCGACAACAGCGACGACGACGACGAGGACCACAACACCGACGAGGGCAGGCGGGGGCGGCGGGGATGTTCAAGATGGAGAGGTGGTGACGGTGGGGGTGGGTAGGGGAGTAAGAGGGAGAGTGGGTGGGGGGAAGTACTGAAGGTGAGTTGTTCTTCGTTCCTCTTTATACAAACGCGCTGTCGGTGGCTGGGCTGAGTGGCTGGGCTGAGTTAAACGAGAGCACGTGCATGTTGAACAGGCCTATATAAGCAGCTCGACGAAACTCTCAATTCCCCATCTCCCCCCATTTCTCCCCTACTTCCCTCTACCCTCTCCTGCCTCCTCCTGCCTCTTCTGGCACCTTTCCCGACCTCTGCCAACATCCCCTCGACCTCCGCGGGCTTCCCGACCCGACTGTTCGACTTGAACGCCGACATCGACCTCGACGACCCCGACGCCACTCGAGGTATCTCTCTCTATCAACCCTTATTCCTTCACTTACAGTCGCTTCTAGGCCTTTGTTGACCTCTCAGCTCACTTTCTTCAACATCGCCTCCGTTGCCTTCAAGTTGCGTCGCAACCTGAACTTCAACATTGGTAAGTATCCCTCAATTCTAGCTACTAGTAAACTGCCTTACTGACTACTCTGCATCGTTTATTTCGATCCCATTCTCTCCCTGCGCTCCCAACCACAATCTTGCTGACTTCAAATTCAATCTCGAACAACATCGATTCAATCGTTTGAATGGGTTAGATACGGGTTCTATTGGCTGACAGGTGCGTGTTTCGATACTTTTCCCTTAATCCCTTTCAACGTTCAAATGAATCGCTTTCATTTCAGTTCACCGACTTGTCTTAATCAGCGCAAACACACTAATCCGCTTTGAACCTGAACAACAGGTGAGCTTTAGTTCAGTCTTTGTTTCAATTCCACCTTCATTGACTTTCCTTTAGATTGCTTCAATGGCGATTCGACGAACGCGCTAACATCCGGATTTTCTGACTGTTTGAAGTGCAGACTCGGAAGTCTTTGGATTGGTCGGGTTTCGGCTTTTGTTCAAACGGTGTGTCGTTATGCTTTCTTTGTTTGATCCAACTCTGGAACTGACTTATTCCCTTTCTACAATATACAGATCCGACAGATCGGGGCTTGATTCAACTCACCAGGTGCGTCTTAGTGTTTTGCTTGAATTCCAAGTAAACTGACTCCCTCGCTTCTCTAGAACTCGGATTATCAGCATATTCACGTCGGTAAGTATTTGACTCTGCTTCTATGGTCGTTCAATTCGCTAACTTGCCTGCTTCTTACCTTACAGACCCGCTTGACTGTTTGTTGGCTTCGGATTGTGGGAGACGTTGGTTTTGGTTGAGTTTGGGGTTCGGTTTAACTGGTGTGTCCTTCAATTGTTTGAATTGTAACCAAATCAACTTACTCGACCCTTGCAGCCTTGTCTATTCGCATGAACTGTCCAAAGGGTCTCGATATTGGTTCAATCGTGCTCAGTGCGTCTTCTTCACCCTTACTTTACATTCAATATTGCTGACTTCGTTTCACTCGATAGCTTACTCTAAAAGTCTATCCTTGGTGCGAATCCTTTACTCTTACTTATCGGTTCACTAACTCAGTTATTTTCGAATCCTAGACTCGACCTTCAAGCTCGATGGGTTACTGACTGGGAGTCTGGGATATTAGCTCGAACGAAGGCTGGGGCGGTTAAAGGTGCGTTTGACTTCGATTTGCCATCCCGAATTTATATTGACTTGTTTCAACTCCCAAGCAGATTGTACACAGGCGACGTTTCAATGGTGAGTTTATTACTTTGGCTCATAGTCGCTGACTTGGATACCTTTTCACAGTGTCCCGTTGAACGAAGATCGAGGACTCTGAGGTTGGATTGAGGGTCGGAGTCGGTTCATCGTGGATGAAAGGTTGCTCTAGGTGCGTTGTATTCAGTCTTGTTGTTATTCTCTTGATATACTGATTTGACAGACCGGCAGTTATTATATCGATTTCAATTTTCGGGACGGGCTTGAATTTCGATTCAACGGATACAGGTGTGTAATTATTGACTCTATACTCTATCAACGTCCTTACTGACTCTTCTTACAAGACTCACACTTCGACCCTTCAACCAAGTATTCAAACTGTCTTCGACTTGTAAGTTGGCGGCTTTGTTCAGTTTGCTCTCTATTGACTTCTTGATGCAGGCAGCTTTCATCGAGCCTTAGTCTCAACAAACTCATTACACACCGACTTGAAGGAGAGCAGGAGTCTAAGGGTAACGCGGGCGGTATTATTGTTTGACCTTGAAGGTACGCGTTTTATCCCGTTCACCTCATTTAAAATAAATCTCATCATCTTCAAGTTCATACAGGTCTGACCCCGTTTCGTCTTGAACGGGGAGACTATCGCTAAACTGACCCAGCCTCCTGCGCTTCAATTCAAGCTTCTATACAGTTAAGGCTTTGGTCCATTACTTGTGAGGTATGTCTTCGACTATCATCCTTGATCGACAACTCCAGACTAACCTTTACTTGATACTTCAAGGTTAGTACCATATTCTTACATCGTATCGACACTCAACACTCAACTGACTTCGCTTTCAATCGGTGTGGTAGACTCGATCAAGGTCGGCCTTGAGGTGTGCGATGGTCTCGAAGGTACGTTTGCCTTCGCATTGAATTAGTTCGGGGCATTGACGTACTTACGACTCGAAGGTACACCAAGGTCCAAGGTTTACCTTGACCGACGCCTCGATGGCCGTTTACATCCACCCAAAGTACGTAGTTTCGACTTGATTTGTATCTGACTAACTCATTGTCTCACAGGACCTTTCACTTCAATCTTAACTCAAGAATAACTAAGCATCGACATACTACTCACCTTCGACGGTGACATGGATGGATTGAAGGATGGAGATGGAGAACGTCGCATTACGCCGAGTATTTTCTTTGGCTATCAAGATGCTCATTGGGATTTCAGATTGAGACGCGCGCCGAAGTCGACGGACCAAATAGATCGATAGTTTTTTCCTCTTAGTGTACATTGTATTCGATACAGGTTAGATACAAGTAGATTTAAGTCAACGAGATTGAATTCAAAAGAACTACGTAGATACAAAGAAGCAGAACTAATGGGATACATATCTAAGTCTCCAGACGAGCCGAATTCGCCAACGCGACGCGCAGCCAAAGGCTGCAGCGACGCGCGTCCATCACAAACGGTACGTTGTCTTGATATTCCACCGCCGAGCGACGCGTTGACTTGTTTTTGCAGGGCGTACGGCGCGGTGGACGGATCGCTGAGTCGGCCGAAAGCAAGGGGTCGAGGTGCGTTGTGTTCCATTCACCTCTGCCTACCCCTTCCTCACCTTCACCTTCACCTTTTCCTTCATCCCCCTCCTCACCCTCTCCCCACCCCACACCGATGCCCTGTGCTCTAGGCGTCTCCACCACCGATTCCAACTCAATACACATCGAAGATGCTGCGAAGCGTTAGCGCCGCAGAAATCAAGGTAAGTAGCAACGCACGTCGATATTTGAATGCCTTTTGACTTCTTCTCAGGCTCCGCCGGGATGCAGCGCGACGGAAGAGGTCGACGCAGGTGAGCCGACGTCGTATCGTTTGAGTAACGATGCTGAATCTTGTGCCGCATGCGCAGCTAGGAAGGGAGTTCAAGGTCAGCGCCAAGTTAGCAAAGGTACGTTAGCGACGCACCTTCCGCTCGGATTCTTCTCTGACTCGTTTGTAGGCGCTGTTAGGGATGGGTTGTCGGATGGTGCTGCGTGGGGAAAACAAGTCAGCGCGGCGCGACAATTCAAAATGTAAGTAAACCCACCGTTTTTGAGCAACTATGCCAACTGGCATCGCATCGCTTGGAGACTTGCGCTATCCAAGCGCAAGTCGTGTAGGTTTCGACTCTCGAGCTGATTTCTCGAGAGCTCGGGAACGGGACATGGGCTAAGGAACCGCAAGTTATTACACGGCGACGATCCAGCGGTTAGTTGGCGGAAGGGGTCAACGCAGGGGCTCCGATGAGTGAGCAACATTTACTGATCCGCGACACTTGAGGTGCAGTGTACGTCTACAGAGGAAAGCGATAAATCAGAAACGGGTAAAGAAAGGTACGCAGTGACGCACCATCCGCTTCAATTCACGACTGACTCGTTTGCAGGCGGCGTTGGGGATGAATGGCGTCCGGTGTCAAGTGCTGCTGCGCATCGAAAAAAGTCAGCGCCAGGCGAGGTCACAGATGTAAGCAAACGCACTGTTTTGAAGCGTCTGCGCTGACGAGCAGTTAGGGACTTGACTCGGATGAGTCGAGGTTTGCGCCAGTTCTTGCAGACGCGTTGCGGCAAATCGGGTTATACATCTCTGAACAGTCAATGCGCGGCAAGGATTCCGAGGTAAGTCTACGCACCTTTCCGATGGTAGTAACTTGATTAAAGGTACGGTGTCAAAGAGTTAGCAAGGTCAGAACACGAAGTCGGGATAGCGCACCGTTGCATTGACTTGGCGAGGTTGCTTGTCTGACTCGGTTGCAGCGGGCGGGGATTCAGCGCGTCGAATCGCGCTACGTGGTGAAAGGGTGCAGGCTAATTAGTTTGATGGAGGGGAGAGGAAGACAGTCTGAGAAGGCGGGCAACGAAGCACTTGCGTATTTAGCGAGAGAGTGATTATGGATGTTGTATTAGAGTATCAGTTGGCGGATTGGTGGAAGGGAAGGAGGCGAGGTTGGCGGGGAGCTGAGTTGACAGGAGGCGTCGATTTGAGGTTGCAGTGAGGCGACGAGGAGCCGTGGGAGAGTGGATTTGGCGATTTTACCGGGGAGCGAATTTTAGCGGGCGGCGTGTTTGGCGGGGGTTTGAGTAGGGAACGGGTCGCGAGAGCGAGTGCGAGTCGGAGGCAGAAAGGTCATTCTTGTGTTTGTGAGTGGTTGGACTGACCCGGATTTGACTACCGGTCAATGCCGAGCCCTTTTATAGCCCAGCTTTTTTTATAGCGCTTCTCGTGCGCCAGAGGCGGTGAAGCGAGGTGGAGACAATGCGAATCTCTTTCCAATCTTTCTCTTTCTTTTCTTTCTTCCAAAAGTCACTGGTGACTTGAAGTACTACTAGCCTCACACATCTCGCCATCTCGCAACGAGTTACGACTTCTCATCAACGCTCACCCGGTGACGAGCACCAAGTCGTCCATCCGACAGTATTGAATCTCTCGTTTCTAAATATGATGTGGCAAGCTTCCCTCTCTATCTTTCTACCCGTGCTGCTGCCTGGAGCACTGGCTGCGACGACCTACGACATGGTGAAAGAATTCTCTGGTTCTACGTTCTTTGACGGATGGAATTTCTACGGAAAATGTAAGTGTGATTCATCCTTTTTGTCGAGGTTCGATCACATACTCCCAAAATCAGTCGACAATTTGACAAACGGAGACGCTATCTTCGTGACGTCTAGCGTCGCCAAGTCCTCGAAACTGGCGTACGTGGATTCCACCACCAATCGTGCTATTATCAAGGTGGACAATACGACCAAAGTCGCTTTGAGCGACAAGCGGAATACTGTCCGCATCTCAACTCAGGATGAGATTGGGGTTGGAAGTGTGTGGATTGCAGACATGTATCATGTCCCATATGGTGTACGTTTTTCCGTCCAGAATACGCTACGCGGACTCACGGGTTACCCTGATAGTGCTCGGTATGCCCTATTATTTCAAGGGAAATTCAATGATCTGACTTGGGAGATCAGGTATGGCCAGCATTTTGGTCGCAGGCCCCCAATTGGCCTACCGGAGGGTATGTTCCTCAAGCCGCCTTGCTTATCCTGATACCTGACTGCCTTCAGCGAAATCGATACCTTTGAGCACTGGAACATGGAACTTCACAACGAGATGACGCTCCACACGAACCCTGGGTGCCAGCAGGTATCCCCCGCCCAAACATCGACTGTCGTCAACTCCACAGACTGTTCCTTCTCCTCCAATTCCAACGCAGGGTGCGGAGTGATGGACCCCAACGACTCGAGCTACGGCGCGAAATTTGCCGCCGCACAAGGCGGCGTATTTATCACTGAATTTGCTGAATCCGGGATATCGTAGGCACTGTCTTGTTCATGTTCTTCGCATTACTTACTTGATTGATACCTCTCCCGCGCAGCGTCTGGTTCTTCAATCGCAGCAGCATCCCAACCTCGATCTCTTCCAACTCTTCCTCCTTCTCCATCGCGGACCTAGGCACCCCCGTCGCGAACTGGCCCACAGGCGGATGTGCGATCGACACATTCTTCAAGCCGCAGAATCTCATCTTTGACATCACGCTCTGCGGCGGTATGTCTGTTCATTAGGACTGTTTATCATGTACCACTACTAACTTCCTCGCAGACGCCGCGGGTAACAAGGCAGTGTTCGCTCAGACTTGCTCGGGCATTTGCTACGACGATTATGTCGTGGGCGACGGCTCTAACTACAACAACGCGTATTTCGATGTTGCGTCCGTGCGAGTGTATAGTGTGGCTGGCACCAACACCCTCGTCAAAGGCAACTCTGCTCCCATTTCCCGACCGAGTTCGTGGGCCACCCTCGGTGCGGCTGCCCTAAGCGCCGGTGCCATGATCCTGCTTCAATTATAGAGTTACACCTTGAGCTACACGCACGGACATCTCCCTCATTTATAGACTACTAAATAGACAATCGCCTCCACCGCAAACACGGACTTGTATCGTAACATATACTTACTGTATCGCTCTTTCACAAAGAAAATTCACTCAAAATTCACTATTACTATTGGCCAAGCTCGCAGGTTGCTCAAATCTGTCTTTGTGAACACTGCCGGAACGAGCAACCGCCGTTCAGGTTATCATGTATTCGAATTATTTCCTGTACATGTACACCCATACCATATGCCCATAAAACTTTAACCCCAAAAAATTTGGATGCGGCATCTATACACTGCACATATTCCGAGCATACTCACGCCGAAGCGATGAAGCTGATGCCAGAAATAGACGGGGCAAACATATATTCACCTCCCCGGGACACAACGAAATCTCAAAATGAAATCAGTAACTAGTGCTACATAACGAGAGGCTCTCATACCACGAGGGATCACGACGTCGTGAATAGGGTCCGACTGGTTGAGGTAGAACACAGCGGGATCGAGGCCGGAAATGTTTTTCGGTCCTCCGCCCACAGTTCCGATAATGGGATCGACGCCGATAGTTCTGGAAAGTGGTTGAGTATGCGAGGGAAAGGGATGAGAATGATGAACTTACGGGTCCACTTTTCCGAAGGGGAAGCTATGCGGCGATGAACATAATCAGACGAATAAGTATGAGTTGCAAAGGCGGACGCACCCGATTGCATTGATCCAGATGCTTTGCAAGAAAACAAACCCGTTAAAAATGTTGGACTGATACGAGACTGCAAGTAGTGTTCATGACGCTGCTTTGTGGGAATAATAAATATATTGGTGCTTACCGAAAGCAAGACCACGGTCGACACTGGTTGTGCTAGACGACGCCTCTCCTGGAGTTACTGCGTTGATTCTTAGCAGCTGGTCGTGAAAATCCACTATCCATACGCACCTTCAGGCCCGTAAGGAATCGAGCTACGAATAATGAAATGCGAATTCTCTGCGATAGGATCGAGATCTCCACGCGGGTGAACCTTGCGGATATGTGCGCCAAAGGGGCAATTCGTTTGGTTGAAGTGGTTTTCAGTGCCAGGCTCGGGGTTTGATTCAACGCGATATGTGAAATTGTTGTTTCTGAACTTGTCGTTTGCGAGGTCAGGATCATCATGAGTTGGGCTCAAAAAGATCGGTGCTCCCTGGTAAAAATGGATGATTATTTTGTCGCAACCTGGGGCAAAAGAATTCAACCCACACTCTTCCACCGACCAACCATCCGCGCGCCCAGAAGCTCTGACCCTTGCTCCGGAGTCAGAGTATCGACATCGAGCGGGTTGTCTGTCAAGAATTTGTTGAACTCCGGCACGAGCTGCTGAAGTTGGCGGAACACGAGGAAACTGCAGTAAATTCAACATAGAGTTCAAATTTCGGAAATGGACGTACGATCCGTCTTTTGCCCAAGAAGTGCGAGCGGGCACTCCCTCCACGGGATCCGAATCCCCTCCCAGTAAGAAGGTACCTTTTAACCTCATGAATCGCGGCGCATCGCAATTCGCCGAGTTGAGTACTCACCGCCATTGACTGCAAAAAGGAAGGTAATCAGACTCAGAAGCGGGTTCAACCAGTTGAAAAGTAGCAAGTACCTGGAGTCTGGCCTGGCAACACAGGGCTGGTGAATCGGTTTACAGCAGGCTGAGCAATTCCATCCTGTTAATGGTCATTTGCGTGGGTTGAGGTGTCAATGAAGCTGGACATGTATGCTCACCATGAAGCCAAAGTGTTCATGTCCTTCTTGATCGCCGGGACGAGAAGCTCCCTGAAGTCGGTGGCTTCAAGAAAAACAGATCAACAACCATTGGGTAAACGATTGAAACGGACTCACTTTTCCGTGATTGAACTTCCTAAAATCGATTGAAGGCTCGCCAACTGACTGTTGATGTTGTCGACGGTGTCTGATGCAAGAAGGAATACGCCGTGGATATTGGTACCAGCGAACGCGGGGTCCCACAATGAAGGATTATCTCCGATCGTGCCAGTTTCGTTGAACTGCCCGGCCACAAAATCGGGGTCGCCAAGGTCGCTACAGGAGCAATTCAGTAAACTCAACAACGCCGAAGGGAGTACGCACTCATTGACTCCAAGAGCAACCAAGCCTGTATGAGAGAAGGCGATATTAACAGCCGTAATAGGCTGGGTAGTATTGGAGAGAATTTCAGTGGTGGATGTGATCAAAGGGAGGATGCTCGAAGCAAGCTTCGTTTTGAAGGTTGCTGGATCATTGATGTGGAAGAAAAAGAAAAGCTCCTTCTTCTTATGCATGCCTGCCAATATATCGGCTTGGATGTTGTCAGTGTCCAAAGGGTTGTCCAATGCGGCGACCGCCTGGGCGGTTGGGATGCCTGGTAGCGCCGGGGGATCTGAAATAGCTCATTTCAGATGAAAGCCTTAGGTTCAAGCTGGCGACTTACTTATGAACATCGAGTTCGTACGCCGGGGCTGTAAGGTGCGACGACGAGGAACCTCAGGGCGCGAAACCCCAAGCTGTCCGAGGCACAGCAAGGAGAACACAATGAGAGTAGAGGGCTTATGCATCACGAGTCGAGAGCGAAGGACGATGCTGAGGTTAAACTGGGATCGCAGGAGGCTTTTATACGTCGAAAACTGAATGAATCAGCTCATTTGCGTGCCTTACTGTACGAACGGAGCTTTGGATAAGGCGAAACGCATAACCGTAAGCTGTTTTTGCATGAGAGAGAGATACCATTATGAACTTGCATCTCCGGATTCGGACAGCAGTACGAGAATGAGGTACAATCAGCGGGAATGAGGTCTAGCTTTCATTGTTACCTAGATTTTCCTCACGTCGAATATCAGCTTGGTTCACTGGTACCAGTTGAGCTGAACGATCATGCCCATACTTTGTTTTGTTCCGAGGGAGTTGGATCTAGGAGACTGAGTGTAGAGGGTTGGCGCAGATACCCAAATTCGTGAGATTGTTTGAACTACTTACTTACCTGAGTCTCCTCGTGGCGGCATCGGATCGTTTCATCTTATACATACTTCTGTTCACATAGCCAGAAAATCATCCATGAAACCCTATCTCATAGAGTTGGTAAGCAGTGGCCTACCAAGAAAGTGCCAATGGCGGGAAGAAGAATGATAGAACATATCAGGCCAAGCCGAGCTGGTCGTATCCAGACGCTCGTTGAACGTTTGCAGCATGCTCGAAGACTACGGAGGCTGAGTTGACAAGATCGCCGTTGGCCGGGTGAGAAGCCTGCCAGTGTAGAAGAAAGAGCCGTCGTCAAAGTACATTCAATGATTCATGGAGAAACAAGAACGGTCTATCACAGCCAGACGGTAGTCCATCCACAGATCGCCGTTGCAGAATGAATGTATACCTCAGCCCGAACGGCGGAGAAACCTCGGAGGCCTCTGATTTACCCTTCTCTTTCGCCTCTGTATGGAGCTTGCCAATATTTAGCTCAGGGACTTCAATACGTGCACTGCAGTACAACAGATCGGCCGTGGTCGGTGTCGCGGCCAAGTCAAGCCTCCCAAGCTACCTCCGATAAACCACGCTTGCGAGTGAAGAAAACGGGGGTGAGGCCGAGACAATCGTGAGAGGGCGGCCTGAGCTTGCACCTGCTTGCACTGAACATATCTGCTCAGAACATTCATTCAGTCGCACTGTATTCTTCGCGCTCACCGCGGCTTTCAACGGCGTCACCGCACAAGAAGGTGTTATTTCAAGATACAGTAAGCACACACACACAAGTCGTCATGATTCAGGAACGCTCCGAGTCATCATGGGATGGATTTGCATTGAGCCCATTCACCAATTTCGAGGCGGATGGTAAGGGCGCGGGTGGATCTAGGTCTAGTGCGGACGTACTCGGAGGAGGGTCAACAGGAGGTGACACGAGGGCGGCTGTCGGCGATGCTTCGAAAGGTGTAGCAGTCGCGACAGCGACCACATCCGTGTCACCATCGTTGACTGGTGGTAGCGGCGAAATCGGTGGTGGATGCAGCCGGGGAGGAGGGCCACCCATGCCAGGCGGTGGAGGCGGGAATGGGGAATACATTCCATATGGCGGCTGTTGTGCAAACCGAGCAGCTTCCATCCTCGCGCGCTGAGCGCGCCTGCGCTCTTTACGCTCCTCCTTGAGCTCTGCTTTCTCCTGCCTCTCTGCCCGCTGCTGCCCAACCCACACAGACATATCCCTCGCGGCGGCTACAGGCCGTTCCTTGTTCGAAAGCAGATACCCTTGCAGCTCGGCAGGCGAGAACTCGTAATCCCGGACAGCTGCGGCGAATTGTTGGGAGAGGTCTGCAAGTTGCGAGTCGCTTATTTTTCCCAACGCCGTCGGCGGGGTCCCCTTCACATCCGAAACTCTGCTGCTTGGTCCGGGTTCGGTCTCTGGGGATACGTCGCGCGTTCCCGGTAGCCCGAGAGAATCACTCTTGGCGAGATCCTCTCCATTTGTGCCTGGATTTGCGGAACCCCGCGTCTGATCGCTATTGTCGTCATTCTTCTTCAAGTCCCCACTCTCTTTCACTTCAACATCCACGACATCTACCTCCGCTTCAGCCTCTCCATCCTTGAAGAGCCGCTCATACAGCCCCCTCGCCTGCGCACCGGTCGCAAGCGTGTACCGAATTTTACGATCAATACGGCCCGGTCGCAGTAGGGCAGGGTCCAGTCTATCGATGTGGTTTGTCTGCAGACGCGTCAGCAAAGAGGTTAGGATCGACGAAACCTCGATACCCACAGTAGCAAAGAACAGCTTGCCCTCCTCACTTCCAATGCCATCGATCATGTTGAGCAGGCCGGAAAGCGTCACGCCACTTCGCCGCACGGGTATACGATCGTTGCGGACGGGCGTGCCAGGATCACTGTCGTCGTCGTCTTCACGCGACGGCAACGCGCAGTCAATATCCTCGACTAGCACGATGCTGCGTTTTGGGATGGTCGTAGTCGCACGTTGCAGGAAACCGTCGTCAACACTATGGAGATTTGTTGGGGTTTCTGGTGAAAATGAATGAAAACTTACAACGTGGATGCCAGTGAGAAAGAATGGATTTCGAGATTGAGAATGCCCGCCTGAGCGACCGTTAAAAGGCGTATTCTAAGCGTCGCTGAAACCGCAAACCTACCACAGCGTGTATAGTCGAGCCTGCCAGAATGAGATCAGAAACTGTCGGGTGATATAAATGTGTCGAGAAGACGGACTTTTGCCTGTGCCTGGTGGGCCATGGAGCAGGTAGCCGCGTCTATGTGGGATCCCAGCTCGCTGATACCAAGACTCTGAAGCAAAGAAACGTTTTGCGTCGTCTATCAGGTCATCAAGAGTGCCCTCTAAATGTAAGGCGTATGAGTGAAGTTATTAAATTTCAAGGCACGACACGGACCTGGCAGAATTATCGATTCAAGGGGTCTATGCGGCTTGCGTTTCACGTTCCACAGGAAGCTGGCACCGAAACTGGGCTGTCGACGCGCACGTTCAGAAGTGGGTTTTGTACACGAGTGTGGAAAGACACATACCGAATCGGCGAGAAATATCGTCACATAAGGCTTGATTTTATCCTGATACCCACGATGCGCCGCTTCGACGAGTTCAGAGAGCACCGTTATATTGCGTGTAAAGACTCTGAATTCGCAATCAGCACATGAACGCGCAGATGCTTAGCACCTACGTCAAAAATATAGCTGCAGTTTGCTGCGGCTGCCCATTTGTACCCTGGATCTGCGCCCGATAGCGCTGGACTTCTACCCAATAGCCGCGCCAACGAAACAGCTGTGGCGACTCATAGGTCGGAACGTAGTCGGCGGAGCCCGTGATGTCTGGGTTGGTAGACATGGCTACACCGTATACGAGCTTTGAGCTCTTGGAGCTGACACGGAAATCGCGCGATTGCTGCCAAACGTTGTTCTCCGTCTATATACGTGTTTTCAGCCAAGTGAACGTTGGTTCCAGTCGTTCCCCGGTCTTTCCTTTCGATGCTCCTGAACGGAGATGCTATTAAGAAAACCGACCGAGATCGGCAGCTACTTGAAGCAATCGCGCCATCATTGCATTCGAAAAAAGAAACGCGACCGGAAACGACTGCAAACAATCACTCACCAAGAATAGTGTAATCCATTCGTACGCAGGGTCGCCCATAACAAACTCAGCGCTAGTAGAATATCCTAGAATAGAAAGGATGAATCGGCGCTAAGCGAACAAGTTTGGAATAGACGCACGCAGCTTGATCCTCTGAAACAACCACACGAATACTCTCCGGACTGCATCGACCACCGCACCGGCAGCAAGATATTTGACCCCATCGACAACGTAGTAGTACATCCACGTGTTTTGCAGACGCGGAATGTTGACGAGCTGCATAGATCCAGGAATGCCTTTGATATCATCCCATAAAGTTCGAGGCTGGGATCGTTGAGGTACTGGGAGAGGACTGAGGAGGTCGAGCGACCGGCCGCTCGCAATCGTGTTCATGGCGGATACTGTTAAGTGACACTTCGATCAAACGCATGCGCACTATTTGTATCTCAAGACGTTCAGGCGCCCGCGGTGGTCAATGACTCGTCCATATCGATGGCAGTGGAAGTGGGCGTCTGTTAACGTCTGTGCAATGGGCAGCACCCGGTGTTTGACGAATCACCGAATGTTGTACAGCCCGACACCCGAGTGCGCAATGTGGTTACAGTGCAGTCTCATAGTTGCACAGCGAGCCTCAAGCGAGTCGCAGTATGGCCGTTGAAATTTATGTGAACAGGGCAAAAACGGGCGGCGAGAACGTCGTTAACGGTGAGTGGAGCAATCGGCAATCACAGACCCCATCAAACTGGGTTAGCCTATTTACTGCCCATTTCCCAAAAGCCTTTTTGCACTGGATGCTATTAGACTGTGCCACCTGGACCAACAACCCCAATATGCATGCCCATTGCCAGTGTTCACAACAGCAACCCAACCCCCGAGTTCTGCCACATCCTATGTACCTCTACCCTGCTTGTTCTGCTTCTTCTTGGGCCCGGATTAACCACTCTCGCTTGATGAAAGCACGCAGGATTGTTGCTCGAACCCTGTAACTCTCGATCCCAGTGGCACGCGATTCGTCTGGTTCGGATTCAGCCTCTGACTCAGAGCCTCCCTCCGACTCGGAGTCTGAGTCCCGTTCGCGAGGTATCGCGCGTGGGTCCACTTTCTTCACGGATATTGCCTGGTGGTACCCATTTGAGAGAGCATAACACTTGTAATCATTCTTGCACTAACCTCCAGACGAACCTCTACTCCACAGTCATTCGCGGAATTCCAATAAATTGTGGTTCTGCTTCCCAAAGATTTTCTAGCCTCTTGTTTTTTCAACAGCGCATCAACCCAGTCGCCGGTCCACCCCAGCCCTATGTAAGACTCTGGGTGCTTACTGCTGTCACCTTGGTCAGGCTCCATATCATCGGAATCTTGACCGGGCATATCTGGTTGGAGCGAAATACAATTTCGGAATCTCTCTGGATGGATTCCATGCTCATCATTCCAATCTTCGTTACAAAAATGGAACGGAGGTCCAGTTAACTGTCGCGGTTCGTCAAGCTGATCGAAAATTTCAACGTTATCTTTGGCGTTACTGAAGTGAAATGAATGGTATTGCTCACCCCTTCCGGACTCTCCGTGAAGCATTCTGGCCAACAATTGACCACTGTTGCTGGGAAAATGCGAACTAAAGGGGACATGTTCTCCCCAAACACATGGATGAGACTCATGAATTCGTCTGGCCGTAAGCCGACGCAAACATAGCGGCTATATACGAATATTGGGAGAGTGTTTCCACCGCCACGTTCAGGAATATATTCGATCGTTCCCAATTTCGGGTCAATCTTGCCCTTGCTGAGAAGTATGTCCACAGCCTGGACGTAGGCGCCAATGTGCTCGGGGAAGTCGGGGGCTTCGAAAGTACTTGGCTCGCCCTCCCACTTTAGCGCCGATAAACGCAAGAGACGGGGGAAACTGTCCATAGTGTCGTGGAATGGGAAGAGTTCACACCGTTTTCCGAGACCCCCCAATTATATATATGAAGTGGGGATATACAGTGGATACTCTCCTGATTGGATCCCTTTATTGATTCCGAACTTCCGATTCGGGAACATTCTGGATCTATTCAAGTATTCACTTTCAACTTGAAAATGAAGTTTCGCTGTTTCGGGAAGTAGTACGAACCCATATAAGGTTCACAGAAGGAGGAATTTCGGACGCTTACGTTGTCCCGGAACGTGGCCTAAGATCATGACTAGTACTTAAACAAATTACATCGACTCGACATCGTCCTCGTCCTCTACTTCGCTTCCATCAGTAACCTCTTCTTCTTGACTCTCGGCTTCTTGTCTTGCGCGTATGAGCCACGGACTCCTGACAAACGCACGTAATATGGTAGCCCGAACTTTGTAACTCTTGATCCCACGCGAATCGAGCGGCTCCGAGTCTTCTGCTAGCTCTTCATCAATGCAAGGGTCCACCTCTGTCACAGACACAGCCTTGCCGAATTCCGTCAGAATTCATCGTCCGACGCAATGAATTTCGTGGCTCACTTTCAGATGCACTTCTATCGCCCACCCTCGCGCCCCGTCCCATATAATATCCGTTCGACTCCCCAATCGTTGTTGGCTGTCTTTTCTTTTCAGCAACTTAGTGACCCAGTTCCCATGCCATCCCAGCCCGACAGACGAGTCCTCTTCATGCCCACTATCGCCACTGGGCTCCATATCGTCCAACGATTGATTTGGCATGTCAGGAGCTACTACGACACTCTTGTCCTTGAAGGAGTATTCTGGATTTATTCCAGTGTAGTATTCATCACCCCAGTCTTCGTCGAAAAACAGAAACGGCGGGCCGGCTAGACTGTGTGTAGGGCGCGTTATTAGAGGCGGTTGATCAATGTTCAGAGATACATACGTCCTAAGATTGTCCGTAGGTTTGAAGCATTCTGGCCAAGGGTTACAGTTGGGCAGGCAGATACGGACTAAAGGTGACATGTTGTCCCCAAACACGGCTCCATGGTACGTAACTTCAGAGCATTTTGTGCCAACATAGACATGGCGGCTGTAGTCGAAGATTTGAGGAGTCGTTGGAGTGTATTCGATGGCTCCCAGTTCTTCGTTCATACGGACTTTGTAGAGCAGAGTAGACGCAACTTCTGTGTAGGTACCGATGTGTTCCGGTAAGTCCCCGCGGCACCAAATTTTGGGCTTTCCGTCCCAGATCAGGGCCGACAAAAGGACCTGTGGAGGTCCGTCGTCCATGGTGGTAGTACTTGGGGATTAAGGGGTGGTGAACACTGAAACCAAATTCGATCATGTAATTGAAGGGATGGACATTTGCGCCAAGTCGATTGGAGGGGCAAAATCTTCTGCGTCATTTTTTGAGGTAGCCGTAGATTCAACTCTTCAAATGGCCAAGAATCTTCCTGCGACAAACTTGAAGAGGGGAAAACGTCGGGACTCGGGAAAACGAAAAGAGCAAGAAAAGAGAATGGGCATTGGACGCCGAGCAACAATTTGCAACACATAACGTAATCGAGAGGCCCACCTAGCCCCATCATCTCTCGCAAAAATACAATTTTTGAATGGCATTTTCTGGTAATGTACAGGTATGTGCGATGCAAAGCGAATAAATAAACTAATAAATCGAGTAAGTAATAATGCAACGAGCGAAGATTCAATCAAGTATGTGGCGAGAATTCGAAAAGCAAATGAACGTGGTGTGGCGTGCTAGTACGCAGGCAAAGCCTCGTCCTGCTCAGCGTACTCAGACATCCGGTCGACGCGATCGTATCCCGCTCGTATTAACCGAGCAGCACGCGACTCGGCCTCCTTTGCCAGTGCAGCAGGGCTCATCGGGGGCTCCGGCGTTACGGGCGGCGCAAGCGAAGACCCGGGTTGCCCGAGGCTTTGTTGTTGCTCCGAGTACGCTGACCTCCGGTCCAGCTCCTCGTAGCCGAGTCGTATTTCTCGGGCGGCACGCGATTCGGCTTCCCTGGGCGCGGGCGACACGGGGGGCGACAAACGCACAGAGGCGGAGGCAGAGGAAGATGCTGGCCAGCGAGCCCCTGGTGTGGGGGTGCTAGCTGCCGAGAGGAAGGGATTCGAGTATGCCGAGTCGCGACGTTCAAGGTCAAGGAAGGACTCGTTTGAGGAGACGATCGAGGCTCTCCGGGAGGAAGAACCATCAGGCAGGAAGCTGGATCCAGAGGTAGATGGTGTAGGAGAATGCACCGAGCGTAATGGAGAGCGTGCAGAGTCGATGACCCGCGGAGTACCAGGGGCATTCCAGGTAGAAGTTGTAGCAGCCGTAGGAGGAGGGGGGAGGAGGTCGGAAGAGCTCCCAGGAACGGAGCCTGGGTGCATGTAGGGGGGATTTTGGAAGGGCGATGTCGAACGATCCAGAGGATGCAAAATAGGTTCGTTGAGAGAGAGAGACGCGACAGAAGAGGAGCGACTCGAAGCAGCATCATCGGCAATTAGGGCGGGCGTGAAAGGCGCGCGTGGATCAGCGAATTCCCAGGCACCGTCAGGGCGGCGCGTGGCGATGCGCATATTCGTGCCAGGGGTATGGACTAATGCGAAATGAGAAACACGATGAGGGGAGGGGTAAATGATACTGACCAAAACGCGGACTGCCCTTTCCATCACTAATCATGAGAGCCGATGGGTGCGCGCGGGAAACAGTTTCGCCTGCTTGAACTTCCCGTCCTTTCCGAACTCCAGCAGCAGTACTGGACTGTTTCTTATTCGAGCGGCGGCGGAAATGGAATGCGACAAGCATGGCGGCCAGGAGTAAGACGATTGCAACAATGGTTATGACGATCGGTAGAGCGGAAGAATGGGATGCCGACGAGGAAGAAGGAGTCGAAGTGGGGGAAGGTTGAACGCTAGGCATGGATTGGAGCTCTTTAAAATGTGCTGGTCTACACGGAGTATCTGACGCGTTCCGGGTGGAGCGGTGCTATACAATGAAATGATGCTTTAGTCCCGGATGTCGATGTGCGCTGTACTGAACGTGTCACAGAACAGGTGAAGCACGTCGCAGGCGGCAAACCAACAGAGAGCGGCGGGGGGAAAGGAAAGGAACAGAAACAACAGAAATTAAAGACAGTGGTGGAAGGACAAAAGACCGTCGAGAACAACCCGCCCTCCATTGACGTGAACACACCTCCAAGAACTTTTACTGATCCTAAACACGGCGCGTATCAACTTGATGGAAGATCTGCCACACTTGTTCAGGCTGTCAACCTTACGCCGACATGGCAGGTCCTCAGCACTTCCTCAGCTTGATTACACCCAGATTACACCACACAGCAAGACTTGGGGTCCCCAGCGCCAGTACACCCCTGTATTCCTGAACTTGAAGGTTCCTCTTACATGGGGGATAGGGAAATATGAAGCACAGGTTCGATAAACGGACGAAAACGTCGAAAAGGGAATGAAACAAGTCGGAGGCTTGTGTACACATGTTGGAACCTGGATCAGCGCTTCGGTGATGCGAGCTGCCATTTTTGTGTGACCTTCTCAAAGGCTTCTCTTCTCCGTTCTTCAACCTATGTAGTTGGCTCTAGTTGGACTCGCAAATTTGGAACGCTGGCAGGATTGAACTCACCGTCGAGCCAGTATCGCGGCGCCATGGGTATGTCGGGCTCCCTCAACATATGAATTATGATAAATTTTCACGGACGTCGGAAACCATCCATCCGGCATGCGGTTGTGTCACTGTACATGTACGTCGATGAGTCGACCACAAAACCTGCTAAGGATCTGCCATGAGAAAGGAGGCAACTGGAGATTACTTATACACATCTGAACAGCATCTAAACCTTTCCGAGAAAAAAAAAAGATCCTTACCTGGCATCCTCAAGATGGTGGACCTGATCGCAGGCTGAAACCAACGCTCGCTGACGGGCTCAGCATACAGACAAGGACATAAATACCGGGCTTGCCTCATACCATTTGACCCGACCTAGTCCAATTTTATGGCAAGAAAACACATTGCATGGACTGCCAGACGATAACACACCTCACGCCTCTGTCACAAACAACCCGGCATAGAATTTTGAGGTGCGAGGATCTCGTCTATCCGACCCCACTCCAGAGTCGTTGTGACCTTCGGTGGGTACATGGGGAGCATGGTGGATTTGGGTCGACCATTGCTGCGAGCTCAAGCCGATCGATGACTCCAAGACAGTAGGCGGTTTCGAAAGGATCCAAACAATTGCGTGCTTCAAGGTCCATACAAATCCCAAAGCGCAATTATGAGTCCGAGAAACTGGGGAGTCGAACGTACTCTCTCTACTTTCTTGTCCCGAGTTCTCTTGTATTGAGTGATCTGAACGACTATCTTCAGATTTCACGTCCCCCATACAAGAGAGGGTGAAACGAGCCTAGTCCCGAGTGGAAGATTCTGTGAACTGTTACGGGTGTGAACAAGATGCGAATATACAGCTGAGGATTTGACGACAAGTCCATCCTAACCATTCGAGCTTGAAAGAATCAGCCAGTGAGCACATTCGAGAGTTGAGCTGCAGAGGCAAGCGTGACGTGATGGGACGTTTCCGTCAACAGAGCGACTCGCGAGGGAGAGAAGGTCTGGCAGGGTTACTTCCGAGGTTGCGCCAGCAAAGATCGCGAGCAATTTCAATTTTTTGCAAGGGTGGCAGAGACCGGAGAACTACGCAGTCCTGTCTCTGATTTGCATTCCCGGTGAACGAGCGAGCGTTTTCATCATGAAGACAGAGAACGAGTTTCTCCGTCAGCTCTTTGAGAAGATTCAAGTTGTCAATGAAGTTGAATGAATGTCTCAAACGAGTGAAGGAGTATGGAGGACTCGATCAGCTGTTTGCTCGGATGAGCAGAGTCTATGTGCTTTGGCCAGGAAGAGGACGTTGCAGGATAGCCTAGATCCACAGAATTCGGGAGCACAACTTCAAACGTCGAAGAGCAAAAGTGAGCGTACAAGCCACAGGGTTGATGGGAAAATTGATGGTGAACCCAAGGTGAACTTGTCCCAAACTTTCACCATGGACATCGGCTCGAAGCTTTTCCTCAACCCCCACCTACCCCCACGCGTCCTTGCCATGCCCGACAACTGACGCTGAGCTCTGGGCCCTCACAGGGGAGGCTCTCGCCGGCTACAAGGCACTTGCAAACGGAAATAGTTCAAGGAACCTCAAACTACGATCGCGATCTGTATGAGCCCAAGAAAAGAAAAAAGGACAGCGGAAACTTCGGGAGGCGTTAGATTTCAAATGAAGACGGGAACTGCTACGGCCTGTGGACTGACCCGTGCGCGTACGAGGAACTAAAGATCATTGAAAGATCAAGAGCCTGAAAGCGGGAAAAAGTGATCAAAACTACACTCGCGCTGGTCGTTCTTTGGCAGCAGAGCACATCTTCTGTGCTCGTAATGACTCAAGAAAAACTCAAGGCAACCTCGGCTTTCCGCAAGCTATTAGCCTCCTGAAATTCCATGAGCGTTTAGGGGTGCTGCTTTAATTTGAGTATTTGGACGCGGCAGGAACCGTCATCTTTCCTTCCTCCTCCCTCTCCCTCCGCCATGTCGTCCAGCGTACTACTGCTCACTCTTTTAACGTCTTCCGCAGTGGTCTTTGGCCATCCCCACACTCATTTGGTGCGTCTATTGCTACAGATGCCTTCTGCGTCTTCTCAAGCTTGTTGCCACAGGAATTCCGAGCCACCCCTCAAGTCTATAACCATTGCCTCAACTCGAACGAGATTGCCCTCACTTTCGTACGTCTTTTCTTCCATTCGCTTTGCATGAAGCTCAACACAGCCTAGGACGATGGTAACACTATGTACACAACTCCTCATTGTGCACATCTCAACAATCGTACATAGGTCCCTTCCAATACCTCCGCAGCATCTCCGACCAATTCACCGCCGCCGGCGCCAAAGCCACGTTCTTTTTCAACGGTAACAACTGGGACTGCATCTATAACCCCGACCGCATCGGTGACATCCAATACGCATACGCCGCTGGACATATGCTTGCCAGCCACTCCTGGTCCCACCCCGACCTCTCCACGCTCTCGCGGACGGAGATCCACGACTCGTTGTTCCGTATGGAAGAGGCGTTTTCGCGCATTGTTGGTATCAAGCCTGCGTTCCTCCGCCCACCTTATGGAAACTATAACGAGGATGTGAGATCCGTGGCTGCTGCGCGTGGGCAGAGTCTCGCTTTGTGGGATTGGGATACAGGTGGATATCTATGCTACGGAGGTTGGCAATGTAAGCTGAATGTTTGCGTATAGGTGATGCCGACGGGAATACCACGGCACAGTCGAAGGCGCTGCTCGATGATATCGCTAACGCTAAAGTTAAGAACGCCAATGTTCTATCACACGAAGTTAAAGGTTCTTGGTCCCTGCTTGATCCTTGGTCGTTCCTTTGATACTTACAACTATACTTTCGTGCAGAGAAGACTGCCACTGAACTTGTCCCTTATGCTCTCGACCTGTTCAAGCGCAAGGGCTACAAGGTACGTTTCTTGCTCTGTTCTCTGCTTAGTGCGTCGCTGATCGAACAATATCTCTCGCAGCTCGTCACCATTGCTCAATGTCTCGGCGTTGACCCATACAACGCAGTTGGCGTCCGCCAGCAGCCATCTGTACGTAACTGAGCACATTTATTTCTGTCTCTCACCTCGTTTGCAGTCTACTTGGACATGCAACGGAGCCCCGGCCCCCGGCGCCGCCTGTGGTGGTTCCATCCCCTGCCAAACAGGCACCCCCGTCTTCTCGAGCACACCGCCATCTACCCCGAGCAACCCGCCCTCTGACGGTGCACGCTTGATCAAGCCCAAAGCGAGCAGCTCGACCTGTCTTACGGCTCCCACCAACGCGAACGGTGGAGCGGTGGTCGTGAGCCCTTGCAACGGTTCTGCCAGTCAGTCGTGGAAGCAAATCGGCCAGGTGTTCGTCGTGTATGGGAATATGTGTCTCGGTGAGGGCGCTGCTCATACCTTCGGCTATATAGCTAACGTGTTATTGCGCTCTAGATGTCACGAAGGGAAGCACGGCCAATGGCACGAAGATGCAAATCTGGTCGTGTAATCCCGCCTCGCCCAACGCCAACAAGCTCTTCACCGTTACATCCGCCAAGCAAATTCAGTGGGTTGGCCAAGGTAAATGCCTGGATTTGACCGACGGAAGTCTGAAGAGCGGGAACAAAGTATGTGGGCTATTTCTTGCCTCTGTTCCCATGCTAATGATTTGCAGATCCAGACCTGGTCGTGCGCAAACGGGAATAACAACCAAGTGTGGAATATCGTATAATGGACTTCGCTGGATGTTTTCGCACTCACCTATGGTAGAACTTTACTGACACTCATATCTGGACATTGTGGACACTATTATTATGGAATTGGAATCAAGTTTAATGTCACTGCAGTTGGACGTTCTCCGGTGATCGAGGCACGAGAGTTCCGGAGAACAGGGTTTGTGCATGAGCGGAATGCTTGGAGGTCACGCCGTATCTCTCCTCTTCATCTTCCTCAACGACCGTCGCCTTTCCTGGACGGCAATGGCCGCATTTTTGCTTGCCCACCCTCACCCTTCGAGTTGAGTCTTCAAATTTATTGACCA
Organism: Favolaschia claudopus; assembly: GCA_037176885.1. Classification (NCBI taxonomy): domain Eukaryota; kingdom Fungi; phylum Basidiomycota; class Agaricomycetes; order Agaricales; family Mycenaceae; genus Favolaschia; species Favolaschia claudopus. Next base: position 498,340 of record JAWWNJ010000109.1, read on the forward strand.
GAGCACAACTGTAGCGTAAATTATTTAAGCGTTGATTATTTCATTGCGTTCTGAACAAGCACGTCGTTTCTTTCGTTCTTACTGTGTATCTCTGTCTTGGGCGCTTTCTGAGATCCATTTGTACCCAAGCTACCAAACGAGACGCGCCGAGCTTATGTTACGTAATGCACTGGTTGGACAATGCGTTATCCGTCGCGTTCTTGGATCTCCCCCTCCAACCTCTCCCAGCCTCTCCCGGCGTTCCTGAACTCTTTGCCTTTGGAGGCCGCGATACGGTCTTGAAAAAGACTCGGCATACTATCACCCGCCGTGCGCAGCACCCTTCTCACGTAAGAACTCGAGGCGCAAGGATAAAAATGTCCTCCTTATTTCAAGCCCGCTCATTCTCACTACTCTTAGGGTGCTGGACCGGCGCTGCTGTCGCTCTCTCGAGTGTCTAGATGACCGCAGGGTTTCTTGGATCTTGCGTTCATCAAAGTCCGCGCCGAATCTCCACAGCAGCATGTAGTATTCTGCTCGCTTTTTTATGGCTGGCTGTACTGGCTCCGACACAGGTCTCTGCACAAGTTCGTGAGTGATGATGAAGTTCTGTTTTAATTTCGAGTTAGTCGTGAAATGCTGGGAAACTCAGGCGTCGGGAATATAACGAAAGTATTACCTCAATGCGTGGACGTCTGCGATGCGTATAATATGATGAACACGGTGCGGACAGATTTATCTTGTAACGACAGACTGATTGAAACCATCTTCAGCAATGCAATGCGGTCGGCATATTCGACATAACCTATATATACTGCGAATGCACACCCAACAACTTTAGAATCATTGAAGACTGCTTCAATTGCCAGGCTGTGAACGAAACCCAAGTAGAGCTTATGCAGACTCTTCTTGATGGTGCGCTCATTGCTTTCTCCCTAATTCAATCGAATCCTAATTGTTTCCTTTCGTAGACATCGTGGACACTTGTAACGAAAAGGTCACCGCGCCAGATTCTACCGTCCAAATATCTCCACAGAAAATTGTACCAAGCCCAAGCTCAAACGCTTCATCCGATTTGCCAGCTGCTGTGGCGCTTTCGCGACTGTGGTACACTGTTCTTGTCGTTGCTTTGGGGGTTTTCGTTGGAGCCCTTTCTTGTAGCTAGATTTGCTTTGCACGGACACTGTACCCGGACGCTGTATTATTGCTCCAACTGACGACCTTGACACACACGATTCCCATTGACGCGTGAACATTGAATACGGGACGATGCTCGAGTGTTTTTCCTTATTTAGAAACTCTCCGCTCAGTTATTAGTCTTTTCCGACATTGAGGAACCCAGTCTATATGCTGACGTATCAAATACATATGATAATGAATAACACAGCAGCTACAACAACAGCACGAAAGCAAAGAATCCGATCCGAGTTATACTCTATACAAATGTCAACTCTCTGAATATCCACCAAACTCATCGTCTGAGGCAGGCACAGGGGCTACCTCGCGAGGCGTGCGCCGACTACTCCTGCGCGTCCCCACGGGCGCGGGAGGAGGAGCGGCGGCAGGCTTCCTGCGTTTCTTGTCCGCGGGAGACGGTAACGCTAGTTTCGCGCCGGGAGTACGAACCCTCCTGAGTGATTGATTCGTGACCATGTCAGAAGAGAAGATAACCAGACGTACTTTCGTCCATTCGTGTTTTTCGGAGGGGTCACAGGTCCCGAAGGAGGCGTGTCGTTTTCGCTGAGCCAATGGGTCAGTCAACTCCGACAATGGAAAGGAAGCAACAAAGTTCCATACTCGAGATCCTCCTCAGGAGGTGGTGGCGGAGGATTCTTCGACCTAGATCGCCTCGTAGACTTGCGCGAGGCAGCGGCAGACGGTACAGACACTGGTGTCTCGTCGCCAGAGTGACTTTCGGACATGAGGCGACAAACGAACAAGGTGGCGAGGACGACGTACTCGCTTTCTTGTTTAGCCCCCTTCGACTGAGATCGTTTCGCTCTTGCCGGAGCCTTCGCCCTGCTGGCCCTGGGTTTGGGAGCAACCTTCACCTCCTCATCCGAAGCTGCCCTACAAACAGATTCAGAGACAGTTGCACATATGATATAATGGAAACTACATACTCAGGCTTTTCTGACGGCGCGGGTTTGGACCGCGATCGTCTAGCCGGCGTTTTCTTGGCCTTAGGTTTGGGCGATGGAGTGGGCGGCCGTGCGTCCTCCTCCTCTTCGTCCTCGCCACCACCCTCCTGTCTGGACGACTTGAGCGGGAATCATGATTGCAATGAGCAACGTACTCGGTCTCCGACTCAGGTTTGGACCGCGATCGTCTAGCCGGCGCTTTCTTGGCCTTCGGTTTGGGCGACGGAGTGGGTGGCCGTGCATCTTCCTCCTCTTCGTCCTCGCCACCACCCTCCTGCCTGGACGACATGAGCAGGAAGCATAAATGCAACAAACAGCGTACTCGGACTCCGACTCTGGCGGTGGACTCGGCTGGCGTTCGGGTGGTTCTGCAGACACCTTTCTCATTGGAGTTGGGCTGGGCGGTGGACCTTCATCATCTTCCGCATCATCAGAATCTTGACTGGAAAAAAAGGCGATGTCCATGAGCAGATGTAATGTCAAGCCAATTCTTTCGACGTACTCAGTATCCTCTACAGGAGCCGGAGCAGACTTTGACCGCGACCTTCTGGGGGGTGCCTTCTCTTTGCCCTTACGCGACTTGGAAGGTATGGGCGACCTACCGCGAACATCAGAAAATACTCGATTACTCAACACCGTGTATCGCTCACTCCGGAGTCGCAGGACGAGACCCCGCCTTCTCCCTGTAAGACAAAAAATATCACGTCTCACTGCAGAGGAGAAGAAACAGAAAAGACACACTTCTCACTTGCCCAGTCCGGCATATCGATTCCAATGAAATCATACAACTCCTGCATCTCCGGCGTCCCGTACTCCGCCCAATCGACCTCCGCCAAATCAGCCTCAAACTGAGTCGTAACGCGACTCTTAAATCGTCCGATGGCTTTGTCGAGGGTCTGGTCGTCGAAAGCACATTGCTGGAGAAGAAGACAAACAATAAGCTGGTGATCATGCGTGAGCGAATAGCTGAAGGGACTACCGTCTGAATATGCTTTAGCAGCACACTCAGCTTGACAAGCAATGGTGCGGCCAACGGGCCTTCGAGATGCAGATGGCCAAGCAACGTGCACAGCACCTCCTGATCCTCGCCTGAGAGCAACAGTGAGCCTCAGAGAAGAGTACAAACGCGGATTTACTCACTTCGGCGATCGGAGTCGTACAAGGCGACCAGAATATCCACCGCGAGCTCAGCATGTATACGGCGCGATGCCTGTGTGGCACTGCACGGCGTTCGGTCAAAGAACAGGGGCATGAAGAACGAAACACCGACGTTTCCGCTGCCTTCCTCGAGTCCGTCCAATCGACGACCAACAGGCCAAACTGCTGTGGGGAGATCATCGTCTGATCGTCCTCGAGCTCGTCGTGCATGCGCGTCACCTCGTCGAACGCGGACATGAAGATCTAACCATAGACAGTTATTTCTTGACAACGTGAAGAGAACACGAGTATGAACACACCGTCCTCAATCGACTTTGGTTATCCGCAGAGGAATAGCAGTATACGGAGAAGAAGTACGATAGGCATTGGCGGAGCTCGGCGTTGTTGGCTGTGAACGGCGAGACGTATGCCAGGAGGAGACTTTTGATGATCTACAGAACGATGGTGATAAGAAAGACTTCGCAAACACCAATGAGTAATCACAAACTTACCTTGGAATCTTGCGCCAATCCAGCAAGCAGCAGCTTCGCTAGCCCCACGCACAGAACGGCCTGCACGACAGGTGACTCTTCCACGTCCAGTGTATCGACGAGGAACGTCAGAATCGCTTGGCCCTATTCCCATCAGCTTCCTACCAACGCATTCGATTTAGATGGAACTCACATCCTCCTCCCTCCCCCACAGTTGCCGGTCATACATGACCATCAAGTCAAAGACAATCTGCAGGATCTTGAACTTGAGCTGCTCCGGCGCATTCTGAATCTGACTGAGGAAGAGCTGCAACGACTTGATTGCAATGCTCTGTGAAACATTGCAAGTATTTCTGAGTATGGCGGGCTCGTGAAATCACGGTTCGGAGACACTGACCTTCGCAATAAGACAGCACAATCCCAACCCCACTAAGCCCTTCTCGCGGATGCCAACCTCCTTACGACGCACGGCAGGGATGATGAGATCCGCGAGGATACCCTCTAATGTTGAGTTGTCCTCGAAGTTCTGCGTACGACATCGTCAGCACTCAATGCATGTGAAGAAGACGCGTTAAGGCGTTTAGACGACATACCCCATGTACGCGCTCAAGCATGCTGATGACCAGCGTGAGGCACCGCATGTCGACGAGATCCGCACCCGCCGCTTCCTCGGGTGTCATTTCCTGACGGCCCTTCGCCCGCCGCATCGAGCGTTCTTTCCGCAAGGTGGATTGCGTGATATCGGAGCGCGTCAGTTCTTGTTCCTGCTAGATGAAGAGTATGAATTAGCATTCTTCCGAAAATAATTGAAGGCAGCGCTGCAAACCTCGTTGTTCTCCCCCTCCTCTTCCTCAGGCTCCCTCAAATCCATGACGATCTCCACAACCACGCGAATAAGCTCACGTTCAGTCGGCATGATCTCCTTGAGCACGTCAAGGCACCGATCAATGAGACCGGGTGGCAGCTGCGGGTGGGCGAGCATGTCCCCTGTTATGATACTATGTCAGCCACAGCGAACGTGCAGTGAAATAGAACCCACGCGTAACAGTATAAACCTTCCTCCTCCCAATCTCGTCCATATAATCCAGCTTCACCGCCATGCGGAGCAGCTCGCCGAGGATAACCTCGCGCTTCGCCAGCTCCTCCTCGATATCCTCCGGCAACTCGTCGTCGGGGTTGTCGTTCAGCGAGCGCGCGACCTCGGCGTCGTCGAGCGCAGCCAGGAGCTGGTTGTAGGCTTCCTGGATGTGGAATGCGAAGGCTGTGACCACCGGCAGGGAAGCGGACTCGAGACGGTCTTCGCGTTTGTCGGCGAGACTGCGTTCTAGGAACGCGCGGGCGAGGACGGCGGATTCGGGGGTGAGATTGCGCCAGTAGTCCTCTGAATGTTGTGAGCTAGGATTAAAAAGACCAAGGAAACACGTACCGGAAAACACAAACACGTCGAATACGTCCGCCCTACTCCCTGCAAGGGAAAGAAGCGCGTCAACAGCAACTGCCTCGCCTGGCCCGACGACGTCGAATAGCGTGAGGAACGCGATGAGACCGGCCATGATTCCGCCGTCGTCGCCCGTCCAAGGCAGCTCTTCCACCGGGTCCGCAAGCACGAGCTCAAACCAAGCAGCAACCATCTTGCTTGCAGCGAGCCGGACAGCGGGCTCACGGTCGCCGAGGCCGGTCTGCACGAGTTGCTCGCGCTGGGCCACAGAGAGATGTCGTGGGTGCTCGAGGCGCGGGGTCAATACGGAGGCGTAGACGAGTTTGCGCGTGACGGCGTCAACGTCGCGCGTGCGTGTGAGGACTGAGGGGAGGGTCACGGCGGTGAGGGGGACGTGGAGGAGGGCTGCGCGGCGGACTTCGCTGGGGCATGGTTAAGTGGGGAGAGGAGAATTGTTGTGAACGACGTACGGAGCTGGGTCGGAGTTCATCACGTCCAAAAGAACGTCTAGAATACTCTTCTCGCCATCCTGCAGCTCGCTCGGATCTTCGCTACCGATGAGTCGGGCGAGGGCGGAGACGGCTTGAGCGCGGATCGTTGACTCCTTGTCGCACGTTGATCGTTCGATGAGGCTTTCTCGTAGTGACAGGTAGCTATCCTCACTGCGAATAGTTAGTTAGAAGAACAGATCTCAAACGTCCACACGCACTCTATTTCACCGAGAAACGAGATCATTTCCGCAACGAGATGGACTGTTTCGTAGCGAACATTCTTGTTCTTCGCCACGAAACCTTGTACGAGCCATTCCAGAATTGTGGACACAAACACAGACGCGACGGTATCGTCTTCGTCAGCGCTTCCGGACGAGATTGAATTCGTAGGGACTTGCGGCTGGCGTTTAGCCTTGTCTTCCAGAGCTAACCAACAACGCGTAAGGCGCAGCGCATTATCCCACAACTCAACACGCACCCTTCTCGTTCACAAAACGCACATACTGCGCAATAAACTTGATTACGCGGTCGACAGTCGCGGGGCCTTTCTTGACTGCCACCACACGGCTTACCATGTCCAGAAAGACCCCAATAAACGCGGTTTGGTCCCCCGAGTCCGATTTCTTCTTGCTCTTCTTCTTATCCACCGTAGAAACATGAAATTTGTACAAGGCGACGCAGTTCTTGCGGTGATTGGCGAGCGACGTTTGGGCCTGCTCAAAGATGGCTGCCACAGACGCCTGAAGCTCTTGCGTAGGTTCTGCGCCGGCCATAGGCGCCGGACAAGTTGATAGATATGGTTGAAGTCAAGTTGATAAACGCGACGCGTCCACAATAACAAATATCGCTTACTCATGTATTGTTGGTCAGCAACAAAATTGTACTACAAGCCTACAGAACAGAGAATACTAATAGCAACCCGTTGAACAAGTCAGAGGAATAATCGGAGGACATAATTAAAAACAAGAAAGATCCACAACAGATCATCCCCTCAAAAGATCCTCCGAATCACCGAGTTCCATCATCATCGTCAACGCACCAGATTATACAGCTGAGGCACAAGCGGCTGAACGTCCTACTCGTAGCAGAGAGCCCAAAAGAAAGCCACGGTGTTGTCGATTGAGCATTCATTCACCGTGAAATGTGTCATGAGCAGTGCGTGGACCGGCGTTCGAAGAAGCGAGCTGACGAGGCATTCAGACGATATTGGGGTTCCGTGAACCTGCATCTTCGTGAGGTTGGGTGGACGGAGTCGGAGATTCCGTGAATGGAAGCTCCCGCGAAGTCACCCCCGTATCTTGTGTCGGGGACCAGACCAGACGCAGCATTCCTAGGGAAAGAGCAGATACGCAGTCGCCCCGTGGAGCTCCATCTTCCAGAAGCTGGGTGAGCGGAGTTGGAACTCCGTGAAGGCAGGCTGCTACCAGGTCACCGCTTCGTATGTCATGTCGAGGAATAGGCGCAGTGTTTCTGAGAGGGGGTAGATAGACAGTCGAGGGCAAGGCCGTCGTCCCACTTCACGAGGCGAAGCGAGAGGAAAGTCAGATGGCCAGGGCTGATCATGTTGCCCCTGAGCGTCCTGGGCCATGACGGAGTAGTTATAGAGGCGCGGACGACATTCGTGCATGCCGCCACGACATCAAGCCAATAGTCAGAAACAAACGAGGTCATTGTGCAAATTAAGGTCGCTGTTGCAGTCGAAAGATCGAGCCCAGACTCCCTCGAACAGCATAGAAACAGTGTCTCGAGAGACTCGAGGCTGCTCTATGTCAAGTTATGGATGCAAGAACTCGATGATCCTCGTGCTACTTCCAGAGAGTGCCATCGAAAGGAAATTTTGAGCAAATCTTCACCCAAGTCGAGATCTGTGAGGCGCTGATTCGTGAAACCCGTGAAGCGAAGGTGAATAGAAAGTGAGTGGGATCGCGCAAGCCACGCCACGCCAGCAATTTGTCAGCATAAAAGCGTTTCGTCAACCCCGCTAAGACCTAAAAGACGCTGACAGCCCTAGTCGACGCCGAAAATGTGTCTCCAACGAGAGCAGACATGCGACAGGCAGTAGATGCTCCTGAAGTACGTAGAGTTGTGCCAGTAGTCGTCATTCGGACCCAATCCGAGTCAAAATCCAGACTGAGCCCAAAAGGTTCCTCGAGCATTTGGGCAGGGACGATAGACCAGGAGCAATTAGATGTCAAAGAGCCATGCTAGCTGTGCACTCCCAATCCCGTAGCTCTGTAAGAGTTGCCAGCTGTATCTTGAAGTCTTCAATGCAGAAAATCTCTGAGCGCATCTTCGACTGCGATTCTTGCATTAGTTCTTTATTTGCATTCTTAACCTTCCAGCGGCGCGTTGGATCTTCTTCGAGATCATCGCACACACAGAAGGGCGAGCCAGTATTATCCCCAAAGCCTTTTGCGTTCCAATCGTTGGTCTAAGGCAAGTCTAAGGTGCAGGTTAGGGAAGTGACAACTCGAGGCCCGGGCCGCGCAGCCGGCCATCAACGTTGCATCAACCTCCACTTTTGACACTTACAGTTACACTTCCACGACGTTGGCGCGTTTCGCGGACTGGTTGGCTGAAAGCTCACCTCCTTGCCGTTCATAGTATCGCTGTGAAGTCTGCTCGAGTCCTTTGAAGTCGAAATTTCAAGTGCTTTGACTGATTTCGAGTCAATTTTATGTTTCGAGCGAAGTCGCGCTTCCGGATTCTGTAATCTTGCTCAAGCCAAGCTCAAGCATAGTCATGACATAAAAACGCTGCCTCCTTGGACGAAACATCCACAGAATCTCTCATCCTCACTTTGAAATGCTCAATATTCCACAAGAGCTCACCGACAAAATCATTGACTGTCTTCACGACGACAAACCATCGCTCGGACACTGCAGCCTCGTCTGCTGGGCATGGGTCCCCGCAACCAGATTCCACATCTTTGCAGACATCACGCTGAGCCGGAGTTGGTCTCGCATAATGCACCCACAGTACCGTCCCTTCGTGGACATGCTTGCCATGGACTCTTGTACCTTCGCCACATTCGTCGTCAGCCTCACGCTAGAGGATCTCGACCAGACCCTTGACGCGGAACTCGAGATTTTTCCGGTTTTCACTACTCTGGCAAAACTGAAAACAGTGAAGGCACTCACATTTCGCCGTTGGGGCAGCCTTGGAGAGCAACCGCTTCACAATTTTCTCCCGCGTCTCACTTCTTTAACGAAGATGTCGCTGCAATCCGTTTCGCTGGCCTCAGCCGGGAAACTCTTCACCATAATCGAAATGTGTCTGTCGTTGACATCTCTGGAGCTCGTAGGGGTGTCATGGGAGCAATCCACATCCACCGCCGTTCATTCACGCCGGCCTTCCGTTCAACAGCTTCCCATGATAGAATGTCCTCCACATGACATTCTTGATACTTTTGCTCCAGTACACTCGTCTTCCAGGCTCACCTTCACAAGCCTAGGAATTCGAGACATCGGGTCTGCAGACGTCGAAAGTATTGTCAGACTTCTGAATTATACCAGTGGAAGTCTACTGCACCTTTCGCTTGGGTTCGAACACTGGGACCATGAAGTAGAGGGTACATGCAATCTCACAATCCTGCGGCTCAGCTAACAGTTCATCACAGGACTATTTTTCGTCCGCACGGACCTGGCAAACCACAAGCGATTGGTCTCCCTTCAAATCTGCAATATTCACGTCAATAATAGACCGCGATTGGAAGAGCTACTCGCAATGATCCGCAACACTTTGCGCGCTCCGCTGCTTCAAAAGCTTGAGTTTGGACTCTTATACTCAAGTCGCAGTGATGTGGAAGAAATCCCATGGAGTCGGATTGACACCCTGATTTCGTCTTTGCATCCTGGCTCTCTACGGCACGTGGTTTTTCTCATCAGTGGACTGTATGCCTTGGATGACAATCGGGCCGCCACTGCCAGTGCGGTCGATATTACCTTTCAATTTCCAAAATGCTCTACGAGCGCCGATTTCGAAGTATCGATCAAGTTGTACCTGTAGCCTGTCGGTTGAACAAAGAAATGGACCTATGCATTCTTGACTATCGAGAGCTCTACCCTGCCAGCGCCAGCAGTCCATTCTTTACACACAGAGGAATTGAATCCAATAAGTGCTTCGAAATCTAACCCTAACCCTACTATTAGTACTAAGCGACGTCCTTCACTGTCCAGACCACCATGTCTTCCCCGCCACCCGAACGGCGGGTTGAGAGCGTCGTTCCCGTAACGCGTTCAGAGATCTGGCACACAGATGGAAGCGTAGTATTGCAAACCAAATCCATTCAATTCCGCGTCCACTGGAGCGTCCTGGCAATGCATTCTGGATTCTTTAATGGCATGCTTGGTCTACCTCAGCCTCCAGATCAGCCAAACGTCGATGGCTGTCCGATCATTGAACTTTGCGACGATTCCGAAGAAGATGTGGCATGTCTACTGCGAGCTCTATATGATCCGTCAGTGCGCTGCGTTCAATTAAAGATCAAGTCTGCCGCTCAAATAACACCCGATGATTCAGTCTATTCTTCGTCCAAAAGACTCTACCCATGCAACACATCGCCAGTATCCTACGGCTGAGTAGGAAATACGAATTCAGAGGCGTCTTGGAGACAGTCGCCGAACGCCTCACTCACGAGAATCCCACGACATTGGCGGCTTATGACGCCTTGAAGACGGGAAATTCTTACTCTCCGACCCGTATAGTCAACTACCACGGCTTGTTATACGACACGATCAACGTGGCCGGCGAAAACAAGCTGCTCTCTATATTACCCTGCGCATACTATCGCGCTCTTGTGGGATCGCTACCGGTATATTCTTTCACCCTTTGCTCTCACCGCTTCAACTAATTTAGTGACTCTGAGACCGATATTTTTGACGGCATACCCCGCAGCGATGGCACGCTTGCAACTCTGGCCTCAGTCCACCAACGCGCGTGCAATCTCGGCCGTGTAGCCCTCTTACGTGCCCAATGGGAGTCGGATGGCACCTTTGGCTGGACAGAAGACGAACCCGGTGAATTCGGCTGCACAGAGAGTACAGGATGTAGAGAGAAGAAGTACTCCTTCTTTCGGCGGCACGTCGTGCGCGGGTCCCTTGCTCCATTTTGTTCCGTCTCTTATGTCGATTCCCTGAACCTCTGTGCTATGTGCACAATTTCAGTCAAGGCCAGGATGATTTCTGGTCGGCAACGCATGTGGGATCTTCTCCCTACTTTCTTTGATCTTCCAGCGTGGAGCGAGTTGAGAGACGAATTGTAATATGTACTTATACTTACTGTATTTCATTCAGTCAAACTAACTGTATCAATTCAAGCCTTTCCTAAACTCTGCATGCCCACGGCTTGCTTCATATGTGTTTGATCGCTCCAAAGTATTTGGGTCAAGGTTATAAGTATTAAGAGAGGATTCGACTCGGGTGGAATCAGACTACCACGACCTGTGTTTCCTGAGGGACACCACGGGAGCGGGGGGAATGCCGGAGAGCTCGAATTTGCCGAGGTTCTTGTCCTTGGTGCGTGGACACTCACCATCGTAGACCTGGATGAGCACACCAGGCTGGTTGTCGAAGAAGGTGGAACAGGTCTCCGACTATTCGTGGGGACGGTGGTGTTGTGCTTGATGAGAGCAGTCATGACACCACCAGCGGTCTCGATACCGAGGGAGAGGGGAGCGACGTCGAACAGGAGGAGATCCTGGGTCTTCTTGGAGGTGTCGCCGGACGGCGACCTGAACGGCGGCACCATAGGCGACGGCCTCGTCGGGGTTGATGCTCTTGTTGGGCTCCTTGCCGTTGAAGACGTCCGACACGAGCTTGACGATACGGGGGATACGGGTGTAGCCACCGACGAGAACGATTTCGTGGACGTTGGCCTTGTCGATCTTGGAATCCCTCAGAACCTTCTCGACAGGCTCAAGGGTGCGGCGGAAGAGATCTTGGCACAGCTCCTCGAAACGAGCACCGGTTAGAGAGGTGTAGAAGTCGATACCCTTGAACAGAGAGTCGATTTCGATGGAGGTTTGGGCGTCGGAAGAGAGGGTACGCTTGGCACGCTCGCAAGCGGTACGCAGGCGACGGAGAGCGCGAATGTTAGAGGACAAGTCTGGAGAAATCCGATCGGAATGTGGTGAAAAAGACAAAACAAAATGCGTACCCTTCTTGTTCTTGCGCCTGAACTCCTGCGCGAAGTGGTTGACGAGGCGGTTGTCGAAATCCTCACCACCTAAGTGAGTGTCACCAGCCGTGGCCTTGACCTTGAAGATACCCTCTTCAACAGTCAAAAGGGAGACATCGAAAGTTCCTCCACCGAGATCGAAGATGAGGACATTCCGCTCGCCAGTGACCTTCTTGTTGAGACCGTAGGCGATGGCGGCAGCGGTGGGTTCGTTGATGATTCGGAGGATGTTGAGACCGGAGATGGTACCGGCGTCCTTGGTAGCTTGACGCTGAGAGTCGTTGATGTAGGCGGGGACAGCGACGACGGCGTTATTGACTGTCGTGCCGAGGTATGCTTCGGCGGTCTCTTTCATCTTGAGAACATGGACGAGATTTCTTCGGGCAACTGAAACAAAGAAGATCGTCGACACATCACGATCTCGAATAGAAGGGAGAAAAAACGTACGAATTCCTTCGACTCGCCACGGTACTCGATGGGGGCTTACCACTTTTGCTGAAGACGGTGAAGGGGAGGTGCTTCATGTCGGCCTGCACCTCGGCGTCGTCGAACTTTCGTCCGATGAGTCGCTTGGCGTCGAACATGCTGGAAAGAATGTAAGCTTGATACCCAGAGAGTAAAGTAAGGAAATAAAACTGAAGGTACGTGTTTGTCGGATTCATTGCGACTTGATTTTTTACGGCATCGCCGATGAGGCGCTCGTTGTCTGAGAAGGAGACATACGAGGGGGTGGTGCGGTTACCCTGGTCGTTAGCGATGATCTCTGCACGATCGTTTTGCCAGACACCGACGCAGCTGAGTTGAAAGTGAGTAAAAGGGAGGACGAAGAGATGAAGAGAGCATACGAGTAGGTTGTTCCCAGATCGATTCCAATAGCTTTTTGAGGAAGACATTTTGTTGGGAGGGAGGTGAGTGGTGGAAAGTGAAAATCAATCGACCGATTCCCTTGATCAAAAATGGGTTACAAATGGTCGTGCATGGCGTCAACGAACGGAGTATGATACAATTTCCTCAACACGTCGGGAGAAAAAAACATATAGAACGGCGAATACGCTTTACAAACCAATCCAGTCAAGCTCCATCTTCAACAGGCCACACGCTCACCCTGTCGTATTCCGCACTCCATAGCCTACAACAGCCCGTTGTCCAGACTGCGGTGCGCCTGCAGATCGCGCATAATCGTCGGGTCCACTGCGATGATTCAACCATCAGAAATCAGACAACATGACACAAAAATTTAGCGCGTACCGGGCAACACCGACTTTCTTCGCATATGAACACCAGCGCCCGTGCCTGGCGCCTCTGAGGCGTGCAAGTCGGGGATAGACCGCTGTGGAAAACAGCCTCAGATTCGATTCGTAGACTTTTAGATATAACGGCAGTAAAGGCTCAACGTACGTCCAAGCCCGGGTCCGCCATCGGCACTCGCTCTATCCCATGGTCGTCCGAATCGCCCGCCACGTCTTCAATCGAAGTAGCATTCAGGTCCATCGACAGGTCCAGAATGTCTGCATCGTCTGCCAACGGCGACGGCGGGGGCGGATGTAGCACTTCATGGAAGCCTGCTGGCAGTTGATGATTGGGCGCATTTTGCAATGCCACTTCCCGCATTTTCTGCCACGCATTATACCGATGTACAGCATGCTCCTGATCCCTAGACAACGGCATTCAGCTGTTTGGTCGAAGATGAACTAGTAGGAAACAAACTCTATCTTCCTTTGCTTGTATTGGTGCATCGAGTCGTCGAAAAGATCTGGATTGATTTCCATAAACAACCTCAGCACATTGTAAACCATGCCGTGTATAGTCCTAGATACAATCAGGCAAAAGGAGATAGAAACAAGTGTCTGTGCTGACCGATTCCAGTGCGACTTGGAATTGGTATACAGAGCAGGAAACACAATGGGCAAAACCACGGCGAGGTTATCACTCATCAGATTGACAACATACTCGTTGTTCCAGTATAATAGTGTCCGCTCAGCAACTTGAAAGTGCTGGCTGTTGATGCATCGCGTAAGCTGTTGGAACAGAGGCACCTGTATCTTCTGGAATTCGACGGGATCCGTGACTTCCAAAAGCTCCTCAACCTCGTTGAGGAACATGACCTGCTTCGGTGAATTGACCTTTGGCCAAAACTTGAGAAGCCCCATCATCACATCCTCGGCGAGGGCGGGATCTTTCTCCAAAAACTGCACAACGCAGTAGGCCAGTTGTGGGTGGTAGAGGGAGAGGCTCTTGGCTTTGTGCAAGGGGATAAGCACGCGCGTAAGGAATATCTTGTGCTCTGCTTTGAGTGGTAGCGCAAAGCCGTTGATAATGGCCCCTAAGATCTCCAACAGCTCCGCAATGCCGTTGTGGCGCTCCGTCTCATACACAAAGTGGAAAAAGACGTTGTTGATGGACCGCCGGATAAACGCGCGTAAATTCAAAAATTTGCCGTATATGCGATGCAAGGTGGTCTTAAGAAAGTCGCGCTCCCGTGGATCCTCCGAGTCAAAAAGCTCGAGGACGTTGAGAACGAAGGGTTGGTCGATATAGCGTTTGGCGAGGTTGGTGTTGAAATCAGGACTTTCTACGAAGCGCAAGAAGAATTCGTACACGAGTTGAAGATGAGGCCAAGCGAGTTCGAGCACAGGGTCGTCCTCTTCTGGATCGAAAGCATCGCCAGTCGGGTTGACGGGCGGGGGTATGGAACGGAAGAGGTTGGTGGCAAACTACAAGCCAATGAATGAACACAAGCGTTTCAGATGGAGAAGGTAGAAACCCACCATGCCAACGACCTCTGGGTATACACTTTCAGTGATAACACCACGTTGGGTGGTAATATAATCGAGCATCTCGTGGAGAGCCTGGGCTTTGACCTGCTTGCCTTTGAGCTGTGCACTGGCATCATTAAAGTCGAAAAGGACGCGGCATTGATGGAGTTTCTTAATAAACAACTGGGGATGCTCGCTTGGCGGGGTCTCTGCGGAGGTGTGAGATCGCAGGTGAGAAAGCACGCGAACGGAGACAACCAACCCGTGAATGAAGGAATCCGCTCGATGTCGACCTTCTCTGTTATGAAAAAACGACTGCTGCGCTGCTTTCGAGGGGGTTTGCCGACGATAGGTATGGTGTCCTTGGTGTTAGCGCGAAGACGAGACATATTGGAAAGGGTTGCGCGGGGAGGACCGGGGAGATCGAGAGTACCAGCGGGTGGCCTCTCTGGGGTCGAAGGCTGGCGATATGAAGGGTCAGATGGCGGGTCAGAGCTGACAACGACTATAGGTGGAGGCGGTGTGCCGCTTGCATGTCTGCGATCGGGCGTGGCTGGCTGAGTCTGCTGCACTGATCCATTGTCCGCATTTCCCGGTGGAGGTAGAGTTTTCTGGGTGTTGGGCAGCGATGACTTCGTTTCTTTTGTCTCCTTCTTCGAGGAACTTGTCCTGTTGAGCTGATAAGGTTGGATGAGTGGACGACGCCGAGAACAGCAGCAACCACTCACAAGATTCAGGTTTTTTTTGAACCCCTTCATCGACGACGACAGCAACCGGAAGATTCTGTTTGGCACCCGGGCTGCTGGAGTACCCCGACAGTGCCGGGCTGAGTGCCCCGTCAAGCCTGCCCCAATTGAATAGTAATTCAGCGAACATAAATTTGTTAGATCCCATCAGTTCTGGCATCAAGCCGTCAAGCCGTTCACATTCAAGCCTCGAGTCTGGTCACATTTTTCATGGCGATAGAAATAAGTACTGGTCTCATGGAACTCAAGCCATCTTAGGTCGTTGGACATTCGAACCAAAGCCGATGACACGATGTGGTGCAGCTTCTTTGAAAGTTGTAACAGGCGGCAATTCAGCGGACGTTGGCGACCGAATTTGCAGAGGAATGGAAAGGACTCGGGACTTGATTCGGCGAGGCAGGGAAGAGGCTGGTGACAGTGGGGATGACGAGGGAAGCGAGGCTGGGGAGAGCGGGGAAGAGGACGAGCTTTGTATTGACCAAAGAATGCTCAGAACTCATTGAAAATATTAGAAACAGCACATTGTACTTATTTCAAGGCCTCCTAGACTCAATGCCCTGCGAAAACTAAAAGGTCATTATTTTTTTTATCGGTGTGCCGGCTTCTCCGGCCTGCACCCCCTTGCGCAGATGTATGACGAGCCACAGGGTTTATGTGCTTCACAAGAGCATTGACGGAGCTCGAGCAGAAGCGAAAGCGAAAATTAGAAACTCGAGTGCTTCGAGTCGGAGAAACGGAAGAGAGGGGCCAAATGAACCGGCGAAGGACTGCTTGGAAAACCGGGAGACAGCGAAGGAACACCGAACGATGATTACGAGCATTTTTGTAGCATATTTTCCCCCATTCCTTCCTGGAACGACGCATGAGCAAACGAATAGTCAAGAAGAGCGCAGAGAACCACCTACTAGTATTCTTCACTTCCAAACCCAGACACTGTAACATCCAATCCCTGGGATCGATACAGCTCCAACTTAGCAGCGATATGGGGACTGAACCCGTCCTTCTCATCATCGGAACAATGGATAGAGATGCACGACCATCTGGAGACTGGGGGAGGGGACGGAAGAGCAAGGAGCTGCTCGTCCGTCCACCATCGCGACTGGATCATAATATCCAAGGCGTCTTCGTTGAAATCACTCCCTGTGTAGGTCATATTGATCGTTTGTAGCCTGGGAGCCAGACTTCGGCCTTGTGTGGACGAATGTTGGAGTCCGACGACAATGGAGTCGTCGAGGCACTGTTGGCAGCATTCCAGGTCGAGATTCACGAGTGAGGGAGCGTGCTGGAATATGGCCAAAAGGTCGCTGGGTACTAGGCCCGAGCGTTCAATTGCCAGGTCTTCGATGTTGGGAGAACGGAGTTGGAATTCAGTGAAATCGGGAGAAGACCAAAGGTGGTCCATATCCGAGCCCACCGTCAGCCGTTTCAAGGCAGGGAGGGAGAGGTGTGTGAAGAATGGGCCGATCAAATCTCCCGACTGGAAGTCAGAACCGAAATCGATGCTGAGCGTTTGGAGTCTTGAAAGAGTTGTAATAGGCCGTTGGGACATGTCAGGAAGTCCTGGCCATGCCCTGGTCCTCAGATCGGCGTCAGCCACGCTCGCACACTGTACCAAAGCGTCGAGACATTCCATAGGATGATGGTCTTCCACACGAAGGGTAGTGATTTGAGCCCACGGTAACACGAATTTGCTGCTTCGTTGTGTATAAAGGGACAGAGTCTGCAGGCGTTCCGCTGTTAAAAGTGGTCGTGTCAACTCATGATTTTGGACATCCGAACTCTCCAGGTGTAATGTTTGGAGTAACTTGGGAGAGACCGCATGAATGCGACCGAGGACGTCAAGTGATTTGAGGTAAAGCCTGGCAGAATCCCATCGGTGGGCGTTGGCGGCCATTATGTCCATCAATGGTCCAGCATTCACGCGTCTCCAATTTGTCCCCGAGTTATCCAAGTGGATGGAAATTGGAAAAGGCGAAGATCTATCCAGCCAATGCTTTGAGACGGATAAATAATCCTCGCTTGGAGTCTTCTCCAGATCGAATATGACCGTTTCGGTGAACAATCGAGGAGTGGTGTGTGCAACGCGTCTCCAATATACGCAGACATGCGACAATCTTTGAACTTTTTGGACGGTATCTTTTCGACGATATGAGGATTGGTGGTGTACAAAGAGAAAGATCTCTCGGAGGAGCTCCGCTGGCAGCTTGTTGACAGGCGCTATCGCCATCCGTAGACGGGCAATTACACCACGCTCTCGGTCGCGCAGACATTCCAGATCTCGGATTTGAGAATCTATACGTGCAATGTTGGCTTCTGCAGCGTCGATGAGAAGTTTGGCCTGAGTTTCGAATGTTGCGGTCGGCAACTGCGCGAGCTGGCTGAGAAGGAGGCCAGTATTCATAGAGTCCGTAGTTTGCATTGGACTACGAGTTAACGCGCTGCATGTCAGCGGAAATAGCGTCGGTGAGATGAATTGCGCGTACATATGAAGTTATTCGTGGTTGCAGCGCAATTTTTCAGTGCGCCCTGACGTTGGGCGGGTCAAAAAGTGGTCAAAAGATTTGAAAGCAACTCGGAGATGTCACGGCAGTGTCACACGACGATTTTTTACGGGTCGATTTTACATAAAATTACAGGGAGCCAGTGCGAAATAAGCGAACAGGGGGAGAGTGAATCTCATGACGGTTTGCGAGGTGAGAACCTGGGACGAAAATGTTGATGACATTTATATGGACGAACGCCGTCTCGTCTCACATCTTCCTATCGTACAAAGTATCATGGTCAGCGGGCATGTAGGGAATGCGCGCGACGAGCCTCGAGCTTGCCCGGAAAACGAGTGAGAGCCTGAGAGAGTATCCTCATCTTCTATCGCCATCCAGCAAAGTAAAGTTCGGCCTGTACGCTGAACGCACATCCGACTGGTCTCACGGACGATGGGCTCGACCCCATGTCGGAGCGTGCGAGGGCAGAAGTGGTGGAAGGCGTGACGGTTACAGTATGAACCCCCGAGCTGCTGGTGGAGAGATCACAAAAGGCTAGCGGCGGCACCGGAGAGGAAAAACAGTGAGCGATGGGTTTCAATCCGAGACTGTCCTTGTTATCGTCTCTCTGGAGTAAAAGAGTCCAAAAACTCCGAATTGGAAGGGTGGACATAGCAAGCAAAGGAAATATTCCCAGAACGCAGGAAAGTGGCTTCTCCTGAGGAGTCATCGACGAAAGAATCCCAGCTCCCCCTTCGTTGACGCTCCGCGCTGGCACAACTAAATGACGGCTTCAAGACGGGATGGCGTCCCGGCCACGGAATGGAAGTATCTTGTGCCTGGGCGCATAACACGTCCACCCGCACAGCTTTACACTGTGAAGACAAACGAATACATGCCCGTCAGGATAATGGGTGGGTGCACACGTCGGTGTCAGCACGAGTCCTGGGTGGGGGCATGGAACATGACCTGCCAAGATCCAAAAAGGCCGGAACGTCGCAAAATCATATGGTTTTGCCAAGAATTCAGCTGCGAGAGCCAAAAGTAAAGTCAGATGATGGAAAGGGTATGTCGCACGAAGCCGCCATGAAGTCCGTATCCTCATGCCCGTCATACGAGTAATTGACGGACTCCTCGAGCCACGCTCCTATACTGGTGCGTGAAGACCCACGGGACAACGAAGCTGAACGAGAAAAGGACGTCCCTTGACTCGGGGTAGGAGAGCCGCGTCCATATTCGATGAAATCATGCAAACATGACCTGTTTGTATCACAATCATGTGGTTTCTTGGCTCGACGGCCGAATGTGGACCAGCCAGCGGCAGTTGAAGTCAGCGCCGGGCTACTCGAAACGGAGGAAAGCCTGGAAGAGCCTGCGACGCGCTTCATGAGGCGTCGGGCGCGCGTTGAGTCTGCTGACTGGACATTGGATGGGAACGGGGCTGAGAGCTCCGATGCATCTTCAAGGGATTCGGCATCGTATGATAGACCCACGGCTGACTGTCGACGGATTCGCGGCCGTAGTGCAGTAGCAAATGGAGGCGAGGGACGCGAGGTGGAATCACGAATGGCCGGACTGTCGTTCGTCAAGGCGGATGCGACAGAAGGAACCCAATTCGCGACGAGAGAGTCCAAGTCTGGATGGATCCTCTTCTGCAACGCCGGAGTCTCCGATTCGGAAGGAACTTGTGAACGTGAACTCGGGACAGACTTGATCGTCGTGTGAAACGGTACGCCTGAGGAACCCAAGGCGGATACACCAAACCAACTCTTCGTTCTGCGCCTGAAACGTGCGAGGATGTTCGCCATCCCGTACCCGGTGAAGGCTGCCGTTTCGTCGCCCTTGATAGCAAGGCCGGTGCAATTTCAGCAGCTGAAAGCAGAAGGATTCTCAGCTCGTACAGATGATACTGGTTGGAGGCGACAAACCACGGCGAGGCAAGATGGGCCCGCTACTGGTGGAAGGTCTGTTTCAAATAGAGAGACAGTCCACGTAGACCGCCATAAAAGGAAGGTCTGATTAATTCCGCGCCGCCACGCATAACAGACGGGACTCGGAAATTGGGCCGCAGTCGACGGACTTTAGGTGCGGAAGTTGCGGAGAGAGACGGAGGGGTTGAAGTAAGCCTAGCACATTTCGAGCCTGTAATCGCAAGAAGCCGGTAGATATGCGTTGGTAGCCGGCCGTGTTCCACGAATGGGTTGTCGAGCTCATAAGACTGGGAGCGTTTAACCCAAGGGAATTTGGCGGTACATCGCAAAGTATTGGGCGTTCAATGCCGGAGCTTGAGAAAACCAAGCGCAGATAATGGATCTTGCGAAGCGGGAAGATATCAAGTGAAGCCGCTTTCGCAAACTGAGTCAAAGCTGGGTGGTCTTCGAGCAGTTCCCACCGTCCTCGTAATCGACGCGAGGAACGCCCCTGGTGGCGCTCACTGAAGCTGTTCCATTCACTTAGGGCCGCGACGAGGGGTCGTAAGATGGAGTGAAGTAAGGCTTCCGAAAACGGACTGCCGTCCGGCTATACGAGCGGCCCTGCAAAGTTATAGGCACTGAAACGTGTTGTATCGGGCTGACAGCACCTTACCGGGTGGTGAGAGGCGTTGTGAGCCAGAGCTGGACCTTGCGAGTAACAAAAGACGATTTCAAGGGATGACTAGAGCATCATAAGCCTCCGTTGAGTGGCCAAGAGCCTGTAAAGGAGGCTCATGCCTTCAATGAAAAGACCACCATCGCCGAATTGGAACTACCCAAGGTGTTCAACGGGCCATCGAGAACTTAGTCGCCGCTGCGTTTCATCGTATTTGTGGCGGCCAGAGGTAAAGGTTTTCAGATCAGAACTGCTGATCAGCGCCGTAAGCCCGTATTTCTACTAGTAGCTCATCGAACCAAGGAGAAGACAGGTGGGCGTTGGAACCGTGGTTCATGGTGGTTGGTGGTTGAAGCAAAAGCGTCACGGTAACGGTGTGACCGTGACAATGATTTGAACTTCAAGTTGCACGAACCCCCCTACTTGCACGCCGGGTTCTCGAGCTCTTCGATGTTCAGGAACCGACTCGAGCTCCAACGGCGAACACAAGATGATTGGGAAGCTTTCCAGACGAATTCGATGCCGTCTGCAGTGTTGTCGTCCGCATTCGAAGAATCGAATCAGATCGATTTTCGAGCGGCGAGTCGCGACTGTCAGACTCGCCGACTACTGTAGTCGACTCTATCAAAACACTTGTAGCGGTACCCGTGGTGCCTTCAGCGAACTATTTGGGGCCACTTTCATCAAGGAATTCAGTAATTGTTTTTGCTTGGGTTTGGTGGGAGTGACGCGGGATCTCGACGACCAGTTCGGATTGTTCCCTGCAACTCAGGCCGCTCATCGCTTGTCTTGGAAAGGATCAAGATCGGACGTCCGCAGACTGTCTGCCACGTTGTACATGTCCGCAGAATATATTTGATTCCGTCAACAGCTTTTCAAGTTCAAGGAAGTTCTATGAAAATCTTCCTGTCGATCATAAATTCTCTCACAGCAGCAA
Source organism: Favolaschia claudopus (assembly GCA_037176885.1). Lineage (NCBI taxonomy): Eukaryota > Fungi > Basidiomycota > Agaricomycetes > Agaricales > Mycenaceae > Favolaschia > Favolaschia claudopus. Next base: position 519,702 of record JAWWNJ010000109.1, read on the forward strand.
AGCTCAAGCAGTACTCCACTAGTGACTTGCTGTTGACTACAGCAGTTTTCATAGTTTCTGCGGCCGCCGCGCACACCATGATGCTGTTAAGCGGTGCGCACCCTCTTCTCATTTTACTTTGTTCTTGGAAGCATCACTGCGCACAGGCAATTCTTCGGAGCTGCTCATAAGCGTGCCCATCTCGTCTCTGACTCCTTCCCGCCGCGTTCCCTCACTCCTTTGTACTGCAAGTCGTAGTCCGCATATTCTCCGGCCACTGTACTGTTTCTTCGAATCATTTTGTTGTAGAGTGACTTACGATTCCCTCCGGCAGAAATCCCAACCCACAGCTGCACCTAGACATGAATTCGCTTTTGTTGGTCTTCCTCGCCGTAGTGGTCTTCTTGGCAATACCCCGTATGTGATCATCTCTCGTCTAAGGCCACTATCCGAGTGTCCCCAGTCTCCATCTGTATCTTCTTTGTCATTGCCCGCCCTAAGGCCTTCACTATTAATCCTCGAGCCAATCCCTCCGTGTTGTCGACCCCTGGGCTAATACGCCCAGGGCAGACCACATTCACCGTGACGGGTATGCTGGGACCTTTCCGAACATACCTGCATCTCCCTGGTCAAATTCAATTCCCTCCTTCTGCTCTGTATCAGATCGGCCGCGGTCGTATTCCGATTGACGCAGAGGTGAATTTTGCTTACCATTTTCGGTACGGCTCGCTGCTCACTATTCCTTGCGATGATCTCAGGCAGCGGATCATCCACACGAACCGCACATTTCTCTGGAAACGATGAATGTGTCGCACAATGCGCATCGTGGTCAGAAAGACGGTCCGGGGCTGCAATAAGAAAGTTCCACTTCAAATCCAAGTTGTATATTTTGCTGTGTCTTTTGTTTTCGACGCTTTCATTTTGCTCTCGTTACTCCAAAGTTTATCAATTAACGCTGTTTATCGGATCTCAGGTTTCACGATGAGTAGTTTCTGCTCTAACTCAGAACTGATATTCGAATGAGCGAGCCCTCCACAGGTAAACATGTTTACTATGCATGTGAATACGAGAATGATGAGTAAACTCAGCGGTCGTATCAAAAGTAGCGTTTTGTGATGACAATATGACAATAACCTTTGCTTCAACTGAACGTAGCCAAGTTGAACATACCATCACGGCGTATGCCATGTCCCCTGATCCGTACTGCGGCATGTTCAAAGTCAAACTACAACAGCCATGTCCCACCAAGCACCGAGTACCACATGAACGCTATTCTACCGCTCCGCACAGCTAAACTACTCTTGGCTCTTGGCAGTTATACAGCTCTACCCAGTATCAAACAGCAAATGCCGAAGCTGTGTCTCGTGGCAGCCTCATACAAAGCCTTTAATTAGGGCCGAGACTTTGTATGAATTCTCCCGCATGCCTCCCACCAGTTCTGCCATACAAATTTCCGACTCTTTAAAGGAATGTGGCCGCGCCTCGGTCATCCCTGCATGTAAGCCAGCCGTTCAACCTCAAATCTAAATAATCATATCTCACCGGCAGGTACCACTGTTTGTTTCATTGCCCTACTACTCGTATTTTATGCTCTGGCTCTTTGGGACCGTTGGATTGCTTTGAGATCTCGCGAATCACATCAACTTCAAGGTGCAACCGATTCCCTGGTCGTCTCCAAAATATCCGTGTTGACTTCCACATCCAGTCCGCTTAAATCCCAGAGTGCAAACCAGGCTATATGGCGCAGTCGGAGAAAGTTCTTCCAGTGGACTATTTGTACAGGATTCAGACCCAAGTGCCGCAGAGCAGCCAAATTACAACTGCGATAACAACCATCTGAAAGCGCCGCTAATAAAAAGTGCCCACAGTTAACTCGAGTAGTATGAGGATTGTTATCTGACTTGTGTTTCAAGTTCACCCTCCTGATCGCTCTGAGATCTCTGTGGCGAAGATGGAACTTCCCTGACTTTTCGCTTAAGACCTACGACACAATCATAGAGCGTACTAAAAGCGGTTGGAAGAGTCCAAGCCTAGTGTCGGCGCCGCAATCATCGTGATAGATTCGATTTATGGAATGTAACATTACATTGCTCCCAATCTCTCAATCCATCGCTGTCGAATTCCTTCATGATCTTTGAAACTTTCTACAGCATCGATATATGTTTCAATGAATACTATTGTTAACTTCATGCTACATGGAAATAGAAACGAGTCGTGTATGCAGCCAGTGAGAGTCCTTTGAGTCAATACCGTATGCAGAGAACACGAATCTGAATCTCAGCCTGCTCAAACAACTTTCAAGCCTGCTGTCGAATTTCTCGAAAACAACCGGATTCTTCGAGTTGAAGCTCTGGATCTCCTCCTCAGCTCTAGGGACCAATGCACTTGACTTACATTTCCCAATAGCTTCAACGCAATTGCGCCAGCGTGGCCGCAGAATACTCTCACAAAGCTGTTAAAGTTCAACAGCAACCAACCAAACAGCAACTCAGGCCCCTGTCACGGGCCGACATGGGCCGTCAATTGATCCCCTTCAAGTTGTCACGAAGAGTCACTCTCTGTTTGGTTGACCTCTACCACGTTGATTGACTCAACAGAAGATCATCCATATCGCGCTTCGTCTCCGCATTCCATAGGTTCTTCAACTTTGCAGCGCGTTCGACTTGGTTTAACTGCCTAGCCGCCACTCGAAATCCGTACTAGACCGTCCAGATGCCGGACACTCACAGTGTGACACTGCTGCGAGGTGGAACTGTCTTGAGATGCTAGACAAATATAAGTATACTGTACTCGGTTCTCATGGACCTCAGAGAAGGACAAGCCTGTGTCTCAAAAATCTGCGTTACGTCAGAATTACACTCTGCGAGCGGTTCCCTGCCGTCTAAAGCACTGTCAAAAGCTTTCATTCTTCGAGGTTCTGATATCAGAATGTACCAGATGCTGTTCATTATCGGTGAAAATTGGCACCCCGTTTTCCCAACAGCTGTTGAGCTAACAGCTTTCCAGGAAAGCTTCGTTAAACCGTCATTGTCCATGTATCTCTGGACCAACACTTCCGGCTTCGGTTGATTCTCTGCCTCTCTTGTGACGCACCAACCATATAGAGAGATTTCTACGCTCGCGTTGCTCTCTGAATAGCACGGACGATGTACCACTCATGAAAAGATTCTAATCACAGCACCTTCACAGCAGCTCCCATGGGATCCGACACTCGCGTTGGACCAACATTGAACAGGCGCTCACCGCTCATACAAAGGCCTGACCTTTTGTACAAATCTTCATTCCTCACTTCTTTCGCGCGCACCAGCAAAGATGGTTATTCCTACTGGTAATACTGCTTCGCAATTCACCCAGATACTCTGGATATTTGCGGCCATTTGTCAGTCGTCCGGTCAGTTTACGAAGGATCCAACCACTCACAGACTCCAGTGGTGCTTTACATTCTTTTAGGCCTCCTCTTCATCGTATTTTCGCATCTACAAGAAAGACTGCAACGTCGACCGGAAAGCCATCCTTTGAGGCATCACACATCTTGGGATGCAATGCCATTTGAGCATAAAGATGTGGAGGGTCAAACTTTCGTACCGATCAGTTTCCATGTTCGTTGCGAATATCCTGGTTCGGAAATCGTCGAAAGCCCAAAATAGAAGGTACTTCTATACTAACCCTCCAGACACTCCTGACAGCACAATCCCTCTCAGAACGCAGTTTCGATGTCTGTTTCATCGTTTCAGTTCAATGCTAAACGTGGAACATTCATTTCCTCGACTATTTCCTGCGTTGCACAAGATTTCGCCCAACAGAAATTCCGGCCCATCATGCCTTCCTTGCCCGATAACTTATTGTTTCGCTTCGATGAGCTCCCATTGTTGTCCGGCATACCTGGACATTGTATCACTATGTGTTCGTTCGTTTTACATTTGCTATTGATTCTGTTCTTCGCCCACTGAAAACCATTCACTGACGTTGGCACCCGAAGGGAGCGCTCTGAAACAACTAGATGTGGTTCCGTTGCAAACGAAGAGGGACCACTCATGGCATTGAACCCCCATCAGTGTCAGGCAAAGAGCGTCGGGGGAAATCTCGTCACGGTGGATTGAAGGGAATCCCGAATCCAACCCTCGACATCGCATTTCTTCACACCCGCGGCATGCTGGGAAGCCGCCCTTGGGTACGGTGAACACCGTTGCCTGCCATAAGATACTTATGGTGTTTAAACCGCGAAGCACACGCTAACACATAAAGGGTTAGCCACCGCGATTGTGCGAAAAAAATGAAAGGTGAACCTCCGCCAGTGCCAAAGAAACAGTCCGGTTGAGTTGCGGTTGAGCACCGCGGGCACATATGTTTGAATAAATTGGGTGGTAATTCTATCTATCATCTCACTATCCTCACCTATTTTCTTGCATTGACAAATAAAATAACCCACCTGTTTGAAGCACCCCAGACTTTGCCCACAGACATCAAGCCTCCATAGAATTTGGGCTGCCCGTGCTTCTCACACCGCTGATCAGCGCGCGGCGCCTATTCGTTCGCGGTGGAGCCGCTAGGCTTATCGCGTCGTCGGGACTGTCACGCTTATTGCTCGAGAATCGGAAACGAACGTGCGGGTCAACTTCAAATACACTTACGCGAGAGTTGAGGTGGTAACTTGACACCAGAAAGCTCAAAAGGAGATGGGAACAGGGAGGTGAGCCCGCTAGTGGGATTTACGACCCATGAATAAATACTGCACGAAGCGATGGGAGCAGGGCGGCCCTCTCATGGGGATTCCAAAGAATCGGAACAAGCGCTGTTTTGATGGAGGGTAGTACTTTCAAGCCAAATCCATTTGTTGAGACTCACCCTGAAATGGCAGAGAGTTGGAGCAAAGAAACGGGAAGGAGAGAAACAGCTGGGAAACCGAGCCAGCGCACATCGTCAAAACAGAAGGAAGTACGTACTTGCGAGAGTCCAACACTTTTTCCCAAGACGGAGGAAAAGGCAGAAGTATGAGCCAGAAGTGTCCACTTCAGAGCTCTTCAGGATTAAAGTTTGATCGCGATGCAGCATCGATGTAGTGCGAGCAAGAAAAAAAGAATTGACGCGGTGCTCCACGAGACGAGGCAGAGCCGCACAGATGTTCCCGAACGTCCTGAACCCTCAGAGAACAACAAGAGAAATACCAGGAGACGCATTTGCAGAGCTGCGGTTTGGCTGCGGTCGATTCACCGGGTCGGAAGGTGGGGCTGGGGTCCGACAAGTTAGATGGTATTTCTGCAAGACGCAAATCGAGTCGGACTCGACAGAGCCCCACACATGTACTTACCATCCCCTCAGTATGCCCAAACCTACGGATCGATGCGAAATGTATATTGAAATTGGAAAAATACAATGCGATGCCTGGCCGACGTTATGTACGGATTGTCTGAGATGCGCCATAAGTAAAGGTCCACGTAGTAGTAGTAATAGCGAAAAAAGAACGGAATAGAGCATGCATAATTAATGGTACGCGCCGCCGCCGCCGATCCGTCCTCTGGCCGTAGCGGTCGAAATAATAAGATAAGGTCCGTGATTTTACTCGTAGCAATGAATGATGAATGACAGACAGACGGACAGCCCTAGATGAATATGTCGTTGTGTGTGTGCGGATATAGTCGTGATGAGTGAGGAGCGAGGAAGGGGAAGGGGAGCATTCAGACGCTGTTGCTGGGGAGCTCGATAGGGCAGTTGGCGTTGTTGACCTGCGTGGCGGCGCTGTGCGAGCCGGGGAGCCCGATAATGTCCATGGTCAGGACGAGCCGAAACCGTACGCCTATACACAAGACAAACCCAGCATCAGTCGCTGTCGACGTCGAAAGTAACATAATGGATGGGTATATACGCACCGGGACGTTGGCCGCCCGCCACGCGGGATTTGCTTTGGCATGCGTTGTACCAATTTAGCCCTGCGACAATGTATGAGTAAGGTGTTAAGCAGGATGCTGAGAGAGAGAGAGATTATACACGCACACGTTGTGTCAGAGTCGTTCGTCGCGATATACGTGAAGTTGAGTGGCAGCTGGATCTCGGGGAATGACTTCGCAGGCACGGTCTTATGCCCCAAGTCGCCCGACCCAATAAGGAATCCCGTGTCCAGGTCAAACACCTTCGCGCGCAGGTGCTTGAAGCTCAGCGGTAGATAATTGCTATCCGTGTTGAGTTGCAGGTCGGCGAAGGCGGGGAAACTGAAATTGGCGGGGAATCGCGAGAATTCCGTCGGGACGGCACTCCGCCAGTCCCCTGTAGCGTTGGCGAGCGGCGTGCTGTTGCTTAGCGCAAAGCTCGGTACGCGTGGTATACAGATGCCAAGGACGACCGCAATACTAAAATAAATATAAAAATAAGAGAATATGTCAGGGGTGTATGGGAAAGCAAGAAAAAGAAAGTGTGGACCCACATGGCGATGAGACCAAAGCAGATGAAAACTACCGCCCGCCTGTTGCACCACTTCCCACCGCTTTTGCCCCGCCTCCAATCCTGCAATAACTGCTTCCGCTGCTCGGCCTTTTTCTCTCGCTTCGAGGCCTTGGTCATATCATGCATCTCCGACTTTTTCCACTCGGGGCCGAGGGCTGGAACGGTGACCATCTCGACAGGTCCACTGCTCGTGTCTTCCACCAGCTTTGCGGTTCCACTACCGCCCAATGATTGATATCTGTGAACAGGTCAGCATTTGTGCTCGGCGGACCAAGGAGACGGTTGTTTCATGGCAATGGTGAATGAGAATAATCGAAGGAAGCATTGGCGTGAAGCGGCAGCGCCTAGCCCCACTGCACCCCGATACTCTGGTGTGAGACAAGGCAGAGCGGGTACGACAGCGAGCTAAACCATATTCTGCCCAAAATCATGATGGAAAAAAATATCCCATGACAAGAGGGAAAAGCGAGAGGTGATATCCACCAGGAAGAGTCGGTGAGATCAAAGTCCGTAGCGATAAAGAAATCGAGAAAGCGCATGGACTTGCAACGACATATCCCAGATATCCAGTTTCCGCCGACTGAAATTTATAGCGCTAGAAGACTCACCCTGTGTCTTGCTTCCCGAACGCAGAGCTATATCGAGGCCCAGCATTATTGAAATCGGCATAGACATCCCATCCATTATCTCCTTCCTCTTCGTCCCGACCACCCTTGAGCGGTTCTTCCCTTGCAGCCGGGAAAAATGATCCTCTATTGTACCCCGCGTTGGAGGGCCGTCCGCCGAGAGGATCCATGCTCCCCCGGGGGCCGAAAAATGATGAAGCATCGTCCCGCATACGACCAGAAGATGGGGGGTCATAGTTCGCTGAAGGCGACGGGTAATCTTGGTTTAAAGCATCCAAAGATCCTTTCCGACCGCCATAGAAGGAAGATACTGTCGACTTGCGGTCCGCGTCCATTAGGGAGCCAAAGAGCTAGCTAGCGGCGAGCTTGAGCTTGAGGTGAACGAGTAGAGTGACGAGTAGAGTATATCGTGGAGACGGCGACAAAGTCCGAGCACACAGCGTCACCGTGACGGTCACAAGTCACTCTCAAACTTGAACTCTCATAGACTCTCATCTGAAAATAACCAACTCGACCTCATCCAACTGCACCTACTGGAGCCTACTGGACTACACGGAAATTCAAGGGAAATAAATTCGTGGTGTTTTCGCATACGGTTTACCCGCAATTGTCTATCAAACAGGAGACTCCTTGTCAACTGCGCGGGACTTCGACGTCTTCTAAATGAAGTCGAACGACCACACATCGACGGTCAAAGGCTATCCACGGTGTATCAGGAAAAGAACTTCGCTGTCCGCGAGTCATGACATAGCTCGATAAAGGCACATCCCTTATAAGTATGTTTCTCTCCCTCATGGAAGATAGATATCTCTCCCGCGGTTGAACCTCAGTGTCAATTTCCTTTGTTGCGTTCATGTAAACGCTGAGATACATTCAATTCTGGCACCGCTCCCGCCGAGGAATTCATACCCAATGTCCAAGGGCACACGACTCACCTTCTCCAGGCCTCGAAGAACTCTATCATAGAGGGATTCAAAAAATAAAAATAATCGTGCATGCCGCTCTTTCATCATCATCGGGCCGCGGCCGACCAAATGAATTGCAGGCGCCTATGTGCGCTTGACGAACACCTGTAACAACAGCCATCGATAATCCGAGGCGAGGAGAAATTGCGAAAAAAACGCACCTCGGAAAATACGCTCCCCAAATTTCTCCGTGGTTCAATCACCTCTGAATCTGGCAAGTTATAACCGCCGTCTGGAGACGGGGAACTTGAGATGAACAGTGTGCATTGACAATGAACATAACAGCCGCGGCAAAGACGCTGAACGCGGGGCCTTTTGCTGCGAAGATTTAATATTGCGAGGAAAACGCGAGAACAAAAGCGAGGCAGCGCATCAGCCGAAAAATGAATATTAATTTTTCTCCCCCACTCGCGTGCCCGTCGTCAATGCTGATCGTGAGATAGACCGACCCACTGCTGCGCCGGCGGCGCCTGCGCTAAAGGCTCCGTACGATTCAAACGCAGTTCAATGATGAATATCGAAGGAACTCAACAATGGCATCAACTCAACAGTCGACGTCGGGCACGCCCCGACGCGCGCGACGCGGACCTGCAAATCTGATCGGAGTTCGCGTCGAGAGCGGTCTGGTTCTGGTTCACAGGATCAGCCTAAGCATCATATATCCAAAACGCGGAAAGTACCGTATGGGGTCAAGACTCAACGCGAGTCGATCCCCGTTTGAATGGCCGCGTATACGTCAACTTGAAATATTCTTGCTTGCTTCCGTACGGCGGCGACTGTTCCATGGGCGTTAAAAGGCGGATCAGAGCTCGAGCGGTGCGTAACATACGTAGAGGATTTACTTAGAGAGGAACGTTTGTAGACTTTCGTTACTTATCTGCCTTCAAAATTGAAAGCGTTTCAAAACCGTGTGGAGAGTTGTCAGAGTCGTTGGTCACTTGTAAGTAAGTATTTCCCAGTGATGTAGAGATGCTGCGTAGAAGCAGGTATTGCTGACAGTCCGAAAAAATGAGCCCCACTCGACAGACTCAGAGCAGCGTGAAAATCTGAGATTTTCAACATTGAGTCAGCGTAGGTCAGCGTTAGTGAGGAGAACTGAAAGTCCGGAAAGACTCACGGTGATACTACTTCCTGCTCGATTCCGTCGTAATACGGTCATACCACATAATAGGCCCTGAGTTATCAGTTAACGTCGTCAACGCCGCACGCGACGATACAGTAATGAAAGCCTGAGAGTTGTTTCGAGTCGAATCGCGATCGTCTTTCGCGGAATCAACCAGGAAAATCATGCAGAACATGCCACATTGCCAGTGCCCGGAGTCTGCCGAAGACGAGCATGACTTCCGCATGACGACAAAAGCGCCAATTGGGCATAGATTCTGTATTTGATTTGATTTGCAGAGCGGAGATGATTTTGGTGTCAGTGATTTTGAGGTGGAGGAGGTCGAGGTCGTTGGCCATGGCGGCCGCCGCTTCGCCTGGAAGAAATATCTGCAGCGGCCTTGGTATGTGTTCAAATCAGTCCGCAGAACATCGCGGCGAAAGCAGAAATGCAGAACATGCATCAAAGAAGGACAAGCGAGGCACCATCACGTGCATCGCAAATAGTTACAAGCTACTCTATACTCTACTCTATTCTAACACAAACTCTATCTAAACGATACATCAATTAGTATTAGCTACTAGTATTACTTATTAATTATTAGGCCGCGTCGGAACCACACCATCATGAACATATTGTCGAAAGCTCGTCCCCTGATACTGCGAAGGCGGCGTGAAATGGCTCACGCGGTCTTTCTTCTTCACCCATTTCAGCTTCGGGGGGACCCATTCGAGGTTTCCGTGACTATTCCCCCCGTTATTATGCCCGGAGTGATGCATGGGCCCGGCCATGGCGCTGGCGGGGCGGTCGGGCGGGGCGAAGGTGTAGCTTAGCCTATCGGGTTCGGGTTCTTGCTGATATTGCTGGGGCGGGGGGCGTTGGTGGTGGGAGGAGGAGGGGTAGGAGGGCACGGGGCGGTGTGTTGGTGGGGCTAGAGGCCGTAATAACACGGGGAGGTGAGTTATTTGGATTTAGAGGCCACGCTGCGGTGGGGACGAGAGGGGTTACGTACGTGCGCGCTGGTCTAAACTTCGCCGCGACGTGCTGGGGCTTGAGGGGTCGCCGTATGCGTATTCGTATCCCCGGGGCGGCGCGGGCATGGGCGGCGCGTGCGCGTGCATATGGCGGGAGGGGCGGTATTCGTGTGGGGCGGTGGATTGCGGGCGCGGCGGTGCCATCCGTGCGCGGTCCATCGTGGGGCTTTTGGGAGTGTGCTCATACCCTGGAGAGCCGGCTGGGATGGACAGAAGACGGTGGCGTGTTCATCGGGGCTCTTCGAAGGGATCATCGAGCGCACTCACGGCTGGGGCGGGGGAGGATTATGCGGTCGTTGGGGCCGCGGGGGAAGAGTTTGGAGGAGAGGTGGCAATGCGAGCATTTGCAGTCGGGTGGGTGGGTTGGGCGAGACATGCCAGTGGTACAAAGAGGATTTGGGGAGAGAAAGGGAGGAGACAAAGAGCTTGGGCGGAGTGGTGCCGACACGGTGCGCGTCGCGCTTTTAAATTTGAGATAAACGGAGAAGACCATCTCAGGCTCAGGGCTGAACTAAAAGGGAAGGAGGATGGATACGTTAGTGTTGGCGTTAGCAACATCTCCCACCACTGCTGCCGCCTGCCGCCAAACGACTCATGTTTTTTTTGCTCAATGCCGATATGTGTGAAGCGAGGTCATCAATGATATTTTGAAAAATATATGTCGGAATGATCCTTACATAGCCTTACATACACTGACAATTTGAATCCGAGCCGAACGCCGTCGCTCGACTGAGGAAATGACCGTGTAAGGAAATTTTTAGGCACCGATCAGGAATTGAAGCGACGCGTTTCAAGGGATTTAACCGAGCGACAATCGGCCCGCCGTGTAGGCGCCGCTACCCCACGACTTTGAGTCTGAAGTCATCTTTGCCGACCGATGACCGCCGCGTTCGCAGGCTGTTCTCCGCTCGCACTGCAGTTCAAGAAAAGACTGCCCCCTTCTCACGATGTCGCTGTACATAAGATGAGGGAGACTTGGAAAGTGCTCAAGGAGACAGAAACCCGCCGCGGGTTGGATAATAGATAATTTGGGACGCAGAAATGGTGTGTGTAGACGGACGTCGATAGAACCACATGTATTCTGTCTAGATACTCTTTTCGAGGAACTATGCGTCAATTGAAGCCCGCGGAGAGAAATTAAAAGCCCGTTTAGGAAGCGGAAGCTCGAGGCGGCATTATGAGGGCAGCGGGCAGCGGGCAAGATATCGATACTTAGATTCAGATAGATGGTGTGTTGTCGGAGGCAATAATGCCGAGAACGAACAACATCAAGAGAACAGACGGTCAAAATCGTGGACGCAAGCGTCAAGCACGATTCGGCTCGAGTCTGAGCGCTGAGCATCCAGGCAGATATTGTGAATATCGTAGATTCGCGAAAACGTGACAGGCCTAGGGTGTTGGCGTGTAAGCCAGTCAAAGGTGATTGATACACGCGGGGGCCCCCAATTTCTTGAGGGAGAGCATGTAGCATGTACTGTAGAGGCGGTGCCGCCTCCAAGTCGTCCTCCATTGCATTGCAAGGTCAGCTTTGTCGCCATCGTGAGCAGCCCAATGTCGCCCAGCGCCGAAATGTACATGTCTTCTTGTATCTTGCCGAGCATGAGCCCAGCCATTGTGCCAGCCGGTATGGCTTTCTCGCGTGCGGATGCGAAGACGGGTATGGGGGCGGCTGGGTGTTCATGGCGGGCGAGAATGGCGTCGAGGGGAACCACGCTCTTGATGATGCGTGCGGTGTGAGGGGTGAGGGATGATGACCCTCTACCCTCTGAAGACGATATCGAGGTTTCCGGTGGCCGAGCACCCGGCGCGGGAGGCTGCGAAGGACGTTGCCTTTGCAATGCATCCTCAGCGATTTTTTCGGTCATGGGAATTGTGGGAGATGGCGGTCCGGAACAAGAGAGGTTTTTGACGAGCTCGAGGCTGAGCGCTGAGCATCCAGGCAAGTTTGGGTATTTTGAATATGAATAGATCAAGTTGCGAAAGCAATCGTGACAGGTCTAGGGTGTTGGCGTCGTGTAAGCCGATGAAAGGTGACACACGTTCAGCCCCCAATTTCTTGAGAGCATGTAGCATGTACTGTAGAGGCCGTCCTCCATTCCATTGCGAGGAAAGTCAGCTTTGTCTTGTCGCCATTGGATTCGTAAGCAGCCTTGGCAATGTCCCCCCGCCCTCATCATCTCCACGGATGGGGAACCGCTCGCCCCATACCTTACCTATCCGCTCAAACAACCCTCCCTCGCCTCCGCCTCCGCGCGCCCGTCCCGTAAATAGCACACGTGTCAAGGTCATCGTCCACGCCCCGATTCGATGCGGATCGAACGTAGTCGCGTACGCGTACTCCCGACGTTCCTGTGACTCAAATGAGCACTTGACGATCGTATACTGGGAATTTGCCGTACCTATCATCGAGATGCTCTTCATCCAGCGACCTCACGAACGCTACCTCCAAATCGGAGAGGAGTGTCGAATTTGGATTTGAGGCTAGTCCCGTTAGATCAGCCAACGCCGCAGGAGCCGCAAAATCGGAACTAGTACACCCAGGACTTGGTCGTCGTTGTACGGTGCAAGAAGCGATTTACTGCCTGGCAAGTCGGAGTGTTTCGCGGATTGGTGCGAGTTTGCCTTGAGTGAGTCCCGAACATGAGCGGTTATATCGAACAGGGTCGGCGAAGAGTTTGAGCAGATGGGGCACACCGCGCGCAAGTACTCCATGAAACGCGCAGCCTCAGCTGCATAACGAGAAGCATATTTGATATGAGAGGGAGAAACGGGGATTGAGGGAGGAGACGGCGGGCGCTGGTGGCGAGGGCTTGAACCGCGATGCGCATGAAGAGCGGGAAGGTCGTCATGTTTCGTCGAAGCCTGCAGGGTATTCTCCCCTTGCGACGAGGGCCTGCCCGGTGTGAGATCCAAGGACAGTGGAACTTGACCGATGAACTTACCAACATGCGACCCTGCCTGCCACAGTCCGGTGAATGTTCCGTGGGCCCAAGCGCATGTCTGGTTCTGAGCACGCATTGGAGCACTGCCGCACGCGCCGCCAGTCGCTGTGCCAGACCTCACATATGCATAAATGTCGAGATGAATCCAATCCGGCGAACGTAAGCTGAGCAGCATTCCGCCCATCGTTCTCAAGCATTATGTATCATGAGATAAGCCCCCAAGAGCCCCTCGTCGCAGTTGTTGCACGCAGGTTCTGCAACAACTTGCAGAGCAGAATGGGTTGGTCATGATATATATTGCGCTGGTTTGGGGACAAATGCGCCGGTCGAGAACAGAAGAACAGAAAGAATGATTATTTACACCTGTATTGCCGTGTATATTCATTCCATCAACAACTCCTCGTCACCAAACGCAGTCAATCATCGTTCTTCACGCTGACCTCCTCCTCCCTTTCGTTACCCGTATACCACACACAATGTCCACCTCCGACCTCTGCCCCGTCTATGCCCCCTTCTTCAGCGCAATGGCAAGCAACCCCATTCCCCTCCCAATTTTCCCTGTTTTCTGATATGTATTAAAACCCAAACCCAAATAGGGCTGCACCAGCGCTATTGTCTTCACTTGTAAGTAGTTTCGTTTACGCTGGGGGTTCGGGCTCTCTACCGCCGTATACCCCGCCGGAGCCCCAGTGGAGAACGAGTAGTCTGACGGTTGTATGCGCTGGCAGGTATAGGAGCAAGGTCAGTGCTCAAGCGTATTCTCTCCGCGCAGCAGCAGCTCATACTATCACCAATTCGCAGTTATGGAACCGCCAAATCTGGCGTCGGCGTCGCCGCCATGTCCGTCCTCCGGCCAGACCAGATGATGAAGTGTGTCGTCCCAGTCGTCATGGCTGGTATCATCGCCGTGCGTCTCTCTTTCTTGCTTTCTTGGGTTTTTCCGTCAACGCTAACTCCCAACATAGATCTACGGCCTCGTCGTCTCCGTCCTCGTCGCCAGTGACTGTAAGTCGCACAACTCGCCCTCTTCCCTCTTCCTCCTGAGTACGAATACCGACTTCCACCACTTTTCCAGTGAGCGTACACATGTCCCTAGCCCAAGGCTTCGTCCAGCTCGGCGCCGGCCTCGCAGTCGGCCTCGCCGGTCTCGCAGCAGGCTTCGCCATCGGTATCGTCGGAGACGCTGGTGTGAGGGGCACCGCGCAGCAGCCCAGGCTTTTCGTCGGCATGGTGTGTCTTTCTTCCTTCCTATTTTATTCTATTCTATGTACTTCCTATTTTATTCGCCCTTCCTTCACTTTTCTCCTTCCTATCTCGTTCACCTCGCTGCAACGCTTCTCCGGCTAACACCCCGCGCCCTCAGATTCTCATCCTCATTTTCGCCGAAGTCTTGGGTCTTTACGGTACGTCCTCGTTTCTCCTCGTTTCCTTTTTCCCTTTCCTTTCCCCTCGTTTCCTATCCATTTCAACTCCGCCCGCCCCTCTTCTTCTTCCTTCTCCCGCGAACAATTTATGAATACCGGTTTCCCTATCCTATCGTTCTTCTTTCTGTAACCACCTATAACCATATTCGTCTCGCCTCGCCTCCCGTCATTCGAATTTTCATTCTTCGCCGCCGCTCGCTCGCTTCGTTTTTTACACTCCGACCTGACTTTGACTTGACTCATTCATACATTCATTCATTTATTCATTCCTTCCAAACCTACCCCTGTTTTGACGTGGACCCTTACCCTTGTATTCCTCATGGACCCTTGTATCCATAATCCTTTCCTTATGGGCCCTTACCCTTACATTCCTCATGTCTCCCTCTTGCTCCTCATGTCCCCCCTCCTACGCGGTCGCATTCACCCCCCAAATCCATCTCCACATTCCATATTCCATATCGCATATCGCATATTTCATCTCCGCTCCATCTATCCCTGTCCCTCTCCATACACGGGTTGATGCACATTGCTAACCCCAACAACAGGTCTCATCGTCGCCCTCATCATGAACACCAAGTCGCAGGAGATGAACGTCGTGCGTACCCTCCCCCGTTTTCGCTCGCTCATTGCTTACTTTTCTGACCGTCGTTGTTTGTTAGTGCTAAGCGAGGCGAGGTGTATGTTTGCGTACGCGTATTGCTGCATGAGTATGCCTGCGTACGCGTACAGCTGCGTTCATTCGGTCGGTCTACGACACGACGGTCCGACTCTTGATACTACTTAAAGTTTTGCGCTTTTGTCGTCTATTTTCCGCACATACATAATCGATCATCGTGACGGTCTTTCTTCATTCATTCATCTCGATTCTGGCGTTCGCGTCCCCGAGCAGCAGCTTGTCAATGAGCTTCCTGGCAGTGATGCGCCGCTCGTTTCGAAGATTTTGCTCAGGGTCTGTTGGTGGTTCGTCGATGACCTGCAGCTAACTCCCATCTAAGGACGACGCGAGCCTTGCACTGGGTTGGCTTGATCTAGTCGGCGCCCTCGCTGACATCCTTCATATATGCAATACATTGCTTCTGAGCTCGACGACGGAGTGGATGGTTTGTGCTGCTGTGAAAGGCTTTCCTTGGCTTCAGCGGCGTCCGCGTCCCTGAGCTTTCCTAACAACAATGATGCGCCGCTCGTTTGCAGATCTGCTCAGGGTCTGGTTCGTCGGCGACTTGCAGTTACATATACCAAATTATACCACAATGGACGATGCGAGCCTCGCTCCGTTTTTCTCATTGACAGAGTTGGCTTGGCCTAGTCGACGTCGGCGTCCTTGCTGATGCGCTCGTATTATACATGCTCGTACAGGCTCGTACGTGTCTCATCTCTGCCTTTTTTTGACTTTGTTCCGCGTTTGATTCCGGCGCGGATCTGCGACGCGACGCAGTGCCAATTGGAATAAATAAATAGCTAGCTATGACCCTGATTTTCTCCCTTTTTTCTCTCTCGAGGATGACTGACACAAAATATTGCAAAATCACAAGGGATCATCCCATTGCGACGCCACGATGGAAGCGGAAGCGGAGATCGTATGAGAGGTTACGCGTTAAGCCAGTATGTACTAGCGCGCGTCGCGTCGCGTAGCGTGGCGGTGAACAATGTCGGTCGAGGTCTCCGTAACTCAAGAAAATTTCACGATGCGACGACGCGCCAAATGCATATGGGCTTTTCTTCCGTGCAGGCGCTGCGTTGCGGTGAATTCGATTCATCTCAGGCATGTACATAGATCAGACGCGACCGCCAAAAACTTACATAAAGAAAAAAATGAACGGAGGTCAAAGCTCAAGAACGCGTTAACGCAACGGATATCTCCGGTTGGCGGGGTCGGGCGCGTGGGTGGCGCGTGGGTTTGGAGTATGAAATCATTTGAAAAATCGTGAAGGTGGGTCCGTAGTCCGCTCATGGCCATGTGGTCGAGGTACGGTTTTGACTTGCTGAATGGTACTACATACGGACATCCTTGGACCCATATCCCCGTACCCCACAATCCGAGACGCCGCTGAGCTCCCGTCGCCTAAGATCAACTTTCATCCGACGCAGCTCAGCAATGCACGCCTCCACCCGGATGAAATTATAACTATGTCAATGTACGCGGGCCCGCCGGATTAGGGTAATCATACAGTCCACTGGGGTATCTACATCGTCGTCGTCCTGAGAGTTTGTCTATGTCAATCTAATGCTGATAGGTTCCCGACCGTCTACAAATCGTTGGTGAATTATGTTGCTCGTGAAAGAGGACCACTGGGGGAGGAAGTCAGCGTATGCAAGAAGGAAGCGAAAGCAACGCACCCCATTCCCAATAAACACCGCCGCCTTCCGCGCCATTTGCATGTCAATCGCCATGCTCACGTCCGTCTGCTCCTGGTCGAGCTGCAGATCGCGCGTCGTGACGATCGTGTACCACCCCGCCTTCCTCAAGTCCGCCTTGACCTCATCCAGCCACGCCCCCTGCTCGTTCGTCAGCAGGTACAGCACATCCAACGTCCGCCCCTCGCCCCCCTTCGCGTTCACGTAGTCCTCCCTAACCTCCTCGATCTTCTGCACAATTTGGTGGTTGTTGGGGAGGCAGTGCGACAGCATCGTCTCGACGCGCTTGGGGTCGTCCGCAGGGAGCGGCGCGAAGCGGTCGACGACGGCGGGGAGCTGCGCCCAGCTGTAATACGTCGAGCCCCAGTTCGCGAGGTTCGTGCAGTGCGCGAGGTAGTCGCCGCGGCGGAGGTGCATCGCGAGCATGCGCGCGAAGACGTCCCGCGGGGCGGGGTGTGGGGGGCGCGGGCCGCGCGGGAGGAAGAGGTACGCGTTGCGGTCGATGGCGGCTTGTACGATTGGGGACGGGCCCAGGAGGCGCGAGGTGGGGGAGTGGGCGAAGGCGTCCCAGAGGGACAAAACGCGGTCGGAGCCCCAGATCCAGAGGTCGAAGATCTGCGGCATGCTGTCGACGTCCCACGGGGCGGGGACGATCTCGACGCAGCGCGCGTCGAGGGTGAGGAGGAGGTCTTGCCAGTGCGCGAAGATGGCGGAGCCGGTGAGGTCTTTGAGGGCGGGTTTGACGTCCTCGGTGTGGATTATGTGGCGGGAGTCCTTGGGGCAGACGACGTCGAACCAGCGTTCGGAGATGGAGCGCGGGGCGTCGTCGCCTGCGTCCCAGGGGCCGCCTGCCATGGGGCCGGAGATGATGGCGTTCAGCGGGGTGCGGGGGCCGCCTGGGGGCTGTTGGACGGGGGGCCATGGGTAGTGCTCTTGCGCCCAGACGTATTCGTTGAAGACATAAGCGCGTTTGGACATGTATGCCAGATGCGCGTTCATTAATCTATGTAGGTCGTGTGAGGGAGCCAACTTGAGACGGGAAATGAGAGATAGACATACCGTTCGTTAAGACAGTTGTTCCAGCCGACGAAATTCATCTGGTTAGAAAACTTGACGTATCTCCCCGTCTTGCCCTCCGGAAACGGGAGGTCAAGATTATGCTGCGGAAGGTCGTCTTCCCATTTTTTGAGCGTTTCGTACGTTGGCGGACCAGGAAGCTTCAAAACAGGCTCTTCTTCTTTCGCGGGTTTTGTGTCGGAATCTGCGCTAGGAATGACTTCGTTGTAGTATTCCTTCCCCAGCTTCCTCGTCGTTGGGTGTGCGATGCCCAGAATTAAGAAAAAAGCAAAGAGTCCGAGAGAAATGTATAAGATTTGCCGCCGTCGATTAGAAGGATTCCAGTTCTGCGCCCCAGAGTGGATCTGCTGGTACCGGACGTTGGCCCAGTTGGCCATGGTGAAGAGAAAAGGCAAGAACGGATGGTCAATTCATTTTAGCGAGAGAAGGCGGTGGTTTGAAGCCGTTCGGCAATCGCCGTGAAGACCCCGGTCACTGCCTGTTGGCTCTGTTGTGGAAAAAGAGACTACAGGTCTCTGGCTATGCGCGATTTTGGATCGGAAGAATACGATAGAACTTATTAGAAGCTCGAAAACCCAGCAATTTTGAAGCGACTCAAACGGCGCAAAGTGCGTTGTTTGACCAGGAGCAAAACCGGCAAAAAAAATCACGAAAAACCGTCGGAAAAGCGGGATAATATGGCATCGGTCCCCCAGACAGAGTGAGTCTTCATATCTTCAAACACCAGGACGCCAGGCTGTAAGATGCATTGAGTTTGCAAGTAAAGATGGGGAGGTAGTGGTCGGGGGTCCGCAATGGAAACAACGAAACGATCACGGTCACATGATTGGGTATCTTCTTTCTCGCGCTCCGTTTCACAAGCAAATGGTTTTCGACGAAACACAAAATGGTCGAAACTTCAGAAAACTCTCACTGACCACACATGCGAGACAAGAGGGTTGGTCAGGTTGGACGAGCATTTTGGTCGATTCCAAGTCGATTCGAGCTCTCATCCATACTCAGGTTTCCTCCTCTACGATTCATATTTTGGTATTGGCATCATAATACACTCTAGTCGTGAAAATGATGAATCTCGTGTGATGGTACCGCTTCAGTCAAAGGACAGGGACGCGACGCGACGCGCCAATGTCAAACGGGTCACGGTCACGCGAGGTTCTTAACGCGTGACTCTCGAAGTTTGATCTCGAACCTTGCTTCCTACTGTCACAAGGACTGGAGCACATTGCTACTCCTACGTCTCGCCGTCATGCTCTACTACATTCCTATTCTCCTCGCCCTCATTCCACAAACCCTCGCCTTGTGGCCGATCCCCCGAACCTTGCAGACCGGGTCTAGTTTTCTCGTCTTGTCGTCTCAGTTCAACATCAACGTAAACGTACCCAATCCGCCCCAGGATCTCTTGGATGCAGTCTCTCAAACGAAAATTTCCTCGCCACAGACAAACTTCAGGTATTGTAGCCACAGTATCTCGAAATCGATATCGGCTCACTCTACTTATAAGCGTTTGGTCGTTGGCCGTGGCGCTGCCGACGCTGGCGCTCTCAAAACCGCCAAAACGTTGCCTAGTCTCACGGTGACCCTGCAGAGCAATCAGCCGGTTCTCCCCATCGCCGCCGAATCCGTGAAAGACATCGGCACTCGCTCGGAAGGGCATACTTTATCTATCCCGAACGACGGGCGACCCGCTGTGCTGTCCGCCAACTCCACCCTCGGTCTATTCCGTGGCCTCACGACTTTCTCCCAATTCTGGTACGATCTCAACGGTGTCACCTATACAAACGTCAGTCCGGTGAGCATAGTAAAGGATGTTCCGGCCTATGTACGTCTATTTCGAATCTTTTGGAAGCCACTAATACTCATCGTGAATGTTATACATAGCCTTATCGTGGCTTGATGCTCGATACTTCAAGGAATTTGCAAGTCGCATGACCGATGTTTATATTTGTAGCTCAACTTCTGAACAGCTTCCCTGTCGCCGATATCAAGCGCACACTGGACGCGATGAGCTGGGTCAAGGTATGTATTTCCCATTTGCAATCCAATTCCTGAGATTGAATTCGAGTAGATCAATACGTTCCACTGGCACATCGTCGATTCGCAAAGTTTCCCGCTGTTTCTGCCCGAGTTCCCCGAACTTGCAGGGAAAGGCGCCTATTCCCCCAGTCAAATCTACTCCCCCGCCGATGTACAATCTATTGTTTCCTATGCCGCTGCAGTGAGTCTCTTCCCCCTTTTTTTGAAATAAACTTCACCACTCATCCACTTCTTAAGCGCGGAATCGACGTTGTCATGGTCAGGAACTAAAGCAAAAAATCTTACTTTCTCCTGTTGATATATATTTTGCTAGGAAATCGACAGCCCCGGACACACCGCTATCATTGCAGAATCGCACCCGGAACACGTTGCTTGCAACCAAGCTAGTCCCTGGGGCACCTTCGCCAATGAACCGCCTGCAGGCCAACTCCGCCTCGCTACGCCTGGCACGGTCAATTTCTCTGCTGCTTTGTTCACAGCGGCAGCTCGGGTCTTGCCGTCGAAGCTTTTCAGCACTGGAGGCGATGAGTTGAACACCCAGTATGTTCTTGGTGATCCTGTCGAAAGCGATTCCCATGAGACGTTGATTTCGTATTCCTATAGATGCTACAAGAGTGATGCTCAGACGCAGGCAGATTTGAAAAAGTCTGGTCAAACATTGGAACAGGCGTTGAATAGTTTCACTCAGGCTACTCACGGCGCATTGGCAAAGCTCGGGAAGACTCCTGTTGTTTGGGAAGGTGAGTAGATATTTGAGATGATCCTTATTTTGTGGCAACTGATTTGGTGTGCGATAAGAAATGGTCTTGGATCATTCACCAAAGCTTTCGAACAACACGGTGGTGATGTTAGTAGATTGCATTAAAATCTAACGGTTGTGCTGAATGTGCTCCAGGGTTTGGATTTCGTCCGCCAACGCCGCTGCTGTCGCTGCGAAGAATTTCCGTTTCGTGCATGCTCCAAGCGACTTCTTTTATCTGGTGCGTGTGGCTTCACTGGCGTGTGCGTGTGTGATGGAGTCTCGTTTCTTTCGAACAGGACTGCGGTGCGGGAGAATGGATCGGAAAGACGGCAGAATCGTTCGTTCTCGAGAAACAGGCAGCTTTGGCTTCACTGAGTGTAATACAATGAATAGGAACAGCTGGTGCGATCCATTCAAATCGTGGCAGAAGGTGAGTAATGCGTTCAGACTCTCAAGTCGTTGTTTCATAGACCATCCGTGTAGGCGTACACTTTCAACCCGCTCGCAAACATCACCGCCGCTCAAAAACATCTTGTTCTAGGCGGTAAACTCTTTCGTTCTTATTCGTGAACCTCCGAATTTGAACCCAGGCTCGTCTTCCAGGCCAACAGCTTCTCTGGACCGAACAATCCGACCCCAACAACCTTGACCCCATCGTATGGCCGCGCGCGGCAACGTCGGCTGAGATCTTTTGGACGGGGGCAACGCGACCGGATGGTAAAGCGCTTGATGGGAGTGAGGCTTTGCCGAGGTTGCATGAGATGAGGGTACCGTATGGTGCAGCGCGGTGTGAAGGCTATTGCACTTCAGCCGCAGTGGTGTGCTCTGAGGCCGGGGTTGTGTAATGTCGATTCTTAGATCGTGCATGTTGAACCTCTGTCAATGTGCATTTATCTGTCACTGGTTTTCATGTCTTGGAAAGATTTCTGGGCAATCAATTGGGAGCATGATTGGGGTATTTATGAAAGTCGATCTGGTTGTCCTGCAATGCTGAAAACTGACCGTTTTCAACCCAGCACGATTCTACTTGATTAGAGCTTTTATCTTTGCCTGGAATTATCCGATAATCATAGTTTAAATCAATCAACGGCGATCAAGCAACCGCCGCAACGATGCGACCTGATGCGACGCGACTAACTCCTTTCTGTTTAGAGTTCATTTGTTGTCTGATGCGCCTTCGATCACGCGACAACACAATCAAATGTAAGTTTTGCAACAGCCTGCAGGTGCTTATTTCGGTTAGTGCACAACTTGACCTTGAACGGACACCATGTCCGAGTCCGAGTCGTCATCTCAGCTCTCGAGCTCCCCACTGCGACTGGGACGCGAGGATTCGGGAATCCCAACTCAACATCGGCCGCTGGGAATCCGGGTCGCCGCCCTACCAACGTCGGTGGCAACATTTCAGACTACAGTATGCATCAACTCACTCTGGGTCGGGGTGTGGAGCACTGAACATCGATTCGCGCAGAGTGGTACATCCTTGGGTCTTTATTGGGAATTTCGCTCGTTGCGTTTGTGCTATGGATTCGATGGCGGTTGTCTCCTCGAGAGCCGCCCCCTACGCTGGTCAGCCGGCAGGAATTCAAGACACGACCCACGTTTTACGATGTTTATGTGACACGAAATAATGAGACTGTAACTGGGAAAGAGAGCAGATGCCGCTGGGAGGATATCATGGTGCGTGAAATTTTCTATCTATGTGGTATCGGAAGATTCGCTTATCTCTCTTGACGTTCCAGCCTCTTGCTATGTGGCCGATCCCTATGGAATCACCTGGGACGACATTGAAAGGAGGAGAAATCCCCATCAACCCGCGAGCTCGGGTGGCCGTGCTCCTCAGTCTTCCTGTGGATAGTGGTCATGCTTGGACTTGTGACGAACATCATGGACACTTGCCTCACTTCGAAATCGGTACTCTAGAACTGGATTTACCTCCATGAGCAGTGGCAGGGATGCCAAATAATGTTGCTGTAACTGTAACCGTTCCACTGAGTGATCTACGCGTTATTCTTTGTGTCAATAGCGGGAGCTGCTAAGTTAGCAGGCCCCTCTGGCTACTGGTTCAGCTTGCCGCGGTATACAGTTTCCGTTTTGCCAGGAAATTCGCCAGTGTCACTGGCAATAATTATTATGCTTGACTGGATTCAAATTCGAGGTGATTTTGGAAAACAAAAGATAAGTATGTATGTAAGTATAGGTTTCTGTATCAAGTATCTTACCGTGGTGCCTCTTATGCTGCGGACTTCCATCGAAATAAGTTTCAAGGCGTTAGAAATGTTCTCAACGAGAATCAGTATGCAGAAGCCGTACAGAAGCCTGAAGGGCGTTATTTACGTTATTTGCTGATTGCTTTGGTCACGCTCCAGATCAGAAGTCACGGATGTGACCTGACGCGCTTTGCACTCGGAGACTGGAGTTCGTGTTTGCTTTCCTGCTGGATGTCAGTTTCCTTGCTTCTTGACTCAGCCATTGGTCGTCCGCATCTCAGCACCTTCTCTTCAGGAAGCCTCTCTCCAGGTCGAGGCGGTGGACAAGTTGCGAGTCGAGTGCTCACTGCTGGAAATTGAAGATACTTACAGGCAGACTCTGTGAATGACCCAGCCTCTCCAGTATAGCAAGATATAGCTAATCAATTACTCAAGTATCCAGGCAATGGCTGCGGAACACGTCTTGTGCAACGGAGTCTTGGAATTGCTTTTATCGTATAAATTATTCCATTTACATGATTTGCGCGATGACCTTGATAAGACCTACAGACTCGGACAACTGGAGAACGCCGAAAGAAGCAAGAACTCGAGAAGACGATGATCTCTCTTCTGGCGGATTCTGGCATGCTAAAGCATTGAAGCTGAAGCTCAAAGTGACAACGTAATGCAACGCGGTCTCAAAAAATTTATCATATCGCCGTTCGAGCATCTCGGAAATTCACGCGCTCTCCCTTATGACCTTGAAGTTGAACCGCGTACTCTTTCCATTGTTTTCAGCCGAATTCATGACCTCAATCCGGATCATCGATCAAGTCTCGCTGCTATACTTAGAGCGCCAAGAACACGCTCTGAATGCTTTCCAGTTCTCACACGAAGCCCTTTATATTTTGGACAAGGACTTTGCCGTGACGACCCTGCCGAATTTTAATAGATGTTGTACTCGCTCGCGTTTTGCCGGGGAATGACAGTTCCCTCGACTCCGCCACCGGCGTTAGCCATTTCCCAATAGACCACGAGCGCAATGCAAGGTGTCCGGAACATTCTACTGCATTTTCTCCCTCTAAGGCTCTAAACACTCGATGGACCCTTGGAAATTTCCTTTTCTCCTCCATGTACCATCCAGGAAAGGCCGAAAACCTGTCTCGATCCCGGATATGACCCAATTTTCGGTGATCACGCGCAATCTATTCGGTGTTGGCTGTATAACGCCCACCGAAGTGTATTCGTATAGCGCCCACAACGAGGTGTGTAATTCGAGACGTTTCTCGATAGATAAGACTTTGAATTTACTTAATATCGTATTAGGTATACCTCCTCGAGCTTGATGTGTCGGAGGCCTCGCATCTTCCGAGATGGGTGCTTGCTCGAGTGGCTAGGGACCTTAAGACAAGATCGGACATCAGTCTGGAATCAGAGGTGGGCAATTGCTCATTGGCATACCGTAAAATTCATTCAATCTGGTTGTTCAGGTTGCGACAATGGTTTACGTGAGGCAGAAATGTCCAGACGTCCCAGTCCCCATAGTCTATGGTTACTGTCCTACCCGGAACAATGTTATCGGCGAAGCGTTTTCTGTAGTCTCCTTTGTGGGTACCTCAACGTTGATTCAATTCGAAGAAATTCATTGCTAATATACTGTTTACTTCAAAGACTATGGGCATGGACATGAACCATGATGGGGTGCCTTGGGAAAGTCTCCCGCTCCAAACCAAACTTATCGGCGTCCGAGATTTGGCGACTATTATTAGCCAGTTATCGCAACTGCATTTCAAGGCCATCGGATCGATTTATTTCAAGTTCAGTGATACTCAGGCATCGCAGGTACCCGTCGGCTTCGTTCTCGGTCCGGTAAGTTGGTCCAAGTTGGAATCAGCGGCTCGGACGGCAGCTTTTGAACACGACCGGGGACCTTGGAAAACCACCGCGCAGTGGCTTCGTGCCTCGGTCGAAGACGAAATACAGTTTCTCGACAAATTGCCTGGCCTTGCGAAGGAGACGTCGAGCCGGAGACATGGCTGCGAAAGCCGGTTGAAATTGGCCAAGCGAGTACTTCCGCAATTTCTTGACCGCATTCCTGATTCCAAAGACGACCCGTTTGATCAATGTGCCGGTGGGCCCTTTGTTTTGGGCAATATCGACTTGAGTCCGAAGTATTTTTCGTCCTTATTTCCCTGACGCATCTTATTCATCATTTATCAGGAACTTTCTGTTTTGCTCAAGAGGCCCAGATGCGGGAAGAATTTTATCAGTGATAAACTGGGAGTCCTCGCTAACCGTGCCTCTATGGGCGCTGATCTGTTACCCTCGCTGGTTCAGTCGCCTCAGAGGTCTGGGTATCCGGAAGCCAGCGGAGGCCCAGCATTTCAGAGACACGTACATTCGAGAACTTCAAAAGCACGCGCAGGAATCGATCGTTCTTCGGGTTGTCCAGAATGCGCAGTACGAAGCTCGACGGCGTTTCTCGGAGATTGCAACTCTACCGTGGGACTTGGCCGAGATTATGGAACGCTGGTTGGAGGAGAATCCTAGGCATTGACAAATTTAACTGGCTTTCGAGGCTGTCCTCACGAAATTACTTAACATCTGTTGCTCTTCTGTGTGACACATCGGCGGTTTCCCCTCGATCTGAGCATCAAGAACCCTCTGTAAACACATTGGAGGAGAATGTGTGAGTGCATTTTGTTCTGTCTGAATGCCCAATCCTAATGCTGACGGGAAAGACCTCAATAACGGGCCGGACTTTCCCCAAAATTTCCCCGTACTGACCGTCTTTGCACGGCATCCATCCTGACCAATTGTGTATTGTAAATGACCTGCGTAAGAGCTGTAAGAGGCTCTATCACCTGTAGGTCTTCACCTTGTTGTAACAAAGACATCGAATAATCGAGGAATTCTGGTGATCGACATCGAATAATAATCTTGCCGAGTCGGTAGACCTTGCGATCTCTGTGAGAGTTCTAAATTCAGAAGATTTGACAACGAGACTCTTGTAGGGCTACTTGCTTGGAGGCATCGCGGTATTCGATCAGACGGTCTAAGCCACGCGACTAAATCAAAAGTAATTGAACGCGGTTGCTGGCTTCAACATAGTCTCTTATAAACAGACGCTACATACAATGGTCCTCGTACCTGCGGTGTATGTAGCTTCAACAGGAGGTTCAAGTTTAAGCAGAATCATGCGGAGAAAATTCGCCATAAGTTCCAGGCTATTCGGCTGATATTGCTCTCATAAAAAGCAGTCGGTTCTGCACAGGTCGGGCACGTAGGGCCACGTAGAAAAGGGTGCTGGAGGTGGCTGTCACACCGTCATGTGTGATGTTACTGTTCGCGAGCCTCGGCTTCTGCCGCTGTCGTGGGAAACTGACTAAAACGCTTGCGATTAGGACCCCGGTTTATACCTTTGAAGGCTAGGTCCAAACGTCGACTGATTCGCCAATTTTTGTCCGGACGTGTTTGGGACCCAAAATTTGTTTTTTGTCCGGACCTGGGATGACGTAACGCGCCAAACAGGGCAAACTTTCTTTCCCACGAGGGCTGAAAATATCTCCGCAACTACCGTTTCTGGCGATTTCCGTCCCAATTTGTCCCAATTGGCATCGTTAAACACAATTGGAGGGGACGGAGATTTTGTCCCGCCTATTTCGGCCGACCCAACCTCCGAAATCTGAGGAATTTTGTCCGGACAAGAACCTAGCCAACCCGGCCGTCAGGGTGCATTTTTGTCCGGTTGGGACCTAGGTTTCGAGGCCAAAATCGTCGATTTTTGTCCGGACCGTGGGCTACCCTTCAAAGGGATACTTAAACCGGGGTCCTTTGCGATTCCGTCGGCCGAGGGTCAATTTGAACCACCACATCCACATCGGTGCCAGGGTATAAAAGGGTTTCGAGCAAAAGGTATAAACTCTGGAACTTGCCCTCGTCATTCAAAACCTCCTGCCCTAGCGTTATTTTGAACCATGGCCGAGTCTACCTTTAAAATCTCCGTCTCCGACGACGAGATCAACGAGCTTCGTCAAAAGCTGCGTTTGACGCGGTTTCCAGACGAGCTTGATGATGCAGGATGGGACTACGGTGCTCCGCTGGCCCATATCCGACGTCTAGTGGACAGATGGCAAAATGAATACGATTGGAAGGCGCATGAAGCCCAAATCAATGCAGAGCTGCCTCAGTTCACCCCGTCCGATTTCTGTAGAAGGCCACGGAACGCTCACGATTCACTACGTGCATCAGAAGAGCACGGTTCCTGATGCGATTCCTTTGTTGTTCGTGCATGGATGTATGTCGCATGTCGATAAGTCCGCTGTCCTGCGCCATTGACTCTTGTCTACTAGGGCCCGGCAATTTTCTTGAAATCCGGAAGATTCTGCCGCTATTGGTCCAATCCTCGCCAGAATTTCCTAGCTTCCATGTTGTCGCCTTGGTTTACCCGGTTATGGTTGGTCAGAGGCGCCGAAAAAGAAAGGCTTTCGGTTGGACCAATATGCCGAGGTACGTCCTTCATTGAGCGCTTCCCAAGTTTCACAGTCACTCACAGCCAGAGCTTTAGGTTGGAAATAAACTGGTATTCAAAAAAGTACTACATTTTCCCCTCGGTCTCTGAACGATTTCCCTAGATGCTTGCATTGGGCTACCCACAATATGGTACATTCGGAGTTTTTGAGCCATGATTTCTTCCATTCACCACCGCTTTAAGTGACTCAAGGAGGCGATCTTGGTTTCCAAATAACGAGACGCATTGCGAAAAATTATGGTGGGAAGCATAGCAAGGCCTGGCACACCAACTTTCCGATGTGAGAAACCTCTTGAGCTTGTCTCTGGAGTCATGTTTTTTGACAATGGTGTAGAGCAATACGCCCCTCATTTTTCGCGAGTCCCGTAGCATATATTTTGGACTTGGTGACCCCTCGCACAGAATGGGAGAAGGCAGGACTGGCGCGCTCAGAATGGTTCGAAAAAAGTGGACGAGGCTATTACCACGAACATTCGACTAAGCCGCAGACGCTGGGATATTCCTTGGCCGACTCGCCAGTCGGGCCTTCTGGCTTGGCTATACGAGAAATTCATTGCATGGACCGACGACTATCCATGGGACGATGACGAAAGTTTGTCTTTCCACCGCGCTCGATTTCCTTACCCGTGTATTCAAATACCGCGACAGTCCTTACGTGGGTATCCAGCTACTATTTTTCTGGTCCAGGACCTGCAGCGTCTTTGCGCATCTACTATGAACTTCACAATGGTGACAAGCGATTTCTCTCACCGGCCGAAGCCCCGACGATACCATACGGAATGTCTTACTTCCCGAAAGATGTTATCGTTGTGCCTAGAATGTACGTTCGTTTCTCTCCTTCGCCTTCCTTAGCAAAAATCAATTCTTCGTGTACCAGCTGGAAGAGACTCTTAGGCAACGTTGTATTTGAAGCGCAACATGAAGAAGGAGGGCATTTTATATCGCACGAAAAACCGGAGCTTCTGGTTGGCGACGTTAGAAAGATGTTTGGAAGAAATGGCCCCGCTTTTGGAGTCGTTCCAGGCAAGACTGGCTATGCATGAGGGCGAGAATGAGTGTATGTCAAATGTTGGTCATTTTTGTATTGCATGGCCAATTGAATTGTTAACAATCTTTGGATGTCACGGTGCCGAGTAGCGGTGGTTGAGATCGATCACGTTTTCCTAATACACCTTGTCTCCGCACTCCACCATCTCCTCGACGTTCTGCCATGGGCGATGAATCTGCTAGACTTCGAATTCTGGTTGTGGGAGGTGGTTTGGCTGGTTTGGCTGCAGCTGCATTCCTGCGGGAAAAACATGAGGTCACGGTGAGGCATTGTTGGAACAGGTTCGATAGCGTTCGGGGTCAAGTATTGAAGCAACGCTACCCTAGGTCCTAGAGCGCTATAAACTAGACTTTGAGAGAAACGACTATGCAATCTCTGTTGCTCCTAACGTGCGTTATCATTCGTATGGCGATCTATTCTGATTCTGAACACACATTTATCCTGTAGACACATCGCCTATTGCTTGAGCAAGGGATTGAAGACTCCCATTTACAAGCCACTGTCCTGACCTACGTGTGGGGGCTGCGATGCGAATGGGAAACTCATTCGCGAAACTCTCTCCGAAAGCCTTGCAACCTTGTCTGTGCTTGTTACATTAACGACCATGACTAACAGAGAAATCTAGTGGCACGACGACTATATTCACCCGTCGATCCAGGCTGCACGCTGAGCTGCATAGTCTGGCTACAGGAGCTCATCGTCCAGGACATCCCGCCCGTATCATCGAACACGTCAAAATCACCGATATTGACGTGGACCGGGGTATAATAACCACTGAAGGTGGCGAATCATATTCCGGGGACCTTATCATTGTACGCCTATCGCACTAATCGCCCTAAGCCCTTTCTAAATGCCTAACCAGGGTGCCGATGGAATCAATTCCGCTGTACGCGCAGCGGTTTTATCTTGTGATACCGGCGCGATCAATGTGGGGGCTGGAGCTGCGGCAACGCCGAGCGGGCTTGCTGCATATTTATGCACTGTGCCCAAAGAGGTTTTACGCGACGACCCCGTACTATCTTTCCAGACCGGAGAGAAATCGGGTATGGCTGCCTTCCAAGGAATTGACCCGCGAAAGCCACACCGGGTTGTTGCCTACCCCGCAGACTCGAAAAATTTCCAGATGGTTGCATATCATTCTGAGGATGCCTGGATCGAAGGTTTTGTGCAAAGTGGAAGTAGTATAATCAAGGATGTCACGACCGAACGTGCTGCTCAAGACTTTCTTGATTTCCATCCTAGCGTGCTAAAAATGTTTGCCAACGCCACGCCTCCCGATGTTTGGCGCATCCGGGATTTGGATCGCCCTTCCGAAATGGCGTTCAGGGAAGGCTATCGTCATCGGAGATGCGGCGCATGCGGTTACACCTCGTTCGCCTTTACCTCATCACCTCACCTAAACTCATTGGTCTCCAGATTTTGGTCAAGGATGTAATATTGCCATTGAGGATGGGGAAGCACTGGGCTTCTTTCTACGAGATGTCACCTCAGCCACGCAGATTCCCACTGCGCTTGAACAGTTCGAACAAATCCGCATACCGCGTGCACACAAGGTGCAGTTCGCCAGTCGCCAAGTAGCGGGGTTGCTTAGCGAGGAAGAGCGCAAGACAGCAAAACCGTGAGTGGCTCGATTCAGATTTTAACTAGAGCTAAATTCTCTTGCAAGATTTGATTCGCACGCTTTTATGACCGAGATCTATGGATGTAAGTGCGCTGTTGATTACCGGAATAATTGGCTCAACTTTGGACTTCAGATAAATCGGCTCAGGATACATGGGAGAATCAGTAGGCAGTTGGATAATTCGACTCTTGTTTGGAACATCCGATGTCTATGCTGCGTATCATAATCAGAAATGGAATTTTTCACCGAGTATGTGTTTTATAAGCATCTAGAGTTTCTCAGCATTGTATACCTGGAGCGAGAATCCCTGGAAGCATCAACCTTCACGAGCAAGGAGCCTTGCATCGAACAAACGGAATCAACTCGCCGTTCACTCTGGGATAAATGCTGCTACAGTCGAATTCCTAATAACCCATAGCCCTCGGTGGACGTCCAGGGTATGGGTTAGAGGGTGATATGGGTTACCAAGTATTCAAATTCCTGCACGAATCGCTTACATAATGACGAAAATCTGTCGTGTCCCTCCAAAAACCGGAGAAAAGTGCCCGGAACGTGGTCTTCGAACTGCTACAGTGCCTCAAGAGCGATCTTAACGGTGTCTGGATGCTTCAGACCACCCTTCCACTGCCACAAGGCTCGACTCTTCACCGTACGTAGGACAAATACAGTCCACCAAGCTGCCCTCAAAACCCATAGTTGGCTGGCGGATGCTCGCTCCAAACTATGGATTATGGGGTACTGCAATTGTATGGGTTCTGATTGGGAACGAGGTGCGTGGACGGCCAAAATGTATGGGTTTGAAGGAATTATGGGTTACCACAACTATGGGTTATGTGGAATTTGACTGTACTACAGTGCTAAGTTCAGTTTTTATTCAGTATGTATGGAAGTCGGCTCACAAAAAGACGGCAGTTGCAATGCACTGGCAGTGGAGAGAACTGTTGTGTAGTGGCGGTGGTTGGACTATATCATAGGCATGCTAAAACTCAACCAAGTGGTCTCACCGATTATCTGGCTCGACTACTTGTCAAAACTTCGCATTACAGAAACCAGGAGAAATTATACATGCGTATCAAGAAACTACAGACACATTGAACTCATTCGAAGATATCAAAATCGAGGCCCCAACCCTTACTCGGATTGAAACGCTTATACGGTTTGTGTGTCGTCGCGGCCGTTTCCAGCTTGTTGAAGAGTTCGTCGGGCAAAGCACGCACTACGACGCCGAACAGACAGATCGTCAGTCAACAAGGAAAGAGTAGCAATATGATACCGTAGAACCGAACCTTGGAAATTTTCAATGATGCGTGAGGGCGTAACGCTCTTCGGAAGTACATCGGTCTATATTTTTCATAATTGAGCAAATTGAGAAAAAGGCAACGGAAGGATGAATGTTCAACGAACCCCGCGCTGAATATGCCAAGATGTTACCACCTGTGCCGGAGTCATCCCAAGTTCTTCGCCAATCTCTTTAATTTCGGGGACTGTGAGGGTATCCTTCACTTTGCCTGTGCCGCCGAGGGGAGAGTATGCTTGCAGGAGGAGATCATGCTCTTTTGCCCACTGAGAGGCATGGCGTGTGGGTGACGGGTTTCGAAATTGATTACACATACCTTTAAAAGATCCGGTTGGGGAAACCAGTAGTTGATTTCAACCTACAGGCCCGGGTTGGCGTTAAGCTATCTGCAGATAACGATGATCGTGTCGACCTCAGCCCACCTGATTGACTGCAGGACGGATTTTGAGGGGGTTTGTAAAGAGGTTTTCCAATCTACACAACTGTCAGTAGACTGGGTTCCGGATAGATGTGCAACATACCTGCGGACATTGAAGCTGTACCCAGTAAATGTTAACGAAAATCAAAGGTAAAGGAAACAATATCATATCACGCACTTGCTAACGCCGATGTTCCGAATCTTACCCTTTGCAACCATCTCTTCGAGTTTTTGCCAGGTGGGATAAGGGTTTTCTGTAAGCTCTTTGTCATACGGCTGACCGTCCTTCCTCGCGAGCGGCCTACAAAACAGACAAGCTGAGTAGCGGTAGATGATACAAGTAAAACTCGGGGAATTGACCAGTGAATCAGATACAAGTCGAGGTATTCTGTGTCCAATTTGGTCAGAGTCTCGTCGAGAGCGGGCTCTACATCCTCGGGCGCGTGAAACGAGTTCCAAAGCTACTGAATATTAAACTGAGCTGTTGACTGCGTGAGTCACCTGCTTACCTTCGACGTTAGCCAGACTTGCTCCCGGGGTAAACCACTGCGTTGAACAGCTTTCCCAACCTCCGCTTCATTCTTGACACACTCAAATCAGCAAATGTAGAGAAAAAATAGATGACCTTACGCGATAAATCCATGCGCCGTCAATATGGCGGTATCCCGCTTGAAGAGCCACCTAGAACGACTCGGATGTGCAGCTTTGCAACACAAACAAGGTTTTCGCGTACAATGACCGCATTTCCCACTTCGTTCCTCTTTGCTTGCCATACACCTTGAAAAATTGACATTGATGAGGTTTAGAGTCTCGAGCGCATACCAAGAGCTACAGAAGGTATTTTATCGCCCGATGGCAGGGTAAAGTGGGTGGGAAGAGAGGACAAGTTGCGGTAACTTCGCAGACAATTCTGTTGGCTGGTCCGCACATGGCGTATACCCATAAGAAGCATTGATTTGAGATGGAAAAAGGAGATTGAAGGTTATCGAGTGCACAGAAGCTATACTCGTTAGCCACCTTCAAGGTTTCAAGTTGGTTCAGGTTGACAATCGTGTCACGCTGTCACGCCGTTACTCTCAGTCTTCTCGCCGCCACCGCGAACGTCGAGCTCGCTCGTTGCCCACCATGGATCGACTCGAGGCGCTCGGAACGTCGCTCTCGCAGATTACGATGTACGATATCAAGAGCATGTACAACCAGGTCCGCCCAATATCCTGTTACTCCTCAAAAAAGTTTGACCAATATCTATCCATTTGTAGGCGAAGAACGTCGTTCTAAACGTCAGCGAAATCGAGGCAAAAGTCAGAGAGGCTACCAACGACGACCCTTGGTGAGCCTCGTTCATCTAATGGCAAAGAACAGGGCGAGCGGGATGCCGAATTTCTTCTCTGGATTTTTTCGGAACGGAAGTATGTCGGGAAGCCAGCGAGGCTACGGAGTCTCCGTGCTCCCGCGCCATCGTCCGACCGGTGGAATGTGCAGCGTTGACTCGGAACCGTGGTCGGGGGTGCGCAGTTGCCTGTCGTACCCGCTCGGATCCGCAAACGAATTATAGCTGGCCCGTAGATGCAGTTGTGCATCCGTGGGACAGATATCGTTGAAAACCCTCTGCGCGACGGGCTCGAGTGCCTCAGGCTAACGTGGCTGGTTCAGCAATGGCTGAGTGTTTCGGGTTTGGGCACTGGCTATCCCCTTCTGCTGGCGACGGGATTACTGGCGTCATGTCTCCTTTTTTTGCTTCATGCCAATGCACTCATACTAACACATTCATACCAGGGGGGCAAGTTCGACCTTAATGCAAGATATCGCAAATCGGTACGCTACAACCCGTGCAATCGCTTCTCCTTTGTCTGACAGTTCCACAGGACTTTCAACTAGTTGGTCTCTCTCCTGCTTCGCGGTCTATCTGGCTCACGACAATACAGTCCTGACTTCAATGAAATCATGCCCAGTATCTACTCTCGTTTCATGGAAAAAGAAGCTCGTCAATGGCGGCAAATATATAAGGTGTGGGCTATCGTTCGTGACTGGCAAACCGCAGTGCTAACCCCGATGAAGGCTTTGCAACTACTCGAATATCTCATCAAAAACGGCTCTGAGCGCGTCGTAGATGATGCCCGCTCGCACATATCCACCATCAAAATGCTCCGCAACTTTCACTACATCGACGACAAGGGCAAGGACGAAGGAATAAACGGTATGAATCATTTTGACAGGTTGGTTCGGGCGATGATTTAATTACATGCAGTCCGCAATCGCTCTCGTGAACTGGTTGAGCTGCTTTCAGACGTGGACAAAATCCGCGGTGAGAGGCGGAAGGCGAAGGCCAACAAACACAAGTATGTTGGCACGGGTAACGACGGAGGCATGTCGTTTGCCAGCGACAGTGGCGGGCGATACGGAGGCTTCGGCAGCGAGAGTCTGAGTTACGGCGGCGGAGGTGGCGGAGGCGGCAGTGGCAGTGGCAGCGTCAGCGGTGCGTATTTTCCAACCACCAGCTAAACATTGACTGTTACTCACATCGCGCAGACTACTACAACTCGGGAGGAGGTAGCTCCAGCTACAGTGGTGGACGCGGCAGCTCTTCCGGATTCAGAGATGAGCGTCGTTCTGGCGGTGGATTTGATGAGTACAACGCGGGCGACGACGAGATCGACATGGGTAACGGAGGTCGGACCACATCACCCGTCAATACACGCCCCCCTCCGGTACGGAAAAGCACTGCTCCCCCGCCACCTCCCCCGCCTGCTCCGCCCGTCAATTTGTTTGACACCGACGACGATGACTTCGGTGCCTCGATCCCAGCCCCAGCTCCTCCCACCAACAAGAGCCTGCCGACCCCAGCGCATGCGCCTGCACCCGCCGCTACTCTTGGTGGTCTTCTCGACGGTACGTGCCCTGCATCGAGCATGCTTTTCTGTGCTGATATGCTCGTGTTTCCCCAGACGACGATTTCGATGATTTCCAGGCTGCACCCACTTCGCCTGCCGCTCCGGCTCCAGCTCCGTCTGCATTCGGGGGAATGGCTCCTGTGACAGCTGCGCCAGCGAAGCCATCCCTTCATAACCTGCTTCAAACCGCGTCCAGTCCTGCCCCCGCTGCGTCGTCTCCCTTCTCTCAGCAGCCTCCCCGCACGGGTATGGGCATGATGGGTGCCCCAATGCAGCCAGCCATGCAACCCGGTCATCGTGTTGGTGGGTCCATATCGTCGCCTCCGCTCCAGCCGCAGACCCCCAACTACACCGGCTTGGGCATGACGTCTATGGCGTCTCCACAAGCTGGTATGGGTATGGGTATGGGTATGGCCAAAACGGGTTCCCCTGCTCCTGCAGCGCCGAGCAAGCCTGCAGCGAGCTTCGACGATCTGTGGTCGATGTCTCTCGGCTCGAGTGCTCCTGCGAAACCCGCTACTCCTGGTGCCGGTACGGGAACGAAGAGTATTAAGGATTTGGAGAAGGAGAAGGCGATGGCGGGGTTGTGGGGGTCGGGTGGGCAGCAGCAGAAGCCTGCTACCATGGGGATGGGGATGGGTAGCGGCATGGGTATGGGAATGGGTGGAATGGGAGGAGCACAGACTTCGTCGTCGTCTTCGGGCTTTGACGATTTGCTCGGTTAAGCCTGAGAGTGGTATATATTCTCGTGTTTCTGCGTAATTTCAAGGTATTATCGGAGGGCTGGACCATCAAACTGAACGGCAGCGCGACTTTGTGCAGCTACGTTTTTGTCTTGAATTCAGTGTCGAAACTCAAAGATCAGCATCGGCAGCAGGACAACGGGATTCTGCATTATAATTTACTGTACACGAGATGCGAGACCGTCCTTGCGGAACTAGCGGGATCTAATTGCACTGCGGTAGCCGAAGACTCTGTTGCTGGCGCCGGACACCGCGACAAGTTTTCGGAAAGCGATACATTGACTATATCGATTGCGACACATGCCAGTCACGGGAGCTCTCCACGACTATCAAGTCGACGGGTCGACGGAGAGGTGCTGGATGTAATTGTTTCGTGAGCGCCGAAGGAGTGCGCGGTTGTTCAGTGTGAATAGCAGCGTGTTAGCGTACCTGATGGAGCGTAAGGCGGCGAGTTGGCACAGAGCAAAAAAAGATAACGCTTACACCCCGGGTACGGCAGCGGCCGGGATGTATGCATATAGGTTGGAGGGCTAGATCGTAGCTGTCAGCGTCGCACCGTAAATATGAGAAGGCCTGAAGCCGACCCACAGGAAGGACCATGAACAACAATTTTGAATTACATCATCATCGCCTCTTGACATGACCCTGGTTATTACATGAAGTTACCTCGAGGCCCAAAGTTTTTATAGCTCGACCCCGTACCCAGGTTGCTCTCACACTCCGTGTGCCGCCCCTCTACGAGTAGGCTTGCTTGGCACGAGTCTGACTACCTGAATCCGCTCCACTGTGCTTTAAGAGCGACGGCAGCTGTACAGGTATTCGTCTCCAGCACCAAGCGGATGATTTTGTTCGTAACGTTTCGAGTCGACTTGCTGACTGTGCCCGGGTTAATGAGCTAGATTGACGAGCAGTTGAGCATCCACGGGTTTGAGAGATGGAGAACGCACAAGGGCAGTCATGACGAGAGCAATGAGGATGTCAGCGGCTGTACCACAGACCAGCCAGATGTACAGGGTGATCTTGTGAGCACTGGTGTGCAATTTGACGAGGTCATGGTCAAACGAGCCGGAGCCATGGGAATCCTCAACGAAAGCGAGTGTGCCTGTCAGCCCTCCCGCCAATTGGCCCGAGGCCACCTGGTTTCCATGGAATGGGATGAGTCGCCGACTCGATATAACTACAAGGGAGGCACGTACCAAAGCAATCACTATGCAGATGGGCCATACTGAGGGACGGATGACCCTGATGCGGAAGCAGAAAAAGAAATGTAGGAGAGTTGCTATAAACGAGCCCATGATTGGAAGGTAGAACTTTGAGAATCGTTTTTGGGAGAATTTTGTCACATCGCCGAATGAAGTTGAGTACCAAAACACGATATCCGAGGCGTTGAGGCAAGCGTCAACCAAAATTGCCAAAAGAACAAAGCAGACTGCAGAGGATGGTGTTAGGCGGGCTTTGAAGACGGAATTCAATCCAACCTAGGCATTTGATAACGCGGGAGTCCTTCGGAAAGCAGACACCGTATATGTCTACGGAGAAGGTCAATGATGCATTTCGAAAGCCAATTTGAAAAAGAACGCCGACAAGCTTGTGTTATCAATACGCCGCAGAGAAAGAAATTTAGACAGGCGCCGATTATGAGGGGTATTGTGCTAGGAAAGCCGCTGAGACAAAGTAGACATTATTACCAACTTGGAACAACGTACATGGTTGTGACATCGAGCAAGGACATTCAGGTAAGAACAGAAAGTAGGCCAACAGAAGAGCTAGATCGCGACAAGGGGCTTCTTCAAGTTGTACTGCTAGTGTAGCGTTAGCGTTTAAGAGGTTATCAGACATAGATTGTGTCTTGCGGAATGAAGCAACAACTGAGACAAGATTCAGACGGGCCGCCGGTTTTCTATGTGCATCGCGCATTTTCGCAAAATCGGCAAGACCGTGAACCCGTGCACCGATTCGAAATATTCCAGAAAGCAGAAGCTCAGAGACAGCAGCTCGTAGCCTCAGGGACCAGGGTCGGAATAGACGGCCACTTCTCAAGTTCAGCTGCGAATGGCCGCAGCTGTCGTCTTCAGTCTTCACGCATTTTCCGAGTCCTGCTAATCCCCGGCATTCCAGAGATTTCCAATATCGAGCTCAAGTTGTATCAAGCAGATCGTGGTAGGTGGGCAAGGTGCAAAGCGTGACCCTCTGTGACCCTCTGTGACTGCGGCGTGCGCCCCCGATTTCGACCACCACGTACGAGCCACCAAAGATATTGTCGAGGAAGAGAGTAGAAAGGTCGCGTTGCGCGGGATAATTAGCTCTCGTACGCGTAAGCTCAAACTAATCTCAAGCAATACAACTAACCTGAGGCGGACAATAGTGCAATGCAGGCTGCAGACTCACCAGATGTTCTCTTCAGCCAACTAATGCAATTGCCGACTACAACATTCGAAACACAGGCTAAAACCCTCATCGCCGCCTCGGAAGCGAATATCGCGCGTATAGAGTCCCAAATTCGGGATTTGGAACGACTACGGGACCGGGAGCGCGGTGTCATTGCCCGACTACGAATGGCGATTGCGCCCGTTAACAAGCTACCTGCCGAGCTTCTTGTGGAAATTTTCAGTCTTGTATGCCGCTGGCATTGGTCGTCCTTTCATGATCGGAAAGCGCGCGTCAAAAACGTCCAAAGGCTGTCTCAAGTTTGCGCATATTGGAGACGTATCGTGCATACGACGCCCCGTCTCTTCAGAGAATCGCTGGTATTCAGGCTGCA
Source organism: Favolaschia claudopus (assembly GCA_037176885.1). Taxonomy (NCBI): domain Eukaryota; kingdom Fungi; phylum Basidiomycota; class Agaricomycetes; order Agaricales; family Mycenaceae; genus Favolaschia; species Favolaschia claudopus. Next base: position 557,919 of record JAWWNJ010000109.1, read on the forward strand.
GAAAACTCCTGATGCCGATTATCTGGCCGTCACGAAACAGTGGCTGGAAAGGTCTTCACCGTATTCCATCCCCATCCACCTGGAAAACTGGGGGGAAAAGTGGAGAAGTGTGGACGCTGGACCGTTGATGGACATAATGTCTGCTACGGCACACCGATGGCACTCTGCGACGTTCAGGCTTTCCTCGCTTGACGTCCTCCGTCGCATTCGTACGGTCTCCCTACCGTCTCTTCGGACTTTCGATCTGTCGAGTGGGGACAATAAGCATCACGAGCTAACGCGACCCCTCCTGACGGCGCCACACCTCAAGACCGTCACGCTGCGTACATGCAGAACCAGTAAATTTGTATTGCCATGGGCCCAGATCACCGTTCTCGACATCGACGACGACGATCCTCTCGAGTGTCTCAACGCCTTGGTTCAGTGTACCAGCGTAACCCACGCCACAATTGAGACACCCCCATGGAAGGAACCCCCCGATATGTCACAACGCCCCATGACTACGCTCTCGCGACTGGAAGAGCTCACGATCGATTTCGAGTACCATAACATGCGGGGAGACTTGACAGGCCCATTCTTCGCTCATCTCTCCCTACCCGCCTTGAAGAAGCTCAAGATTACCATGGATATGGGTGACCTTTGGTCTTCTGTAGACTTTTCGGGATTCCAGCGCCGCTCTCCCAATATAGATCACCTAACATTCGTAGGCTGTGAGCTGGATCCCAACGACCTTCTGGCCGTCCTTCAGAATGCCCCTTCCCTCGTAGATCTCGATATGGAGCTCTGCCGATTCTGTTTGGATGACTCGATTATCCTCGGGCTCCAATACGTCCCGACACAAACCCCGATTTTGGCTCACAAGTTACAAACACTTTCTATGTCCTATGCAGGGAGTAGTTTCGGCGAAGACGACTTGGACGCCATGATACAATCGCGGTGGTGGACGGACGAGCAGCTCCTTACCCTTCCTTCTCCTCCTCCAGTCTCCCGCTGGTCGTGCATCTATATCCATTGTTCCGATGATGGCCCGAGTAAAAGCTTTAGTCCTCATATCCTTGCGAAATTGGAGCTTTATAAAGCTCAAGGCTTGAATGTAGATGTTTGCGGATATGAATTTGAAGAATAGTGGGTATTCTTCGCGTGTCCTAAACTCCTAATTTGCTAATGCATCTACTGTATAGGATATAATTTTTTCGTATCGTTCGCTGGTTACTTGAATCGTACAGCCCCCCTTCGCCGCGATGCTGTTTCGTCATCAAGCTCCGAAACATCGCTTTCGTTGCCCTTCTGCCTGGTGACGCAGAATCGATCAGCACACACCGGTTCCCCCACTATATCAGCCACATTGCATATTTCAATCGGAAGTTCGGGCGGAGAGAACGGAAAGCGCCCCAGGTCTCGACCGTTCCGTCCCGACGTGCGCGGTCATAGCTACAGCGACAGAGATGCTCAGTTTGCCTGTGCAGAGATTGTGGTGTCGGGGTCGCGGGCTCGTCTCGTCCCCAGGGTGCATCAGCCCCCGAATCCTGTCTCCATACCACCGCACGCCAGCATCCTCGGCGCTGTTGTACGCATCTATGGAATCTGCCGCCCGAGCTGCTGGTCGAGATTTTCTCTATGTACCAGGCGGCAACCACGACAGACCTTGGCTCCTTGAATCAAAGAAATCCGACGCTTGACGCAACGTGTTGCGCATATCACTCCCCAGTTATCCGACCAATTCCGCCCCTCCTCTCCGAAGAAAGACCCCCACTGCTGACTATGTGGATGTCACGAAACAAGGCCAGACGCGCGGAAGCACTCGCTTCCGCTACTCTTTGCATCGTCCCGGGGTTAGCATACAACAATGGAACCTTCAATCCGATATTCGAGGCCAACACGAACGGCCAGAGTACAATCCGGAGTAGAGAACTGGGAAACCGAAAGCCCAAGTGCTCGGGGTATGCCTAGGTTCTGGCGATCGTTTTCTTGACAGAGTCGCGAGCGCCTGACAAAAAAAAAACGGATGCTCTGCATCGGAGAAGAGGACATTTAATTAGATCTCTTCTCCCCGGGCCGCTCCTCAGAGTTTGTTACCCACAGCGCCGTCTCCATAGTACTGTAATCCTCTAGCACCCTTCGTATTTTGCGTATCTCTACGTTCTTCACCTTAGAATTGTAGGCAAATGCCAAATCGTACAGATTTATTTTAGCGGCCAGTGGCTGTGTGACGGCATAGGCTTTGCTTCTTACTTTCTTCATCCTCCGCCTTCTGAGCTTCTACCAGTCAGTACGGACTCACTTTGAGACTACTTATCGCGAACGCGCACCACAAGTACATATCTCGGCGTAACGCGACTTATTCGTCGACGACGCCGGTGGCTGGCATTGTGGCACAAAATGCAGACCGGACAGGCACTGGACTTCGCAGCTCTCTACACGCAGCTACCAAGCGCGGGGGCCTTTGAAGCTCATGCAAAAGCCCTCATTGACGCTGCAGAAGCCAATATCATGCGTATAGAGTCTCAAATTCGGGATTTAGAGCGCTTGCGCGACAGAGAGCGCGGCATCGTTGCCCAACTACGGATGGCAATCGCGCCAATTAAGAAGCTTCCCGCCGAGCTTCTTGTTGAAATTTTTCTCCTCGTACGCGACAGCTACCCCCATCATTTCGAAAAAAATCGTATCCGTAAAACACAAGAGTTATCGCATGTCTGTGCGTTTTGGAGAAGTGTCGCACTTACTACTCCCCAACTCTGGACAGACAGACTTTGCAATACGCCAAAGAAGACGCCGACATCGAGCAGCCTTGCTGGTATACAAAAGTGGCTTGATAGGTCTGCCCCTTTCCACATTCCCGTGTACTTGTAGATCGGACAGCTTTGCTGGGAAACTGTCGACGCACAATCGTTGGTGGACACGTTGGCGACTGTAGCAGGACGCTGGAAAGCGGCGGATTTCACCGTTTTCTCGCTTGATGTGCTTTCCGCTATTCCTGTCGGTTCTTTGCAATCCCTTGAAGAATTAGACTTGTGCAGTCCAGACAAGGCAAATCATTCAAAGGTACCAGCATTCCTGACCGCGGGACACCTTCATAGCCTATGCCTTGACACTCACTGCACCAGCAAGTTCTTACTGCCGTGGTCCCAACTCTCCTCCATCACGATAACGGATCCAGACCCCATGGAATGTCTGGAAGTTCTCGTTCGATGTGCCACCCTCGAAAACGCTGTATTTTGTACCGAGCTATGGAAGCATCCTCCTGATATGTCTCAGCGGTCGATAACCACCCTCGACCGGCTCTCATTCCTCTCTGTCGAGTTTGAGGCTCAAGGCATCTACGCACCTTTCATCACTCACCTTGCCCTGCCTTCCTTGACCACGCTGGAACTCGTCTCTTCGCAGTTCCCTTGGCCATCTACCGAGTTCTCTCAATTTCTCCTTAGATGTCCCAATATCGAGTGTTTGAGCATCACAAGATCAATCCTGGACCCCAACGATTTGTTGGCTGTACTTCGTCATGCCCCTTCGCTCGTCACTCTTGAGCTGTATGCCTACATGGAGTGCATCGATGATTCTATCTTCGTTGCTCTCCAGTATTCGCTGTCGGATACCATACATATCGCCCCAAAACTACAGTGCCTCCGCTGGACGCGCACAGGGAACAATTTTAGCGAAGAGGCTCTAGATGCGATGATCCAGTCCCGATGGTGGACGGACGCGCAGATGCCAGGTCTCACGCCCCTTCCGCAAGTTTCCAGGTGGTCGTCGATCAATATACAATGTGGAGACGAAGATGAGCTTGACAACGAATTCAGTCCCTGGTTTGCAGGCAAGTTAGAGGAATATCGATCCCAAGGTTTAGACGTCCAGGTGCATGGATATTCAGGATCACAGTAGAAGGTATTCCCGCGTTTCTTTCTCGGTTTTTGTCGCTCATGCAGCTCTGACAGTGCATGAGTATGTATCAGCGATTGACCGTAATTTTGGAAGGATCGCTTGCGTCGCCGTTCGACTCGTATCAGCGGTCCGAGAATCTGTAGACTGTCCTAGAAAAAATCCACTGTCTATATAGCGAGAGTATAGAAGGCTAAGACAGGTAGCATCTGTCATCCGTCCGCAAAGTAGTTGTAAATTCTGAGTCGTATGTGTGACCCTCAGTGTGTGACGCCAATTTTGACCCTTTTCTCCTACTCTCGTCTTCATCAATCTCAACCGATTCTGTCGCGTCTGCGCATCGTGTTTCGTGTGTCAACATGTTGGGAGCCTCATCGGCACCGGAAACCATGCAAACCTCAGACTCCAAAACTCTCCTCGCCCACCTAGCGCAGTTGCCTACCGAGACGTTTGAGGTACACGCTAGACTCCTCATCGAAGCGGGAGAAGCGAAAATCATGGGCATAGAGTCGCAGATTAGGGATCTGGAGCGTCAGCGTGAGCACGAGCGCAGTATCATTGCCAGGTTAAGGAAAGCAATTGCGCCAGTCAAGAAGCTCCCTCCTGAGCTTCTTGCCGAAGTTTTCCTCGCCGTGCGCGACAGCTATCGCAAGGATAACGGGCGGGAACGAATCCGCAAAATCCAAGCATTATCGCAAATCTGTTCATATTGGAGACGTGTTGCCCTCACTACTCCTCGATTATATACGGGAATTCTTGCCAATACGCTCAGGACGACCCCCAGTGCGGACCATCTTGCTAGCACTAAGCAGTGGCTGGATAGATCTGCGCCTTTTCCTATCCCTATCCACTTGCGCGTCTTCAAGAAGCACCTGAAGAGTGTGGACGCAGAGCAGCTAATGGACGTATTACTCATGGCGGTAGAACGATGGAAAAGTGCAGTCTTCAAGTTCGACTCGCTCGACCTGCTCTTCCGTATTCCTGACGACTCATTGAAGTCTCTCGAACAACTGCAGTTGCGAAGCACAGACACCGATCATCATTCGGAGCTGTCCGTCTTCTTGACGGCGAAAAAACTCCACCGAATCTGCCTCAATACCCAATGCAGTAGTAAACTTTTGCTACCGTGGTCCCAGCTGTCGTCCCTCAATATAACGGACCCAGACCCCATGGAATGTCTGAACGCTCTTGTTCAATGTACCGCTCTTGAAACTGCATCTTTCTGCACCAGATTGTGCGGGTATCTTCCTAACTCGCGATCGTCTTTAATCTGCCTCGAGAGGCTCAAGTCCCTGACAATTGACTTCAAGACCATGGGAGAAGAGGATGGCGGAGACGAGGATGACGAGGATGAGGAACCAGACGACTACTACTTTATACCATTCATCGCCCCCTTGGATTTACCCGCTTTAAAAACATTCCACTTGTCTCCTTCGGATGCGCCATGGGACGCTGAAGAATTCACTGAGTTCCAGCTCAGATGCCCCAATCTCGAGCGCCTGACAATCGTAAACGCAGATCTTGACTCCGACGATCTATTGGATATCCTTCGGCATGCCCCTTCGCTCGTGAAATTGGAGCTGGATGCGTGCATGTATTGCATCGACGAATCTATCTTTCTCGCCCTCCGGTATACGCCGACACGAGCGATGAACGTCGCCCCCAAACTTAGATATATCGACTGGACCTACACGGATAGCAGCTTCAATGAAGAGACGTTGGACCGTATGATTCAGTCGCGATGGTGGACAGATGATCCGCCCTTGGCTCCTCAAGTTTCCCGCTGGTCGTCGATCTATATTCAGTGCAACGACGAGGGCTTATACGAGGAGGATAGTCATTTCAGCCCATGGTTTGCGAAGAAGTTGGAGACATATAGAGAGCAGGGTTTGAATGTCAGTATTACTGGCTATGATCATTAAAGGTATCGCTGCTTTCACTGTCGTAACTCTTTGTTGCTCATACAACTCCCATAGTATAATAAACCCCAGTCAATCTGACGATACGCATGAACGGCTCAAGGATAGAGACACACTCGAAGCCTAACTTCGTCATTTCCCTCGTCTCGACCTCGCCTTCTTCCGCCTATCGCCTACCGCATCGCTCACCCATTCGCTTCCCCCAATTCTGCCTCTCCCTTGAGCGCCCACACGCTCCCTTTCCTCCCCGCCGACGGTTCTCAGTCATGCGCTCAAACTCTACTCTCCACGTACAGCTGCACAACGATACCTTTCCTCTCCAGCGCGGATATTCAGATTTTAGCGACGCATCCCGTTCGTACCCTTGTCCCAGCGCTTCCCTTTCCTCCAGAAGAATAACGGTATCAGGTTGTATCTCAGTTGACGCGTTTGAGGGAGGCTGCGAGAGATTTGAGTACTAGTGCGTAGGTGATGAGCAGGTGATGACAATGGGACGTGGACCATGAGTTTGAAAGAGCGATGTATAGAGTATTAGGCACTATACAGGGTGGTGATCATATATGCATAGACCTATAACATCAAGTATAGTACGAACGTTGTATCAAGTCCGCATCGTTCAATCTGGGAAAGCCGTCAGCAGTTGCAATGTAAACGATGTATACAGACGTACGGAACACGACTGTCGATAAGATTGGATGCCCGGGAACCAATGTAGCTCATCCCACTCTAGACTCCCGCAACGCTGACACGACGGAACTCGGGATCGTCTTGTCATCCGAGGCATCCATACCGTCTCGAATGACCACCAACGTGAATTGCGACGAGCCGAGAGCGCGCGGAGGACGACAATGTGTGGGTATGACTGCATCAAGGCAGAGTGCAGGAAGCCGGCAATGACGAGGATGGCGAGTTTGGGGAGGATGGAGAGGTCGGTGAGGGGAGTATAGACGAAAAACTGTGTGCTGAAAGTGAACGGGCTTGGCTAGAGCGGGGAGCCTGAAAGGCGGTCCACGCGGAAGGGGTAGAAAGCCCTGGCCGAGGAACAGCTGACGCAGGTGTGAGGAGGAGGAGCGGTGGAGCGAGTCGAAGAGCTTCTGGGAGTTGGTGCGGAGGCGGGATAGGTTGAGACTGCCAAGACCAGCAAGTGTCAAACGGCTGAGGACCGGCCATAGATTGACTATGTTTGCCCCGATCCAGGGTCCTAGATCAGGGTTATTCGAAATGTATGTCGACACAAGCACCACCGGTATATTGTCCAGTCAGCCCAGCGAGGTGGGGTGCTCGATGAAGAGTTCGGACTGCGTGGTCAGGACCAAGCGTGAGTTCCCTGAACTGCTGCTGGTCCGTGTTATTCTGCAGGAGAGAATCAGAGAGTGGCAGTGAGTTGGGCTCTCCTTCGAAGACACGGCGAAGGATTGCATTTGGTAGGTCGCAGGCTTATATATGATGAGCGTGGCAATGTATCCGCTATCAGTTGAGAGGTTCAACGGCCTCAAGGCTGAAGCACGGTCAAGTCGCCTGTCTTGTCTTGTTCGTATGTACATAGTCGCCCAGGGAGACAGGGCGATTTCCCATCATTTCTTGCGGATTGTGGAGGAGAGAACTGCCAGTATATTGTGGGAGTTCGTGGTTGAATGGAAGGAGTAGGAAGACACAGAGAGAAGATTTCGAAAGGAAGCTGAGACATTGGATCGAAAGAATTGACGCCTCTGTTGTACGCTGAGAAGTTCAGACGCTCCGCAGAGTCCACTGGTTGTGCTACGGTATGCCGGCCGGTTGCAACACGGTCGCAAGCGTAAAAAGTCACTATCCATTGTATCCACGATGAGATGGACGCAATTCACGAAGCAAAGCCAGGTCGGAGCCAACTAGCACCTAAGACTAACTAACAGATGAGCGGTGACGATGGACAACGGCAAGAGAGCTGAGCGCGGAGCTTGAGATGGCGGGAGAAGCCAAGAGACAAATCGTTTCCCACCTTGCTTGTGCTCTCCCTCTTCCACGTCCTCATTTGGAGCCGCCTTCCTCAGGCCGCACTGGGCATCTGGCGTTCTTGATTTCCAATCCTTTTACTGCGATCACCTACCGGTCAGTAGTAGCACTAGGAGAAACCGGTTTCGAAGGCTATCTCAGCGGACTGGAATCTTGAATTTTCTTGAAGACTTCGACAACGCACCAGTCTTGATCTTGTCTTGCTCTCTCGAAACTCTAGACGCAGGCAGGAGATTGGGAATTCTGCTCAACTGTTGGCTGAAATCGACTCGCAATGAGCAAACGATTCAATCTGGTGTCTGAGCTTCCTTTCGAAATCTCGTCCGAAATCTTTTCCCTGTGTCTACCCACTTTTTCTAGTGAATTCCGAGCTCCAACAATATTCTGTCAATTTCCTCCTCCGATCCCGTCGCCAGCACGCGACCAAGCCCCATTACTCTTCCTGAATATCTGTAAAGCGTGGTCCGAGATTGCGCTGTCATCCCCGGGACTATGGACCGACATTCAAAACTTCAACACTTCCGACCTGCGTGGTCTGGAGAGGTGGCTTGACCGCGCCGCAGGCCGGCCACTCAGTCTCTCAACTCGCAGTGGAGGCATCGCCAGCCTCATCCTGCTAAAGGTTACGTCGTACCAGGTGCATTACTTAGAGCTATATGTCGAGCACCAGGATTCCCTTCGCTTTCTCTTTGAAGGGGAGCCAGAGTCGCTGCCGACTCTCAGGTCTCTCACAGTTGGACAGTCATCTAGCAGTAGCAGGCCCAAATTCTCCCTTCATCCTGACGACATAATCCGACTCTTGCATCGAGCACCGAATCTCACCGAGCTGACCGTCGACAACGTGCCGGTGACGGTGCCTGTGTTCGCCCACCCTCGGCAAATTGCAGCCCCTCCTCCGGTATCGTCAAACCTAGAATACCTCAATCTAGGAAAATACCGCCAATTCACGACCGGACTTGGCGCAGTCCACGACTCGGTCCTCAGCTGCTTGACGCTTCCTAGTCTTCGAAGTCTCAACATATCCCGCCTCCCTACCAACACACACATACTCTTCGACTTCATGCGCCGTTCCTCCCCTCAGCTGCGTCAGCTATGTCTAGCCCAAGGCCCCCTGCCGCTCTACACTGGCGAACACCTACTCAGGCTCCCCGCCCTAGCCACGCTCGTCCACCTCGAGCTCCACCGCGACGCATCCTTCATCTACCCCCTCCTCACCGACCTCTCCGTCCTCCCTACCCTCACCACCCTCGTCGTCGTCGACTGCCTCCACTTCACCTCGATGCACTCGTACCCATACACCGCCGTCATGCGCGCGCTCTCCGCGCGTCGCGATACATGTTTGCGGTCGTTTGAGATGATATGGAGGCGCCCGGACGTCTCTGATACGAAGGCGATTCCGGATTCCGTCGTTTCAGCGTTCCGGGAGTTGGCTGCGGAAAGTGGGATGAGGATATATATTGGTCCTCGGGCGTTTAATCTCATTGACACTGCTGTCCTGTACGTCCGTCTTCATGGTCCGAATGAAAAGTGCTGACGACTTTCCCCAGGCATGACGATCCAGGCTCAGTATAGTGGGACCTACATTATGCATCTTCACATCATATCCAAAGCAAATATATATGTATATATTCATAGGCTCTTCTGGAATTCACGATCAGCGCTCCGCCCATGCATGTACCGAGTCGGTCCTCACATTCGTCTCAGCTACAGGTGCGAGTAGTAATAACTTGCATCAGTTGTTGAAGCTAGAACCTAAGCATTGAAAGGTAAAGGGACCCTTAGGAAGGCTACATGATATGCGTCTGTACAGGCGTTGAGATTTCGTTCGATTCGAGACATGGCAGAAAGGAACATACAGATTTAGAGCAACAGGGTTCCGCACAGGGAGAAATCGAGTACCACCAGGAGTGCAGAGTCGTACTGGCAAGAAAGGAATGAGTTGAGAAAACGTAGTATAGAAATGCTCGACACACATCACCAATTTGACAATATCTTGGGCAGACGAAGAATAATATCAGATACACCATGTTTCGCGCGACACGCCTTCGAAAGTCGAAAGTTTGAATGCGAAACTTGGAAAACGGGAGCGCCGTCTCCACTGGTTGGCCGGTACCTGAAAGACACCCAGTCAATGGCTCCGCTTCTCGAGTTCATTCTTCGTTGCGTGGGCTCCCGTCATTTATGTCGCGCACTGCGTGCAGATACATCCTATAGTGCATTAGGTACAGCGGCAGACAACTTACATGCTACAAAATTCAGAAAATACATACAAATCATGTCTCAGAAGATTCGTCCACCTCTAGTGACTCTCCTTCATCCTCCTCTGAACCATCTTCATCATCGTCATCGTTCTCGTCCAAATCTTCCATATCAGCGTCCAGATCCTGCGCCGAGTTCTCCCCGACGTCCTCTCCCACGGAAGGCGGCCCGTTAGACGGTGCAGTATCCGTCTCGTCGTCGTCGTCATCGTCCTCTTCCTAGTCATCGTTGACACAATTAGAGCTGCAACGAACTGGCTTTCTCGGCGACTCACATCGTTTTTCTCTTCCTGCTGCGTCAGATTTCGTCCCATAGGAACTATAGTGCCGAATCCACGATTCCGGATGAAAGTGTTCTATGTGGCAAAGAAAAAACAATAGAGCGTAAGAGAACACATTCAGGTATGACTCCGCGCTTCAGCTCGCTGACCATATCCTCGAGCTCGTTCTCTTCGTCACTGAGATCGTCCATCTCTCTCGATAGATTTCGAGAGGCATTGAGCCGTCCGTATGTTTTGCCTTGAAGAGGGAGGGGAGCAGGTAGAATACCGGGCGCTCTGGGAAGCAGTCTCGGAAAGTGGAGAGGACGAGGAAGGACGGTTGCTGTAGCCACCGACATGGTATTGGTTAAGCGCAAACGCGCGCTGTCACAGTCCCGTGCCGTGTGACAGTGGCCATTTACCTTTTAAATCCTGATTCACCCTTCGAGTTCGACGCGAGAACAAAACCTTGTGAATTCCCTATAAGTAAGCTACGATACTAGTTTCCATAAAATCCTATAAAATCCCGAGATGACCCATGCTCCGAGTCGTATATTTTTTCCACACGGTTCTACAACAATCCGATGCATGAACGATGATCTTCCATTTCAGCTGAGTCGATGCTGGCTACACCGCGCCCTCTGTTTCTTCAGGAACGACGGTTTGTCTCAGCGGGGCCGCACTGGCGATCATGATACTCCGTTGGCCTGATTTCATCGGCGGCTGTTGCTCTCGAGCGCGGAGAATGATTGCACGGTTATTGAGTGTAACGAGGAGCGTGTTCGCGTACCTGAAATGCAAAGCCCTTGAGCAAGCAAGCAAAAAAAAATTGAGAGAGGAGAGCGAAAACCTACAATCCTATCAAGGCAATGACCGGAAGGTACACATACACGTTCGTGGGCTGCATCATCAATGTCAGTATCCTGTCATAGTAGACAACAAAAGACCTGACAGGAAGCACAAAATACAGAACGACACAAATGATGGCAGCAGCAGCTGTACACGAGTTGGTCTCCAACACCAGGCGTACGATCTTGTTCGTAAGACTTTGGGTGGATGCATTGGCTGTTGCGTTTGAAAGCTGCGGCGAGCAAATTAGCATGTACTCTGAGAACAACAAGAAGAGTCGAAGACATACGAGGACCGTCATCGTAATCGCTATAAGAATGTCGGCGGTAGCACCACCGACAATCCACATGGGTATCAAAATGACACGAATGTGTTGGTGAATTTTGGGAGCGGTGGTGCCAGGAAGCGAGCTATCGGGCTGGTTATCCTCGATAAAAGCCAGTGTCCCAGACATAACCCCTGCGACCAATTGAGTCAAAGAGATCTAGGATTTTCGAAGCAGGGTAAAGTAAATAGCTGGCGCCACAACGACTCGAAATTCGAGCACGAACCAGAGCAATGAGCAGGGAAATGGGCCACGCAGCCTTGCGAATGACGGTGATGCGGAACGCGAAAAAAATCTGTACACATGCCGCCAGCGCGACGGTCAAGATCGGAATGTAAAATTTCGAGAATCGTCTTTGGATAAAGTGCAGTGGATTGCCGAACGAGGTTGCGAACCAAAAGACGAGGTCTGAGGCATTGAGACAAGCGTATACTATCATCGTGAGCATAACAAAGCACACTGTGACGGGGGAATTAGATGGGGCTCTTCCTTTCATGATAACATTGAATGCGCGATTTGACCTAAGCATTTGAAGATGAGAGGATCCTTTGGGAAAGAGATGTAGTATACATCTGTAGAATGCATGATAGTGAGTTGGTGACGAAGTTTACGGAAAGGAGAAACATACAGGTTTGTACGAGCAAAGTGCCGCAGAGGAGGAAATCGAAAAGTGAACCGAGTAGGATGGGAGTGGTGCTGCAGACAATGGATGTCAGGGAAATTCGAGGATGCGAGCTTTCTGCAGCGTACATGTTCTCAATTTTGAAGGACGACATAGTGGGGAGACAGAGGGAGCTGTGATGGTGTGAGCTATGTCTTGCGGAACATTGAGCAAGTCTCAGACAACGCAGGCAAGATAGCGGGGCTCCATATCTCGCGTCTTCTCAGACTCTTAGAATTTCCTGTCTCAGAGCAAAGGAAAACACATCACCGCCGGGCGGGGTAGCAAGATACAATTGCAGCCCAGCTGGCGAGGAACGAACTGCAAAGCGTCTGTCTTAGCGGCACTACAGCCTGGCTGGAGTCATGAGGGCTTGAAGTGGCAAGTTCAGGAATCAGCAAGGAATCAGTGAAGTCCGATTCATGATTCCAACTTGAGGAACTTGAGGATCGGTCTATGCACCAGCATTGCTACGGTAAAGTGTCCGTAGTTTCTGACCGCATATTGAATGAATGAGCTTCGAAGAGGGAGCAACGTTGAGGTAGTCGTCGAGTTAAGGCAAGGTTAGGGTTAGATACAATAGTCACGAAACTTCCCAGAATGGGAAAAAACATGCCAAATCTTCTGTTCGGCAAAAGCCGCCCATCCATATCTGGCAATTTTGCAGCGATTTGCAGGTTTCCTCGTAATACTGCACGACTCACTCATATCGTCAGCTTCAGCCGAGTGACGAGTCGACGCGGCGCTGAATGTTGAAAACGGAATGAACACGGAAACAACGACGACTGGAGGGATGATAAAAGTCAGTAGAGGCTTCACTGTGCTGGCATACAACTTTCCCGGTGTCCTCGAGCTTCAATAATGGCTCAATCCGATTTTTCTTTCTCTACAACTGCGGAAGAAGTGGCTGTCGCATTCGCAGACCAAATTCAAGGCAAGAACGGTAGGTAAAGCATCAAAAAGAGAGATTTCTCGAACCCAAATTTTCTCAGTCCTGATCACTGGCACGTCGGTCGGAGGCATCGGTTTTGAAACGGCTCGAGTTGTGGCCCTCAACTCTGCCAATACGATCATCATAACTGGCCACAATGCGGAAAGGTCCAAGCTGTTCATTAGAATTTATCGCCCAAACTCAAGGAACAAAACAGATTAAAAATCACCGAAGACGCTATCAAGAAGGAGATTCCTTCCGCCAATATTCATCCCCTCGTTCTCAATCTGTCTTCACTTGCTGCGGTCCGCAAGGCTGCAGCAGAGGTGAACGCCCTTCCAGGACCCTTGCACGCAAGTGAAATTGTTGTCTTTCGAAGGTTTTATTCTCATCCACAGCAGGTATTGATCCACAACGCAGCCGCCCCAGTCGAGGCGTTCAAGCTCACTGTCGACGGCCTCGAAAATCAAGCCGCCACCAATCACATTGGCCCATTTCTATTGACAAAACTTCTGGCTCCGAAGCTCCTCGCCGCTCGGACGGCAGACTACACCCCTCGAGTTGTTTTCGTCTCGGCCGCTGGCCACGCGTACTGCACTGACGGCGTGAACCTTGATACTCTCGAGACTCCCAAATCAGAAGGTTTTGACCCAATGAACGCGTATTGCCAAACGAAGGCTTCGAATGTCATGACCGCTATCGAGTTGTCCAAGCGTTCTAAAGGGCAAATCAACGCGTACAGTTTGCATCCAGGGGGTGAGTTGTTGTCATTGAAAATGGCAAAGCACTCAATAGCATTGACTTCGTTCAGTGATCAACACGAATTTAATGCATAAAGGTGTCGTGCCGGAAGGCTTGAAGCAGAGTGGTACGCCGCAGGGTAGAAATCTCCTCAATTTATGACTTACGGGCCCATGAACTTAGCCCTCTTTGATGCGGACGAGAAACCCCATGACAATGATACTTTCCGCTGGAAAACGATCCCTCAAGGAGCCGCAACGTGAGCGGTACTACTTTGTAGAGAGACATCCGAGATTCATCAGTAATTCCCGCAGCACGGTTACAGCAGCTTTCGATCCCCGTCTCAATGGTAAGTGAGGCAAGGATGCTGCGTAGATATATATACTGCTGACTCTGATAAAATTTGCAGACAAGCCCGGTGCATATCTCGATAACTCGGCTGTTGCAAATGAAACTATTGCCCCGCATGCTTCAGACCCTGTGAGTTCAGAACAATATTTGTCTTCGACTAACGCGACACTGAAAATCGCGAAAGGCAAGCACAGAAAAGCTGTGGAGCGTCACAGAAAAGATAATCGGGGAGACATTTACCTTCTAATCATGTCCCCAATTTTAGAGAAATAAATCGAACCTTGGAAACTTGAAGATCCCACACATTTCCTCATTTCTTGTTTAGAAACAGAACACGATAGAAGACGACACACCAAATCACGAGTCGACAGGCGGGGCCTACGTCTGAATTGGCCTTGCGGCCGTCAGTGAGTGGTATATTAATGGGGTGTATCGGAATTGGCAAGTTCAAAGAGTTGAACCACGCAGCGGAAGAATTGGAGAACAATATATTCGAGATAATCTGATGACATTGTGTGCGGCCGCTGTAGCTCTTGGAGTGAGTTGGTTTTAGTCCACTTCACCGAAAGTCTATACGACAACTGAAGAAGTATTATCAATAGCTTGAAGCGGCCGCCATGAACAAGAATACCTTTGTATTTCGATTCCACCACTTGCATGTCCCACCTTTCGCAAACGAAGGCAAACGAAGATTCTCAGAGCATCCTAACGGCCGCAACCAACAATGGAGTGCCCCTTATTTCGCCAAATATCTATCCGTTGATTTCGCAGTGCTAGAGATATAAATTGTTCTACGACGGGCTGTTTGGTCTTCAAGCTCACATCTCCTCTGAGTCCAGCGCTTGAACAGACATGGTCAATTTCCTCCACAACCTCACCGCTCTCGCCGGGGCAGCCACGGTGGTCAACATTGTCGATTTCAAGGAGCGGGTCATCAACCTCGCCGGCAACAATGGGACGGTTGGTACACCCATCATCGGCTACCCCAACACTCCTGGCGCTGGGAACCAGAATGCAAGTGGCTCCTAATTTCGAATGCAAAGATATTGATGTTTCTCATTATCAGTGGGTCATCACCCCTCAAGGTAGCGGTAGTACATTCACTATCCAGAGTTTCTCCCAGCCCGCGCTCTTCGTGTCCTACGACGCGACGTTCGCCGGAGGTGGGGTCACTTGGCACCTCCAGGCCACAGGGTCCACCTCAAACCCGGTTGTCTTCAAGATGCAGACCGTCAATAGCGGGCCTGCAGTCAAGTAAGACGAGCATCAAATTGTTTCTCACTGAAGCAACTCTCACGACTCACCATATCAGTATAATCGACACGGCCACCGGACTCGCCTTGACTTCGTGGGTCAACGCAGACGCAACCTACAGTGACCTCAGCACTCCGGTTTGTTGTCTAACTTCGATTAGCCCGGACAGTAACACAATGATAATCATTATACATCAACAGGTAACTCTGGAGCCTCTCAACTCGCCCGCAGCGTCCATGCAGAGCTACACCATCACAGGAAGTGAGTTGTTACACTATGTTCTCAATTCAACACTCGACTGACGCGCGATTGTTCAAGTTTGAAGTTGTGGCAGATTGACAGTACGACAAATCAAAGATACGGGGGGTTTTTTTCTCTGCAAAAGTTTCGATATTGTGTCTTGTTGTTCCAAATATACAAGTCGGTGAACAGCGGTATAGCAGTTTGATATTATGTTGTTTGAGCCCGATCGTTCTACAGCATCTACTCTATCATCTGAGAGGGCTAAAGGTGTTCCTGAATCTCGCATTTGTGTAAGACCGTTCGCGTCCAGATTTCTGCCAATAGGAATCGTACCTCAAATTTACGGTGTTGGCGATCTGGTATCCAAACCTATGATGGTTCCGGAAACCTCGTAATGACGTTCACTGCGGGCAATGATTGCGCGATTGTTGAGTGTCGCTAGGAGCGTGTTGGCAAAGCTGAGAAAACGAGCGTCATCAGCGACGGCTGTTATCAGCGGGAGGCACCACATACGATCCTGTCAGGCAGCAACTGGGGATATAAAGATAGAGGTTGGTCGGCTGGATTGAAAATTTTAGCAGGAAGGATTACGGCGGATCAGAGATGAGGTTCACAGGAAGTACGGCGAACATAGTTGTGCCAGCGAGATTGAGCGCAGTTGTGAACAAATTTGTTTCAATCACTAGGAAGATAATCCTATTCCTTACGCTTTGAGTCGACTTGTTGTTCAGTCGGTTCGAAAGCTACGAGGATATCTCAGCGTTCGGTGAAGCATAGGTAGATAAATACACACGAGAATGACCATCATGATCACGATGAGAATGTCTGCAGCCACACCGGAAAACCCCCAGATGTATATGTTAATTGCGTGTGCCTCGGCATGAAGATCTGGGACGACGGCGTCGCGACGGGCCCTATTCTCCTCGATGAAAGCGAATGCCGACGATGCCGTGGCTCCCACAAACTGGGTTAATGCAAACTGATTTGCGAGAAACAAAATAACTCGTTATTCGCTATCTGACTTCGCTGAAGCAGACTACATACCATGGCAATGACGAGAGAAATGGGCCATGCAGCGCGGCGGATGATAACGATGCGATAACAAAAGCAGAGTTGCACGATGAAGGCAACCATTGTGCTCAAAACCGGAAGGTAGAATTTCGAGAATCGCGTTTGGGAAAAGATCAGAGCATCACCGAATGAAGTCGCGAACCAGAAAACGATGTCTGAAGCGTTGAGGCATGCGTCTACTATCGCCACAAGCAGTACGAAGCACACTGTAAACGATGGGATAAGATACGGGGGATTCAAGGCGGTCTGCTGTCCTACCCAAGTATCTAAGGGAGCGGGAGTCATTGGGAAAGGATACATAATATGCGTCTGCGGAACTCTTAGAGCATTTGAAAGAACGCAAAGGAGAAACTTACAGGTTTGCGTCATCAAAATGCCGCAGAGAAGAGATTTCAGAAGTGCCCCCAGCAGGAGAGGGACCGTACTGGGTAGAATTGATGAGAAGAGACACGGTAGGCTTGAAAATAACCTACACCGGACGGAGGTCTGTCGAGGACATGTCAGGTCGAAGAGGATGCTAGGAGCAGGATGGGCAATGCCTTGGGGCCCGGGCCATCCATGTCGCAGAGCCACTCGAATTCTGAGACCGTCGGTGATTTGAATCCGGAAATTTTGTTTCAGTTGGCAAGTCAAGACATCGTTTGTAGCAGCAATGGTCTCTGAGTCTTTGTCGATTAATTCACCAGAATTCGGGTACCTGCTAGTGCTGTAATTTAGAAGCTTGAAGGCAATGACCATAGCATGTGCAAGACCCAAATTTGCAGAAGGTGCAACGTGTGAGAATAGCTGTCAAGTCTTTTGCGGACTGCTTTGAAAGGGCTCGCCCTATTACACCCTGTATACACGTACAATATACACACACATGCACGCGGATCCCTTCCACCTCCACGGCCGACAATACTGAAATCTACGACGAAGAAATCACGCCGTCAAATCGCAAACACCGGGACGCAAAGCGCAGTATTCCGGCTGGAGAGAGGAGGCCGCGACGCCGCGCTGGCGGTAGCGGTAGACGAGGTCATGCAGACGAGGCAGCGCTTGCTGCACATTACCGCCAGGGCCGCTCCAGAAGAGCTCGGCGGTGGAGGCAGCGCGGGGCCAGACGATGCTGTCGAGGTTGGCGGGGCTGCCTTGTTCGGTCCAGAGGAGACTCTGTCCGCCCATGATGTTCTTGCTTTCATCGGCGGTGAGGTTGGCGACGGGATCGAAAACGTAGGCCTGTGTGTGAATGAATGGGTGAATAGATGAGGGAAGAGGAGGCGGAAAAGGGGAAGACGTACGTGCTGCCAGGTCTTGAAAGGATCGCACCAACTGTTGCCAGCGGGGAAGTCGCCTACCCAGCCGCCGTGGCCGCAGTCGAGGTAGAAGTAGTCGGATGCTGCGTGAACGACACGGCTATCTCGAATTGAATACAACGAAGATTATGAGGGAGAGTGAGCGTACCGGCCCTTCTGCGCAACAGCAGCGACGTTCTGCGAGGAGATCCAAACCCTGGAGACATATGTAAACTTCGAAACAGACAACGAAAGCAGGGGACGAACAAGACGAGGGTGTCGTTGGCAAGGGTGACGGGGTTATCCAAGACCATTTCTACGAATCACGGTAAGTGATGGATACGGAGATGAAACAGCCAGACACACCTTCCCAGACCATAGCACTCTTCCCGACCGAGCGCAGAGCGGCGTGGTTGACCTGGGTGAAGGTATCCAAAGCCTGCGCCAAGGTCTTGCCACTGCTTGTCAAGCTAGCCTGCGTCTCAGAGTCCTTGGCGTAGCAGCTGGTCATGTGTTGAGCACCGAGAACCCGCGCACAGAACATACCACTCACTTGGCGTTGATCTCGTCGCCACCAGTCGAGAAGAATTTGCTCTGGAAAAGACCTGCGGCAGCTTTGAGCAACCCAGCAGTGAACTTGGAAGTCTCCTCCGACGCAAGACGGAGCTGGCCGGCGGGGGGCTCGTTGGCGAAAGAGGCCCAGGGCTTGGCTTCGGGGCAGGCGATGTGCTCGGGGAAGGCCTTGGAAATGACCGACGTGTGTCCGGGAGTGTCGATTTCAGGGATGACATCGATGCCGCGCTGGACCGCGTCCGGTTAGCAAACGAGAGGGGAAAGGAAAGCAAGACCACACACAGCAGCAGCGTAGGAGACGATGTCCTTCACATCCTTTGGGGTATACACGGACTCGGCATTGTATGCGCCTTTCTCGGAGAGAACGGTGTATCCGGGGACGACGAGGGGGAAGCTCTGGCTGTCGACGACGTGCCAGTGGAGGGTATTGATCTTAGAAGACGTAAATTAGCAAGCGTATCCAAAGGCGAAGAGGGGGAGACGCACCTTGACCCAACTCATGGCATCAAGAGTCCGCTTGATGTCGGAGACAGGGAAGCTGAGAAATTGGTCAATACGAATCCGAAAACGAGAAGAGGAAGACTCACTAGTTTCGTGCCGTGTCCAACATGAAGCCGCGGTAGGGCTGCGTGGATAGATCAGCGAAGCAAGACACACAAGAAGGAATACACACGTATTTGGGAGCGTCAGAGATTTGGAAAGGGGCAGAGAGCGTGTAGCCGGTCCCCTTCAAGTCGTACCAGACTTGGCTGAAGGTGGTGAGACCACGGAACAGACCAAGAGTCGAGTTAGCTTTCAAGACAGCGCCGGAGCCATCCGCAGGGATGGTGAGCGTGTATCCCTCAGCGCGGGTCTCGAGATCCGCAACAGCCTCGGCGGAGATGCTCTTGACAGAACCGCCCTTCGGAGCAGCAGCCAGCGAAAGCGTCAAAGAAGGTAGTGACTTCGCTTTTGCAATCGCAGAAGCGGACGAGGCGCCGCGGTCGACGACCAAGGCTTGAAGCTTGTCATGAGTAAGGAATCCTTTTGTACGCGAGACAGCTGCTACGAGGTCGGCGGGGGCATTGGGGATGGCGATTTTGATGTCGAAGCCTTTGCTTAGACGAAGAGGTGTTGAGCCCTGGGACAAGCCCGTAGGAAGCGGCCACAGAGCAAATGCTGAAGGAAGGAGAGCCGAAAGAGTGATCAAGGAAAGCTTCATGGCGGGCGGAGGGAGAAAGAAGACCTTACGCACCCGTCGTCGAAGAGACTCTTTTATTCTCGCTTACGATGTCAAGTCGCGGCATCAACAATCCTCACGCTTCTTTCTGTGATGCGACGCGGTAGATTGTGTCGTCCATGTGCATCTTCTCTGCGCTATGGAGAGGGCAATTAAAAATACCTGGTGATAGCCTAGGTCATGAGGAGAGTCTCTTCAGGGCGCCGTCAAGCCGCCGCGCATGCTGAGAGGACATGTGCGGACGATAATCCCCACTCCATGACCGCTAAGACCGGGAGCTACGTTGAAGACGTCGAGGATAAGGCCTAACGGCCCCTGAGTCAGTGTAATCATCTTGCAGGCGTTGTGCAGGCATACACTACACTACACTGAATTCGAAGAGCTCAAACGTCTTGAACTCTCCTTGAATGACCCTTCCAGATGCTCATGTAGCACAGGAAGAAGAAACGGATCTGAATCCGTATCCTGCCAACCACACTTTCATCCTTGGATCCATCAGTGGGGATGGCGGGGACGCGAATTTCAATGCGATTCAACGCGTATTCAATCGCATTTCACATGAGATTCTCTCTGTCTGGTTTCCACCAGCGCTGCAGCAATGACAGTGGGACCTGGGTATGAGCTCGGGGAAGAGGTAGCTCGACCAGGCGAAAAGTTTCAGTTCTTTCAAGAAAAACAAGGATTGGGAAGAGCAGACGGTGCTGGTGGTAAGCCCGTAGAGATGAGACCGTGACGTCGATGTCGGTGGAAGGGTCGAGCAGGCTACTAACTTTTGATCAGATCATTGCCTAATTGGGAGTCATCCCATCAATATTCGTTTGTCGCGGTCTCGTGACTGCCCGTTTTAAATTTTGCTCTCTCTGTGGTGAGAAAAACTATGGAATCCAGACGTTTTGCTCTCGGCTTACTTATTTCCACGTCCTAGGCCTGACTGTCCGTTGACGCGACGCGACGCGCTTTTCAGGCGGCGTAAGATCTTGGTCATCATTTCCTAAAGCAGACCGAGGCCATTGATGTGACTCTTTCGTGACTCTCCAAGTCGAACTTCTTTGTGCTTCATTTTTGGCCATTTCCTCCCGTCTCTATATCTTGGGCATATTGAAGCCAATTTTCAACACCCACACGGGCTTCCTTACCTTCCGCACGGTGGCTTCGCTCGTATCCTCAGGCTCTCTCAAGAGAAACGGCTGCCTGCTTTCCGAGTCGCAGCTCGCCCTCGTCGACGAGTCGCAGTTGCCCTCCACCTGGACCCACCTCCTCCGCGTGGGGTCCAGGGAAGCCACTGAGAATCCTTCCGCTTCCATCCGCACAATCTCCCTCAGAATACAGCACACGCTAATATCTGCTAGTGGATGAAGCCCGCTAGTCGGCCTTCTCAGTTCACAGAAAAAGATCTGCATCCCGACCTGGTTCTTATCTCATTTGCTTCATGGCGGCTTTTTCTATGCAAGTGGCACCCGACCCAACAACCTTCATTGATGTTCGTCAGCTACATTCCCCGACTCCCGGGCCCTATAGATACTACTCTTACACCCCATGCCCTCCAGTTATGCGGTCTCTCCAAAATCAACGCTCGATTTGACCCCTCAGAAGTGTCGGAGGTTGAACTTCATAGAAGGGTGCTACTGTTTCCTCGCATGTTTCTTTCATATCGCCTCTCGCCGAAGACAAAAACGTCATTCTGCAGCTGAGCTGCGGTAGTGGCGCCCCTATGATCCGGTAATCGAACCTTCATGCTCGGTCCTTTTACTCATACTGTCGCGTTGACCAAAACTCTAAGTAGTCAAATCGGAGTCGATTCTCTCGCGCATTGCGCCTAAATTCAAGCTCTCCATCGTTCAAGCTCATTTTTGCAATCTCCTTCCAACAGAATTTGTACGCAAGTTTTCCGTCGTAATGCACCTGCAACTGCGATTGGACGTTCAAAGTCTAAATGCAATACCCTCGACATCCGACGCACGGGGCTCCATCCACTGTCCAGCTCCCGCTACACATAATCAATCCATTTAGCGCTTGCACCAATCCAGCGACTCGGAACCTTCGAAATTGTCATTCCCCAAAAGTCTCGATTCAACGCTCCTTCAACCAGAATTCTTGGCTGATGATCGACGCGGGTAAATATTTCGACAATCGATTGGTCTGTATAAGTACCATTGGAATATTCTCCTCGAAACAAAAGACAAGTGCCCCTCCCCATGGAAAATTTCACTGGCCATCGCGACCCTCTTCCTCCTCTTGCCCGCTCTGCCCATATCGCACACGCAAGATATGCATTGGCACACCTTCCGGGATCGTTAGTCGACTTCGACGCTTCGCGGTATGATTTCCGCTCTGATTCAGATTAGATTATTCCGAAGTACTCATCAATTTGATCAGAATGGCAGTTGTTTTTTACTGCGTTGGGATCCTCGATCTTCTGGGCGCTCTGCAAGAAGAAACCACCGAACTCGAGCGTGTTTCCTGGCGAAATTGGATCTGGGAGCAATATTTGGGTAGGAGCCTCCATACGAAAAACCTCAAACAAGTGTTTGATTGAGCATTGTAGGTGGAATATATGGAGCTGGCTTCCGACCGGGGCCGTTCATGGCTGGGACTTCGGTTCGTAATTATGCCCACCAGTACTAGGAGTCAGCTATGTGCTCAATCTAGACAGGCAAACTCGGGCTATGATAGCGGCCACATCATCATGACCTACGCCGCGCTGCTTTCGCTTGCCATGCTTCGGGACGATTTCTCCCGCTTAAATCGTCAAGGACTCCTTCGCTTTGTCGGCTCCTGTCAAAATCGCGATGGAAGGTTCGCATTCTGTTCTCTATACATATCGACAAGTGATGCATCGCTCCCCAGTTTTTCCAACACCCCGAATGGCGGCGGCGACTCCGACCTGCGCAATCTCTATTCGGCGTTTTGTATCTGCTGCATGCTGGGAGATTGGTCGTCTATCGACGTAGAACGTGCTGTATCTTTTATAGCTTCTTGTCGTGTACGAGAAATTCTTTGGGAGCGCTTAGCGGGGCAAATGGAAACTTTACTGATACTGAATCTAAAACAGACATACGAAGGAGGCTATGGCCAGCTACCATCTTGCGAAGCGCAGAGTAAGTAAACACTGCACCTTCGTTTTAATTCCCCACAGATTTCTGACTTGAGGTTTATCCTTCAGGCGGAACGACCTTCCTCGCCATCGCCTCCCTACGGCTCGCACCCCCGGGCCCACGACCCGGCCCACGACTCACCCCTCAAGAAAAAGCGCGATCCGAACACTGGCTCATTCACAGCCAGGACACATCGGGCGGCTTTCGCGGACGCACAGGCAAACCCCCCGATGTGTGTTATTGTTTTTGGGGTGGTGCGGCTCTCAGAGTGAGTGTAGACTGGCGATGGTGTTGTTCCTCGCTTCTCAATCCAGTGTCTGATTTTCTTATTCTAATCCTAAACTCCAGATTCTTGGCGCACACGAAAAAATCAACGCTTACGCTTTCACACAATTCATCGCTGCTTGTCAATTTCCTTTCGGTGGACTGGGTAAGGCGCCAGGTCAACCTTCTGGTAGGGTTTCTGTTTGGCCTATTTCCTTCGCTTCCTTCGGCCCTTTCCGTCAATACCACTCACTTTCTCTGATAGACCCATATCACACCTACTTTGCCCTCGCTGCTGCCGCATTGTATACACCCCGCCTCGAAGCGAGTGTACGCGCCTATGGCCAATGGGACTCAATTACCTCGGCGAATTTGAATCCGCTGTTGAATGCGACTGAGGAAACCGTCAAGTGGGCTTGGAGGCACATGCGTGTTGAGGATTCTGGCCGAAGGCGCTGATAAGCAGTCTTATTTTATGGGGTTAAGTAATTCCTGTTAATTTTGGGTCGAATTGCATCCTCTGGTCTTCCTTTGGCGGTTTCGAACCAAGTTGAATTTACATTCGGTGTCCCGTTTCCGCATTCCGAAAGCGGTCTCCCACTCCACGTGCGCACGCTGACTTGAGATGATTGTAATGCTGACGCCTGGGAATGACACGCTCTTATAAGGCAACTATTTCTTTCGCATTTTGCTTCTTACTCATTCCTTGCTCACTGCCTCCATTGCATGCAATATAAAGGCATACTCTGGACAGTTTCCCTCATTGTATTCTCTTTAGCCGCATACTTCGCAAGCCCAACGCAAAACTCACTGAAATCGACAATGTCTGCGCCCATATCGGCCTCAATCACTCGTTCCGTGACGAAGAAGGTGTTCGCCGTAGAGACTCCAGAGGGTGTCGGGGCAATGGGTGAGTCTACTCAAACTTACGCGGAATCGATCTCTGACTTGGTCTTTCTAGTTCGCAGAAGTATTGGATCCGGAGCCTGTTCGTCTTGTTGTTTTGCATTCATGCAAAGACTGAGGGTGATCCAGTGCGGAATCTGACGCCATTTCTCATGCTGGATCATTTTCATGCGTAGGTCGTGTTGTGCTATTTACTGCTGCGTTCGTTGAAATTTGCCTTCTAGCAAGAGTGGAGCTTTCCCTGACCACCCACACCGCGGTCAATCAACTATCACATACGCGAGTCTTTCCCTTGTAACTGAATCATTGCGTGAATTGACTTTGATTTTTAGATGATCCAAGGGTACCACATCTTTTCTTGACCTCTGGCACTTCTTAATAACCGTCTCCCTACTAGATCCAGCAGCCACGAAGATTCAGTCGGGCACAAAGGCATCATCGAAACCGGCGGCGTGCAATGGATGGTAGCCGTGCGTCTTTCTTCTTCGAGTCCTCTCCAACCCATCAATCCACTCATCTAAATCTTCAGGGCCGCGGTATAATGCACTCTGAAATTCCTTTGAGTGGTGACGGCCGCCCAGACCCCATCGGTCTCCAACTCTGGGTCAACCTCCCGAAACAGTACAAAATGGTTGAACCTTCGTACCAGGAACTCAGTGCTTCAGGCATCCCCACTGCATACCCCGAAGGTCCTGACGGTCCTGTGAAAGTCAAGGTGATCAGCGGGAAGAGCCACGGTGTCGAGTCGCCCGTACGACCGCTCGGAGGGTGCTGGTATTTCCACTATATATTTTCGAAGGATCAAGTTAGCGTATTCCAGGATCTACGTACGTACCTCTTCATCTCCTTCTTCTAGCTGCCGGCGGAATTTTTAACGTTGGAATCGGATAGCTGCGGGATGGACGGCGTTCATCTACATTCTCAAAGGGACGCTACTCGTTGGACGCGACTCTGTGTCGCAAGAACAGTTTCACACTCTCGTGTTGTCTGCGGACCAGAATGAGACGGGGATATTGCTCAAGTCCGGATCGGCGGATACGGAGTTTATGTTGGTCAGTTCGTCGTCAATCTTTCTGACAATTCTCCTTTCTCACTCTATGTTAGGCCGCTGCTGAGCCTATCGACGAGCCTATCGTCCAGTATGGGCCATTTGTGATGAACACCCAGGACGAGATAATGCAGACATTGAGAGATTGTGAGTGTTCAGGTTCCATGGTATGTATAAACCTTGATTCTCACTGCTAACCGATTTGTTCCAGACCGAGAAGGCCGCAATGGATTCGAGACAGCTCATACCTGGAAGAGCAAGAATGCGCACGAATGAATGTATTTCATTGCTACTGTATCATATTATACCATAGTTCAGATGTCCTGGTTCTGAACCAAGTTGCGTTTTCGAAAGCCGAGATTTCCTGGTCGGCCGGCGCCTAATCGGCGACTGGAATTGAGCCGAAATGTTAACCAGGGTTTAATCTGTATGGTGCAGGTACCTAGGGCAATGCAGATTGAGATACCTCGCGTTTTGAAACACCGTAAGTTCGCGGAATCATGCAGCATGCGCAGTCTGAGCCCGAATCACTGCCCGAGCCGCCGATCCGACATCACTGGCATTGGGATATTCAACCCAAGGTTCGAACTGCACTTTAATAAACAAAATTCTTGTTTGGTGGGGCCGGGACCATGTAAGGAAACCTCGCATAGTGAAGACGAAAATGCCTCCATTATCGATTTCAAGTAGGTTTTCTTATCTTACGCGGTGCGCGTTCCGCAGTTCACGATTTTTTGAACACAGTAAGCACTGCCCCTAATATTTGCCGATCGCTGCGGTTCATCAGGGACATCTTCAGCGCTGCAGCACCCAAACCCTATAAAAGTGTAAAGACCGCAGCTTGTTGAAGCATCACAATGTCTGCCCCACAATATGCATACTCCACACAAGCTTTGCCATCTCCACGAACCAGTAGCTCTCCTCCCCCTAACATTGAATCCATCGCGAATCATTACGCTACCCTACGACTGGAGGGCCTTCAGACTTTCCCAAATGCATTCGGCTCATCGTATGCGATCGAGAGCACTTTTACTCTAGCCGAATGGGTCAGCAGAGTCTGGAGAGACGATGCCGTCGTTCTCGTCTGTATAGCCCATCCAGTTTCGGGTTCAGACTCCAATACAAGCACCAGTGCAGCAGCAGCCCAGTCAAGCTTGGAGGGTCAATGGGTCGGGAGCGCAATTCTGCGCGGCCCAATGCCAGCACACGAATATGCACTTCCACCACAAAGCGGCGCTCCTCCCTTTGGCAGCGACGACACCGAAACAAAATGGCAGATGACAGCGGTATATGCCTCTGCCTCTCATAGAGGACGAGGTATCGGAAAGATGCTGGTACAGGCTGCGAAGGACTTCGCCAAGTCACATTCGCATACAAGTTTGCAACCGGGATTGGCAATCTTACCACGGCCCACGAAGTTACGCATCAGGGCGATAATTCACCCAGACAATCTGAAAGTGTTGTCGCTGTATGAAGGCGCCGGATTCGTGGATGTTGGCCGAATCAATGGAAAAGAAGCCTATCGGACGAACGGCGATTCTGCGTTTTGGGAGATGAAGCTGCAAACTCTTAGTGAGGAGATGAAGGTGTATTGGTCAACTGCATACGTCGGAGTGGTTCTAGAATGGAAGGGGGAGATCGAATAGAGCAGGTCTTGAGAGTAGATGCGGTGGGAATCTCGGATGCATTGGCATATGCAGAGAATAGTACTTCATGTAATCTCGGGCTGCGTAGAAGGAAATCAAGAATCCATTTCTGTCTGTGAATTTGGAAAATGATTGCAGCAGTAGATGTTGAGAGTTTCTGCACAATGTCACAAGGACCATTGGATGCGTTGGAGTCCGGCAAAAAGCAGTTGAGTGGACCGGGCCGCCATGCGCAGGAGAGACATGCCAAAGACTCTTCAAATGTCGAAGAAGTCGAAGGTCGAAAGGTTTACCGGCGGCAAGTCTCTGCTGCCCATAGTCCCGAGCGCGTGCAAGAATAGCATTTGACCGGCGACCTTCTTCAAAATTAAAGGCTACCTCGCAAGAACTGCCAAGGGAATTCTTCGAGGCTTGCTTCGAAGACTTCCCTTTGACATGTCGGAACTCGTCCCTCGTGTAAAATTAGATACCCTCTTCATGCGCAACGCCAAAGTACGGGTAGTACCGTGTTGTATGCCCTCGCCCCTGTCGCGTCGTGTGAATGAAAGAGAAATAGACACAATCAGCCACAACTATCATCCCATACAAACGTACACTTGCGGTGCCGAAGAGCTCATTCTTCGTCTTCTCCATGTACATCCGAGTCAGAGTCTAGCTCGCCGCCCGCATTATCATGAAGTGTCCAAAAATCGTTGACCAAATCTCCCAATTCCTCGAGTTCGATGCCAGTCTTCTCAAGTGAAATCCTTCGGCGGAAGCCATCCTCGAGGAACTTGGCGTACCCGGAGAAGAAGCCTGAGGCACCACTTGTTGCACCAAGGGAAGAGAAGACAGTCGTCGAACGTGGACGTGACAAAACTTCAGGCGGCCCGCTGCCCGCCTGCGCCTCGGGGGAACTGAAAAATGCAGGGAATGATGTCGGTAGAGGATATGCCGCAGCGTGAGTACTAGAGAATCATGATAAGTGGAAAAACAAAAGAAAAACGGGTGTATTGAGGCCGCTCCAAGGATGTACCTAGAAGCGGCAGTTTCATCGAAACCAAAGGTGTTGCGCCATTCATTATACGATGTGATATCCGAGGGGGAGAACCCTCTCGTGACATCTCGACGACTAAATAGGGTTGATTGCTGAAGAGAAAAAAGCGTGATAAGTATAGTTTCAAGCCAGAAAATTGGCGTACCGAGATAGAAGTGTAGGAAGAAAAATTATAGATGCGGCGGTCCAGCTCCGGAGCGCTGGCATGGGGAAACACACCACTCAGCTCCGCAAACGGAACGGCGGTCTTCCACGAAAGTTGAGCTGACAGACTTGAAACGTCGTCTGTGGTGGATTTCAGTCTACTCAGAAGTAAATTTACGGAGTGGCATAAATGGGACGCAGCACTTACCGTAAGGGGAGTGTTGCGGACTCAATATGGGCGGACAAGATTGCAGACGTATGATATGCATGTGCCGTCTGTGGCGGCGGAAATAAGAGATGGAAAAACAAAATATGTGACATACGCTGGCCTGGATATAAGGATTCCTGCACACTTCATCTGTCCATGTCGCTGGAGACCAAATTGGAACTGTCATGAAGGACATTTCGCTCATGCTCCGCAACGCCAGGGCATCATTGATCACTTTGCGAACTCCCAATCCGTTCTAAACCAAGTCAGGTCATTTAAAAAGGTAGTATAACAGGCTTCACGTCTGTCAGTTTCAAAGGAACTGCATCCGAGAGTAACGGCCAGGAAAGCAAGGGAAGTTTAGCAAAGTCGTCGCGCACAGCTGTTAAGAGAGCATCAACAAAGGAACCAAATGTCATTGTATCGTGCATAAGCTGGATTCCCTGCAAATACTGTGGGTGAATAGTATCAAGAGCGCGTCCTGAATATTAAGCACCTGTATCGTATCACATTCCTCCAAGAATAATCTCAAAGGCCCCTCCATGAGTCCTGTCTCCTACCGTGGCGCATCAGACAAAGGAGTCACGACGCGATAAAAGGTCATATACTTCATTATACCGTGTAAACATGTCCTGTCCGGCATTCCAGCCGCCTGACCCTCCACCGTCCCACTGAGGCGGGTCTGGGACTTTTTGTATCGTTCGGGGAACGTAATACACGCGATTAAAATCCGACCAATATCGAATATCTTCAAGCTGAACGGCCGAAGCTTCATGCCCAGCATCTACGTCCGACGCTTCCAAATCAATCTGATACCGACTCTTGGTGACGAGTTGCTGCTTGTATTCAATGGGATTCTCGGACCTTTGGAAAACCGATTAAAAGTATAGTCTGGTCCGAAAAAATGGCGCGAACCACAGAATTTGTTCATCTGCATGCCCATCCATGCCGAACAGTGCATTGGCTTGGTTGAGTGTACCGAATTGGGCTCCAGAATTCGAAGTTCAGGGCGCGTGGGGAGATGCGACAAACGGGTTACCAACCTTTGTGATCAAATGCTAGGAGACGGGGGCAGAACGTCGGCTCATTCTTGAGACAAGATCATGTCATAAACGGAGAAAATAAAATATCGGAAAGCCGCACTTTTTGGTTTAGTCCTTCCCGGAAAGAAAGTGAGTGGTTGACGGTGGAGTGGCCGCCCGAACTCGAAGGGTCTTCTGCTTCTTCTTCATCGTACGTGAAATAGCTTTCTTGTGTATTCCAGAAGTGAGTTCCGATGTAATTCGCCTGTGTTCCGGCTTGGATATACAGAATTTCTTTCATCGCAAAAACTTCGAGGCGGTCAACTGGAAGGCCGTAACGTCACGGTCACACGAATCTCACCTTATCCGCTTCTCGGACCGACGGGCCGGCAGCACCTTTTTTCAACCCACCCGCGCAGCGACATAATTGCGCGCAGTTGGAATTGCAGTTAAAGCCGCTATTCGGACAAGCCACAGACTTGACATGGGACAGAATAAGCGTCTACAAATCTTGATGTCTACACTGCCAAAGTGCCGACATGATGCCGCCATCTGGCGCGGTCACCTTGCTGACGGCTGCTTCGGAGGATGGGTCCAGGAGGTGTAGGGCTAGCACGCAGCTGGAAAGCTCAGGTGGTAGGCGTGGGCCTGCCAGCCATCCCCCAGCCCGATAACTCCTGGTTTGCAGCACACATTGAAGCTGCTGACCATCTGTACATGATGACTGTATCTAAAAAAATATCATTGATAAAACTACGTCTAACGAAAAATCGAACGTTCAGGTAGTCTCGAACCCAGACGTTATGAGCAGCAGCCACTCGCGCTCTGCGAGCGCTACCGCAATAGGCAATGTTGAGATGTCGAGATGATAGCGAGGCAGAATGATGGAAAAATTTGATCGTGGCTACTGCTCTATAACGTCTGGTGTAATTTAGCCGTAAACCTTGCGCTCGATGTCACGCTGTCATTATTCCCCGCGAGAGCGTGACATTCTGCTTTTCTGCTTGCTTGGGCCTCCTGGGCAGTCTTTACTTGCAATTATATTGCCATTAGCTTTGAAGCATACATACTTCATTCCTTCAAGAAAAATTCACCCCACCGTGTGCTCTTTAGTGAAAATCTTGGTGGTTAATGGCTCAGATTTGCTTGAATTTGCATGCAGAAAAATAGGATCAAATATTCTACACAAAGAAGGATTTGTGGTGCCTTTTGCTGACTATTTCTTGCAGCTTGAAGCGCTGTTCGAGTTCAATTGTTTTGGTAGGTCACGGTGTTACAGAGTGTTACGAATGTGACCGATGTCACCGAGCGCAAGGTCCGCGGTTAAACTGCACCAGATCTTATAGGGATGATGTTGCTGGTGATTTGTTTGATGTCTCTGCCCCGGCCATCATCCCGAAAGATCTGGAGCCGAGATTAACGTTCAGGCCGTTTAGGATCCGTTGACGAGAGTGGTCGGGACGAGTTTCCTCAAAATCCAAGTCATCGTAGAGGTTTGCACGTGCTTTGGTCCGTGCGCATGTTGATTTCTGATATCGATCATCTCCGTCTCACGCCGTCGCGACTTGCTCATAACCGCCACTATCCCTCCTCCCCACGTCCCATCCAGCCCTCCTCGTTGCTTCTCAGGGGTCTCCCCTTGCCCTGACGCCCCAAAGCAGCAAGATCCACACTTGTGGCGTCACTCTAAGGCTTGTCGTCCTAATCTCAAGACTCTCGCAAGCTTGCGCGCACGCGTTTGTACCACTGCCGTAGCTCGCTTTCAAGCTAGTCCTAGGTCCCTCTGTCAAGTTACTGTTGTCCAAACTTTGTCGACGCAAACTGCTCTTCCCTATACTCAAATACTCAAGCAGCTAATGTCTTCGAATCTGCAACGCCCTGGAGTCCCTCAACGCTTTCAAGCCGCTCAAAATTTCGAAGTCGTTCAAGCTGATCAATGACAAGCTGCTCAGGAAGGGCTCGAGGTCGCTCGCCGCTTTCAAGTCGACTCAGGCCTTGAAGTCGCTCGGTCATGTCTCGAAGTCATTCAACGTCGTGAAGATACCCAATCACTGAAGCTTTTCGAGGTGGAGACGGATTATGAGCTAGTCGTACATAACTGTTGGGACACTGCTTAGGTGTGTTTCATGGCCAATTACGGCTTACCCTACTCAATAGCTCACGCAGTTTGCAGATGATTAAACTTTCGTCGACCATCTCCCCCAACCTGAGCTGCTTAACGACGACACGCGCAACAACACAACGCCTGTGTGTCGACTCGGACTCTCTCCACTGTTTCTATTCATCCTTTCTGCACGCGGCGTAGCGCGTAATGGGACCGGCGGCGGACGATGGCGAGTACTAAGGTTCTTAAACACTGCTTCTATAGGTAGTATATGTATGCCCCGCTCCCAATACATTATATTCATCGTGTCATTTTGAATTTATATGGTTCAGCCCAACAGCCGCAAAGGCGCCCCGTAATCAGCCGAACTTCCAGCTGAGCACCAGCCAAGCCTGGGGTCATGCTGGACCCATTGAAGACCGAAGCTGGGATCCAGCAGACTGTCGGCTGGAATCCAGTCTCCTTCAATATCTGGTCCACATCTCGCCTCCAGCTCAAGGCCACGTGTCTGACCATTGGCGGTGTACTGATTGCAGTGTCCCGGCATAACATCGGAGTGTATTCAACAACGCTTGTTCCTTGCCAACCTCTATTTGAATTCTACAATCGTTGGCGATGCTTGTTCCGAGCCAAATCCGTACGGGGATTGCCCAGCATCCCGCAGTTAAGCGGACCTAAGCGTTATTGATACCGACGAAGCTGCGACTTACTTCCGACGCTATGCACAGAAGCAGCGGGGACGTTTTTCTCGCACTCGAGAAAATTGTTCGGCTATGATGGTGAACCGGCTTCATTCTGTGAGGTGTATATTGTTGGACTGGAAGAGTCTTTTTTGTATTATAAGAGTGAATATTGTCCATTTGGCTATCGGAATTTATTATATTACGACACGGAAACTGTCCAAGATACGACGATCCTCCGGGGAAAGTCGAGTTCGCCCCTGTGTGATGGTAGGTGACATGGAATGTCGTTGTAGTAGTGGAGGCCGTGGTGAGGAATGTCCTACTTGGAGGGACGATAGAGGGGGGAGAGTGACTCGTCCATTTCCCTGTCTTGAGGGCGCGGTGGGTGGAGGTAGCATTACAGGATATTCTGCGGGGGCTCGGCGGTCATATGAAGGCAACAGACTCCCGGAAGATCTCAGTTCAAAACTGGGGCTAACCGGCGAAAGCGATCCCCGGTTAGAATCGAGCTCATCGGAGTAGGTTGAATTGCTGCACGTCGTGCGATTGCTGGTGAACACTCCTTCGGGTACACGAATACCTCGCAGGTAGTCATAGTTGTCTACGACAGGAAGACGTGCATAATCGGCCGCCTATAAATTCGGATTTGTCTCGACGGTCATTTCGTGTTCGAGAATGCGTACCGAAAAGTAGGCTACGATGTGCCATTTACGTGTTGTGGATGCTCCTGGCATGCGAACAGTAACAGAGTAGGTCTGCTTGGTGAGCCCATTGGCTTTAGATGGACGGTCCTTTCGTTTTGGCGGTGCAGGTAAATCTATTTGCAACTCTGAAGCCTTATTGACACTGATTCCCAGAATTAAGAAACATATCTGTCAACGAAGAAGACACAACCGACCGTCGTGCAGCCTTGGCCTGCTTTTCTTCAGGAGTTGTTTCTATTTTTTCTTCGTAGAAGAGATAATCACCACGCATTCTGCTCTGCGACCTTCGATCCCGTAGCGAGATGAAATGAATTGTGAGTGGGATGAGGAGAGGGCTCACCATCGCCGACCTTCCGTCCATCGCACCAATCCGCCTTCCTCAGAATCTTCCGATTCCTCCCATACAAAAACATTCCCGCTTTTGAGTTGTGCTCTTTCATGAGGCACGAGGCGCCGTCGAATCAGAGGAAGGATGTTCAACCGTACAGCCTCCAAAACTTTATGTGCGTCAGCCGCATCACGGATGTCTAGTTGGACGAAGCAATTGATCAGGGCCAGCAGCAGGTAGGTCAAAGAATGTTGCCATACGAAGAGCAGGATGAGTAACGTAGGGCCCTGGAGTAGGTTCGTTTATACCCGGGCGAAAGGACATCCGGGGCGGGAGGATTAGACTAGCTGCATCCGTCATTTATGGTCAGAAACTTGACAGCATCTTCGGGGAGTTAACGGGAGTCTAGTCAAGATAGAAGAGGCACTATTTGCTGTATAAATAAACAAGGGAGTGCCATGAGTTAGGTCGTAAAGGTGACACTGTTCGCGAGGCTGGAATTTGGTAACAAGATGACGGACCGAATTTCTGACCAAACGACCTGTCGTCGAAGCGAAGCCTTCGACCTGATTTTAAACGGTGGGCATGAGAAAAATGCCGGGTGGTATCGCATGAGAAGAATCGCATGACGCGCAAGGGCCCAGTGAGTTGGAGTGTCGAGACTATCTTGGCGCAATCGACCTTGAAAAAATTACAATAATAATCAAACTGGCAAAACTTCGGTCGTCCGAGCTTTTCCCCGTCTCCATGTCAGTGCTACGAAATGTACTATTGCATCAATGGGGAGTACGAGATGGTCCGATGGATACCACGAGTCAAAAAGTCGTAAGTTACGGAGTACTCCCATGGGTTCGATATTGCGGCTAGCTTAATTGGCGCTAGGTAGGTAGGAAAAGCAATCAGCCGGGAAGCCGTTATGTCTTGACGCTTGAGATGCCTCGTCTAGCTTCAAAAGCGTGAGAAATCAAGCCTGAAAATGGGAGGCTTACCAGGCCGAAGAATATAACACAGATGGAAGAATGAATATTATTATCCAACCAGTGGCAAATGAATGAATGAGATGGGTGCCTGAGGTGCGTGGCGAAAAAAATGTCTTGGTGAACGACGGCAACGGGGTGCGGCTGGAAGACCTCTATCAGCGTACAGTTGAACTGGCATGATGTTTGCTCGATGTCTCTGCCCATGACCTTGTACCTGATCCTTGCCCTTATCGGAGACCGAAGTGGCTATTTCTCATAAACATCCCACGCTTCTGAAGTCGGATCCCGAGATCGTAGTGAATTCCGCTTTGGAAAAGGGATTTTGTTACGGTAATGTGCGCCGAAACTAAATAGACGGAATGTTAGAGGAAAGAGAATTTGGAATGTCGGTGTCGTACACTCTGCGCCTCACGGAAAGCCGTTTGAATGTCTCCAGGGGGGAATTGAGTGGAACCGCGTGTCTTGAAGACTTCGAGGCTCATTTTTGCAACCGTACGAAGTCTGGAGCGCGGAGAAGGCGCTCAGCAACATGGCCAGGCGGACCCAAGACGGACATTGCATGGGCGATTGTCACGTTGCCTACAAGGGCGTTGCTTGATATCAAGGGTGAGTCAAGTCGTACCTGGGGGAGTGTTGAGATTTTGTCTCCGAGAAATCCGACAAATAGAGTCGATACGTACACTCATGCCCAAAATCAAAATAGACTCGTCGCGTGGAATGATTTTTACACAGATCCACAGTGGCGAGTATTCTTCATCTGTTGATTTGTCAATCATTTGGCCGACGCAAGAGTACGTGAGAGCTGGTCGTTTTCTTGCGATAAGAGGGGGACCCGACGGAGAGGGTGCGAAATCCACTGAGAAACGCGCGCGTTATCATATTATTAACCGTTATGGCGTCGTCACCACCCTGCTTATGAACCGAGGGATACGTCGATGTGGATGCAAGATCCTGAAATGGGAAAAATGACGGTTATCGTTCGTTGTCATCTGTTAGGCGACAAAATCGTGGCTAGGCCCTGTGGCTCGTGAGGAAGCGGTTGAAAACGTTTTTCGAAGACAGCAGAGGTCGGTTATCACCGAGTTCGCTCCGAAACTGACTCGTGGCACTGTTGTACTTCATCCATCTGGTGCCTTCAGACGTTCGAGTCCCGCTAATCAGCCAAATATAACCCTCCGGCGGTCTTCTGTTCACTGTGGAAGGTCATCGCGTGCGTTTAGGCGTTCTGTGTTCCGCCAATCAGCCAAATATAATCTTGCGGCGTATCAGCAAATCTTTTTGTTCAACTTCCATCGTTCATGTTGGTGGGTTCTCGTGACACAGAACGCCACTGCTTGGCTCAGTTTCTAAATTGTGCGGCAATAAATGGGAACGAGTTCGGCGCTGTTGAGGAACAAGACTTACTCATCGACATGTCGGGCATGTGCAGATAGTTCCTTTCCCTGACATAAAATACGAATCGACGTCAAGAGGCATATTTTCTGATAAACAGACTCAAATCTTGAGAAAATTTATCCACGCCACGTTACATGAAGTCTTCCTCCAATTCTCTCACCGATTTCTTGGGTGCGCCGTCTCCTTCGCCATAATCCTCTTCAACGTTGAACAGAGTATCATATGATCGAGCAGCCTTTTCGGCCTCTCGCGTCCGAGCGAGCTCCATGTCAGCCTTTTTCTAGCAAAAAGTCAGTCTCGATCGATCCTATTTTGCAGCTTGAGCGACAACCCACCTTTTCGGCCGCAGCAGCACGACGCACCGCCGACTCGCGCTTTTCACGGTCGATGCGATCTTGCTCGTGGTCTACCACACGCTCGACCTTGGTCTTATTCAGGCGATTTACAATCGGATTCTCTCGTTTTGCGATATGTACTGCACTATGGATGAGCGGCGATCCGCCCATTCCGATTCCGCTTACCTCGTTTGACCTACAGAGAACTTGAGCTGCCGTAAATGACCAACAGCACGGCGCACCCGTTTGTCGCTGTGGAACGACACCTGGCCGACTGCCATGTCACCCGTTTTCTATAAAAGAGGAATTTTCAAAAATATATGCTATCACATAGGATGA
This sequence comes from Favolaschia claudopus, assembly GCA_037176885.1. Taxonomy (NCBI): domain Eukaryota; kingdom Fungi; phylum Basidiomycota; class Agaricomycetes; order Agaricales; family Mycenaceae; genus Favolaschia; species Favolaschia claudopus. Next base: position 593,953 of record JAWWNJ010000109.1, read on the forward strand.
AAAGTCACCTTCAGATTATCCGCAGGTGTGTATATTATAGTAAGGTTGTCTTTTTTGTTACCTGGGCAGACATCAGATTTCGTGGAAAGCTTATTTCAATTTGGGATAGCGAGCACCTTCGATGGAGTTCGCCTTGACCAATTGAGCGCAGTCGATGAGAAGGGCTTCTGGGATTGTCTCCCATGCCATGGACCCGTCTTCCGGTAGGCGGAGATAGACGTGCGCGGAGGACAGTTTGTCGACGTGAAACCAGATATCCCCAGGGTATGCATACTTGATTAGATCCTCGTCTATGGTCTGCATCAGCTCCAGTCCTCATTTATTTTTGGGAATGTGAAAGGGACTGAGGCTTCGCGAGATGTTTGACAGAGAGGATCTACCATCCGCAAATTGTGCGGAGCAGCAAAATGGAGATAGAAATTGCGCAGACAGTAAGGCCACAGCAAAGAGAGCCCCAAAAACATATACGTCGAATTTTAGGCCATGGGGAGCCCCGATTCCGACAGATCGATCTGAACAACTAGTATGGAAGAACCGAACAATTATGAGTGATACTGACTTTCAACCTTGTCCCGTCCCATGTAGAGGGTTATTGCGGGGTTGTGAACTTTCCAAGTTTGAAATAAGTTCCATCGAAGAACCTTCAAGCCGCTTACCTGCTGAAGTGAAAAACAAGACCATGGTGGTTTGAAGGACGTTAGCACAGCCACCCGAAGGGCGATAACGTGGGATCATAACACGTGCAACTTCCAACTCATCCACAACCACCACAGTCACCAATGGCCGCGAAGTGAACCTCAGTTTCTGCCAACTTCGTCATGAAACAACTAATCTGGGTTAAGGAACCTTGCCTCTTGCATATTTTGCAAAATAATTAAAGGTGTGGACGCGTCTCTCCTCGGATTTTAATTCTCATCGTGTGTGGGCGCTGCAGGCGACATACCGAGTTACAAGCTCGTTGAGACGGAACTGTCGTGAGTTTCAGACTTGCAGTTACACCGCATTACCTCACGTAGAGTCAGCTTCTCTTTTCTGGACATTGGGCCATTGTCGAAAGGTCATGCTCTGGTGAAACTATTTTCAGCCAATCTTACGCTTAATCGCGTCTGACTCGTGATGCGCTGAGTCAAGGTCATTCCTAAATGTGTGTCGAGCTTCAGAGCCTAAATAACTCCGCTTTTTCACGCGTCGTATTAAAACAGACCACGCACAAAAGTTGCACGAGCTTCCCGACAACTACCTGGCAGAGGTGATGCCGATTGCGAAGAAGATTGCTCTAGCGCAAGGTGCTGAGAACTACAACGTTCTCCAGAATAATGGTCGCCTTGCGCACCAGGTAATTATCCACCCATCTTACTGAAATATGAATCTCTTTGTTCACGCCAATACGGATGAGCAGGAAGTTGACCATGTCCACTTCCACATTATTCCCAAACCTTCCAAAGACGAAGGTCTCATGGTTGGGTGGCCTGCCAAAACGATGTCGAAAGAAGAGCTCCAGGCACTGCACGAGGAGATGAAAGGGAAACTTTGAGGAGCATCATGTATGTTTATTAATTTTGAACTGCGACGACTTTGGTACAATGGTGAAAGCCTCAGAGGCCTAGTAGAATGTCTGTATGTCGCGTCATTCTATTTGCACAATAATCTCCTTATCGGGACAAAAGCGGTTGTTTGGCACACTCTTATTTGCCAAATACATCCGGGCCGGCGACTTGCCGCTACGCGAATTCTGTTCTTGGATTTATTCGTTGGTTCATACGTGGCAACTACGCTGAGCGCCGACGACGCTGGGGACGACGACGAGACACTCTTTAGTCGACGCTGGGCGTTCTTACGACTCCAATGTTTCCGCTTTTGCCACCTACACTCGTGGCACTGATTTTGGCATTTCCGGCTTTCGCTGCGCCGAGTCCTCAGTCCTTCAATGACCCCTTCAAGGCTCTTACTTCCAGCGTTGCCAAACTACCAGAGCCTCCAGTATGTTGTCTACGCCCACTTCCATCCTCGGAACCAGCGCAAGACGATGTGCTGCTTTCTTTCGAAGAATGGAAAGAAAAGCGGTTTGCCATGGAGAATCTCGAGCAAGAGAAAGCAAAGGAAAAGGACGGAGCAACGGGGGATCGGCCATTAGAAGATTCCAATGCGACCACTCAACCCGCCGAGGCCTCGAGCGTGCTTGCTCCATCGCAGGACGCTCCTCACTTTCGCGTGCCCATCACCGATCGCTTTAATTATGCGAGTCTCGATTGTTCCGCGCGCGTGCACACTTCGCATCGCTCCGCTAAATCCCCCGCGTCGATCCTCTCGTCGAAGCGCGACCGTTACATGCTCAGTCCCTGTCGACCGCCAAAAGGCGAGCAGCAATTTATTGTCGTGGAATTATGTGAAGACATCCGGATCGACACCGTCCAGCTTGCCAATTTCGAATTCTTCAGCGGCGTATTTAAGGATTTTACTGTCAGGGTTTCGAAGACGTACACGACCGATCCGGAGGGGTGGACGTTCGCAAGCACACATACTGCCAAGAACATCCGAGTGGTTCAGGTGTGTTCCCTTATTTTACCTTACCATTGAACTTGAGCTTACATTATTTCCATGTACAACCAGTCCTTCCATCCTCCCACATCGCTGCGCGACTTCTATCGTTACATCCGTATCGACTTCCATTCGCACTACAGCAACGAGTATTATTGCCCAATCTCGCTCCTACGGGTATACGGTCTCACACATCTCGAGGAATACAAATGGGAACTCTGGGAACAGGAAAGCAGGGCCCGTGCCCAGCTGCACGTTCCGTCTCCACCAATTGAGGAGTTGGAACCTGAACCCGCGCCCACGCCCGACCCTGTTCGCATCCCCGCATCTTATGCCGAGTTCATGGACGCCATGTCGACAGGAAAGAGACCCGCGCCCGAGGACCCGGTGGCTAGTGCAGCAAACGGCTCAGAGGGCGGCAAGTCATCCGCCGCGCAAACGCAGAGTGCGCCGGAATCCTACATTCCTCCCGCTCACGACGATTCTCGCGAACACAGCGAATCGTCTGCAGATTCTGGGTCTGCAGTGCACGAAACATCTGAGCCGTCGATAGAAACTACTGCCACGGCCGATCACCCAGCGGTCTTGAAGTCTGATGCTCCTTCTGCGGATACTAAGACCTCAAGCACGACAGAGACCGTCTCTGCAGGGAAGGTGGTGGATTCCAGTACGCACGCCGGGACCTCCGCATCTGTCTCTTCAGGTAACTCTTCCACTGTTTCCGATGGCACTCGTAGCACCACAATCACGGTCTCTGCCTTATCGACAACGTCCCTCGTCCCCGCCTCGGCGGGCGGCGAGTCAATCTATCGCACCATCATGAACCGCCTCACCGCCCTTGAGGCAAACCACTCTCTCTACGCCCGCTACGTCGAGGACCACACTAACGCGGTGCGCGAGATGCTGCGCCGTGTGGGCGAGGACCTCGGACGCGCAGAGGCTGTCGTGCGTTATCTTCCTCCTTACCCCCGGCTGGGCCAGGCTGAGATTATCACAGGGCAAGGCGCAGGCGCAGATGTACGCACGTACTTTGCTGGAATGGGAGTCTCAGCGGAAACGGGTGGATGCAGAGTACAATGAGCTCATGCGTCGGGTTGAGTATCTTTCTGATGAGGTACGTGTGCATGCCTATTCGCTGTCTGTTCCCGGTACTTTTCGTTTCTTCGGCTCATGAACTGACAAGTACTCATCGGCTAGATTGTATTGGAGAAGCGGATCGGTATTGCGCAGCTCTTGCTCTTGCTTGCTGTGCTGGTTTTCATGACACTCACCCGTGGCTCTCGCGGTGAGGCGGTTATGGCACCGTCGGTTAGTCGTTCCGCCCTCCGGGCATGGGGTCGCCGAAATCTGAGCCTACGGAATCTGGGCGGAAGCGGTGATTGGGATTGGGTCGCACGATTGCGGAGCCGCAGTCGGAGCCCTAAACCTACTGTAATCAAGCCCAAAGAGGTGTCAGGTCGTACTGTTCCTGCTATATGCTAAATTCACAATTTCTTACTCTGCAATCACAGACACTCCCGTCAAGACCGAGAAACTCGACTTCCCCAGCGTGGATGAAAAGCCGCGCGTACCTCCAAGCTCTGCCAGCAAGCCCAAGCCACCGCGGCTTAATCTTCACGGCCCAGCCCGCCCGCGCTCCCGCACCCGCAGCAACAATTCCCTTCTGAACGAAAATCAGCGCGCACATTCCCGAACCCCGACCCTGATCCGTACACCACATCGTCGTCCCGGAACGCCGACACACCCCCACCTTCAGCACCAGCACCAGCAGCAGACACCCGCCATACTGCCCATCGCACACTCAGTCTCTCAGGGCTCCCATGCGCCACGGAGTGCACGACGGTGGGCACGTACCGCTCATCTACACGAGCTGCGCAGTGGAGGCGGCGGGGCGTCTGTACAGCGGCAGCATGAACCTGCACCTGCGATGCATTCTGCGGGAGCGGCGACGAGCGTGTTAAGTCTGGAGTCGGATGATGCGTTGTTGGCTTCCCCGTCGCCCTTGCCCAGTGGGGCGCGGAGTGCGAATTCGCTTGTTGGCCGGACTCTAGATGACGATGAAGGCTTTGGAGCAGGTTCACTGCTGTTCCGAGAGTTGTTGTTGCAAGGCCCTGGTTCTGAGGCGCTTGACCTCAAGCTAGGGTCGGCGTCGGCCTCGGACGAGGGGGAGCAGTGGGTCGATACGGATGGGTCGGAGGCCGGCGGGGATGGTGATACGGATGTCGGAAGTGGGGCTGACTCGCCGTTTGTGGAGCGGGTTGTTGCTGTGGGAGCCTGATCCGCCTTCACCACGTCCACCGTCTCCGGAGTATCTGGTTCCTCCTCGTTTTTGTTTTCTCAAGCACATATTGCATCGCTTTCCATCGCTATTCCTACCGCATGTAAATCATCTCCACGCAATCTTCCTCTTTCTGTTCTGACCATGATTTTCCCCTCGTGTCTTGCTTCAAGTGCTGTATTTCTGGCCGTCCGCTGTATACTTTCTCTTCCATCCACCAAAGTCAAGTCATACCTATCCCTCACGGAGGTGATCAGAAGTACGGATGGAAATCCGCGCGCGATTTTCTACTCGGGTACTGAATGGCGCTCCAGAATTCGGTGGCTATTTTCCACGTTTTCTTCCTCTGCCTCATATGAATGGGATGTCAGGACTCAAAACATTATGAAGTCGATAAATGCGGTTTTGATTCAGAGAACGCCTGCAATGACCAACGATGCTGTTGTTCAATCAGCATTGGAAATACTAACTCATTGCGAATGACCGTAGAGAAGTAAATGGTTTTTGCATACCAGGCCATCAAAACTCTGAATCTGTGCAAGTTGGTGCCAAGAAACACGGGAGACAATGGGGATATCACGCCCTTTCAATATAGCTTCGACAGGCTTTGACGCTCAATTCCGGCTACTAGCAACAAGTTGAACAACCACTGCCTACCACTGCACAAACCCTAATTTGAACGCAAAATCTCTGCGGTCAACCAGGACTCAATCAAGCTTACTTTCAGTCTCCCTCAATGGTACTCACTGGACCTTGATCTTCAAGTGCCCGTCAATACTCCAAGTCAAGTATGCCCCTTGTGCTGCGGAATCATGTATTGCTAGTATCCGGCGTTCCGCACACTCCTCGCTTTTTTGTGATGCGGCGACATCAGTCCGTGGTGAATGCTAAACAGAAACGAATCCATACGGGGCTATTCTACCGCAGCAGCTGTCGCGCATCCGCACCTGTAGCCTGGACATATATGTGTGCTAAAACCACATTGTGGACTCGTATCATGCACTGACAACACCTATGAACGGCCAACGGCTCGATTTGAAGGGCTTGACCTGTTACTACCTCGCATTCGCGGCCTCTGCTCCAGGACGAAGACTCTTCCTTTTGGGACTTTCGTTCTTGATACTTCTATCTTTATATCTCATCGGCCAATGGCAGCTACCATCGGCCGCTATCCAAATTTCTGAAGATGCGAATATAAATCCGCATCGTCCATCTGGGGTTGAAGGGGCTGG